>WOXC01007559.1:0-672480 GCA_011680675.1 Gymnobelideus leadbeateri | reverse complement strand
ATACCAAGTTGTCTTTTACTTACACTAGTAACGTTGGCATTTACATAGTCCTTTAAGGTTTACAAAGCATTTTAGACTTATTATCTCATTTAATCTTGAAACAACCTTATTAAGTACTATAGGTATTATTATCCCATCAATCCCACAGGGTTGTAGAGGAAAACATTTTGCAAACTTCAACATGATGCATAAATGTCAGCTCTAACTATTATTGCTCACTGTTTCCATCCTAAACTCAGCTAGGAATAAGGCTAGGCCATTTGTACTGCCATTGGACTACTTCACAGCAATACAGCAAGGACTATGGGTTCCATGCTTCTTTCTTCATTATAGATACCCATGGGATCAGAGTAGCATGACTAACTATCCGCCAAGGTTCACTGAATGCCCTACTGCTGACTCTCTTCTTGCCCTGATTCACAGAACTCTCATCATTGGTGCTTCCTAATTTTTCTCCTATGGATCTTACCTTGGCTGAATTCTAGGGTCTCTGACTACCGCCTTAAAATCTAGTTCTAGAAACAATAACAAATATCTTTGCTTTTCTCAAATTACTACAATAAACATCCTGGTCTAGTGCTCCTCATGGTCATTATTATAGGATATCAGAACTGGAAAGAACCTTAGACCTCCAGTAAAACCTTCTTTTTATAGATGAGGAAACCAAGGCCAGACAGAAGTGAGTCATCCAATCAGCCCAATGTGATGGATAAGAGTCCTGAACTTAAGAGTATGAAGACCTAGGTGTCAGCTCTGCCATGTACAAACTGTGTGATCCTATCCAAATATTCACCTCTGTAAGACTCAGTGTCTGCATCCTAGGGCATTTGGATCAGGCAATCCCTAAGGTCCATTGCAGCACTAACATTCCAGGATTCCATGGAAAGTAAAAGATTCAGAATTTGAGCCAAGGTTGTTTTTTTTTGTTTGTTTGTTTTTTTTTACTCCAGATGCCAAGTTCTTTTTTGGGGGTGTGGAGGCAAGTGGGGTTGACTTGCATAGGGTCACACAGGTCACAATCCAGCTGAGGCTGAATTTGAACTCAGGTCTTCCTGACTCCAGGGTCAGTACTCTTTACATTGTACCACCTTGCTGCCCTCAGTCCCTTTTTTTGTACTGCTTCTCACTCATGCTCAAGTACTAAGTCTTAATCTTCATACAGAGATTCCTCAGGAAAATATACAACTTTTGATAAAATATAACCTCCTTAAGGGAAAGGATTATCTTATTTTTGTCTTTATATTTCCATTGAGTAGAAGAGTACCTGCCATATAGTAGGCACTTAACAAATACATCTGGGTGGCTGAGTGAATGGAGTGCTGGGTCTAGTCAGAAAGGCCTGAATTCGAATCTATTCTCAGATTACTTCCTATATGTGTGACCCTGGGAAACTCATTGAATCTGTCTGCTTCCTCTTCTATAAAATAGGTATAAAAATAGTACCTTCCATAGAGTGTTGTTGTGAAAATAAAAATAATCTTCATAAAGCACTTTACAAATGTTTAAAGCACTATATGAATGCTAATGATCATTAATGTTGTTGATTAATTTCCTTTGTCCAAGTTAATAAGCTTTGTCTCCTGTGTACAGGACATTATATGGTATAGGCAGCCATAATGCAAAGCTAGGCATTCTGGGAATTCTAGAAATGTATTTCTCAAGTGACACCAATTATCAAACTTCATTTCATCACATGCCTTTACTGGGCCCTTGCCCAAGGTGCCCCCAACCATAAGGAAAGCAGAAGCTGCTCCCATCTCTTTGAGCATCATGCCCCTCCACCTCTGTACTTTAAAATTCTATTGAAAAAGCCAGAGCATCTTATCTGAGTCTCGTCCCAGGAGTATAGAAGTGACTGACTGGATTGGTCAAATCCCTAGCTTAAGAGTTATAAAATCTGGTTTTGAATGCCACCTCTGCCACTTAGTTATGGGACCTTGGTCAAGACACTAAATTTCTTTGTTTTTGCCATCTATCAAATGAGAGTTAGATTAGATGACCCCTAGAGACCCTTAAAATTCAATAATAATGATAGCTTTTATATCAAGCTTTTAGGTTTGCAAAACACTTTCCATGTTTTATCTGATTTGTCAGTAACAACCTTGTGAAGCAAATGCTATTCTTACCCCATTTTAAAGATGAGAAAATTGAGAACGGTCAAGTGACTTGACCACAGAGGTTCACGCAGCTAATCAATGTATGAGATGGGGTCCAAACCCGGGGCTTCCTGATATTTTACAATATATCCATGATATCCCAAAGGACTTTTTAATTAAGGGGAAAATGAGTAAGTGCCTACTATGTTCATTTACTTACCTACTATGATAGGGTCTGAGGCCAGAAAGGAAAAAACAGAATCGTTCCTGCCCTTCATGAGCTTACATTGAATTAGGGGTGGAGTGGGTGGAACAAGGTGAAATAAGGAAATAATTTCAAGAGGGAGAAAACAACAGTAACAACTGGTCAGCAAGTGGAGGCTTAACAGAGGAGATGAAGTTTGAAATCCATATTTTATGAGTGGCTGGCTTTCTGGAATCTTCTGAGCAGAGGGATGGGGTTTGTCTGAGAATAGAAAGAGCATGATGGGACCCAAAGAAGTATTTCTAAAAAAGAGACATCACAGAGTTGTAAAATGAAATGGGACCTCAAGGATTATGTAATCTAACCCCCATCTTCAGTCCCTGACTAGATGATAATAAATTCAGAAGTGTTAGGGCCGGAATTGCTATTTTTTTGATATTTATTATTAATACTAATAAGAGAGGCTGCATGGAATGGTTAATAGAGAGTTCAAGAAAGCAAGTGTTCAAATCCTGCCACTGATACATATTGGCTACATGATTTTGGGTAAGTCACTTAACCTTTAAGTGCCCCGAGAAACTCTAAGACCATAGAATTCTGAGAAGGGTAGAGGGAGTTTCTTCATTGGAAGCTTACTATCAGTGAAATCATAGCTCCAGTCTTATCCCTCTAAGTAACAATATATCATACTTTAATTGTGCCTGAAGGTTTAGAAATGAGTTGTTGGTGTAAATTCATTACCTCTTCTACCTACGAGTTGTATTTCTAAGAAGTGGAGTATAGACATGGCTAGGACTTTCTAAGGACTAGGGATCACCACACTGGCTAAGGAATGGGAATTATCTCGATCCTAGCCAATCAGTTCCTCAGTGACATTCTTCATTGCCATCTCTCTGTGATCATCTCCAATTTATGTTGTATATAACTTGTTTGTACATAGTTGTGTGTCATCTGCCCATTGGACTGTGAGTTCTTAACAGCTGGAATCAGCATGTCTCATTCTTCTTTGAAATTCCCTCAGGGTATAACACAGTGTCCTGCACATAGTAGGCTCATATTAATATCAGATAAGAAAATAGTAAAAACCAGGATGTAATGGCTAAGTCCACTCTTTCCAGTGCATTTTCTGTTATATGTCTGCTGAAATGAATTGAGTTGAGAAGGAGCAGGACAAACTCCAACTTCTCCACTTTACTTCCAAAACTCAGCTTCTGTTTGGGAAATAAGAGTAGTTTTAAATCTAAGTGTCACCTCAGGGGCTGTATGCACAGGTGACAGGTTGGGTACTGACCTATATCTAGAATGCTGGTTGTTATGAAGAAAGTTTTAACCTAGGATCTTATGATAGATTTCAGGCAATCCTTGAACTTGGATGGGGAAAATACATTTTTTATTTCAATAAAATTGGTTTCCTGTGCGATCCTATGTATTTCATTGAATGGATTTAAGAACATTCTGAGAAGGGATCCATGGGTTTCATGAGACAGCCAAAGGAGTCCAAGACAAAAATAAAAAAAAAAGGTTAACAACTCCTGGGCTAGAGTCTGATTGTCAGGGATTTCACCCAGAATATAAGCTCCTTGAGGTCAGGGACTATCTCATTTTTGTCTTTTCACAAGCACACCTAGCACAGTGCCTGACATATAACAGGCATGTAATAAATGTTTGTTGATTGGTTTATTGATTGCTTATATTTCAGGAATGGTTCATGTGCAGAGGCTAATGATCAATGGAGCCCAGAGATGTGGCTGCCACAATGTTTTATTAGAGCTGGCTGGTTCAGATTTAAAGTTTGAGATGGTCATCTCCTTCTGGTACAGAACAATACAGAAAGAAAGAGGCCTATTAGGCAGAACTGTCAGAAGCAAGCACAGTGTGGAAGGCTAAATTCTCCATTTCCCAGCCCTAAACCACCCAGCATCAGCCTTTCCAGAACAGTGAATCATCCACGCAGCTTGTAGAAAATTAAACATGATTTATGCTTTGCTAATTGAAATCAAATACAAAATTCAATCTCTTGTGGGTTGCAATGCTGACATTTAAATAGGAAAGAAAAAAAAGTTATTAACCCAACTCTCCTTCTGCAGGTGAGATCCACCCACCTAGCTAGGAAATGATTCCTTTTGTCAAATGTCCCACTTTTTTAAAGCAGATCCCTTTAGGGGCCATGGAAGATGAAACCAAAGTCAACAATGTGGAAAGCAGGACTTAATGATATAAAATTTTGTATTTCCTTTTGGAATCTGGATCTCTCAAATATGTCTCCAAATGAATGCTTTAAAAAATAATGAATCTCCCTCTCCCTCCCGACATGACACCTCTGAAGAATGGTTCCCTATTCTTCTGCCTCTATAGAGCTGAGAGAGACCCTTTCCAGGGCTGTTTTCAAGGTCATTTTGTAAGGGTAGCTATATCCTTGAACCTTGTCTGTCACTAAAGAGAGATGGTTAGCCCTTGACCAGGGAACCTAATGTTTTTTTTTTTATCCTTTTCTGTTCAACATATAGGAAAAAAAACCAAAATGGAGAATTTTTTTCATTTCATCCAAACTCTGGGAAAGGCCCTATTGAATCACTAAGCACTTTACTTCTCCCTGGACCACAGGGATATAGCCTAAATAAAGAAGAAATCCTTGGAGGGATAGAAAGGAAGAAGCAATACAAGTTACAAGCACCCTGGGCCACGTTTTTAATCTCTGGGAGTCAAATCTAATACCCCAGCCTTATTACACCTGGCCCAGCATAGACTCCCTTCTAAAACCTTTTCTGTGGAAATCAAGATTGAAGGGAGGTGAGGAGGTAAGGGAAGTAATGGTCTCAATAAACCATCTGGGTTCTCTTCTCTGGAACACTTATCAAAATATGATAGCAAATGCATTATTTTTATTTGTGTTGTAAAACAATGTTTTTCTAGGTAGGACAAACAGGTAGGCAGGAAGGAGTTGGACCAGATGTGGTGAGGGTGCATTGTAGGATTTCAAAATAGAAAGGATTTAAGAAATGGTCTAATCTAAATTCACATCTGACAGAGGAAAAAACTGAGGCCCATAGAAAGGAAGGATCTTGTTTAAGATGTTATAAAGAATATTCCTCCCTTGGGTATGAGGAAAAAGCAGATGTCCTCTTAAGAGTCTTCCAACTCAAAAGTTCTAGACTATAGGTTCCAATTGGAGGATACTCCAAGAGGGGTAGAAAAAGGCAGCTGGGATCTTGAATAAAATAATGTTCCCTGATACCTATTACATATAGAACCTCCAGTTCCCCATTTACTATCTGGGCAAGTGTCAAGAACTACTGAAAGCCCAATTCTGTTTCTAGGATAGGCTAACCCAGGCTAGATTGCTCTTAGATCCTTAACCACACCCAAAATCTCAGAAGCTGACTTCCTTTGGGTCCTTTGGGGGATGATTTCACAGCAGTAGAAAGTGGGTAGTGAGTGAGAAAGAGGAGGGAAGAGGAGACATAATCTTTTTTTTTTTTTATAATGGGCCATATGAGTGCTAATAGTGCAAACTTCTTGACCCTGTTACATTTAAGGTTTTTTTCTCTTTCAAATATTCACATACTACATATATTTTTTAATACTATCTATATCTTCTTTTTGGTAATAAAGGTGTTTCTATTGCCTTCAGTAGTATAGGAACTTTCTTGTCTGAAAAAATAATTCTCATTTATAAGGCTGTGTTTCAGTTGGATATACTGAATTAGGCACGAGTCCATTCTTTGTCAGAACTGCCTGGGATAGAGAAACCCATGGCCTCAGGCTCTATCCTCCCCCTGAGCACGGCTCTGTAAAACATTCCCAAGAGCCTCCTTGCTTTTGCTGTATCCAGATCCATCAGGTGAAGCAGGTGTCAGGCCCCAAAAGAGAATGCAGTTGGGACTACCCAACCCCTTGGAGAGTGGATGTATGGTTATCAAAACTTAGGGAGACTAAAAGAAATGCTATCAGAACCCATTAATCAGGTTGCATTCCATTTTTATAACAACACAGTTTTCATTTAGCGGGAGAAATGACATTTTAATAACATCTGAGAAAAATTAAACTCATCCCCACTCCATATTTTCAGTTTCACTGGAATGATTTCTGGTTTTGTCAGCCTGTGGAAAAGTGCTTTGTGTCAAATGCTGTGTTTTAATCGAATCAAGCTAATGGGAAGGGACATTTTATTCAGCCACACCTGATGTGCACATTCCTGTTCCTGGCCGGCCCATCAAAGTCTGACAAATGAAGTTAGCTCTTTTGCCTCTTACTAAGGCCAGCTGGCTGCAGCTAGCCAGCCTGATAGGCCCTGCTAGAACGGGCTTCTCCCCCTTCCTGAACTACCTGGTGCCATTTGCCCCAATTCCAGGAGTTTTGAGGCCTGGAAGTTCCCAGGGGCCTACTTATAGCCTATGTGAACAGAGCCAGTTCCAGGGAATGATTGTGTCCCATGTCCCAGCCCCTTGGGGGAGAGGAGAGGGGAGAGGCAGAGGGGCATGCCTTGTGGGTTTCAGGCTACAGCTGCCTGGTTCTGGGCAACAGATTAAACAAGAGATTCAGAGAATCCTATCCAGAAGCAGCATGGAACACTTTATCTTCCTGGGGAAATAGGTGTTTTTCCTCATCCCCAATCAAAAGAGAGTTGAAGAATCTCAGTTTTGCAACTACTTTAGGAATCTTGCAAGAACCGAGGGGCTACTCTGCTGCCTGCCAGTGGAAAAATACAATCAAGTTTGCTTGGGAAGGCCCCTGCTTCTAACGTGAGAAGGTATCCTAAACTTACCTCCCCCTCCCAATGGAAGAGGAAGTCTTCCAACCTGAAAGCTCTCTAGAAGCAATTCATGCTCTTTACAACAGGTGGGGATGGGGTGGCCCTGAGGAGCATCCTGAGTGAGGACACATCTTTTTTGTCCCAACATCAAGGATGAAGGGGATACAGGAGAGGATTATCATTGGGAAGGTGAAGATCCCTGGCATGCTAGACTCACCTCCCCTGTCTCAGGGTCAGTCTCCCAGGGGCATTTAGTCTTTGCACAGACTGTATGATCCGGCCTTCATCCCTCCCTATAAATGCCCACTTGGAGCCTCAGGGGACTCCTACTTAGAGGGGCTAAATATGCCTGTGCAAAGAATAAGGAAATGAGGTTGTTTGAAGGATAAGGAGATGTCCAGCACAGGATAAATCCAGACACCCCGGCAAGGAGGAGGGTAGGGTCCTTCAGGTTAAATTCCTCCCCTGTTTAACCATGACTTTTGCTAAGGATATGTAGGTGTAGGGGTGGGGATGGTGGTGAGAAGGATCTTCTTGATTGCCCTCATACTGAATTGGCCAGTGACATTTACTAGCTAAGACCAAGGTGCTGGGTCTTGGCAGGAGTCAGGTTAATTGTGTTTTGGCTGCAAAGAGCAGACACTGTTTGCCTTTGGGGGCTGTGTTGAAAGCAATCTCCTACTTTCTCCGACTTACTCCTTCCCCAAGCTCTTCTGACTTTCTGACTAGATAATGAACATACCAGATTTGGGGGAGAATTGAAGGGAGAGAGACCCAAAAAGAAGACCTCCTAGCTGCTTGAACATTAAGGTTTCAGCTCTGCAAGGGCGGGAACTCTGCAACCTGACCAACTGATTGAGAGCTGCCTGGCTCCCAGGCTGTGGCCAGAAGCCCTCTGGGGAGTTTCACATCTCAGACAGTGATTCACCTCAAACTATCAGATTGCTTTCCCCAGAATTTCTAGCCTCATTTGTCACTTTCCTCCTGTTCCCACTGGAAATCTTGACCTGTCATTTGGTAAAACATAACATTGAAGGGTCTGTAAAATTTCCGCAGTCTGTGGATCACATCTGGATCAATCCTGGGGTGAGTCCGCCCCTTGCTTTTGCCCAAGCACCTTGGGGCACTGCTGTCCTCTGGCTTCTTCAAACAAGGGAACCCCTTGGTTTTGTTGAAGTAGAAATGTTTCTCAGTCACCACCCGTTTGAGGCCTAGGAAATCCTGCACTTTGGCCATCTCCCCAGCAGGGTCCACGATAAGTCTCTCACCACTGACAAACAGGATCTGAGACAGGGGGAAATACTGAAGCCAGTTTTCCAGGTGCAGGGCATAGATCCCAATGCGAATGGCGCTCCAGGAAGCATCAATCAGCCCCAGGGTCCGATTTTTGAAGGCTAGCACTTCAAAGGTTGGGATCTCTGGTTTCTTGGACAGGGTCTGCGTGTAATCAGAGATTGCCCGAGTCACAGGGTTCCTCACAACCACAATCAGCTTGGTATCCTTAGCCATGGAGTGGATGCGTTTGGGAGCCTCATTGGTTACAAAGTAACTTGGAGTTTTCTCCATAGTTATCTGCCCCTCCAGGGTCTTGGGCATTACATTTCTGGAATAAAAAAGGGGAAAGAGTTGTTATTCCCACTTCAGAATTTCCATTTTTCCCCTCTCACCCAGCATATTATCTTTGAGGTGAAAGAATCACAGAGAGCAAAAGAAACTGATCCACCATGGAATCCAAGAATATTAAAACTGGGGAGGATTTTAAAACAGAGAGTATCAAAGCCATCTGACACAGAACTTGGCCACCAGAACCAAATGATGTCACCTTAATATTTTAACCATCATCCTCACCTCCTCCCCATGGGAACTTTGCAACCTGTCCCTGAACCCTCCCTTGGCTCTGATTGGTGAACTTTTAATTTCTCATGCCCAGAACCAGGAATCTACTTCACTAACTGAACTCCAGACTGTACCTCCTTGCTGGTGGCAACTCTTCCCCTTTTCTAACTTCCTTCATCAGAATGTAAGCTTCTTGAGGGCAGGGACTTCCTTGCTTACATGTATCTGTATCCCTAGTGCCTAGCACAGTGGCAAACATATATTAATTATATGATAAATGCTCACTCTATGTATCCACCTACTTACCTATCTCTCATCTATTGAATTTCAGAGCTATAAGGGACCTTAAAATACAGGAAATGGTAAGCTGGAGCTGGCAGAAAAAGTAGAAGAAAAATGTCAGTTTGAAGTAACTTTGGAACATAAAATGCCAGGATATTGAACGTAGGAGCTGGAAGGAACCTTAGAACATGCAACTGTTGAGTTGTAAGGGAAACATAATGTTAGACCATAGAATATTACTGCTGGAAAGATCCTTAAAGAACACTTAGTCTAACACCACCACTTGACAAAGGCCACTAAAGGTGAAATGACTTACTTAGAGTTATAGAGCAAACCAGTGTCAGGGATGGGATTAAAACCTAGATCTCCCAGCTTGCAAAAACTATTGCTTGTTCTTGTGTTTACTTTAAAAAAATTAAACTCTCTTTGGTAAGAGTTTCAAGAAATCAAAAGGGTTTTAGCATCATTTATCCCCCTAATCAGAGCATGGCAAGTCTATCAGGTGTTAAAGCTGGGCTCAGTAACATATTATACAGTCAATTTGCCATAGGCATATGTAGACAAAAGTTAATTGACAATAAACCTGTACAATACCTGTCTGTACAGCAGGCCATCTGCTACCATTTGCTCAATTAAGTCTATTCACTTCTGAGCCCTGCACCAAAGTGGTACATTTAGGATTACACAAGACCTTTTTGTTATGATGACATGCTTTTAAATGTCTCAACTAATAAAACTTAATACGAAAGAAGATCCCCTAGCTTCTCCTACCATAATTAAATTTATTTACTATCTGGTGAGCGAGGAAAGAACAACTTTTCTTTTATCTCTAATTCGCATGCTCTGTCAATAATTAATTGCTACTGGGTATGAAGCTTCCTAAGTAAGCACTTTTATTAGGCAAAAGAAATTTGCCTAGCGGATAAATTAACATGTAACTAGACTTTCTTTGAGAGGGTATAATAATTCTGTAACATGAAACTTTCTGATCAAAGCGACCATACCAACCAACATCAGGATACCATGAATTGAAGAAATGGCTTCCCTCCAAATGATTCAGACTAACTGTATATCCGTTAAATTGTTTTTGTCTTCACTCATTTTTATTTTTGTTTAAGAAGATTTCACATAATGGAAAAGAGAAAAGATGCAGAATAATATCCTCATTTTGTCAAAGGGTTAACAAAGGCACTTGCTGGGCAGCAGAACATAATGTAAAGAGTATTAAATATGGATTTTGAAAAGCTTAGCTCAAATCCTGTCTTTATCACTGACTTCCTGTGTGCCCTTAAGCAAGTAACAACCTCTCTGGGCTACAGATTTCTCATCTGTAAAATGAGGGAATCAGCCTGGTTGATCTTTATGATTCTTTTATTATCTAAAATACTACAAAAATACTATGATGTTATAGTCCAGAACAAATGAATGAATCCTGAACTTGGAGTCAAGAGACCTGGATTCAAATACTGTGGGATCATAGACAACTCATTTCATCTCATTGAATATCTCAATTCCCCCATCTGTAAAATGGTAAAGACTATTCACATTATCTACCTCACATGATCATGGGAAAAAGCCCTTTGTAAAATTGAAAGTGATAGACAATCCTGTTATTAATTTATTGTTAGTAAGACTAAGAGTAGCATTGGAGTCATTTAGCTCCTACTAAGGCAAGGATGTTAGACTGGATAAAGCCTTGTGCTTTTCCTTTCTTATTCTAAGAGCCTATGATTCTAGTTCAGTGCAAAGGTTCAAAATGGATAAGATAAGGTTCCATTTGGAAAACTGATGCACCGACATGTTTCCTAGCTCAAGAGGTTTTAGAAAATAGATAGGAGTAGTTTAAGTTTCAACACGTTCATTAAGAGGTTAAAAGAAAACAATGTTTTTTGGTTCAACTCAGTGAACTGAGTTTACTTCAGTCTAGGGGGTTCAGAGAAGGAACAGTAGCCATCTTTCTAAATCTTTGGATTTAGGTCAGTTTGGTCAAATAGAAAATGAGAGAGACTAGACAGATGAAGAAATGACTTCTAGTTCCAGTTCTGCCCCTTTCTGTTCTACGTAACCTAGGGTAAGTCTCTTTAAACCTCATTTTCCTCATTTGTAAAATAGAAATAATACCTCCCCTACCTCCCTTGAAGGACTGTTCTGATAAGCACATGTTTGTGAATGGGCCATAAAACCTACAAAGTTCTATGCCCACATATGGGCATATTGTTATCATTCATGGTGTTATCAATTAAGTAGAGGGATGAGACACTGATAATGATAATTGTATTATAAAACATTACATATGGGCGGCTAGGTGGCGCAGTGAGTAGAGCGCCGGCCCTGGAGTCAGAAGGACCTGAGTTCGGATCTGGCTTCAGACACTTAACCCACACAAACAAAAACCTAGCCATGTGACCTTGGGCAAGTTACTTAACCCCAACTGCCCTCCAAAAAAGCAAAAAAAAAAAAGTAACATTACAAAAAACATTACATAATAAAGATGTTAGAGAATTCCAGTCTACTGTTTCTATTTAAAAAGAAAAGTAAGGGGCAAGTTTTATGATACCTTAAAATCAAGACTGACTTTAAAACTTGTGTAGGAACTGTCCTTTGTACCTCTTAGTAGTAGCTAAGTGTCATGAATGCATATTAACTCTGAGGTTGTTATAGGACGAAACAAACAAATAACTAACAAATTAAAAGAGTATACTCTTGGTGCTATCACATACTACATAATGGTCAGCAAGTCACTTCATTTTTAAATAAAATATTTTATATTATCACTTAATTTTCCCTCAACATCAATGCTCCCCGCCCCGAAAAACAAAACAAAATCCATGTAACAAAGGAAGCATAGGCAAGACAAAAAACTTCCCATTGGCCATGTCCACAAATGTAAATTTCATACTATATATTAGACCATTATTTCTATGTCAGAAGGTAGGTAGCATTTTTTCACCAATCTTCTATAATTATAGTTGATCATTGTATTGATCACAGTTCTTAAGTCTTTCGAAATGGTTCCTTTTTGGAATGCTGATGTTATATACTATACAGTAGTTTTCTAGCTCTGCTGACTTCACCCTGCATCAATTCATACAAGTTTTCTAAGTTTTCGCTGAAATAGGCTCTCTTTCCATACATCTACATTGCCTCATCCACTCCTCAATAGATGAGCAATTCATTATTTTCCAATTACTTGCCATTGTGAAAAGAAAGCCAAAAATATTTCTTTTGCACAAGGGAGCTTTTGCTTTTTGTTGATCTCTCTGAAGTATAGACTTAACAATGATTTTACTGGGTCAAAAGATATGCACAGTTTAGTAATTTGGGGTCATAGTTCCAAATTGCTTTCCAGAATGCCTAGGCCAAATTACAGTTCTATCAATGTACATCAGCATGTCTGTTTTCCTGCAGGCCTCCCAACATGTCATTTTTCTTTTTTTGTTAACTGGGTGTGAAGTGAAATCCCAGAGTTGTTTAATTTGCATTTCTCTAATTATTATTGATATGAAGAGTTTGTTTATATGGCTAAAGCCATCACAGATTCCATCCCTTAAAATTGCCTTTTCATATGCTTTGATCATTTACCAATTGGTGAATAACTGTTATTCTTATAAATTTGAATCCATTCCTTACATATCTTAGAAATGAGACTCTAACCAGATCAATTTGTTGCAAATATTTCTACCAGTTATTTCTACTCCCTTCTAAGGTTCCTGGATTTGTTTATGCAAAATCTTTTAAATTTTGTGGATCAAAATTGTTTATTTTATCTTCTTTGCTCCTCTTCAGCCCATATTTGGTCATTAACTTTTGTTCTATCTATAGATCTGAAAGTTAATTTCATCTTTGGTACCCTAATCAGTTTATGAGGTCACCCTTCATGTGTAAGTTCATTTGGAGCTTATCTTGGTACATGGTACGAGGTGTTGATCTAAACATAATTTCTGCCAGACTATTCCCAATTTTCCCTGTTGATTTTGGCAAATAGTGAGTCCTTATACCAATAGCTAGGGTCTTTGGGTTTACCAAATACTAAGCTTTTAGGTTCATTTGCTTTACTATGTTGTGCACTTAATCTATTGCTCTTACAGACTTCCCTATTTTTTAACCAGTACCAAACTGCTTTGATGGACATTGTTTTGTAGTTTGAGATACAGTACAATTAGACTTCCTTCCCATTATTTAATAATTATTTACCCCAAGATCCTTGACCTTTTGTTCCTCCAGGTTAATTACATGATTATTTTTTAATTCTATAAAATACCATTTGATTGGCATGGCAATGAATAAGCAAATTAATGTTTATAGTATTTTCATTTTTATTGTATTTGTTTGGCCTACTTATGAGCCAGTAATACTTCTCCAATTATTTGTGTCTGTCATTATTTCCCTAAATAGTATTTTATATTATTAATATAGTTCTTGTTTGTATCGTAGTCAGTATATCCCCAAATATTAATAAATTCTGTGGTTATTTGAAATCAAATTTCTTTCCATGTTTTCCTAATGAACATTATTGATAATATACATAAATACTGATCTGTGTGGATTTAATAAAAAAGAAACTTGTTATTAATTCATATAAGTGACAAAATTCAAATCCTGCACCTTTGCTAGTTATTATTTATTTCAAAAAAATTAATTGACTTTCTAGGGTTTTCTAATTGTGTCACCATATCATCTACCAAAAAAGCAACAATTTTTGTCTTGTTTGTCTATACTTATTCCCCCAGTTTCTTTTTCTTCTCTTATTGCCACAGCTAGTATTTGTAGCACTGTATCCAATAATAGTGGCAGTGTCCATTCTTGCTTTACCTGGGATTTTATTGTAAAAGACTCTAATTTATCACCATTACCTATAATACTGGCTCTTGGTTTTAGATATATATTATTTACTGTGTTAAAGAAACATCCAATTATTCTTGTGTTTTCTTGTTTTTTGTTTGTTTTTAGTTAGTTGGTTTGTTGATTTTTACAATGTCACTTCTTTCTAGGTTTCAGTTTCTTCATCTGAAAGATAAAGGTGTTAGGATGGATAATTTTTCAATCCCTTCCAGCTCTAACATTTCAATTTCCATGTACTAATAACCCATGTCCTTTGGGAAGGCAGTGTGGTATAGTGGAAAGGCTTTTGGTCTGGGAGTCAGTAAAGATTCAGGTTTAAATCCTCTAACACTAGTTGCTTGCCCATAGGTTAACTTCTCTGAGTCTCTGTTCTTTCATCTATAAAATGAGGATAATGCTATCTGTAATAGTTACCTCACAAGGTTCTTGGGAGAAGTGAATGGCATACTGTATATAAAACACTTTGAAAACCTTAAACCTTTTAAGTCCATAAAAATATGAGAAATTATTATTATCACATGTTTTAGTTCTAACTTTCTATATTATAAGATCTCTTTCATGTCTAGTATTCTGTGCTCTATGTTCTATGGTACTTTCTGGCTCTGACATTTTATAATACTATTATTATTTATTGGATGTCTACTACATTGTAATTCCTAAAGGGAATGCTAATGGAATATAGGATTCAGCTAAGGAAGTCACAGGGGAATATGAAACCCCAAAAGGATTAGACTGCTTTGTAAACATCTGCTAAGTCATTAGAAGAAATTGAAGCTCATATTTTTAGGAACAGGTGCATGTTTCACCCAGTGATTCCAGGTGATTAATTCAGATGTAACCACCAAATCAAAAAATGAGAAATGCCTCTTTTTCCCCTAAGACTGACCCAGAATCCAGAATTGCCTATTTGTCAGGGATGAACCATTTCTCCCTGTTCTAAGTCAACAGAATCTTCGATCAGATCTCATCAGAGGCTAACTCCTAATGTGATCTCCTAGACCTGGTCATGTCCCCAGCTAACTCCCACAATCTACAGACAAAGACTGGTAAAGTCTACCTAGAGTGCTTACTCTTCTATAAATATAAAACAAATGTAAATCCTGTAGAAAAAACTGCCAGGAATGTGCACGAATTTACAAAAAAGAAAGAAAAAAAAGAAAAGATGAGAATCTGAGTTCAGGAATTCCCCAGAGTCTTTGATCTTTCTCAACATTCCACCTTTGAAATGTATCTCAATGGTGTTGTTTTGAGTATAGGTTCCTTCACTACAAAATGGTCAGACTTTCCTAGATCATCAACGTGAGTACATACATCTATGCCCTTTTCAATCACTTTCCCTGCAGTAGTGAAAGGGAGTAGATAGTTCTACCTCTATCATGGTTGTCTATGACTTTTTGAGTTGAAAGCTCACTTTACTCATACCTTTATAGACTCATAGATTTGGAGCTAGAAGGAACCCTAAGAGGTCATCTCCTTCATCTTACAGATTAGGAAACTGAGGCTCAGGGAGCTTAAGAGACTTTGATTGACATACTAATTATAACAGAGTCAGCACTTGAACTCAGGACTGCCCTTTACAAAATGTCATATCTATGACTGAATAAAATACTCCCAGAAATGGCCTACTCATTATAGACTATGGTAGGATTAGGTTGATCTTGACATAATATTTCAGTTAATTCAGTAAGGTTGTGTCATTTTCCCCCCTCCCTAGCAGTTGAGCTTATAGCCAAGTCAAACCCTAGGTCTTTTTCTAAATGATTTTATGTTGACCCATAGCTCACCTTTTCTTTATTTCATACTTGTACACTAGACCTTTCACAAAATGCTATTCACCAGAGCTAAGAATTCAGTGTGTAGTGGGTATACCTTATATATCAGATCATAGATTTAGATCTTGACAAGACCTCAGAAGTCATTCAGTCCCAACACACACACACACACACACACACACACACACACACACACACACACACACACACACACACACTTACATGCATAGTATAGTTAAAATGAGCCTTACTTTTTACTTAATCATTAAAGACCTTTCTAACCAGCACTGTGATAGACACCTTTCCTCATGGATGATAAAAGGCAACTTGGTGATAAGCAGTTCAACCCTTTGCAATTTTTTTTCTGAACTGACCACTCAGATGAATTAATTTCACTAAGATTATCAATGGCCTCCTAATTACCAAATCCTTCCTCTTCTTTCTTGGCCTTTCTGCAAACTTGGCACTGTTGCCCAGACTGTCCTCCCAAATACTCTCTTTTCTTCCCAGCCTGGCTCCCTTCCTAGCTTTCCTGTCTTTTAACATATTACTCCACTCCAAGTCGCCTTCTGTGTTCGAGTCATGCTGGGACACTTCCTGTTTATCACACATGATCAATTCTCCTGTCTCTCTGCATTTGCAACAGCTGTTCCCTCTTCCTCAACAGCACCACCCCAAATGCTCTCTTTCCCAACCTCCAACTCTCGGAATTTCTGTTACATTTAAGATTCACCTCAAGTAGTGCTTCGTCTACATAGCCTTTCCTGTTCCTCCCAGCTGCCTGCGCCTACTACCTGAAGGCCACTCTTCATTGGCTCTGTATTTATCTTGTACATCCTAGTCTAAGTATATGATATCTACCTCATTAGAATTTAAGGCCCTTCAGAATAGAATTCTCATTTTTTTTTCCTCTTTTGTATCTTCAACATTTATCACAGTGCTTGGCACATAGTAAGAACTTTTAATAAATCCTTTTCAAATAATTCTCCAACATTGCACTATTGCTTCTCCTCCTTCCTCTATGAACATTCATTTTCACTCTCCTTTGCTGGGTGTCCCACCCTCTATCTTCTCTCTCCCTGTATTCTCCTGTTGATCCTATCAATTCCACGGGGTTCAGTTGCCATTTCTATGCAAATAACTCCCAAATCCAGCTTCCATCTTTGTCCAGAGCTCCCTTTCTTTAACACTAGTGCCTGATCAACATCTTAACCCAGATTTCCTCTAAGCATCTTAAACTCAACATGTCCAAAATGAAACTCATTACTTTTCCTTGAAAATATACCCTTTGCTCTGACAACCTTATTCCTGTCTTCAGTATTGCCATCCTTCCAAATACCAAGGCTCACAAGCTAGAGTCATCTTCAATTTTTTACTCACACTTGCCTTCCATATCCAATCAATTGTTAAGTCCTATTAAGCTCCCTGAGAAGAGGAAGATAAAAATGGATAAAGAGAATTCCTTCAAAATAAACTATTAATTCAATTTTGTACTTAGAAGTTTTTTGACATAATATTTTTACTGATATAATTACCCACAAACCTCCATTGCTGCAGTACTAGACTATAAGTTTCCTGAGGGTAGAAACTGTGTTAGGGGGCCAGACACACTCTATATAACAACAAAATAACAATTTCTTAATCAGTTTGCAGACACCTGATAAGAAGTAAACAGCCCTCTCTGCACTTCACGACAGTCATGTTTTATAAGGCTTTTATCAGTAAAATAAGATATTGAGGCTATGCACATGTGGAAGCGTGTGGTAGAAGAATAACAGAATTTAAGTCAAACCTGCTGAGGTATATTCTCATAACCCAACATCCCCTTCTGTCTTTGATGTAGGCATTTAGCTTGACCTGTAAGAATCAACAACAGGGACACTTCTGATACTAGTGACCTGACACTTATTAGTCATTTCAGCCTCATTAAACCAATTTCCTGCAAGGGAAACTGTTTTTTCTACAGGCATGAAATACAACTAAAGGAATTTTCCCCATGCACTATTGTGGCATCCCATACTTTTATGCCCTGTATGAGTTTGCACATTTTCCTGGGAATCTGTCTTTTTGGAATTGTCTCACTGAGGTATATCTTGTCTATGTGCTTCCATAAGATCAGGATCAGGCTTTCCAATAGTCTGTTTATCTATAGGGAGTGGGAAAGAACCATAGAACTGGACCAAGTAGGATAGAAATCTGAGATGTATTGACACTGATGAAAATTACACCCAAACTAGGTAAATTTTCCTATTGTCTGGGAGTGTTTCTCAAAGGCACTACCTGTAGTCTAAGTAATGATGCCTGAGGGGAAAAGGCAGTACCTTCACAAATGTCTTGGTTTCTTGGGCCTGTAGTGCTAACCATGGGACTACAGTCATTCAGTCAATAACACTGTCTGAAAAATGCATTTCCAATCATCTTTTTGGAACTTCAATCATCTAACAGTCATGTCTCTGGCATTCTGAGTATCTTTACTTATTCTGAAATCAGCTGCCTGGGGCAATAATAACTCCCAACAGGTGAGGCAGAAAGATTCTATATTTGTTAGGTGCCCTGGATGTGGGCTTCATGGCATAGATAAAGACTGAGAAACATCAAGTACCAGTTACTTTGAGACATGGGGTTACCCTGGTGGTTTGGCCCTGTATAGCAAGCCAAATAACTATGCTTGGGTTCTGACTAATATTCATTTTTTTTCTGGGAAACTGCACTTTAATGCAACCATATGGTGTGAGAACAATATGTCTGGGCTTGGAATAGCTCTTTAACAGTATCTTAGGTGCTCATCACAAACATGACACTAGCATTAGCACCTTGGCCAGAAGCAAACAACCATTGCATGGCATTATTGAGCTGATATCACAACCCTGCATGTTTGTTAGACACTGTCCAACTAGCTTGAACATCATCTTGTATGTATGACTGTGCTAATTACAATCTGCTATTAGCAACCATAATATGTAGGACATTTATACTTTTTTGGTGTTATTTTCTTCTGAATAGAAGCTTATGGTCTAAATAGGGGTTCTGGAGTCCTAGGTTCTAATCACAGTTCTGCCATTTAGTAGCAGTATCATCTTGGGAAATTCACTTGTCCTCTCAGGGACACAGATGAATTCTCTTTTATATGAAGGAGCTGTACTATCTGGCCTCCAAGGTCCTTTGCAGCTCAAACATTCTATAATCTATCACTTGCCACTGAGAGTCCAGAATCCCTAGGAATTCTAGCAAGATCTCGTTATGCAGTACAATTTGTGATATTCCTCTCTAGGGCCCCCTCAAGCGCAGCAAATGGACAATATCATGAATATCAAGGGGGAGAGTCATCATGAATGTTAGACATGAAGTGGCTATTCTCAATTGAAGGGTCAATGGCACATATTGCCCTTGGTCTGTCTGAATTAAAGGGACATGGGGCATCTTTAACTTCCCCAGATGCATTATCCAGTTGAACAAATGATGCATAAATTAGCCATTTTCTTTCTGAAAGACTCCTGATGAAATGGATTCCAAGGAGAGGGCAGGGGAAATGATTAAAACAGGGGAAGTCTCTGTTTAAAACAGGGAGTCCCCAGCCTTAGTTCCAGCCCACTCACCAATAGCCCCTAGGAGAAACCTATCAAATAATAGGGATCAATAAGATATTCATAAAAAGCTGAGGAAATTTTAGTTGTAATTTTAGGAGTCATTTAAATATCTCTAAAGGTCAAAGGGGAAACAGGCAGAGAAGATTCACAATTTAAATATGCATCTGGGGAGGAAGGAGCTAGAGTGAACTGGGCTGCATTCCACAATGCATCTGTAATTGTAAAGAAGTTTCCCTTTAGATCTTGACAAATATGCCATTCTGTAACAACATACTGGCCCAACTTCTTCCCTCTGAATCTCAATCTCTCTCTCTCTCTCTCTCTCTCTCTCTCTCTCTCTCTCTCTCTCTCTCTCTCCATATAATGGCAAACTACTCTAGTATCTCTGCCAAGAAAACTCCAGAATGGAATACAAAGAATTGGATATGACTGAAAACCAACTAGAGAACAAATCAATTAATATGAAAAAAGATCTGGCAGTTCTAGTAGACCACAGGTTTAATACAATAGCTAACATTTCTACAGTGATTTAAGTCATTAAGTCATTCAAGTCCTTCAACCACAGCCCTCCCCAGATGATAACACTGATAATATTAATAACTTCTTGCAACTACATAGCATTTTGTTGCTTACTGAATGTTTTCCTCATAATAAGCCTAGGAGATGGGTAGTATGTTGTTAATCACATTTTATGGAGTAAGAAAATGAAACTCAGAGCATTTAAGTGACTTGCAAATAGGAAGTAATGGATCATGTCTCTAAACCAGATCTCCTCACTTCCAGTCCAATATTCTCTTCATTATACATACAAAACACCTAAAAAAGTTTTTAATGATGAGAAATAAGTATCATCCAATAAAATCTTTACTCTGACCAAAATACATATCTCATCTGTTTTTGTAGCTACAAAGAACTGCCAACCAAGTAGATGCCCATTCATTAGGAGAATGGCTATACAAGTTGTGGTACATAAATGTAATGAGATAATACTGGGCTATAGGAAAGGATGATTATAATGAATGCTGAGAATTTTCAGAAGAATTGTATGACTGGCAGAAAATCAAAGTAAGAACCAGGAAAATAATATTTACAATGTCTACAACATAAATGAAAAGAACAAAAATAATAGCAAAACATTCAAAAGTAAATGCTGTGAAATGATAAGGATCAAGTGTGGTTCTTCAAAAAGAGATAGGAGAAATTACTTCCCTTGTTTCTTTGCTGAAATGGACAACTATGGGTATGAAACATTGAATACACACACACACACACACACACATATATGTAGGTGATCTAAAAACAAAAAAATCAATAACTTTTTTAAAACTCAAGGTATGGTGGAGCTGTGAATTAGACCCAACAATTCTAGAAAGCAATTTGAAATCATTCCTGAAAAGTTATAAAACTGTGTATACCCTTTGACCCAACTATATGACTAGTAGGCTTATACTTCAAAGAGGAAAAGTATCCATTTGTTTAGAAATATTGATAGCATCTCTCTTTATAGCAGCCCCAAATTGGAAAGTAAGGAGATACTCACCTATTGGGGAATGGGTGAACGAACTAAGATATATGAATGAAATGAAATATTATTGACATAAGAAAAAACCAAATGGACAGTTTCAGAGGAAACTGAGAAGACTGCTATGCACTGATGCAAAATGAAGTGAATTGAGTTGAGTAGAATTGAGAATATCTTACACAATTTCAACAACATTAAAGAGAGAAATAGCTTTAAACAATTTTAGAATTCTGATTCAGGCAATGACAAACCATGAGTCCAAAGGACTGAAGATGAATCATGTCACCCACCAAGAGCCAGAGAGGTAGATTTAAAACCCAAAATGAGGCACATATTTTTGAACATGGACGATTGTGAGAATTTATTTTCCTGGAATATATGTATTTAGTGAGAAATATTTTTTAATCTTCTTTTGGGAGCAATAAAGCAATAAAAGGAAAAGATAATAAATGCTCATAAAATAGTATAAAACTAGTTTCTCTAGGGCCATGTCAGTAATGTGAAGTCTCTAGAAAGGCTTCCAGTATGAGCCTAATGCTAGACCCCTTGTCTATAATGCAGATACCAGCCTAGTTAAAAGCAAGAGGTTCATCATCAGAAAGTTAATGATTCTTTTAGCCATGTGTATTCATAAAGATCATCTTTGAATGTATGAAGGGGGCCACCCTTTTGTTCATATAGAGAATACCATCAATGATGAATCTTTTGAAGAAAGGAAAATGAAGAAGTAGGTGAATGAAAAGGAGGAAGAGGAAGGAGAAGGGGTTGATGATGATAAATTACTAAGATCATAAATTATAGAGGAACTAATCAACCAACAACCATTTAGTGGTGATGGTAACATATGCCAGCTTCTGGATATCTCCAGGTCTCTATTACCACCTGTGAAGGGGATTTGCTAGGTTCAGGAATCTCTGGTCATGGATATGGGAATATAGATGCCTTTAAAACTGCATTTGTTGGCATCTTTTATATCGATGAGAAATTTGAGACCGATAATTAAGAAACTTTCCTTTTAGGGCGGCTAGGTGGCACAGTGAGTAGAGCATCGGCCCTGGAGTCAGAAGAACCTGAGTTTGGGTCCAACCTCAGATACTTAACGCACACACAAACAAAAGCCTAGCCATGTGACAGTGGGCAAGTTACTTAACCCCAATTGCCCCCCAAAAAGCAAAAAAAAAAGCAAAAAAAAATAAACTTTCCTTTGAAAAGAGTATTCTTTGGTAAAAAAAAGTCTCATTACATTATTGTGGCCACCTTCCCTATCATACATATGGGTCCCTTGTCACAAAATGTCTTTTGATGGTTCATCCAGGAGGAGAGAAACCACTGAACTAGCTAATACTTTCATTCCATTCCTTTCCATTACAGTTGACTTTGTAGCAACAGGTGAAAACACAAGCCTAAACACACACACACACACACACACACACACACACACACACACACACACACACACAAATAAAAGGAAGGCCCCTTCCTATGGTATTTGACTAGAGTATGTTAAGGCAACCTTTTTATCAACCTGAAGCAGTGGAAATATTTTACTTTTCTTTTTTTAAACTGTTTTGACTATTCTGAGAGTCAAAAGTCCTAAGTTCTAGTAATGATACTACTGTTAACCAGTTATATGACATTAAGCAAGTCATACAGGGTCCCTGGGCTTTAACTTCCTCACTTGTAAAAATCAGGACATTCAATCAGATGATCTTCAAATTGTCTTCCAGCTATTACAACCTATGATCTATGTGCTAAGGACCTTTCTTGCTCCAACAGCCCATGTTTCTATTGTAAAAGCTGTTGCTCTACCTCTAACATTTTATCTTCTAAGGTCTTTTCAGTGCCAACATTCTACCTTCTAAGGTTCCTTTTGGCTCTAGTATTTTATAGTTCTGCTTCATTTTCCCTAAAGGAAAAAAAAAACATCCTGTCATTTTGTGACTTATTGCCAAGTTGTATTAATTCCATGAGAGAGGGACTTGGAGATGGAATCATATCATAATTTCTACAACTTGGCCTTTGGTCAAAACCCACAGATAAAGGGGAGAATGTGGCTGAAGCATACTACTTGGGAGAGAGAGCTGTTACAAACACAGTGTTCTTCATAGAAATATCTCTGTTAAAAAATCGAAACAAAACTAGGTTCTCTAGTACTGGGTGAATCCAAAACACATTGCTTTGGGTTGTAATCTTTGGCATCAATGGATGGAGCTCAGGGGAATATTCTTCAATTCTGCTATCCCTAACCATGTTGGGAGAATGTTGACATCCAGGACCTAACTCAGAATTTCTACTTGATCCAGGATATACTTTGGGGTGTGTGTGTGTGTATATGTGTGTGTGTGTGTGTGTGTGTGTGTGTGTGTGTGTGTGTGTGTGTGTTTCAATTCAGTAGTTAGATTGTACACTGGATAGAGTACTAGTTCTGAAGTCAGAAAGACCTAAGTTCAAATCCAGCCTCATACACTTACTACCTGAGTGACCTAGGGTGTCTGCCTCAGTTTCCTCAACTCTAATTATTAATAACTCCCTTATCACTGGTTGGTGTGATGATCTAATGAGATATTTGTAAAGAACTTAGCATAATTCCTGGCACATAGTAGGTGTTTAATAAATGTTTATTCTTTTCCCTCCTTCAAATCCTTAGGTCATATGACCTATGACCAATTGTTATACATTGGTGCCATGGCTCATCCTGCCAAAATTGATTAGTGAATTTTGATCTGGCAGGTCAAACAACAGGCATTTATTAAATGTTTGCTATGTGTCAGTCACTCAGCTAAATTCTGGGGATACAAAAAAGGCACAAACAACTCTTGTCCTCAAGGAGCTTACATTCTAACAAAGGAGACAAAATGTAAATAAATATATTTCTCCTTCCGTCTTTGTGTGCATCTCCCTCCCTCTCCCTGTCTCTGTCTCTCTGTCTCTCTCCCTCCCTCCCTCCATCCCTTCCTTCCTTTCCTTTCCTTTACTCTGTGCTTGATCTTTACCAGCCATAACCTCACACCTGACGTGCTGGCGAAACTCCTTCTGTATTCCCTCTCCCGTTCTCACCTGTTGGTCTAGTTTTTTGTGGTTTTTTTTTTTTGTATACTTCAATCCTGTAAGATTTCCTAGGACTAAGAATGGACAGTCTCCTTTCCTCCCTTAAGCGTCCCAAGACTTTTGAAAAGCACTTTATTACTTCTCAAAAGAATAAAGGTAAAAGAAAGCAAACTTTTAGAAAACAGAATTCTCAAAGTAAAAAGCCTAGAAATCTCATTTCAATAGGAATTCTAATAGGAAGTGTGGCATAGTGGAAAGAGCAGTGGTTTTGGATCAGAAGCCCTGGGTTCAAACCTCAGTTCTGTTATTTATTTTTGTATGACCTTGAACAAGTCACTTAACCTCTGTCAGGATGAGTTTTCTCATCTATAAAATGATGCTGGGGGGAGGGGCATTAAACTTGATTATCTCTCTCAGCCCTAACATTATGATCTAGCACTCATACTTTAGGCATGGAGGCCAACAAAAGCCTTGAAAACAGTCATTAGAGATATGATTCTGAGTGAAAAGACAGAAAATTCACAAATGTATTGTAGTTGAGGCAATGGGGTTTTGGAAAGAGTTCTAGACTTGGTTAAATCCGAAACAGGAAATGCTTACATTGCCTACCTCATAGAGTTATTGGGGACCATAGCGGGGAGATATGGATTTTAAAATCTTAGAGCTCTATCAAAATGGGAGTGATCATGACATCTTTTTTTTTTTTTTTAAAGCAATTGGGGTTAAGTAACTTGCTCAAGGTTACACGGCTAGTCATTTGATTTATGCGTGGGTGCTCATTTTCTGAGGCCGGATCTGATCTCGGGGTCATCCAAACTCCGAGGCCGGTGCTCTTACTCACTGCGCCACCTAGCCGCCCCTTTAGGGCAACTGGGGTTAAGTAACTTGCCCAAGGTTACACGGCTAGGTTTTTGTTTGTGCGGATTAAGTGTCGGAGGCCGGCTCCGAACTCAGGTCCTTCTGATTCCAGGGCCGGCGCTCTATTCACTGCGCCACCTAGCCGCCCCTGATCATGACATCTTACAAAATGAAAATCAAACTGCTTAGCCTTGCTGCCATTCAATTTCCAACAAATCTAGTGTTGGTCTACATTTACCTGGAAAATGAGAGGGTTACAATAGATGGTCACTCACACCTCTTCCGGCTCCATAGCTATGATCTCATTATTCCCAACCTTATATCATGTCAGACTACCATGTAAATCTCTTCCAGACAGAGCTGTCTCCTCATAGTTCTCTTCACACAACTCCCAACCCTGTGTTTGTTGGCATTCATAAAATCTAATGCTGAAAAGGAGCTGAGAGACCTTGAGCCCAACTTCTCCATTTTGTAGATGAGAATACTGAGGTACAGGAAGCTAAAATGACTTTCCTATGGTTACCCAGCTAGTTATTAAATAGAGCTGGGATCTAAACCCAAATCCTCCAACTGTAAAACTAGCATTCTTGCCACTAAGCTACACCATTTTATCCCATCCTCCCTGCCCCAGTTGGAACGTCCTTCTCCTTTTCTCAGTTTATCCCTATCCAACTCATACTATTTAGTGCCAGTTACAGCCCACGGGGATATCTCCAGAACAACTGATATTCTACACTATCGGAGAGACATCATCTGTTGTGAATAGAGCACTGGACTTGGAGTCAATAAGATCTGCATTGAAATCCTGTCTCAGACACTTACTAGCTGTGTGACCTTGGGCAAGCCACTTAACTTCTTCAGCTTCCATTTCGTTATTTGTGGAACGAAGTCCCTAATCTCCCCTAACCCACAAGATTGTTATGAGAATAAAATCAAGTAATACAATTAAAACATTTTGCAAATTGTAGAGCACTATATAAATTGGCTGGCGGCATTCTGAATACCGATGGTTAATACGAATTACATCATTTATGCATACAATGAAGATGGTATTAACAACACCAGGACTGAATTTTTGAGGATATTTTGAAGGACCAACCAGTGTCAATACACAAAGCACTTTTTTTTTGATCTATAAGGAAAGAAAATAGATATAATAGGATTAAATTTTTATTTCAAAGTAAAATTATAACATTTACTGGTAATGTTTAGTATATTTGTATATTAAAGTATATTTGTACTGTTCAAAGAAATTAGAGCAAAATTATAAGAAAAGACTTTTTGCATCAGTTGATGCCCTTAATCCTTCCAGTGTTAATGATAAATATAACAAAAACAATGCTGGTTACCTACACCAGAGGTATTAAACATGGCAATGCAGCTTGCAACACTCCTAAATGTCCCATGAACCAGGTTACAATATAGTTGGGAAATATTTAACAAAATAGACACAAAACAATAAAATATAGAGAATGTTACTGTGTGGGTTTTCTAAGTCAATATACATTTGCAGGGATCCTCAAAAAGTTATTTCTTCCATATCACAGGAGTTAGGGGTGCAGAACTTACACAAGCTGGAAAATCCGCATAGATGTTTTATCCCTTCCTTCGTACCAGAGAAAAAGTCTGAATTCTTATGATATTAAAAGATAAAATATGTTGATATTATACAATACTGTACATATATTTTATGTGTGTCTGAGTTTTTAAACTTTTTCTGTGTCATCTATTTGCCTTTGAGCGGCAACTGTGGCTTCCACAAAATTTCCCCCAAATTTCCATTTAATTTCTTATGCTTAGTCACAATATATTGAAACCAGGAAGGGGAAAGTCAAGATGTGGGAGGAATAACTGTATATAGTTTAGTACTTTTCTACTTGAGTTTGACACCACTAATCTACCCCCACCAACCCTGTTTACTGATCATCTTTATTAGCTATTCCACCATAGGTCACCTATACACTAAGTAATTCCTGATCACCCATCCTAACAGCAGCTGCTCCCATCATCAACTTCTGGACAAGTTAACTAGACACAATTTTGACCCTCGTGCCACCTCCCATCAGCCTCATGCTCTTTGACTTTCACTTACACAGCACCTGCTCCTGGCCAAGGAGTTCACCCTGAACTTCATTCTCTGATTTCTTATTCATACAAACATAAAATGCTTTCCAAGACAGAACTTCAAAGACAGCAGTACTTCTAAAGGCCAGGTGCAACAATTAAGTGACAATTAAGGACACTCACCCCAGCAGGTTTACACAAAAGTATTCAGTGTTTCTTATTTAACAGTTACTGACAGCTGAGGGTCCCTCTTGGGAGAAAGCTCTCCAGTTCACTCTTCTTCCCATATCTCCCCCAGCTGTGCTTCTGCCTGTCACCCCTCCAGGATGCTGCCAACATTCTCCTCACCTTGATCCTGCCACTATTCAAATCCCTCCCCTCATCGGTTCTCCTGCTCCTGCCTGGGTTTCTTCCTCATTCTGCAAAGCACAGACATTTTCTAACCTCCAAGGGGGCAGGGGGGAAAAGAAGACTCTGACAGGTCTGTGAACATTTTACAGGCTTCTGATTCTTGGATCCTAGGATGTAGGGTTGGAAGAGACCTCTGAAGCCATTTGGTTTAATTCCTTCATTTTATAGTGGGTGAAACTGAGGGTGAGAGAAGAGAGAAGAGACTGGCTTAAGGGGACACAATGAATTAGTAGCAGAATCTCTCAGTTTATGCTGCATTGCAAAGATACTAAAATCAAAAGACCATTGGATTTGGAGCCCATCTTTGAGACTTCACTCTTTTGCTTTCTATGTGTAGCACGCTAATGCCATCACCTCCCTTTTCTGGGTCACAGTGTTCTCATCTGTAAAAGAGAACGATATTTACTGTACAACTTACTTCAAAAGGTTTTATTTTTCTTCAAAAGGTAATTTAATAATTTTATTAGTAAGGCCAGTACATTTATTAATAAAAAGGATGGCCATTTGGTAGTCTCTCTCTTTCTCTCTTTTTTTTATTAATTTATTTGTTTATTTTTACAAGATTCAATTCCATAGTTCCTTGAGTTTCAAATTTCCCTTCCTTCCCTCCCCCCACCCCCCATGATGGCATATAATCCAGTATAGGATCTGCAAATACTTTCACATTAGACATTAGTCAGGTTACAAAGGCCAATTGTACTAGATGGAATGAAAAATGGTAAAGAGAGATTTTAATCTGTATTATACAGCAGCAGTCATCAAAACTGCTTGGTACTGGCTGAGGAATAGAGAAGTGGATCAATGGAATAGATTGGGCGCACGAGATCCAGCAGTTAATGAGTATAGTAATCTATAGTTTGATAAACCCAAAGACCCCAGTTTTGGGGATAAGAATGCATTATTTGACAAAAACTGCTGGGAAAACTGGAATATAGTATGGCAGAAACTGGGCATAGACCATTATCTAACACCATATACCAAAATCAAGTCTAAATGGGTGCAGGATCTAGGTATAAAGGATGATACTGTAAGCAATTTGGGAAAGCAAGGAATAGTTTACCTGTCAGATTTGTGAAGAGGGAAAGACTTTAGGACCAAACAAGAATTAGAGAGCATTATAAAATGCAAAATGAATAATTTTGATTACATTAAATTGAAAAGCTTCTGTACAAACAAAGCCAACGTAACCAAGATCAAGAGGGGGGTGGGAAATTGGGAAAGAATTTTTACAACCTATGTCTCTGATAAAGGACTCATTTCTAAAATATACAGAGAATTGAGTCAAATCTATAAGAATACAAGTCATTCCCCAATTGATAAATGGTCAAAGGATATGAACAGGCAGTTTTCAGAGAAAGAAATTAAAGATATCTATAAACATATGAAGAAATGCTCTAAATCACTACTGATCAGAGAAATGCAAATCAAAACAACTCTGAGGTACCACATCTCTCCAGTCAGATTGGCTAAGATGACAAAACAGGAAAATTACAAATGCTAGAGAGGATGTGGGCAAATTGGAACACTAATGCATTGCTGGTGGAGTTGTGAACTTATCCAACCATTCTGGAGAGCAATCTGGAATTATGCCCAAAGGGCTATAAAAAATTTCATACCCTTTGACCCAGCAATACCACTTCTAGGGTTATATCCCAAAGATCATAGAAGTGTGAGGAATACCCATATGTAAAAATATTTATAGCAGCTCTTTTTGTGGTTGCAAATAATTGAAAACTAAAGGGGTGCCCATCAATTGGGGAATGGCTAAACAAGTTGTGGTATATGCATGTAATGGAATACTATTGTGCTATTAGAAATGAGGATTAGACGGATTTCATATTTACCTGGAGAGGCTTATACAAACTGATGCTGAGTGAGAAGAGTAGAACCAGGAGAAATTTGTATACAATCACAGACACAACATATGTGTGATGACCAACTATGACAGACTGGACTCTTCTCAGCCATGCAGTGATATAAGTCAATGCAAAAAGACTCATGATGGAGAGAGATGCGACATCCAGAGAAATAACTAGAAAGAACTGAGCTTAAATCCTGATGGAAGCAAACTAATTGATCTTTTTCTTTTCATTGTTTGGTTTTATTTCTTCTTTACCATTTTCCATCCCACCTAGTACAATATGCCTTTGTAACCTGACTAATGTCTAATGTGAATGTATTTGCAGATCATATACTGGACTATATGCTGTCGTGGGGGGTGGGGGGAGAGAGGGAAGGGAAATTTGAAACTCAAGGAACTATGGAATTGAATCTTTTTAACTACAAATAAACAAATAAATTAAAATTAAAAAAGAATACATTTTAAAATTGTACCTGAAAAAATGGTAAAGAGGAAATAAAACCAAACAATGAAAAGAAAAAGATCAAGTAGTTTGCTTCAATCAGGATTCAAACTCAGTTCTTTCTCTGGATGTAGACATCTCTCTCCATCATGAGTCTTTTGGGATTGACTTGTATCACTGCATTGCTGAGAAGAGTCCAGTCTGTCATAGCTGGTCATCACACATATGTTGTGTCTGTGATTGTATACAAATTTCTCCTGGTTCTTCTCTTCTCACTCAGCATCAGTTTGTATAAGCCTCTCCAGGTAAATATGAAATCCGTCTCCTCCTCGTTTCTAATAGCACAATAGTATTCCATTACATGCATATACCACAACTTGTTTAGCCATTCCCCAATTGGTGGGTACTCCCTTAATTTCCAATTCTTTCCCACCACAAAAAGAGCTGCTATTAATATTTTTGTACATATGGGTCTTCTTCACACTTCTATGATCTCTTTGGGAGATAACCCTAGAAGTGCTATTGTTGGGTCAATTGGTAGTCTCTCTTAAGTCAAAAACTCCTCATGGCAGTGGGTTCATGGTTTATATGTCCTTCAAAGAGTAGGTGTTCTTCAGGGTGGTAATCAATTCTGATTAACGAGAAAATGAACATTGCAATGATGGGGGGAGGGACCGATAGTATGATGAGGGTCTTAGAGTACATGATTTGGATCACTCAAATCTTGGTTGAAGGTATTTATCAATTTCCATATCACCTGTCTGACAAAAGGTAGTATTTGCATTTCCCTAGACTTGTCTGAGCAAAAATAAATGATCAGGAATGAACACTTAACCTTAGCTTAGAATTTATTTTACTATTTGATTATATCTTAGCCTGGGAGAGAGATTTCCTACACTGGTTGTTTTCTGAATGAGGAAGTAGAAAGGGGGGTTGTTTTTTAAAAGGAAGGCCCTTTGAGAATTGAAAAGTACCATCTAAATAGGAGCCATCATTATCATACATGCATGAATGATCTAACAGGAAAAGCACTAGCTTGGAGTCATAGGACCCATTTTCCAATACCTAGCCTGCTACTTGCTGGGCAGGCCACTTAATGTCTCTGTCTCTGGACCCCAGTTTCTTTATATATAAGATGATGGAGTTCACCTCAATGATCTCTAAGGGCCTAAGCTCTAAAATTTATGATAGTTCTCATAAGGCCTCAGTCAAAATCTACCACGACATTTTCTTAAAATCATGCATTAAGTATTTATTCAATGGTGGGAAAGCCCTGTAGTACAGAGGGATCCCTAGAAGTCTTGACAGAGAGAAAGAGATTAATGAAACAATGGAGAATGGCTGGTGCTGGGTTATGCTATATAAACTTCAAGGTTTCATCTTCTGCCCTTGAGAGAAAGACTCTATGTTTCAGTCCCAGTACAGCGATAAGAAAAGGAATGAAGCTTTTCCTTCCTGCCATGTGGATAAGTTACTACTGAATCTTTGAATTAGGCTCTAGAGTTCCCCACACTGGAGAGACTGCCTTCGAAGCAGACAAATGGCTATGGGCTTTGGGAATTAGACTTCTTAAACTGGCACTGGCATATCCTAAGCCTATGCCTGTTATACTCAGGAGCTGAGATCCACACTTGGAGTGGAAAGGCAAGTTGCTGAGAGGGAGAAGGCATCACTGCCAATGGAAGTTTCAGAATGCAAGGGATGACCAGCTATCACAGTGCATGGAGAAGTCATGAGCCAAGGCCAGAAAAACAGGCATTTCTCATTAAACTCCAAAGTCCATCTGGGGCTGGGATCCAGGACACACACATATCCTTCTTATTCCCTTTCCATAACCAGAAAGAAATGGGAGGGTTTGAGGTTTGTAATGGGAGGAAGTGAGTACTTCAAGATTTATTTTCCTATTTTTAATAAAAAATGAGTTGGCACAAAACACTTCCTGTATCTTAAAAAGATACTTGGTGGAGACTGAGCCAGGAAATTTTCCAGATACCATTTTAGGGTATACAGATTTTGTCTAACCTTTGTATTTTTGTGATGCATTTTTTAAACCTAGGCTAGAATTCAGAACCGTGGCTGGTAAGAGATTTTTCCTCTTTTTAACTATTTGAAGTATTGTGGCATTCCTTAGGGTAGGAGTCTTATACACATGTTATCAAAGGAGAATGTCTCCATCTTCTGATATTCTGCCAAATGTATTATCTTGACTCACTGTTTTCTGTATTAGGAAGATCTTGAAAACTATAAGACTAGTGACTTGAGCGTTGGGAGCAAATTATTAATTATATTCCTCTGCTGGTTAATCATAAAGTTGAATTGTCAACCTGTGGGTTTAAGGAAAGTATTACATAATCCAATGTGGAGTGCTATTGCTATGCTGGCACACAGGAAAAGCCATACACAGTCACAAACTAATTTGTTAGAAGAGTTTTAAACATCTGGCCATAAGCCTTATCTTGACTTGAATTCACATGAAAAGTCAATGTAAGTAAGAATTATTATCATACAAATCATTCTTGCCTTCTTGTTCAGTGAAGTTTGATCCTAGGAGAAGTAGTCATTCTGATTTTTAAAATATTTAATATTCCATACACTATTGCTCAGGTGGATAAAATAACTTTTTTGTAGCTAAATAAAAGTATTATAATTCAAGAATATCTGCAGACTTACTGAAAGCATCCTAATTGCAACTCCATTAACAGACAGGATGATGGGGATGGTATATGCTTCACTCCCTGTTCCCCATAGTTTCAATTTATTCTGTTAGGTCTCTAAATTTTGAAATCTTTGCATTCTATGTCACTTGGATATTACAAGTATTGTGTATGACAATGTGTGTAAAAAAATACTGCTCAGAGAAGCTAGGCGGCACAGTGAATAGAGCACTGGCCCTGGAGCTGGAATGACCTGAGTTCAAATTTGGCCTCAGACATTTGACACACTTACTAGCTGTGTGACTTTGGGCAAGTCACTTAGCCCCAATTGCCTTGCCTTCCCCCTCCAAAAAAATACGGCTCCTAAGTATTTAAGTATCAATGTTATGTCCAGGGAATTGTGGGCAACAGTTTGCTCTGTGACTATGTTCTGGTTCTGCTAGAATTTAGTAGTTGAATTCTCCAAGATATATTGTATTCTGTATTTGTTGTATGAGAATTTTTCATCTCTAATTCCATGAAAAGATAGTGAGTTTTTAATGTATAATACTAACCATCAGATCATGTCTTGTTAGATATTTGGTAGATGCTAAAAGTTTGCAGCCTACAGTGATGTGTTACATTTTCTACCTTTTCCATCAGCATGCACCAATCATTAAATAAGGGCCCCTTAAGATAACCTTTCTATATTTTTCTGGTAGTGATAACAGGGTCCTGAACTGTCATCATATATTCTTTTTCCATGCAAACAAATTCACGTAACTCACCCTTTTGTTCAATGCTTCTTTGTCCATAGATTGTTGGTCCAGTTCAAGTGGATGTTGCCCAGAAACTTCCTTTTGATTCTACTCTTAGATCTTAATTGATTAATAAATTTCACTGGAAGGCAAACCACTTTCAATTATGTTTCTCAAATCCAATCGTTTGTACCTGTTCTTTGCTTTGACCACTGTTCAGTAAAGTGTTGTATGTTTGTTCCAAAAGTAATTATGCTAAGTTTTTGATCATTTATTGTGTGTTCTGAGAACATTTACCAATCCTTTTCATCCTATGTGGCAGGGAAATGTTAATCTTTCTGTAACTGTCTTGGGACAATGGGTCATGAGTTTTATTACTATTTTACGAGGTTTTGTTAGGATAATTTACATAACTGCTATGATCCATTTTACAGTTCCAAAAGTGTACATTAAGACTGTTATTGCATAAGTGTTAATTGCATAAGTTCTTTTCATGAAGCTTTAATTTCAGGATGCCAGAAAATCTCTCAACATATTCAGTCATGGCTTTCTCTTTGATAGCTTTATACTCAATACGTTTTGCCTAATGGAAACCCAGCTATTTGGAAGGCCTTTGTCCATTGGTTCAATTTGACCTGTTGGTTCATGCTTGAATATTTACATGTCTATCTTTTCTTGGTGTATATTATGAATTTTACATCAGGACCAAACAGTTTTTATATCACTGGAGACAGATTCCACAGATGAAGGAGCTGTATAATATGATTTTGGGTGATGCCCTAGACATTGATGCCATTTGTTTACATCAAGTGCTTCAATCATGTATATTATGATCATTAGTAAGAGTAATAAATAATAACCCACATATAAATACAGTGCTTTATAGTTTATAGAATACTTTTTATACATCTCATTATGATAATGGTAAATGCAAGTAATTATTACCATCACTATTAGTATTTTCACAATCATCATCATCATCATCACTAGATCATAAGCTCTTTGAGTGTGAAAACTGCTATTTTAAAAAGGGATTTTATAAATCTTTATCTCCCTCTAAGTACATAATACTTTGTGTTTTACAGAGTGTAGTGAGAGTGATCAGGGATTTTCAGATAAAAACTCCCGTTTAGCTTTTAAAAGCTTTCACAACCTGTCCCAAACCTATCTTTCCAGCTTCCCTAGATATTACTGTCCTTCCTGCATTTAGTGAATTTAGCTAAATTGGCTTTATCTCAGTTCTTCCTATAGCACCCTCTCCTTAAGTGCTTAATAAACACTTTATCAATCAGTTGATCAGCATATTTCCTGATGGTATTCTGCAAGTCAGGGAACTTTTTGAAAAGATATCTTCTGGGGAGGTAACATATACCCTAGCCAGGGGTGTGCTGGAACTAGCCTGAATGGGTTCCTGAGAGCCTATTGCTAAATTTTTATTGTAAGTATTTACACCTTGAAAATTGGCAAACCCTACAAATCAGGGCTTGATTTATTGTTTTGTTGATTGTCTAGGCTCAAGAAAGTGATGAAGAAAATATTAATGCAGATTAAACTTAAAGTGTATCATGAATACATTTTCCCCAGAGAGCTGATTGTTAAACATTTACCAGCACATCCCTTGCCCTAGTCCCTTGCTGATAAGGCAGAGAAAACTTCTCTGATTGGCTCCCAGTGACTCTGGTCACCTCCAAGGTGGTATGTCTGAGAGTCAGGGAGATGGGTTCTTGTTGACAGAACTGTCCTTTCTTTAAAATCTCAGAGTAAGCGGTCACAGAGCTTGCTTCATTTTCCCTATGTACTCCCTCCATTTTACTACCAGACCAGAATGTAGGAAAGGGAGAAAGGGTGAGAGAGGAGCTTCTTTCCCAGCTCCGGCCAAAAAAGGCGATTTGGCAGAAGAATCATGACAAATTGTGCAGTTGGCCTAAGAGCCGAATTTATGGGCCTTAAATTCCCGACTACCTCCTGCCTCTCTATTTCCTTTTCTGAGCACAGGTTAGAGAAGAGTTCCTGAGAATGGTGTATAATCATAGATAAGAGAAGTAGTATGGCATCATAGATAAAGACACAACCTCAAGTCCTGTCTCTGACATATATATACTGGCTTGGGACCCTGAGCAAATCACTTAACTTCTCAGTGCCATGGGCAACTCTCTAAGACTATAATTTGCAGGTAAGGTATTGTCCTGCATTGGTATAGCATTTCCTAATCTGAAATTCCTATATAGTAAAATCACAACTCAAGTCGCTATACCTGTTCCTAATAGATGACAATACCAGTAATGATGAGGATGAGGATGGTAGTTCATGTTTCTTTAGCACTTGATCATTTATAAGAGACTTTCCTAGCAATAACCCTGGGAGATGGGTATTATTGTCCCTGTTTTACAGATGAAGAAACCCAGTGGTTTAAATGACTTGCCTTTGGTCACTCAAGTAGTATATGTCAGATCTGGGATTTGAACTGGGGCCTTCTTTCTTCAGTGCTTCCAGGAGCTGTAATTTTATCTATTCAGCCACTCTCCAAGTCTTAGGAGATGGTTTGCAAGAGTTACTGTGGCCTAAAACATACCACCACCTGGTGACCAGCCTTCTGGTGAAAAGTCCTTCCAAAATCTACTAGGCTGGTCCTGAGACAAAAGACATACTTCCCATCACCAGGCCTGTACTCAAAGACTTGCCAGCCCATTGTGGTCTGCCAGCTGGCATAGCCTTCAAGGATACGGGGTCACCTTCACCCCACAATGAGGTGTCAGAGTAGCGCTCTGTTAGAAAATGTGTGTATACGCATATACACACACATATTGATATATACACTATATATCTGTCTATATTTCACATGTCCTGTGTGTATACATATACATATAATTCATCATTCATTCAGTAAAGACATATTAAGTTCTCCTGCGTGTTCTCCTCTCTGTGGTAAGCACTAGCATAGGCAAAACATTTAGTTAAGACCCACAAAAAGCTCACAACTCACAGAGAGCTCACCACTTAGTAGGGAAATAAGATACAAATACAGTGTTAGCATCAGTACTCCCTCTCATAGTCTCAGTTTCTTCCTCTATAAAATGAAGGAGTTGACCTTCAGAACTTCTAAGATGCCTTTGATGTCTAGGAATACTTTATAAAGTTGATAAAACACTTGTTCACCATGACTGTGCAAAGGGAAGCAGTGTAAATATTATCCTATCCATTTCATAGATGAGGAAACTGAAGCCCTTGACCAGGAACATATAGCTATAAGTGCCAGGGCTGAGATTTGAGCCCATGTCTCTGGACATCCAATATTCCTTCCAATTCTGCCCTATTGTTTCAAAATTGCTCAAGTGTCCTACTAAACTGGATGTTGTCCTTACATCTCATGTTCAAAAGCTCTAATTCCACATAGGCAAAATTCATTAGCATAGTTTAATGCAGATGTATTCAGACCTGATAGTCAAAGAATGAAGCTTGTGAAATAATGAACAGATTCCTTAGCTAATCAGTCTACATAGTGACAGGCATACAGCCAGAGAGATCAGCAGATACCTTCAGACATATACTTCTACTCCTAGGGTAACTGACACTCACACATCCCTGCCCCCCTTAAAAATACACACACACACACACACTACATACACACACGTATATATGCATATACATGTATGTATACATGTGTACATGATACAAATATATATGCATATACATGTGTCTATGTATATGTGTGTATACATACATGTTCCTATGGAAACTCAGTCATTTACAAGCACAGAGACACATACCCCATGGGGGTGTATACAAAGTCCCCCTATAGACACAAGGTCATTTGCTACAACAGAAATACTCACATACGACCTCAGAAGTCGAAAGACTGTGGGACTTAGAATCAGGTGAGGTTCTAACTTGAAGGCTTACTTTAACTCGATCATTTACTAGTTCTTTGGCAATGAGCAAATCAGTTAACTTCCCTGTGTCTGTTACCTCACCTGTAAAAATAAGGGGGTTAAACTAGGTGGCATTTAAGGTCTTTTTCTGCTTTGATCCTACGTTCTCCTGACTACTTGTAAGTAGATAAACCTCTCTGAAGATTAGTTTTCTTACCTGTAAATTAGATATGATAATATCTGCAATAACTCTTTCACAAGGGGTTGTAGGCTTTGCATGACATAATACTCACAACCCTTTATAAACCTTGAAACATTCTATAAATATCAGTTCCTGTTATTCTACTGTGACCCTCACATAGTCACATAATCACATGTCCTTACAGAGACTATATTACTTACATATTCACAATACAATGCAGATACGTAAATAGCAATTAAGAAGTTAATGAATGGGGCAGCTAGGTGGCGCAGTGAGTAAGAGCGTCAGCCTCTGTGTTGGGATGACCCAGGATCGAATTCAGCCTCAGAAAATGAACACCCACACATAAATAAAGACTAGCCGTGTAACCTTGAGCAAGTTACTTAACCCCAATTGCTTAAAAAAAAGAAGTTAATGAATGCATGCAATCTTATTTATGGACACATTCTTTCACTTCTTTCTAGAGATAAATTCACACATAGATCTTCTTATGGAAACACAAAAATACTTATGTCTCTTTATGGAGATACATACTCACATAGTATCTTTGTCTCTCTCTCTCTCTGTCTCTCTCTCTCTCTCTCTCACACACACACACACACACACACACACGCACACACACACACACACACCTAGACAGAGCCATCGGGCATTCCAAGTACATCTATCCCTCCTGTCTTACCCCTCCTCATTCTACTCCCCCCCACCCCATTTTCCTGTCTTTCCTTTTGGTTCTAGGCACAAAAAAGTGAAATGTGAATACTTGACTCTTCAAGGAAAAAAGCATGCTCACCTACTGTGGCTGCCCTGGGACAGCAGGTAGCCAGATTAGAGAAATCACTGATAAGGGTTTTTTTGAGCTCTCTATCCTACTACAAACCTAGATGACTCCCTGCCTCCAGCAAAACCAAGTGACCCATGGTTTGAAGGCAATTTGATTCTCAACAGAGGCACTGTTTTCTGAGTCTTCAGGGGTCTATGTGCAGGTGGGATTCTTATGGGTTGCTCTTAATTGCTACTGAAAAATGCTGTGACCCTGAATAAAAATGTAGTCATTGAGGCCTTCCTTGTGTGTAAGGGATTTCCTGATGCTCCTGTTAGCCTAGAGATTCTGATTCCAGTGAAAACTACTGCTAATTAGATACACAAATGAATTACGATGACAAATGAAAGGAGTCCTTTGTGCATTCAGAGATGTTGTAGGTACCCACTACATGTAGAATGATGCAACACACATAATTATAATACAAAAAATTACATAACTTCATCAGAGATTTACAGTAAAAGCCAATGTAAGTTCTGTGGGGAGGTGAATGGTTACTAAAAAATCCAACAGGTTCATGGAATAGGAAGTCTTTGAGGTGAGCTTTAAACAAAGGGCAGGAATTCAATAAGGGAAGAGGGGATAAGGATATTTCAGGCATGGGGAAAGTATGAGAAATGTAGTAAGGTCCAAGACTGCAGTGGATGTTCAAGGAGCCAGAACAGTCCAAATTAGCTGAAGCATTGAATGGGTGGTGGGATATAGTATGAGATAAGACTAGAAAAGTGGGGGGTACATAGGGCTAGGTGGTATGAGGACCCTAAAAGCCTTGAACACCCAGGACATAATAGTATGTGTGCTTGGTAGTGGGGGAGAAGGAAAAGGAGAGGAGATACTGAAGATTTTTGAGTGAAGAAATGACACGACTAAATAAATCTCTATAAAGAAGCTTACTGGGGGGTGGAGCCAAGATGGCGGAGTAGAAACAGCTCATCCAGCCTCTCTGCCCCCAGATTCTCCACAAACTATGTAAAAAAGGACTCTGAAAAACTTCTGGAGCCCCAGCACCCACAGAACGACATAGAGAAGCTAACCTCCCGCTGAGGACAGCCCAGCACCCTGCAGGAAGGACCAGCGCAGTGGTCTGGGAGCCGGCAGAGCGCAGAGCGCAGGAGCCGAGCCCAGGTCCACTTGAGCCGAGGTTTTAGCCCCAGGGCGGCAGGGCCAGCAGCCGGCTGGAGGAACCCCAGAACACCAGGAACTGTGGAGACGCCAGAATTATCAACACAGACTTGCCTAGGACAAAGTAAGAGGTTAGTGTCCTATGGACTTTGGGACCTGTATTTGGGGAATGCGTCAGCTCCCTCCCCTGGGGGCTAGAAGCTGCTGAGGAGACACGCCACTGTGTAGTTTTCAGAGGCATTTCCGGCTCCCAGCCTACAAATCGTGGGAGATCCAGCGATCAGTCTTGGGGGGTAATCGCTCTTGCTTTAACCTCCCTGGATCTGGATTGTGATCTAGGGTGGAAGTTGTGGGTGGGTTTACAGCTTGCCAGAAACGGAAGTTGCCCCCCACACGTTCGGGACGAAAATTCCTCTAGCTGGCCTTAAAGCCATAGTGTGGCAACAAGCCCAAAAGTCAAGTAATTAAGTGGCAACATGCCAAGGCAAAGGAAACAGAAAAACGCAACCCTAGACTCCTATTTTGGGGGCATAGAGCAGGAAAAGGACTGTGAGGTCAGAAGTCTTGCTCCAAAAGCCCCAGGGGAAAACATGAGTGGGTTGTAGGCCATAGAGGACCTTAAGAAGGACTTTAAAAATCAAATAAGAGAAGTGGAGGAAAAATTGGAAAGAGAAATGAGAAGGATGCAGGAAAAGTATGAAATGAGGGTCAATAGCCTGACTGAGGAAAACAACACCTTAAAAAATAAACTAACTCAAATGGCAAAGGAGGCCCAAAAGGGCAATGAGGAGAAGAATGCCTTAAAAAGTTGAATTTGCCAGATGGAAAAAGAATTTCAAAAGTTCACTGAGGAGATTCATTCCTTCAAAGTTAGACTGGAGCAAATGGAAGCTAATGACTTTATGAGAAATCAAGATGCTGTTAAACAGATCCAAACAAATGAAAGAATAGAAGGCAATGTGAAATATCTCATGGGAAAAACCACTGACCTGGAAAATAGATCCAGGAGAGACAATTTAAAAATTATTGGACTACCTGAAAGCCATGATCAAAGAAAGAACCTAGAAATCACCCTTCAAGAAATTCTCAAGGAAACTGCCCTGATGTTTTAGATCCAGAGGGCAAAATAGAGGTTGAAAGAATCCACAGATCACCTCCTGAAAAAGATCCCAAAAAGAAACTCCCAGGAATATTATAGCCAGGTTCCAGAATCCCCAGATCAAGGAGAAAATACTACAAGCAGCCAGGAAGAAACAATTTCAATATTGTGGAAACACAATCAGAATAGCCCAGGACCTGGCAGTTTCTACACTGAGGGATCGAAGGGCATGGAATATGATATTCCAGAGGGCAAAAGAACTGCGAATGAACCCATGGGTCACCTACCCAGCAAAACTGAGTATTATGTTTCAGGGGAAATATGGTCATTCAGTGGAATAGAGGACTTTCAAGCATTCTTGAGGAAAAAACCAGAATTGGATAGAAAATTTGACACCTAGACACAAGAAGGAAGAGATGCCTGAGAAGGTAATCAGGGAAAAGAAATCAAAAGGAACTTATCAAAGTTGAACTATTTACATTCCTATATGGAAAAGCAATAACTGTGACTGATGATATCTTTCTCACTATGAAAATAATGGAAGAAGGGGTGTGGTCATATGAATACATATGTGAATGTGTGTGTATATGGTTACAGTTATATATGGATAGAGGCATAGGTTGAATTTGTTGGGAAGGGAGAATACTCAAGGGATGAAATTATGAGGTGAGAGAGGAAAGTGGCAAGAGGAGATGGGGAGAGACAGGGTAGGGTAAGCTATCCCATGTAGAAGAAGCAAGGGGAAGTGGTTGCAAAGGAGGGGGAGAATAAGGAAGGCTAAAAGGCAAAACCACATTCACATTGAATTTGGTTCAGGGAGAAAATGACATACATACTAAATGGGATATCTCAACCTGCAGCAGGATATGGGGAAGGGGGATGAGAGGAGGGATGATGGATGGGAGGGCATCCTTGGGGTGAGGGGAGGTTGGAAGTACCCACTATAAAAGAGGGACAGGATCATGTAGGGAATGGACCAGGTGGGGGGGGTGGGATGAGTGGGAGGGAATTATAAGCAGCCTTGTACAATATATCTACTATGATAATGTTTTGCATAGCTAGACATGTACAACATATACTGAATTGCTTATCTCCCAAGAAGGAATGGGTGACAAGGGAGGAAGGAAATGGATCTGAAATTCGAGGTCATAACATTAAATGTTTCAAATATATATATATAAATACTATTATTAATACTCTTGCCTATAATTGGGAGATAAGATGTGCAGGCATTGGGACACAAAGATTCATCTTCCTCTAATGGAAAAGTCGATGGGGGTATGGGAGAAGGTATGGGAGAGAGCAGATTGGAGGAAGCGATATCTTGTGGGACTGCTATTCTGGCAGGGTGGGTAGGGGAATAATGGGGGGAAAATGATTGTAACTCAAAATCTGGCAGAAATGAATGATGTAAAACAGAAGTTAATAAAGTATTTGTTTAAAAAAAAATAAAAAAAAAAAGAAGCTTACTTACCCTGGCAGTAGAGAAAAAATAGATTGGAGCAGGGGGAAAGTAGAGGTAGAAAAACCTGGTAGGTGTCTCTAGCAATAGCTTCCTAACGACCAACGGGTATGTGTGGGAAGGATAATCCAACCATCTCGTGGTGATGACTGTGACACCCTTCACTTTCTGAAGATTCTACCTACATCACTCCATTCCATGTCAGCAGACCGGGTTCTGGTTTTGACAGCATGATGCTTTGCAGGGTCCTTAAATGTTAGTGTTGGAATTTGAAGTTAATAAAGTCTAACAGGGGTGGGGATTAGGAGGGAGTTGACCTGGGTTCATATCCTGACTAGTCTACTAACTTGAAGCATGACCTTGGACAATCTATGTCCCCTTTGGGACTTCACTTTAACTCTTAAAATGGGGGTAGAGGAAGAGCACTAGGACTTGAGCTCTTCATTTAGAGCTGAAATTCTATGAAGTTATCTAGCCAAACCAGCCCATTTTACAGATAAGGAAACTGAAATCCAGAGAGGTAAGGTCACAAAACTAGTCATTGTCAGAGTTGTTATAGATACACTGTGTAAAACATATTTATTTTCCATTAACTAGACATCATCCGAATTCTTAGAATCCATTTAAAATTTAGTTTATAATGCATACTATGTCAGGTGGTAATAAAACTATTTCTTTTAAAACATTTTATGATTCAGGTTGGTAGATCATTTGGAGAAGATCCTTCAAAGTCTCTCCAAAGTCCAATGGTTTTTCCCATCCACTCCAGGCCACAGTGACTTTTCCCCTACTTTGAAGTATCTCTTTCTGACATCAGCTTATACAATCAAAGTAGAATACTGTAGAATTCTATGGTAGGTTTTTTGGAAAAGAATGCTGAGAAATCTCAAACCAGGCGAAAATAATTCAACATGAACAGTAACCTGGTTTGCCACAATTGAGTGGAACTGATTAAAATGATGGAGCCCAGGTGATAGACTTTGTGGGGCAGACAGAACTATACCAGACAGCATCATTTAATATGGACTATAATGTATGTGTGTGTGTGTGTGTGTGTGTGTGTGTGTGTGTGTGTGTGTACTAGATTGCCATGGTTTCAATGGCAAAAAGGTTATATACTACTAAGCCTGGTTTTCCAACAATCAGTTGGAGACCTTATCTCCCTTATAAGGCAAGGATTCAGGAGACTTAAAGCCCAAGTCCTAGGTGTTTTGTGTGTCTTAGGACAAACTGTTTCCCCTCTCTGGGCCTGTTTCCTTATCTGTAAAATAAGAGAATTCCATCAGATTGTCCCTAGTCCCTTTTATTAGCTTGGTGGAGGAAGGATCATAGCAGAACTAAGAAGGTAGGAAGGAGTAGATGTAGCCACTTGAACAGAGAGAGTGACCTTGGCATTTTTGTTTGTTTGCTTGTTTTTTGAACAAAGCCTCTATCCAGGGGTTCCCTGGAATAATTTTGTAAGAATGGAAGAGGCAAGGCAAACATTGCTAGGGTGGATGATCTATATCCCCCTTCATGATATTATAAATGGAAAAAAAATTGAAAAAACATGGGGGTGGCTAGGTGGTGCAGTGAATAGAGCACCAGCCCTAGAGTCAAGAGGACCTGAGTTCAAATCCAGCCTCAGACACTTAATACTTACTAGCCATGTGACCTTGGGCAAGTCACTTAACCCCAATTGCCCTGCCTTCCCCCCTCCAAAAAGCAAAAAAAAAAAAAAATAAATAAATAAATAAAATGGAAAAACAGAAGGTGGGATGGGTAATCAATGATGATGAAAGAGCAGTAAGGATATGGTCTCAGGTCTCTGGGGGGTCTCTCACCTTTTCCAGTTTTTGAGCAGAGTGACATGGTCCAGTAAGTAGAGTCATCTGCTTAGAGATACATCAATCAGCAAGCATATATTTAGTGCCAGGCATGCCAGGTGCACAGGAGATAGTAATTGAACCCAGGGAAACTGATGAAATAGCTATAATAAAGAGTATAGACAGAAAAGAAAATCTCTAGAAGACAGATCCTGATGGCATGGAGAACCCACAGTTAGGGATGGGAGATGAGCCAGCAAAGGACACTTCAAAGTCATAAAATATCAAAAATATGCTGAGACTCCAAGAAAGATGAAGAGGGAGAAAAGACCTTTGAACTTAACAGTTCAAAGACTGTGGGTGATGTTTGAAAGAGCCATGTTGGGCAAAAGGTGGATAAAAAAGGCAACTAGGTGGCAGAGTGGATAGAGGGCTAGACTAAGATTCAAAAAGACCTCAGTTTGAATCCTGCCTCGGAACCTTAGTAACTTTATAATTATGTCAGTCTCAGTTCCCACATGTATAAAATAGAGATAATAATATTCCCTATACCACAGGATTGTTGTTTCAGGGATGAAGCAAGAAAATAAATATAAAATGCTTTGCAAATCTTGGATCACTATATGAATACTAGTTGTTAGTATTAATAATAGACTGCAAGGGGCTGAGAAGTGTGGGTAGGGAGAAGTAGCAGTGAGAGCAGATTAATAGTTTTTAATACTAAGGTAGTAAGGATGAGAGCATAAGGGGGTGGCATAAATGAACTTCTTTTGTTGTTTGTCTGTTTTGGCTAAAGAAGACTTAAACTCGATTTTAAGCAACCAATAGCTGGGAGTCAGGAGGAAGAGAGAGGCTGAAGTTGAGAGAGAATGTAGGGATTCATCACTGGAGAAAATTCCCAGAAGAAATGGATGAAAATGGCAACAAGGGCACAAATAAAGTTTTGCTGATGGCAATGGGCTGCTTCCTCCTGAGACATTCAAGGAAAACAATGTGTGGGGAATTACAGTGATTTGGGGTACAGAATAAGGGAGAAGAGTGAACTCAAAATGGATGGTCTTGATTTCCTCTGTAAAGTAAGAAGGAATTCCAGCTGCTGAGAGAGAGGAGACTTAGGAGAAGGGGGGATAAAGAAAGATGGGAAAGTTTGGAATAGTTTTTGCAGGTAATATGATAGAAAATCAATCAGAGAAGACTAGAAGGATTGCTGTACTGTAATGGTAACCCAATTGAGATTAAATAATTTATAGAGGTCCAACTCAGTCTAGTTGTCATTTCTCCCTGTATCATCCTGTAACTACAGAGTAATAGCAGGGAAAGTAGATGGTGGGCATGACCCAGCAGTGAGCACTGGCAGAGTATGAATGGTCCTAGGACAAAAAGGTAAGGAATTCAAAGATTGAGGACAATCTGTAAACTTGTAAACTACAGGGACAGATTATGAAGAGAAGAAAATTACGGCAGGGCCCAGGTGATGGACCAGGAGAATAGAGTAGGTAGACTACCTGGATATCACTCTCCATACAAAACAATACATCCAAGGAGAGTCAGACAAGGGGAGAGATAGCAAGATAGGACATTTTTGTCAGAATGGGCTAATTCAAAGTTTGAGACTGTGGAGGCAGAGATGTGATAGATGATGGTAAAAACAAAAGAACCCACAGTGGGTGGCTAGAGTGGAGATGGATAAAATTGGAGGCCAGAGAATTTGAGGGGACATTAACATATACAATGAAGTCCTGAGAGTGAGAGTGTGTGTGTGCGCGCATTTCATTAGGGCTTGTGATGGAGATGAAGCCAAAAACTCCTTGAAAAAGGAGATAGAGTAACCTGGAACCTAGCATGTTATATTGACAAGGGTCAGATGGGATGATGTAGACTGATGAACTGAATCTCAAAGAAGGACAGGTTACTAAATAATTTTGGTTCAGAAACATATTGGAAGTGGCAGCAGTGGAGAGAAAGGAACAGACCAGCTTCTCCTCTTGGCCTACTGGCTGAGGGTAACATAACAGCAGTATTAACACACACAGTATTTTCAGGAGAGTGCCTGGTTTCCATGAGTGGAAAGAATTTAAAATGAAAAGTATTTTTTTCTTTCTCTGATTTTTCCCTTTTGTTCAGTCTTCTTTCACAAAATGACTAATGTGTAAATATGTTTAATATGTATAACCTAAAAAAAGAAATGAGAAGATAAAAAGAAATGTGTAAATGATAGATTAGGGCAGCTATTTGGTACAATGGATAGAGCACCAGACCTGGAGTCAGGAAGACCTAAGTTCAGAGTCAGCCTCAGACACTTACTAGTTGTGTGACCTGGGCAAGTCACTTAACCCTATTTGTCTCAGTTTCCTCATCTGTAAAATGATCTGCAGAAGGAAATGGCAAATCACTCCAGTACCTTTGCCAGGAAAACCCCAAAATGGGGTCACAAAGAGTAGGGTATGACAGAAAAAAAAAACCAAGTGATAAATCGGTAGTTTAAAACAAAAGTGCAGTACACAACAAAATGGGAGGAAATAGTGGTAGGAATAGTAGTCAGTCATAGTAGTAGTAGTACTAATGATAATAGCTAAAACTTTATAGTACTTTAAGATTTGCAAAATACTTTGCATTTATCTCAGTTGTTCCTCCCAACAACCTTGTGAGGTAGGCACAATTACTATAATAATTTTAAAGATGAGGAAATGGAGGCTCAGAGAGGTTAAATTATTTGCCCAAAGTTATTTACACAATAAGTATCTGAAGAGAAATTCGAACTCAGATTTTGCTGAATCCAACTCTAATGCACTCTAAGAGTGATAGGAGTTGTGAAACAGTTAAGGTTGAACTGGATAAGGATGAATACACAAGAAATATAACAGGAAAAGTGGTCATTGACCTCAGCTGGTCTAAATCATAGGGGTTAGGAGTGTAGATCATGGTTGTTTGCCATCCATGGGAATGAAGAAACTCCCCCAACCTCCAGGCTTGTGATGAATAAGAATGGAACTGTTGCAGGGGCAGCAACATCATCAGCTCCCACAGCTTATCACTCCAAGCCCCTGGAAGCTGGCCAGGCATCTGGATGAGTCCCCATAGCTGATGGCCAGGTCTTCTGGGAAGGACTGAATTCACATTTGGTACCAACTACTGTAGCCTCATTACTAAATGAGGATGCTGGCTCCCTAGTGCTCCTGGTTTCTTGAGGTTTGGGAATCTCTGAAGGATCTGAGTCCTGGGCCATAGAAGACAATGACACAGGGACCTGGTCCCCAGACACTTGACTAAATACCCCAAACATTGAAAGTGGACTTGGTTCTTAGTCTCTGATTGCCCCACTACTTTTAAACATTGGTGTCCAGTGGTAAGAAGAAGAATAAATGGGCAATGAAGATGACTCTGTCACAAGGTAAAGGCAAGGGAAAGCTATGTTTTTGACAGCACCCTCTGAGGTAAGATAAGAAATTCCAACAGATCTCTTCCAACCCTGATATTTTATGTTTTAAGGTTTCTACCAAATCTTATATTCTATAATTCATCCATAGAATATTAATACTGGAAGATATATCCCTCCCTCATTTTCTTTCTTCTTCCTTCCTTCTTTGCTTCCTTCCTTTCTTGCTTCTTTCCTTCTCTTCTCCACCCTCTCCTTCATTACATCTTTCTCCCTCCTCTTTCTCCTTTCATTAAGACCCACTGCACATAATATACTGCACTGTGTTGAGGGAAATGAAATATCAGGAAAGATATCTTCCCTGCTCTTAGAACATTTAACATAGTATGTTAGAACTGCCACACCCTAGAAGTCATTGATCATCTCCTCTCACAGATGTGGAAAAAAGAAGCTTGGAGATGTTAGAAGCCTTGCCTGTCATCACACAAAAAGGCTGAAACAGCTTAGGGAGCAGTCACCTAAGACCTAGCATGGTGTGCTTGTCTCATCCCCATCCTGATTCCCTCTGGTGCTCTTGGGCCCATAAGAAGAGTGAGACACATGGCCACTGCAGGAGTCCCAAGCTGTTTGAGGGAAGAAAGAAAGAGATAAGTCTTTTTGAGATGGTAGTAACAACAATACGGGAAATTGGTTCCAACTGCAGGCTGTTGATTGGGTGTGCTCGGCTTGCTGAAGTCTAACACTTGGCTTTCTCATTCTCAATCTCTTTTTAGAAGAGCAGTTACACTTTAAATGCATTCAGCTGGAGGGCTTTAATTGCTTTCCATGGTTATTGATTTCTGGAGGCTGATTTAGTTTTATTGAATGATCACTGAAACAAATGCCCAGATTATAAATGGCAATGTTATCACTGGCTGCATCTCCATAGCCGTGGGTCTCCCCTTATGAATTCCTGTGTGGTCGGTCCCCTAAAGATAAGAACAGCATCAGGGAGGAAATTTGCAATCCCATAATAATAATGATGGGTGGCATTTATAGGGGGCTTTACTGTTTACAGAACAGTCTATATATATTATGTCATTCAATCATCTCAATAGCCTTATAAAGTAGATAAAGCAATTATTATTCCCATGTTACAGGTGGGGAAACTGAGCATCAAAGAGAGGGAAATGACCTTGCCCAAGGTCATAAAGCTAGTATTACATATTCCCAGAATGTTGGCTCTGGAGGGGACCCTAGGTATCATGTAACTCTAAATTCTTTGTTTTATAGATATAGAAACTGAAGTCCAGGGATTTAAGATAGTTTGTTCAAATTCACATACCTAGTGAATGGCAAAGTCAAGAAAAGAACCAAGGCCTTAAGGCCCTGAATCTAGTGTTTTTTGAAATGTGCAATCTCATATCTACCATTTGTTTTTTACTTGTAACATATTATTTCATATCCTAGTGTATATATTCTAGTTTGCTGATAGACTATAAATTGCACTAGAGAGAAACTATGTATGTCTAATTCATTTTTCTATATTTCTCCAGAACACAAAACATTGTGTTCTGGAGAACATTGTGTGGCACTTAATATATGCTTTTTATTGTTATTTAACTGAATTTTAAAAATATTTTTCTTTCCAGAATGCAACACAGTAGTTGATGCTTAATACAAGTTTCATGAATTGAATCCCTTGTGACACAAAGTCTGTTCAAAGGAACTTTGGACATAATAACTTGGAGGAAATGAAACTGAGGATCTTAGGCTTAAAAAATGGGGAAACTGGTGTTCTGAAAATTGAGGTGACTTGCCCAAGGTTACATCCCTTGTCAGTGTAGAGCATGGATTAGAAAAATGGGTGTGTTGAATGTACTTCCTGTTCAAAGTGTGGTATAGGACTACGCGGAATTACAATTATTTTTCATTAAATTATCATCATCTATCTTTCTCCCATTTGTAAAAGGGCAGAGTTGGACAAAATAATCTTTATGGTCCCTTACAAGTTCTAATAGTCTGATTCCTTGATCCTATTGATTAGCATCCTCCACCAAGCAATTAATTTCCCTATTATTGTTCAGAAAATGCATAGAATGAGAGCTTATTACTATAATAAAGATCCAGACTGAAGCTGGTATGAGGCTCAGGGGTAGGTCAGTTTCCAAGTGGTCCAGTTAGCTTTATTGTGGTCTACACTATAAGACTATACATCTTATACTGGTCAGAAATTCTTCACGGACATGTTGCTGGGCAGGAGAAAGAGTATGGATAGATCGGAACAACCTTTCCACTTTCCCTTTCCCTTCGACTCCCATGGGCATGTGTCCTATCCCAGTGAAGTCAGAAGTATCATTTGTATGGGAAGTGAAGCATAATTCAATCTTGCAAATGATCCCAGAAGCTAGGAGGTAGGTGGATGACTAATGGAGTAGAGTCCTGGACATAAAGTTATGAAGACCTCAATTCTAATCTTTCCTTAAACACTTAGCACATTAGCTGTACAACCCTGAGTGAGTCATAACCTCTCAGAGCCTCAGTTACCTCAACAATAAAGGGAGGACATTGTACTTAGTTTTCCAGGTCTAAATCTATGCTCCTATTATCGTCATGTTCAAGGCATGAAATTATAAACAAATTGAGTTTCTTTTTTATATTACATTTCCCAATTACATGTCAAGACATTTTTTAGTATTAATTTTTACAAGATTTTGAGTTCCAAATTTTTTTCTGTCCCTCACTTCCCTCCCACCCCTTCTGAAAATGGCAGGCAATTTGATAGAGCCTAGGCATGTGTTATCATATAAAACATATTTCCATATTATTAACTTGTGAAAGAAGAAACAGATCAAAAGGAAAAAACACCAAAAAAGAATAAAGTGAAAAAAGTATGCTTCAATCTGCATTTGGAGAACATCAGTTCTTTAACTGGATGTGTATAGCATTTTCTTCTCATGAGTCATTTGTATTTGTCTTGAATAATTGTGTTGCTGGGAAGAGATTAATTATTCATAGTTGATCATCACACAATGCTGATACTGTATACAATGTTTTCTTGGTCCTGCTCAATTTCACTATCAGTTCATACAACTCTTTTGAGGCTTTTCTGAAATCTGCTTGTTCAACATTTCTTACTGCATAATAGTATTCTACTACATTCATGTACCATAGCTTGTTCAGTCACTCCCAATTGGTGGGCACCCTCTTTATTTCTAATATTTTGCCACCTAGAAAAGGGATGCCATATTTTTGCACATGTGGGTCCTTTCCCATTTTTTTTGTTTGGTTTCATTTTTTTAAACAAACGCTTTATTAACTTCTATTTTACACCACTCATTTCCGCCAGATTTTGAGTTACAATCATTTCCCCCCCGCTGTTTTTCCCCTACCCACCCTCCCAGAATACCAGTCCTGCAAGATATTGCTTCCTCCAATCTGCTCACTCCCATACCTTCTCCCATACCCCCTTTGACTTTTCCATTAGAGGAAGGTGAATCTTTGTGTCCCAATGCCTGCACATCTTATCTCCCAATTACAGTCAAAAGAGTATTAATAATAGTATTTATATATATTTGAAACATTTAATCTTAAGACCTCGAATTTCAGATCCATTTCCTTCCTCCCTTGTCACCCATTCCCTCTGGGAAGATAAGTAATTCAGTATATGTTGTACATGTCTAGCTATGCAAAACATTATCATAGTAGATATATTGTACAAGGCTGCTTATAATTCCCTCCCACTCATCCCACCCCCCACCTGGTCCATTCCCTATTTGATCCTGTCCCTCTTCTATAGTGGGTACTTCCAACCTACCCTCCCCCCAAGGATGCCCTCCCATCCATCATCCTTCCTCTCATCCCCCTTCCCCCTATTCTGCTGCAGGTTGAGATATCCCATTTAGTATGTATGTCATTCTCTCCCTGAACCAAATTCAATGAGAATGTGGTTTTGCCTTTTTTGCCTTCCTATTCTCCCCCTCCCTTGCAACCACTTCCCCTTGCTTCTTCTACATGAGATAGTTTACCCTACCCTGTCTCTCCCCATCTCCTCTTGCCACTTTCCTCTCTCACCTCATAATTTCATTCCTTGAGAACCCTCCCTTCCCAACAAATTCAACCTATACCCTCTATCTATATAGAACTGTAACCATACACACACATTCACATATGTATTCATATGACCACACACCCTTCTTCCATTATTTTCATAGTGAGAAAGATTTCATCAGTCACAGTTATTGTTTTTCCATATATGCATGTAAATAGTTCAACTTTAATAAGTTCCTTTTGATTTCTTTTCCCTGAGTACCTTCTCAGGCATCTCTTCCTTCTTGTGTCTGGATGTCAAATTTTCTATTCAATTCTGGTTTTTTCATCAAGAATGTTTGAAAGTCCTCTATTCCACTGAATGACCATATTTTCCCCTGAAACAAAATACTCAGTTTAGCTGGGTAGGTGACCCTTGGGTTCATTCCCAGTTCTTTTGCCCTCTGGAATATCATATTCCATGCTCTTCCATCCCTCAGTGTAGAAGCTGCCAGGTCCTGTGCTATTCTGATTGTGTTTCCACAATATTGAAATTGTTTCTTCCTGGCTGCTTGTAGTATTTTCTCCTTGATCTGGGGATTCTGGAACCTGGCTATAATATTCCTGGGAGTTTTCTTTTGGGATCTTTTTCAGGAGGTGATTTGTGGATTCTTTCAACTCTATTTTGCCCTCTGGATCTAAAACATCAGGGCAGTTTTCCTTGAGAATTTCTTGAAGGATGATTTCTAGGTTCTTTCTTTGATCATGGCTTTCAGGTAGTCCAACAATTTTTAAATTGTCTCTCCTGGATCTATTTTCCAGGTCAGTGGTTTTTCCCATGAGATATTTCACATTGCCTTCTATTCTTTCATTTGTTTGGATCTGTTTAATAGTATCTTGATTTCTCATAAAGTCACTAGCTTCCATTTGCTCTAGTCTAACTCTGAAGGAATGAATCTCCTCAGTGAGCTTTTGAGATTCTTTTTCCATCTGGCAAAGTCGACTTTTTAAGGCATTCTTCTCCTCATTGCCCTTTTGGGCCTCCTTTGCCATTTGAGTTAGTCTATTTTTTAAGGTATTGTTTTCCTCAGTCAGGTTGTTGACCCTCATTTCATACTTTTCCTGCATCCTTCTCATTTCTCTTTCCAATTTTCCCTCCACTTCTCTTATTTGATTTTTAAAGTCCTTCTTAAGGTCCTCTATGGCCTGCAACCCGCTCATGTTTTCCCCTGGGGCTTTTGGAGCAGGACTTCTGACCTCACAATCCTTTTCCCACTCTATGTCCCCCAAAATAGGAGTCTAGGGTTGCATTTTTCTGTTTCCTTTGCCTTGGCATATTGCCACTTAATTACTTGAATTTGGGGCTTGTTGCCACAGTATGTCTTTGCCGACAGATAGGTGAATTTTCGTCCTGAACGTGTGGGAGGGCAAATTCCATTTCTGGCAAGTTGTAAACCCACCCACGACTTCCACCCCAGATCACAATCCAGATCCAGGGAGGTTAAAGCAAGAGCAATTACCCCCCAAGACTGGGGGTAACTGGATCTCCCTACAGTTCGCAGGCCAGGAGCTGGAGCTGCCTCTGAAAACTGCAAAATGGCATGTCTCCTCAGCGGCTTCTAGGACCCAGGGGAGGAAGCCGACGCATTCCCCAAATACTGGCCCCAAAGTCCATAGGGCACTAACCTCTCACTTTGTCCTAGGCATGTCTATGTTGATAATTCTGGAATCGCCACAGCTGCTGGTGTTCTGGGGTCTTTCCAGCCGGCTGCTGGCCCTGCTGCCCTGGGGCTAACACCTCGGCTCACGGGGACCTGGGGTCCGCTTGGCTCAGCTCCCCACACTCTGCACGCTGCACTGGTCCTTCCTGCAGGGCTACTGGGCTGTCCTCAGCGGGAGGTTAGCTTCTCTGTGTTGTTCTGTGGGTGTTGGCGCTCCAGAAGTTGTTCAGAGTCCCCTTTTACATAGTTTGGAGGGAATCTGGGTGCACAGTGGCTTGGACGCGCTGTTCCTACTCCCGTCCTTTCCCATTTTTAATGATCTCTTTGGCATACAGACCTAGTCATGGTATTGTTGGATCAAAGGGTATACACACTTTGGTTACCCTTTGAGCATAGTTCCAAATAACTCTCCAGAATATTTGGATCATGATGTTCACAACTCCACCAAAAGTGCATTAATGTTCTAATTTTCCCACATCCTCTACAACATTTATCATTTTCCTTTTTTGTCATATTAGCCAATTTGAGAGGTGTGAGGCTGTACCTTGCAGTTGTTTTAATTTGTATTTCTCTAATCAAAAGTGGTTTAAAGCACTGCTTCATATACCTATAGATAGTTTTTATTTCTACATCTGAAAATTGTCTATTCATATCCTTTGACCATTTATCAACTGGGAAATGGTTTTGTATTCTTATAAATTTGACTCAGTTATTTATACATTTGGGAAACTAGGCCTTTATCACAGACACTTGCTGTAAATATTGATTCCCAACTTTCTGCTTTCCTTCTAATCTTGGTTGCATTGGTTTTGTTTCTGCAAAAGCTTTTTAATTTAATACAATAAAAATTATTTATTTTACATTTTGTAACTGTCTCTCTCTTATTTGGTCATGAACTCGTAAGACACTTAACTTCTCCTTTAAGAATCTGGATGCTATACCATCGGAGAATATATATTTAGTATTGATATTACTTCATTGTATATGGTTCCTTTTAGCAAGCTGTAGTTTCCTTCATTATCTCTTTTAATTAGGTATATTTTTGCTTTTGCTTTGTCTGAGATTAGGATTGCTACCCTGCTTTTCTTTTTATTTCAGCTGAAGCATAATAGATTCTGCTCTAGCCCCTTACCTTTACTCTGTGTCTGTCTGCTTCAGGTGTTTCTTGTAACCAACATATTGTAGGATTCTTGTTTTTAATACATTATGCTATCCACTTCTGTTTTATGGGAGAGTTTATCCCCTTCACATTCAGTTATGGTTATAACTGTATATTTCCCTCCATCATATTTTCTCCCTCATCGTCCTCTCTCCCACTTGTTCTCTTCTCAACAGTGTTTTGCTTTCCTCAGCCTGTCCTCTTTTCTGTCAGCATCCCTCCTTCCCTAATTTCCTCCCCTTCTACTTTCCTGACAGGTAAGATAGATTTATATGTTCAACCAATTTTGTATATTATTCCCTCTTTGAGCCAATACTGATCAGAATAAGGTTCAAGTGATGCCTATTTCCCATCCTCCCATCTTTCCCTCTATTGAAATAGGCTTTTTGTACTTCATGTGAAGTAATTTACCCTACTCTACTTCTCTCTTCCTTCTACACCCAGTATATTCCTCTTTTTAATCCCTTAATTATTTTCTATGCCATTCCCTCAATTTCACCTTATACCCATACCCTCTACATAAATTCCTTCTAGCTGTACTATTAGTGGTATAATTTTTAAGAATTGCAAGTATCATTTCCCCATGTAAACAGTTTAGCTTCATTCTGTTTTCTCTTTTTCCCTTTTTAGAATTCTCTTGGGTCTTGATATTGGAGATCAAATTTTTTGGTTCAGTTTTAGTCTTCTCCTTATGAAAGCTTGAAATTCTTTTATTTCATTGAATGACATTTTTTTTCTCCTTGAAATATTATGCCTAATTTCATCAGGTGATTCTTGGTTGTAGTCCTACCTCATTTGTCTTCTGGAATATCATGCCCCGTGACTTCCAATCCTTTACTCTTACAGCTGCTAAGTCCTGTATAATCCAGATTATAGCTCCCTGATATTAGAATTGTTTCTTTCTGGCCACTTGCAGTATTTTTTCCTTGACCTGATAGTTCTGTATTTTGGTTAAAATTTTCCTTGGGGGTTTTATTTTGGGATATCTTTCCTGAGGTAATTGGTGGATTCTTTCAATGCCTATTTTGTCCTCTGGTTCTAGGATATGAGAGCAGTTTCCTGCAATAATTTCTTGAAAGATGCTGTCCTGGTCCTCCTTTTGATTATGGTGTTCAGGTAGTCCAATAATTTTGACACTGTCTCTCCTGTATCTATTTTACAAGTCAGTTGTTTATCCTGTGAGGTAGTTTACATTTTCTTCTATTTTCTTTTCCATTTTAAAAAATATGTTTGATTGATTCTTGATGTCTCATAGAGTCTTTAGCTTCCACTTGCCCAATTCTAACTTTTAAGTAGTTGTTTTCCTCAGTTAGCTTTTGTACTTTCTTTTCCCATTTGGTCAATTTTGCTTTTTAAGTAGTTGCTTTCTTCAGAATATTTTTGTATCTCCTTTCCCAATCGGCTAATTCTATTTTTAAGCAGTTGTTTTCTTTTCCCAAACTATTGGCTTCTTTTTCATGATACTTTTGCATTACTCTCATTTCTTTTCCCAATTTTCCTTCTACCTCCCTTATATGATTTTAAAGCTCCTTTTAAAGCTCTTCCATGAGTTCTTTTAGGGCTTAAGATCACTTCCTATTTTTCTTTGGAGCTTTGCTCATAGGTGTTTTGACAATATTGTTATCCTCTTCTAAATTTGTGTCTTGATCTTCCCTGTCACCATAATAACTTTCTAGGGTCAGATTCATTTTCTTCTCATCTTTTTTGGCCTTTTTCCTTTCTTTTAAATTTGAGTTCTGCTCCCGAATGGAAGGGGCATTGTCTCAGGCTTCTTGTGCCAGGGGCTGCAGGCATTGGCTATTTACCTCATGCTGCACTGATGTTGCCTTGGGACCCACAGGGGATTCTTGTGTCTGATGCTGTGCTAAGGCAGTGGGCTTGGAGGTAGCAGCTTATCTGGTGCTGAGCTGGGTCCTAGTGCTGGTGTCTGGTGTGTGCTAAGGCCATTGGGATGTTTCTGCATTTCCTCTGGGCTATGCTGAAGCACATGGAGGTCTGACCACTGGAGGCTGCCTGTTTGCCCAGGGCTATGCAGAAGCATATGGAGGGTCCTTGTACTGGTGTTTGTCTGCTCCACCGCACTGGAACTCAGGATCTACCACTAGTTTGCTGAGGTGGGGTTTGCTACTGGCTTACTGGAATACTTCCTGTCCTAAACTATATTCCTCTTTTACCCCAATGAAACAGATCTCTCTTGCAAATCTTCTAAGTCTCTTGGGCTAAAAGATTGTTTCACCCTGTCTTTTTGCTGGTTCTGTTCTGGGATTTGTGTTGGAGCACTATTTTATGATTTTTGGAGGTGAATATGAGAGAGCTATGGTGATTTACTCTAAAAAACTGAGTTTCAAAGAATTTAGGTAGGAGACAACTGAATAAAGAAAACACACACACACACACACACACACACACACACACACACACAAAACACCTGTTTCTTCCTGCTGCTATTGCTGAATGCCATCTGCCCCCATCCCTGTGACAAACAGAGAAAACCCTGGGGCTTCTCAACTTTAGCTGTGGTTCAGTGGCCAATGCATTTCATATACATTTCCCAAGGAATCTCTGACCCATAGAGAAAGAAGGGGCCAGGATCCAATAGAATCCTTTCAGAGAAGCTCCTAAATTAGGGCTAGGCTTTATTGCTAAATATTCAGCTCCTTGACTGGAATTGTCTCCTTGTCACAAGAAAGATTGGGTTCCAATTTGTGGCTCCTTTGTGCCTCCTTTGCTGAGAATATAGGTGAACTCAAAGGCCCAGCTTGTACAGTATTTTCAGGCAGGGGAGGGTTTGTTCTCAGAGAGTCAGAACTCTGACTTGAGCAGCAGATGAAACCACTTTGGATTTCTTCACTCTAGCTCCATGGGGATGGGTGAGGAGGAAGCATTGTCTCTTGAAAGATGCTGTCCTCATGTTTGTTTGTCTGTCTGTATGGACAATCCATTGGTTTAAAGAAGTAAGAAGTGGTTTAGAAACTGGGAAATATACTTCTGCACCAGTATTAAAGGACTGATGGGAATGGCCACAGGGAATATAGAAAAATTAATAGGAGAAGTAATCTCTTCAAGGTCAAGTAGAACTGGTTAAGCAGAGATTATAATGTTCCTACTTAAGAATTACTGAATTCCACCAGTGCCTCGCCCCACCTTCTGGTTTGGGTTAATGCAAATTAATACTTCACTATCATGTCTGCTATCTAATGAATTCACTCTTAGGAGTAATGGGGAGCTAGAGCAGTTTGGGAAAATCGGAAGAGTTTGAAAATCTCTCTCAATCTCCTTTCTAATCCCTTGTTTTATTTTCTTTGGGTTTTCTCCCTATAACTAAAGCATATTTCTTTCCCCTAAAAATGTTGATAACTGTGGAAATACAAGGGCCATGTTGCTGGTCATTACCTTAGCCTAGAAGGGGAAAGAAAGCATTGAATTTGGAGCCAGAAGATTTAAATTTAATCCTTTCTCTACTCATAGGTTATGTTGTGTGGTTTTACTTGCTGCTTCTATGAATTTGGGCTGGTCACTTCCCATCTCAGGGCCTCAGTCTTCACAACTGTAAGGTAAAAGGACTGAACTCAATGGTATCTAGGGTTCCTACATGCTATAAATCCTATGATAGCCTATTTTTAACATTTTCATATATATATATATATATATGTATATGAGTGTATACATACATATATACATGTGTATACATATAGCCTCATTGGATCCTTGTAACAACCCTGGGAGGTCAGTGCTATTATTACCCCCATTTTTAGGTTGGGTAACTGAGGTTTAGGGAGATTAAGGACTTGTTCAGAGGGACATAGCTAGGTAGTGTCAGAGTCAGCACTCCTGAGTCCAAGTCCAGAGCTCTTTCTGACCTCAGACACTTTGTAATTGTATGACCCTGGGCAAGTCACAACCTTTTAAGGTTGCCTCAGTTGCCTCATCCACAAAATGGGGATATTAGCACCTACCTTGGGCTGTTTTTGTGAAGATCATGAGCTAACTTATAGAAAGCACTCTGCACACCTTCAATCACTGTATAACATACCTATGATTATTATTGTTCTTGTTGCTATGCTGAAGCTTCAGAGGGCTCTTTTTTCTTCAGAAACAAAGTCCAAAGAGAAAAAGCCCTTTCTGATCCCTCTCCTGTCAGCTCTGCTGCTAGCCCCAGACCTCAGACACAGGGAAAGTTATTCCCAAGGCCAGAAGATGTGTGGAAACTGGGGAAATGAAGCTGTCAGCAGGAACCGTCTGTTTCTCTTCCTGTCCCTCCACATGGGAGACGAATTGCTGGGAATTCAAGTGTTCACTCCAGCTCATAAAATATCTGGATTCCTAATGCAAAAAGCCCAGCTACCGGTATTCAAGACTTATAGACACTGGCAAGATTTGGGGAGAAATGTAGATTATGTTGTTGCCTGAGGTGGCTTCTGAGAACAGTCCCGCCAAAATGAAAATTGCTTACTGTGTTTACTACCCAAATAGCATCCTTACATCTACCACCACAGCTCCTAGAAAAGGAGGAGTAAATTAGTTGTAAATATTTTACAACTTGTAATTTGCTTGAGTAAATCACTGTTCATTTTGCCAGGGACTGCACTAAGTGAGTGCCAAGTTCCTTTTTCTCCCTCTGATTATCTGTGATGTTATCTTTGTCTCTTCACTCCACACTTTCAGTCTACGGCAGTTTTATACCCTTTAATTCAACTCAACCAAACTCACAAGGTTGTGCTGAGGCTTTGGTGGAAGCTGAGGGACATGTTAGATCTCTTCCATAGCTCAGTTAAAATCCACAAAACAGTAACCATTTGTTCTGGAAAACAGCATATGCCTTCATAAGAGGCACTGTAGTACAGTACGACATAGAATAGACTTGAGTGAACAAGACCAGTATTCAAATCCCATTTCTGACACATAACAGCTGTATGATACTCACTTCCTTTGATATCACCCCCTAACATTTCACTTCTCACTACTAACTATTAGAAGGTAAGTTCTCTGAGAGCAAAGATTGCCTCAGTCTTGTTTTGTTATCCCCAAGGTGAAGCAAAGTGCCCAACAGAGTAACAACAAAGACCTTGGTAACTGCTCATTCATACATTCATTTGTACTGCAAATCATGGTTATAAAGTCCTTTCACATACTTTCATTTGATCCTCATAACCTTCCTCTGAGGTACATAAGGTGGACAGAATAATAATAAAGCCCATTTTATGGATAAGGAAATGGAAACATAGAAAAAGAAAGTAACCTGCCCAGGGTCACATAGCCTGCTAGTGATGGAGCAGGCACTAAATCTCCAAGGCTGTATATGGCTGGTCCAAAGCCAATTTCGCCCTGGTTTCCTGGGGTGCCTGTTTTTCCCAAGTAGACCTGTTAACTTGCGTGTGGGAGCCCCAGCCCAATTTCTCTTCATTTTTTACAACAGAGTTGCAGAATCTGCTTCTTTTGGCAACATCTAATAGACAACTCCTTACAGTGATACACTGTTCTATCACATCCTGAGTCATTACATGTGAACAAGATTGTGGCTTCCTAGCAGCCTAGGCTGGGTTTGTACGACCAGATTCTTAATATTTTTTAAAAGCAGCTCACATTAATATAGGGTTTTCATGATTTAGAGTATGCTTCTCATATATATATATTTGTTTTCTTAGCTTTCTTTATTTACTTTCTCTTTCAAGTTAACAGGATTTAAAAAATTACTTTATCCCTTCTGTTCCCTCCCATTTAGCAAATTTAAAAACAACACAAATCCCTCAATTCGCATTAACGTAATTCAGCAAAACAAATCCCCATGTTATCCATGAACAAAAATACATGTTTCTTTCTCCATTTTTAGTTCATCACCTCTCTATAAGTAAGTGCATCATCTTCAATCTTTTGGGACTTCTGGTTTGTCACTGTGCTAATCTGAGTTCTAAAATCTTTTATACTTGTTTTCTCTATAATGTTATCATTGTATAAACTGTTCTGGTTCTGCTCACTTCACTTTGTATCAGTTCATAGAGTACTTCCCAGTTTTCTTTGAAACAGTTAATTTAGTCATTTCTCATGGCAGAATAGTATCCTATTACCTTCATACACTATAATTTGTTTAGCCATCCTCCAGTAGGAGGACAACACCTTAGTTTCTAGTTTTAGGCTACTACAACAAGAGATGCTATAGGGCACTTTTCGTGAATGCAAAGAAATGAAACAAAGAATGGAAAGAATTGGATGCCCATCAACTGGGCACCTATTAAACAAATTATAGTACATGAATATAATAGAATATTACTGCACTATTAGAAATTATATATGTGATAAATGCAAAGAAGTATAAAAAAGATTTAGAAGAACTGATGCAGAGTGAAGTTAGCAGAGGTAAAAAAAAAACACTATACACAGTGACTACAACAATGTAAATGGAAAGAACAACAGAGCAAAAATTTTTAAAAAATAAATGCAATAAAATTGTAAAGATCAAGCTTCACTAGAATTGAGAGATGTGAGAAGATACTCCAACCCACACCTTTGTAGAGGTTGGAAGTCCACAGGTATTATACATTGCACATGGTTTCAGACTTTTTCTATGTATCCATCACTTGAGATAATTTTTTTCCTTTTTTAAAAACTGTTATTTGTTAAATGAGATGGCTTTCTGGAAAGGAGTGGGAGAAGGATATTAGGTACAACTATGATGATATAAAAAACAGAAAACATCAATAAAAACCTTTTTAAAAAAGCTAAGGGAAATGCAGTAAATATGTATATAAATATAAATTCTTTCCCTCTTTGATTTCCTGGGGGGGGGGGGTTATAGGTTTTTTTCCTATGTATGATCTAATTTTGTCCACATAACAACCCTGACAAAGGCAGTGCAAGTATTTTTATTCTTACAGACAGATGAGAAAACTGAGAATTGAAAAAAGGAAGTGATTCTTCCAAGGTTATCTTGTTAGCAAGAAGTCTAACTTGGATTCAAGCCCAGGGGTTCCATCTGCAAATCCAAAACTCTTTCTACTATGACATACTTTTTCTTAAGAATGGGGGTGTGCAGTTATGTCTAATGGCTATTATTAAATAAACTAGATACAAACATCATCACAAAAGATAACTTTGAAAATCTTCATTATAAGACATTGAAAAACTTTGGCACACACATACATAAAATAATTGATGTAACTAGGACAAGGGAAGCCATTAATTATTTACCTCTATATCAGTTTAGTTCCTGACTCTGGACTACTTTTCCATCTCTATCCTGGAGGCTTTCTCTTGAGGGAGATACCTCCACCCCTGCAACCTTTGAGCAAGTTCCTCCTTGGAACATCCAGTTGAGAAAATTCCCATGCCAGCCATGCTCATCTCTAACCAGGCTCAGCAACTGACTCTGTACTAATTTTCTATCTTATTCCTTTCAGAGTATGTTCTCTCCCTTCCCCTTTTCAGTTAAATTACTGTTTTGTTTTCTTTCTTTAGAGTGTAAGTTCCTGGAGGGCAGAGACTGTATTTCCTTATAGTTGTATTTGTATTTCTAATGCTTAGCAGATATCAAGTGCTTCATAAATGCTTTATCTAGATAGGCTAGGGAAACAGGGAGGAATTTGCATTGAAAATGTCTAATAAGGTTCTGATGTCCAAGTTATATACCTAACTAAAACAAATAAATGTGACTAGAAGTCCCAATAGATAATTATCTATTATGGTTAGAGGATTTAAACAATCCTCAAATGAAGAATTGCAAATTATAATCATATAAAAGATCATTCTAAATCACAAATAATATGAAAAATGCAAGTCCAAACAGCTCTGAAGTTTCACCTCATCAAATTGGTAAAGATTATAAAAGATGAGAATAGTCAACATTGAAAGGGTTGTGGAAAGACAGGCACACTAATACATTTTTAGTGGTACAATAAATGCTCCAACTATCCTGGAAGGTAATTTGATATATGTGAAGAAAGAGATTAAGATGTCCATACCCTGCAACCTAGAGATCTCACTACTAAGCATACATACCAAAGAAGCCAGAGAAAAAAGAAATACATATATATATATATATATATATATATATATATACACATATATATATGTACACACACATACATATATATATATATGTGTGTGTGTGTGTGTATATATATATATTCACATATAGCTACACTTTTGGTAGTAGCAAAGAACTAGAAACAAAGATAATACATGCTGACTGAGGAATGGTTCAATAAATTGTGCTAAATTAATATAATGGATTAATATAGCATATTAGTCAACACAGAATTTTATTTTCCTTGACCATACATATTTGTTTGTTTAGTTGTTTGCAGTTGTGTCTGACTCTTTGTGATCCCATTTGGGATTTTCTTGGCAGAGTGGTTTGCCATTTCCTTCTCCAGCTTATTTTACAGATGAGGAAACTGAGGCAAACAGAGCTAAGTAACTTGCCCAGGGTGACACAACTAGTAAGTGTCTGAGGTCACATCTGAACTCAGGAAGATGAGTGTTCCTGACACCTGGCCCAGCACTCTATGCACTATGGCACCACCTAGCCATCCACATGCATATTTGTTACAAGGGTTTTATTTATTTCCCACCTCTCTCTCAGGGGAAAATAATGGGTGGGGAAGAATTAAATGCTTTTTAATGGAAAAAATTAATAATAAAAAGAAGACTCTAGAAGATTATGAAGACTTTTAAGAACTGGTACAAATGAAAATATGCAGAACCAGGATTAGAGTATAAATGGAAAGAACAACAACAACATAAAATAAAATTTGAATCTTGTATACTTGTGATTTGTGACCCAACTTGGTCCCATAGAGGAGATATAAGAATAGACCTTCCTAACTTTTTGCTGAAGCGGGAGATTATGTGTGTAGAATATGTGTATATACTGCCAGACTTGGTAGATGTGTTGGTTATTTTTAATAGGTTTTGTTGTCCTCTTTCATTTTTATTTATTGTTATAAAGAATGGCTCTCTTGGAGGAAAAAAGGAGATACTGCAAAATAATGGTAATGTAATGACAAAATATATTAATATTTAAAACAAAGAAAGGAACATAAAATAGATTCTATGCTTCCTTGTTGGTGGAGGACTGAATTATGGAAGATATCTAGATAGATAGGTGATAGATAGATGATTTTCTATCTATCTCTCTAGACTGGACTTGTCATGGAGGGAGCTCCTGGTAAGAAACTTAATCTAGCCAAGTCAACCAGCACATCTGTAATAGTCTTATATTATATATCAAGTTACCTGGAGCACTGAGATGTTAATTGACTTAGCCAGGGTCACAGAGTCAGTGTGCGAGAGAAGTAAGTCTTGAACTCAAATTGAACTGACTCTAAAGCCTTCTCTTTATCTGGTATCTTATACCACCTTTCACCAGTGATGGAATCCAAGCCACGTAGATGGAAGGAACATTTAAGCATGATGTCCAGTGACACTCAAAGGGGCAGTTATACTGTAAGATTTAAATACAAGGGCCTTTAGTGTTCTGACTCTAGCAAAAGTCAATGTTGAGTCAGGCAGCTCAAATGCTCCCCGCTGATTTGAATATGTGCCCCTTCACACCAAAACAAAGAACTATCAGTGAGAAGGCCTGGAGTGCTCACTTGCAGCCAATTTTAAAAATAAAGTGCAGGAAGAAGGTGAACCTCCCAGGCAGCAGTACCCTTAGTTCAATCCCAATCAAGCATTTCTTTCAGGGGAACTCCCAGAACAACTTTCCATTGATCCTTTAACTAAAGAAATCAATGCTGTTATTTTTTGGCTCTCTGCTGAGCAAAACTGTCATGCTTTAGGATCATTTGTTAAAGAGGAAATGGCAAGTCCAATGGATGAACTTTGGGCCCAACTCTTTGGCCCATGGATCTGAGCAGTGAGCCAATGGATCCCAGGTGGGCCCATTGGTTGGTCCCAGCACCAGAGGGGTGTGTCTTTCTGGTAAGTCACTTCAGTCACTATATCCCTGAACTACCTTAGCAGACTTCAAGCTCTTTGTGTAAAGGTCCATGCTTAATGGATCTTTGTGTTTCTATCAGCTCCTGGCACAGGTGATGTTTTCTGAATGTTTACTTAATATCTGATGAATAAACCAAAATCATATTATATGATACAATAGGATGACTAGGATGCCTGAAAACTACAGCTCCACCCTGGACATGGAGAATAATGGAGAAACATGTTACAGGTATTCTAGGATATGCTAGCTGTGTGGCCCAGTGGAGAGTGCATGCGCTGGATGTGGCAACAGAAGACTTGAATTCAAATCTCACCTTGGATACTTTTTAGCCAGGTGGCCATAACCAAACCATTTGACTTAGTGGAACTTCATTTTCATTAAATACAAAATATGGATCATTACACTTGCAGTATATAGGCTGTGACATGCCTCAAAAGACTATTGTCATTTACATAAATGGCACACTACTGGACCTAGAAGAGGGACAGCTCTAATTTCAAATCCTGCCTCAGACACTCACTAGCTGTGTGACTCTAGGGCAAATCATTTAACCTCTGTCTCTTTTTCTTCATCTCTATAATGGAGATAATAACAGCATCTACCTTCCAGTGTTATTGTAAGAATGAAAGCAGAGAGAATTTGAAAAGCACTTTGTAAATCTTAAAGTGCTATCATTATTGTTCTTTTTGTTAAATATCAAAGTACTTTGCAACCATAAGACAACCCACCATACATTTGATGACAGTGATCCTATCCCTTCCTTCTAAGTCTTCTCCTACTTAGGCAAAGAAATCCCAGTTCTTTCATATTTCAAAGATCCAAATCCCTTAGCATCCTAATAACCCTCCACTTGGATGTGCTGCATCTTGTCAATGTCCTAAAACATGGCACCCAAAACTAAACACAACAGACTAGAAGTGGTCCAGTCTCCCCCTCCCCTGCCTTGACTGTCCCTCAGGCCTAGAATGCTTTCTCTCCTTACTTCTGTTTCTCAGACTCCCCAGATTGCAATTCGCCACTAGTGAACGTCTACCTACCCCAACTCCAATTGCTTTGTCTTTATTTTGTATCTATCCACTAGCATAAAGTAGCCATCTTAAGGACAGGGAATATCTTACTTTTATATTTATATCCCTAAATGCCTGCCACCTAATGGCTGCTTAATAAATGACTCTTGCTTGCTTCCTTGATTGATTGACTGGTTGCCCTAAACAAGGCAGAGCTTCCTTTGGCTCCTATTAATAAAACTTAAGTTTATATTGGCTATTTTGGCTTCTGGGTCACATTGTCAACTTATCTTGAGCTTGTAGTTCATTACAAAGCCTCAGATTCTTTTCACATGAACTATTATCTGTCTACATCTTCCCCATCCTCTACTAGTTTAGGAAAGCTCATGTTGATCACACTATGTAATAGCTATAGTACATTTGCATGGAAGAGCTAGAAGGCAAGTAAACTTTAACAGAAGAAGAGGTAGCTTGCTCTACCTACTACATATCTATGGCTAGCAGACATAACTGTTAGAGTAAGTTGAGATGTAATAAGTATTTATATGCATGTGTGTGAGAGCATGTATGGACAGAAAATATGAATGGACACAGTTCAGTTCATAACAAAATAAATAGGGAGTCAGCAGAACTGTCTTCAGAAAATCACAGATTATAATAATATAATACTTTTCCTAGAAATGAAGACCTATCTTTTAATACCAATATTATAGCTGTGTTGTCTATGTCTGTGACATACAGAACACTAGTCTAAAGAATTTAAAAGGAGTATTAGATAGAAGGCAATGGTGTAATGCACCACTGGTGACAGCAGGTTGCATCACATAATAAATAACTTCAAAGGATAGAAGAAAGTTAATAGAGAAATATGTGATCCAAAAAGAAGATGTACAAGTCATGTAGCAAGAACAATGGATATCCAGTAGTCTGTGTGTGCCTTTGGTGTCCTCAGGGTCAAGAGGAAGAAATGAAAAGCTCTAGCATATTGTGTGGATGCCCAGGAGTAAACCAATGGAAGATTAATTGGATGACCATTATTCCTTCTAGATCAAACTCTATGATCCTTGTGTACTTGTGTGTGCATGTGTGTGTGTGTGTGTGTGGGGGGGAGCTTCCACAGCTACACAGCTGTGATCACTTACTCCCTGGTGCCCAAATTACCAGCCAATGAACAACAGCTGGTAAATGAGGGACTCTTCTGCCAGTGGTTGTGGTGATTAAACAAGCCACTCCTACTGAACATACCGGGGGAGTTCTTTGCCTTGACATAGCTGCATATCTGGCAAGCATGGGAAACTCAGATATGGAGTCCCAAGGGAATCCTATTACCCAAAGCATCTTTGGAATACCCATAGCAGTATGGTTGAATTAGGTGGAATGAAAATGATGGCAACAACTACTTGCATTTATATATGTTTTAAGGTTTATGAAGGACATATGTTAGTATCCACAGTTGACAAAAAAAAGAAACTGAGACTCGGAGAAACCAAGTGACGTGTCCATGGTCATACCACTAGTAAACTAATAGGATTATAGATTTAGAGCTAAATGGGACCTCATAGGTCATTTATTCGACCTATTTATATTATAGATGAGTAAACTCAAGGCAAGACATGAAATCACTTTCCCAAGGTCACACAGATACTAAGTGGCAGAAGTACAATTTATACCCAGGTTCTATTGTCTGGTTTAGTTTTCTTTGCTCTGAAGTATGCAGATATAGATCAAGTTATATCTGTCTCACTCATTTTCAAAACAAAGGAATAATGTAGAACAATCAATTAAAATTACTGCTGATTTTTTCAACCTTTTTGCTATAGGATTAATTGAAATTGATTGTGTCTTTTAAAAAGCTCCCAATGCCATCATTTTGGACTTCATTTTATTTCCCTAGTATTAATGTCTTTCCTATCTGTGGTATTTCCAAAGAAACATCAAAGGGAGATGGATGGAATAGCCCTCTTTTAAAGTTTTAAGGGAATCATTTACATGTTAATAATAATAGCCTGCAGATAGCATTCTACATACATAACCTCATTTGACCCTTCCAATAATTTTTTCAAGAATATTGGTTCAGAGGTGGAAGGGATCTCATCTATTCCAATCCTTACAACAGAGCAGAAATCTCCTCTTCAACATCCCCCTAAAATGGTCACCTACCCTCTTCTTGAAAACATTCAGTGTCAGAGAATTCTTCCTAAATTCTCCTTTTCTATCAACGATACCACCATCCTTCTAGTCACGCAGGTTGGTAGGCGAAAAGTAGTTTTTGACTCATCACTCTTTCTCCTCTCTTCCAGTCAATGAGAAGCTAAGACTCAATGATTCTATCATTACTTCTCTTGTGTCCATCTCTCTCCATCCACTCACACAACCATCATCCTAATTTAGGTTCACATCATTTTCCTCAAGGACTATTATAATATCATGCTTCTCTCCACTCTCCAATCTACCCTCCATATAACTGTCCAAATGATATTTCAAAAGCACAGATCCAATCCTGTTCTTTCCCTACTCAAGAAACTTCAGTGGCTCCCAATTTCCTATAAGATAAAATACCAATTCTGTCTAGCATTTAAAGTCCTCACAATCTAACTATTGACTACCTTCACATCCTCTTTACTATCATCCAACTGACCTATTTATGGTTTCATGCACTCTATCTACTGTGTTGCCTGGCTTTTAAGCCCACAGTGTGGTCCAGTCACTGAGTAAAGCAAACTGCCCACGAGGATGTAGTACTCCATTGAACTTGGGTCAATTAATATTTCTTGAGTTGACCTCTTGTTTCCGGCTTTTGCCAAAACTTGAGTAAACTGCTTAACTTTTCTGAGCTTGTTTCCTCATCTGTAAAGTCAGGTATATCTGCTCTACCCAGAGTTGTTGTCAGAATCAATTACATTAATATATGCAATGTATCTTTGCAAACCGTAATGTTCCAAATGTCCTTCATTCCTCCTCTCCCCCTTTCCTCCCTTTTTACCTCCTCCCTTTTCTTCTTTTTTCCTTCTTTTCTCTCCTCTTTTCTCTTCTTCCAATGTATATGTATGTACTAATTTGGCACATGGAGGGAAAGAGAAATTTATAATTTGCAAAGCTCTTTCTATACATAATACATAAAATGTATATATCACACATATTTGTTTTTAAGCCATTATGATGGTAACAGTTTAACTTCTTTTAGGTTCCAAATATCTGTGCTTGATGACAAAACAAGAGTGATTTCCAGGAGGCAAATCCCCAGTCAGTTCTATTAAAGTCCTACCACGGCTTCTGAAGGAAATAGGACCTAAGATGAAGACAGCGGAATCCAACTAGAGAGAAAGTTAGCAGAACATTTGATTTGGATTCAAAAATACCTGGATTTGAATCTTGGCTCTGCCAATCATTTAACTACATGACCTTGGGAACATTATGGTCTCTTTAGGCCTCAATTTTTTCAGCTATAAAATGTGGGGCTTGAACTAGATTATTTCTAAAGTCCCTTTCTGCCCTAAATTCCATAATTATAAAAATTCAAAGTAACAATATAATTGACTAATTCACAATGTAAAATTACCAAGGTGTCTATGGGACTTTAGTCCCAAGGCTCATGGGTTAAAAGGATCAGAGGGATTTGGAAATTCCTCACATATCCATGAAGGATATATCACTGCCTCAATTTGCATTAACAGAATCTTCTGGGGATTTTAAACACCCTTTTCTCAGAGACCTTATAGCTATTTTTCTTCATAAGCATCCTAAGTTACTAGAAGGAATCTAATCAGTCTTGTAGAAATTTAAGGGATATGACTTTTCCTAAGTCCCCAGAGAAAAGTTACATGCTTAAAGTCCCACAGCCACCAGTAAGTAATAGAAATGGGACCCAGGTCTCCTGACTTTGATTCCAATACTCCCTGAGGGCTTTGCATCTACAGGATGTGCTTTCTAAAAGATTTTACCATTCGAAACATAGGGATTAGAGTTGAGCCATTAATAGGCTGAGATGTCACTAGGGCTAAAAGACATCTTAGAAATGAACAGGTCCAGTAAGAAGCACAGGAATGGCTTGAACTGAAGTCCACTAACACCATATCCAACTGAGATGAGACTCAACAATATCAAAATTCCCATCTTAATTGCCCTCAATACCTCCGTTATCCTGTAAGTGTGAGGGCAAAAGGGGAATGGAACAAGAATTTATTAAGCACTTACAATGCATCAGGTACTATGCTAAGAGCTATAAAGAGCATGACTAGTGAAGTCCATGGTGGTCAACCGTTAACCTTTCATCAAGTGACTGCCTCTCACTGATTCTGCACCCCAGAAACCCCTGCTCAGATCAGGATGAAGGAACAGACCAGTGTCCTGCACTGGATAATAAATGGTATTCCACACTGAACTGATTCCAAGCAGTAGCACTGACACGGTTTGAAGAAGCTTCCCCTTTAAGAAGAGCAACATAATTGGTTTCACAGTAGAAGTGAGATGATTTCTGAGATGCTTCCAGTAAGGGAGTTGGGGTGGTGGAGGGAGGTGTAAAATGGTTAGTAATAGCTCTCTTCCATAAAGTCACCTTGGAAAATTGCTCATGCAAGGAAGAGATCTCCATATAGACTGTGTTCTCAAGATCAGAGGGTATTAGGAACTTGAGGAAGAAAAGACTTAGACTATGTAGTCTTCCCAGCTTTCTGAATAAAGAAACTGAGAAGTAGAGAGGTCCTGACTATGGTCAAATTGGTAGTAAGTTGTAGAGCCAATATTTGACTTCAGGTCCTTTGCCTCTAAATCAAGTTCTCCTTGCTACCCATGAGATAACCTCATTACCTTTATGAGGAAAACTCCTTCAGGATGAATGCTATTTGTGTACCACAGAATGTCCTAAATCTGTGGCCTGGCTCAAAAAAGGGGCAGAGTGTTTCTTCCTGGCCCATGTCTCTTATCAATCCAATCCATCCATAACATAGCTTTTGAACTGATTTTCCTAAAGCACAGGTCAGTCTCCAACCCAACAAACTCCTGTCACTTCCTATTGCTTCCAGGACCAGATATCCTCTGGTTTTGAAAGCCCTTCACACCCTGGCCCCTTCCTACCTACTAGAGATTACCTCCCTACTCTCTTCTCCCACCTAAATATTTTATAATCCTATTTACAATTCCTCAAACATGACTTTCCTTCTTCCAAATTTTACTGGCTCTCCCACATGTCTAGAATGCCTTGCCTTCTCATCTATATCTCCTGGCTGCAGTGGCATCCATCATGGCTCTACTCAAATCCCACCTTCTGCAGGAAGCCTTCCCTGGTCTCCTTCCCATCCCTCTCAGACACACACAGTGCTAGTTCCTTTGCTCTGAGATTACCCATGTATACTGTATATATCTTTTATATGTACAGATGTTTCATGTCATCTCCTCAAATTAGACTAAAAACTCCTTTAGGTCAGGAAAGTGATATTAATTTTCTTATATCTCCAGTGCTTAGCACAGTCCCAGGCACATAGTAAAAATGTAATAAATGCTTGCTGACTGACTGACTGGCCTCACCAAGGAAACCAAGAAAAGTGCTTAGTAGGAATTTATTCTAATGGAAGGAAGCACACAAATGAAAGTTCCAAATGAAAATATTGCCTTGGGTCCCTGGGGAGGTAATGTGGCTCAGGCTCTTTAAAACAAACAAGCAAACTTCACATGGTTGACATGCTGATGAGCTCCCTTCCACTGAGACCTACTTCCTATAATTATCAAAAAAGAGAACTGGGTATCTATTCAGAATAGACCAGAAGAAACTAGTCTGGGGACTCTGCAACCAAAGCACTTAGGACTCAGCTTCTTCATCTTGAAAATATGATCATTAACTCTGATTAGCACCTATTTCAGCTTTAAATTCCAGTGCAGTCTTCCAAATCTGACATGCTGGGTACTACTCTGTTTTATAGTGTTTTCCAGTTCGAACATTCTGTGTCCTGCTGTACTTTTTGGATCTAATATTCCATTTTCAACTGGATTGAATTGAAATGAATTCAATAAACCTTTATGAAGCCGCTGCTATGCGCAAGGCACTGTTCTTAAAGTAAGGTTCCTTCCAATTCTGTCATTCTATGTTCTACATTTTAAGGTTGCTTCCTGCTCCAACATTATTTGTTTTAAGGTCCATTCCAGTTCTGTTCTGGGCCAGGTCTAATTCAGGTCAGTATGGTGGTTCCAACTCAGGATTGGAATAAACTTTGACATTTATAGACCATCTAATATTTAATTTAAAAAAGGTTTACTTAACAAAAGCATGGAACAGCTATTTAGAAAGCATGTGGCACAGGGGCGGCTAGGTGGCGCAGTGAATAGAGCGCCTGCCCTGGAATCAGAAGGACCTGAGTTTGGAGCTGGCCTCCCACACTTAATCCATACAAACAAAAACCTAGCCGTGTAACCTTGGGCAAGTTACTTAACCCCAATTGCCCTAAAGGGGCGGCTAGGTGGCGCAGTGAGTAAGAGTGCCGGCCTCGGAGTTGGGATGACCCGAGATCAGATCCGGCCTCAGAAAATGAGCACCCACGCATAAATAATGACTAGCCGTGTAACCTTGAGCAAGTTACTTAACCCCAATTGCTTTAAAAAAAAAAAAAGCATGTGGCACAGATTCAGTTAGGCCCAGTATCCCTGTCTCTGCATTTGCCCCAGGGGTAGGTATACTTGGTCATCAGCAGGAGCTAAGCCTGAGAAGTCCTCTTACACAGGGGTTTTGTTCTTAGATGACCAAGAAGCAAAGTCTATGTTTCAACCCTTAGTCCCATGGACCAACTAAATCTCAAAGATTCTTTCATTGCCTTTTTTTTTTTTGGCGGGGAGGGGGGCGGAGAATAATCTATGCAGCAAGGATCTTAGTAGGTATTGTTCCTAATAGAAGTTTTAATAAAATACAGTCTAACTTTTGGTGTTCTAAGGTCATTTGGGCCCTAACATATCTTGTTTCAACATCTATTCTATCATTTTAAAATTTGTTATAAGATCCAAACTCCAATATCTCACGTTCTAATATTCAGCATTCTAGGGCTCAGTCTGACTCTAACGCTCTGCATTGTCCTAGTGCTAAGATTCTATGTTCTAAATTCTATGTCCTGAGGTCCTTCACAGCTCTGAAATTCTCTGATTCTAAGATTACTGAAGGAGGTGGGGCAGGCAAGCACACAACTTCACCCCTGCGGGCTCATCAGAAATTACTTTGTTAGCTGTCCCATCGCCAGGGCACATTACGCTACAGGATGTGGGGAATTTGCCAGCTTTCCTGGCTCAATGCCATCCTTTACTATAACTCAGCTTTAGTTATTTTCTTTTTGTTGCCCAGAGGCCTCAGGATCTCCAAATTAAAATCTATTATGACTATTTATGATTGCATGGCCTTTGGATAGAGTTACAAATCTTCTACATGTTCCCCTGGAGCTATTGGAGGGCTGAAGCTTGGCACTCCATTACTCATGGGTCACCTTTATGAACGGGGGTAGTTTGATGGTATCAGCTCTTCAGGCATCGTCCATTCTCAGGGATGATCCTGTCTCAGGGGAAATCTGGTGCACCCTTTCTACTTTCTTCCACAGCATAAAAAGAATGTAAGATCCTTAAGGGAAGGTCTGGCCTATTTAGATGCCATCATCTCTGTCTGTCAGCTCATTTACCCAGGGAAATATTGGCCAAGTTGGAAGCAACTCAATTGTTAATAACTTCTGTACCCTGCCTGAGAGTTCAGTAATCAACTCACTCTCAGAGGTTCCCAGTGGCTTTTTCACCCCTTTTCAGCTGGAACAGAGGCTGTTTCAAGTGTCCTCATCTGGCTCTTTACCCTCCAAACCTTCCCCTCAATTACATTTTTGAGTTTTTTCTTGCAACTAACCTACCATGAACTCTCTGCCTCCTGTTCCCACCTCCCCTCCACCACCAGGGCTTAACAGCTTACTGTGCTCAGCAGAGGAAGGAAGCTTGATACTTAGTTCCATAAGTGTCAAAGCTTCACAGGTTGCTGATCGCCCCTGCACCTCCTGGCCCCCATCTGGGGATGGGCTTTCAGGGGTGGGAGTGAACCCAAGACTGCCAAGCACCGTTTCCTATGATGCCTTTGCCTAGATCTCTATTTCTTCCTGCAAAGGTCTTAGGGATACATTGACAGGTTTGATAAGAAAGGCCATTGTGATGCCACAGAAGCTCAATTCTAATACCTTCTCCTAGGGATAATTTCTTAAAGTATCAGAGACTTAGCAGTGTCACGGAAAAGCAATTAAGAAGGGAAACAAATGATTATGGGCAGAAATTCATGTATGCATTTGTTCCTGGAAAACATTAAACATGCAGAAATCACTTACTGCATGTTGCTCACAAGCAAACTCATCCCCAACTACTTATAGAACTACTATACCCAGAACCAACTCTCTGATACTAAGATTGCCACAAGTTATGGGCTTTCTCTGTGCCTCAGTTTCTCTATCTGTAAAATGATTTGTTGGCTAGACAAGCTAGACTAGTTGTAAGATCCCTTTCTGTTCCAGGATGGGATGACATAGGATCCTTGAGAAAGAAGTATCCAACTTCTACCCTTGCCTCTCCCAGTAAATTTGGTTACATAACAGTAGGGAGGTAGCAAGGAGTCCAGGAAAGATTAACTTGGAATCCATGACCTGGGTCCGGTTTTGCTACTTATAAATTGGGTGATACTGGACCACTGGCTTAACCCCTCAGTGTTAAATATTTAGGATAATAATATCATATAAAGATCCATATTGCATATGTGTGTGTCTATGTCTGTGCATGGAGAGAGAGAGAGACAGCATGTCATCATAAAACACAAGTTAAAATAACTATTATACCTACTGTCATATAGCCTAATGGAAAATGCACTGGTCTTTTAAATCATAAATTGTGAATTTCAATTTCATCAAGAGTTCATAGGACTCTTCTCTAATAATGAAAATAATCCCATCTTTTTATGCAAATTTACAGTCATTGGACCCAGTTTTGAATCATAGAGCTATTACTTCCTGCCTGTGTGATTTGGAGAAGTTGCTTCATCTCTTAAGGTCTCAATTTCCTCATATGTAATTAATAAGTATCTTCATTAATAATTAATAACTATTCTCTACCTCTTCATCATCATTATTAGTATCTTGGGTACCATGTACTGATGTTGTGGTTCTAGAAATGACCTTGTGTTTGTTGGGGCATCTACTCAATCTCTTGATCGTGTGTGTGTGTGTGTGTGTGTGTGTGTGTGTGTGTGTATTTGTCTGTGTGTGCTTTATAAAATCCAGAAACCTATTCAATCCTGGCTACCATAATCTTTTATTCCAGGTCTAATGATAATGTTGATAGTGGTATTGGTGGTGGTGATGAAGATAAGTAGCATTTGCATAGTACTTAGTTGGAATGCGATTGCCTAGGGCATGGGGAAGAAGCAAGCTACCCAGGCAGCTTCCAATTTTAGCTAGTTATTATTGCTAACTAGGTGCTAAGCTTTGTTGTTTCTACTTGCTAAAGGAGAACAATTCATATCAGACCCCTCAAAATTTGGCAGCCAAGGACAAAAACTCGTTTCCTGCACCCTAGTTGCTGTTCTGTTAAAGACCTTTTGTGGAAAGGTTTATTGGAGAGCAGAGGCCTAGAGAATGGCTTGGATCAATAATCCAAATGCCAATCCCAGCCTCTGCATGTACTATCGCAGAAGAAAGGGAGCCCTAAACTTGTATGGAGGGGTTTGTTTACCATAGGACAAAGTGCTTCATTTTGATCTAAATTCATCGAGATGATTTAAATCCTATTCAGTGTAAATAAATACATCTGAGCCCTTCCTTGGAGGCTAAGACTCTGCATGACAGGCTAACATGCCTGCAGTTGTTTTTTTTTAATGGCCAAATTATATAAACCTAAAACCAGTCAGGGGCTTGTGAGAGAAATGCCAACAGACTCTTAATTACAGCAGATCTTCCAGGTGCCAGGATAATACAAAGATGCAGAAATCAGGAGGACAACACACACACACACACACACACACACACACACACACACACACACACACACACACACACACACACACACCAGCAGCAGCAGCAACAATAAATACAATAAAACTTCCCCAAATTTCACAAAGAGCTAATAATCAGTGAATTTACACATTAAAAGCTTTAAAAAAAGTCTATCCAGCACACAGTAGAGGGAGACGGAGGAGAAGATTGACACTTTGGAATGACAGAGAGAAGAGAAGGAAATTGAGGAGTTTACATCTGAGCTGATAAATGCAGATTCTGAAGACTTAACTCTGTCAGGGAACAGGTTTTTTATCAGAGAGAATGCAGCAAGGATAGAAACAATTGGTTATGAAGGGCACTGCTGGAGATTAGAAGTTCATTAACAGACAATCCAGTCTCTGCAGCCAACCCAGTGGGGAACCTCTCTCAAACTTCTTGAGGTAGAGACGGTGGGACTGGGTCAGAGGATGAGGAAGGCATTCCCTCCTTGCCCCTCCTGGAACTTTTAAAAATCACTCAGTAGCCGGGGGTTCAGGTAATAATCTAGCTCTACCATAATCTGTGTGACCTTGAGTAAGCCATTTCTCCTCACGGTTCCATTTGTGGATTGAGAAGACTGGGTTTGACAATCTCCAAGGTATCTTCCAGTTCTGACATTTAAATGCCCTAAGATCCAGTTATGTCAGCCTCTGAGAGTGAGATACTCACCAGAGAGGAATGATGGGGCATTTTATCTAGAGTCTATTTCTTTATTCATCCAATATTGAAATCATTTGTTGTTGTTCAGTCATGTCTTCATGACCCCATTTCGGATTTACTTGGCAAGATACTGGGAGTAGTTTGCCATTTCATTCTCTAGCTCATTTTACAGATGAAGAAACTGAGGCAAACAAGGTTAAATGACTTGCCCAGGATCACATACCTAGTAAGTGTCTGTGGCCAGATTTGAACACATGAAGATGAGCTTTCCTAACTCCAGGTCCTAAATTCTATCTATTGTACCACCTAGCTGCCCAACTGAAATCTAGCTATTTGGTAATCCTGAAAGGAGATTGAGAATGCTAGCTATAAATAAATGAATGAATGAATGAATGAATATATGTGTGCATAGATAGATGTGTGTATATATACATATATATTAATACACACATACATATATATATATATGTATATTGCTTTATAAGGTTGGAAAACACCTTATAAATATTACCTCACTTTATCTTCCCTAAAACTCTGGGAGGTTGTGCTATTATGAATTAATAAATATTTACTAAGTTTGTACCATGTTCCAGGCACCCTGCTAAGTGCCAGGGATACAAAAAGAGCAAAAAGACAGTCCCTGCCACGTTACATTTTAAAAATACTTTACAAATGAGGAAACTGAAGCAGATAAAGGTTGAGCAATTTGTCCAGGGTCACATAGTTAATAACAGCCTGTAATTCCTTAAATACATATGAATAAGACTTACTTTACCTATATAATTCATTTAATTCTTTAAATTACCCTAGGAGGTAGATCTGGCAAGTATGAGTGATGCCATTTTGCAAAGAAGGAAATTAGAGCTCAGAGAGATTAGATGGCCTTTCCCAAGCTCAAATAGCTGGTCAGTAGAGAGCCTAGGACTTGAATCCAGGTCTTCTGATTTCCAGTTCTAGGCTCTTCACTCACTCTTGTCTCCTGCCTCAGACCATACTTGGTCTAATTTTCAATGTTTTGTGGGCTGTAGATTCTTGAGGGTCTGAATACTCTAAAAGTTCTATAATCCAGAAGAACTCAAAGTTCTATATCTAAATGGAGAGTGATGTGATCAAGCATGTAATAATCATGATATAATCTTGATGGAGAATGAAGTAAACTTGGACTTAAATTGAGGAAGGAGGCGATCTAAAGGAACAGGGTAGCTTCTGTCTCCATGTTAGGGACTTGGAAGAAAGGGACCATGGTTCTACTAAGGAGGGCAATGTGAAATTGAAATTAAATGGAAACCTATCATGGGACTCTTTTAAAGAAGAAGGGTTGGACTAGATAATCTCGAAAGTCCCCTTCAGCTCTAAATCCTATGTTTTCTTTAAGACTTTATTTCCCCATTTGGGTAACATTTTTACCAGCTGCTCATAGAGGTTATGAAGATTTCATGGGATGATAGGAGCAGAAGATATACAGTGTCAAGGAACCTTAGGAATGACCTGGTCCAACTCCCTTATTTTACAAATGAGATAATTAAGGCCCAGAAAGGTGAGGAAATTTCCTCAAAGTCACATAGGCAGTAAGCAGCAGGGCTGGTTAAAGCCAGGGCCTCCAACTTCAAATGTAGTCTTCTTTCCATTAGACAAGATAGTGCCTGTAAAAGTGCTTTGCAGAGGAGAATTCTATGGTTGATAATGATAATAACAAATCAAATGGATTCTTTATTAGAGGAAGTATCATGAACTAACAGCGTGTAATGAGGACAGTCATTAGGCTATACTGGCCATTGGTTGTGTTTCCTTGGTAGGCCAACCCTATGATTAAGAATATTCCATTTCAAATGGTTCTCCTGGATGAGTCCACACTCTTATTTTTAGCCTAGCCTTCCTATACTTAGAAGACTCTAAAACATCTATCCTAGTAAACAACCTAAAGGAAGTTCTGGAAGAGCACTCATCACAGCAAGTAAAGGAGGCAGAAACACCCCCAGGCCCCAGGACACAGATTGAAGAAAAATTATGCTTACTATACTATTACCATTACCAGAGTGGGCTGACTATGCTGAGGGACTGCCAAGGGATCTGGTTTCATGAAAGAGTGACCATACTCTCATCATCAGCATCCCCTTCTTCAGTGAGAAGTAGACTGTAAGAACCAGCATCAGAAATATCCTTGTTGCTGGTGATCTGTCCCAGTCTTGTGAAGAATGGTTATTGCAAAGCAGAAAATATGTGTGATGACATTTTGCACCCTGCTTTCATTTCTACTTTGTGTTTATATTATATTTATAATACTGCACATTTGCATGCGCACCATAGTCTCCTTGCTAGATGGTAAGCTAAATCTTTGTATCTCCCCAGAACTGAACACAGGACCTTGTGTGTTTTGGCTTTTTAATAAGTGGTTAAATAGATCAATTTCACAACTCAAACAGCCTGGACACTCGTACAAGACCATGTAATATGAGAGATAGTCTCTTTTTTCATTGTTTGAGATCTCTTCTTCAGTTGTCAGGTCGTATGTGTGTCTATCTTACTTTCTGGACCAGTCTGTTCAAGATTTTCTGAAGTTAACTACATCCAGTCATTATATTTCTTAGGAAAATGAGGCTTCCTAGCATGTTTGTCTGTAGGAGGCATCAAATAACCAGGGAACTGACCTTAGTTCATTCGATTGCTAGGGCTGTCACCCATCTGAAATCGCTGCAGAACAGGTTAAGTGGGTTTTTGTCCAAGAATTTGTCCAAGCTCTGCTATCTCTACTCTCAAAGACCAATACAGAGGAGAAAAAAAAACTCTCAAAAACGTCACAGACGTCATATTAACCTGATAACATTTTCATTTCAGTTAAAAATAAAGGAACTAGGGGCGGCTAGGTGGCACAGTGAGTACAGTGTCGGCCCTGAAGTCAGAAGGACCTGAGTTCGGATGTGGCCTCAGACACTTAATGCATACACAAATAAAAACCTAGCCGTGTGGCCTTGGGCAAGTTACTTAACTCCAATTGCCCTCCAAAATAAATAAATAAATAGATAGATAGAGAGATAGATAGATAAATAAATAAATAAAGGAACTAGATGAGAGTTCTGAAGAGCCTTATATCTTATGTTCTAAGCCCTCCTAGATATAACATTCTATGTGTTTTCTTGTAATTTATGTAATTCATGAGATGAATAACTAGCTAAGTAGGAACTTAATCAAGATTTGCTGAATTGCTTAAAAATCACTGATGAACTGAAATCTCAGTACTTACTCTTGAATATCCCCGTGCTTTCTAGGTAGATATCCAAGCTTTCTAAAATGGCCTGTATCTAACCAATAAGTTTTATTTTGAGTAGTTTATACAAAGAGATAAAGGAATATATTTGTGAGGTCACTTTGTTGGCAAGGAGTTACCTTCTTTTATTTTCTTCATCTGAAAGATATCCATATAGGTGATGGAGTTTAAAAAGGAAGAATCCTGGAAGAAAAGTAAGGGTCAAGTCCTTGTCCCAAATCTCTTTCTTTCTCTTACCCTGCCACATAGGCCACCCCTAATTCTAAATATTTTTCAAGTGTGTGTGATTACTCTTCAAGAGAGGGTATATATAATAATAGGAGAGCCTTAGAGATCATCTGTCCTACCCTTTCTCTTAACTTAAAGAAGAGGAAAACTGAGGCTGGGTGAGACTAAATGTGATATTGGAGGTATCTGTTATTTAAACTAAATGTTGGATTGGTATAAAGCTTTCTCCACTGGAAACAGAATTTAAACTCATTTTTTACTATTTCTGTCCCTTTGCCTACTCTTCATAGAGTCTCAGAGTTGGAAGACACCTTTGAGAAACATCTAAGTCTGCTTCTAGTGGAAATATATGTCTTCTCTGCAATAAATAATTGCCCAACCCATACACTGACATCTCTGATAACATTGGACCTTACTGCCTCAGAAAGAAGCCCATTCCATTGCTGGACAGTTCTAATTACTAAGAAGTTCCACCTTATAAAAGGTCAACATGTGCCTCTAATTTCTACCCAATACTCATAGTTGTTATTTTTTTACAAACATTTATTATGCACCTACTGTATACCAGGCACTGTGCTAATTACTTTACAAGTATCTCATTTGATCCTCACAACAACCCAGAAAGGTAGGTGCTATTATTATCCAAATGTAAAGATAAGGAAACTGAGGCAGAAAGAGATCAAATGGCTTGCTCAGCATCACACAGCTAGTGAACATGTAAGACCAAATTTGAAATCAGGTTTTCCAGACTGCAAGTCCAGGGCTCTATTCACTATGGTACTTAGCCGTTCTAAAGGTCTCTCTGAAGAACTCTGGTATCGATTGTGAGACATTGAAGACATTGGAATGGGACTTTCCAGCATTACAAGCCCACATCAAAGAAGGTGCTGTGTTCTATGAGCAAAGCAGATTCGCACTAGCTCAAAAGAAATATGAAATGTGCACATTGAGAGACACCACCATCCCAACTGTTCACAGGTACTATTTGTGCCTGACCTGTGCTAGAGCCTTCCAAGTCTGTACTGATCTGATCAGCCACTGTCACACACACTCTACATTGACCCCAACACAGTGGTGTCATTTTAGTCCTCTTTGAGTATGAAGGACAACAAGCCCCCAGATAGCTACTTTTAGTTCTACTTGTATAAGGCCAAATACATAGCTGAATGCAATGATCAAATTTCAATAACTGCTTATTGAATCTTTACCACGTCCTAGGCATTGTCCTAAACATTAAACATAAGTCATAGTCTATGCTCTCAAAGAACTTAAAACTCTCATGAAAGACACCATGAACATACATCCTAATATACTTAATGTCTACAAAACGGAGACAAGGTAGAAGTGTTGCACACAGAAAGCACTTAATATATGTGCTTTTACTGAGCCATCAGAAAACCCATATTGGAATTCTCATAATTAGCATGCTTCACCCCTTCTGACATACATGAACACAGAAACATCACCTTTGGGACCATGGAAGATAGAATGTATATGGCACTGGACTTGGAGAAAGGAAGATGTGTAACCCTGGGGAACTTAGTGCCCCAGTTTCTGTATCTGTAAAATGAGAGGGTAAGACAACCTGTAAGATCCTTCTCAGCATTAAGTCCATCATTGTATGGCCCACTAATGTAGCTTGTCTTATACTTCATAAGCTTATGCTTCTATGGCATCATATGGTTACTGCCATATAGCTTTGTATCTTTGCAAATAAAAGTCACAGTTGCTATTGTTGTTTTCTATTCCCATTCCTTACTTTAATTGCTACTGTCCTTTCCCTCTAATTTCCAGTACCATCCCATGTGTCTGATATACATACTGTTTCTTCCTGGAGTTGTTGCACAATTTCAGATGCGTGTGTGTGTGTGTGTGTGTGTGTGTGTGTGTGTGTGTATGGTTCAGAGGCAGGGTATAAGTAATTTTTCAAGACAACATAGGACAAACAGCAGAATGAGATCTTGGTAAATATCTGTTCCTGATTATAGATGCCATATTCTTTAATATTACACAAGAATTTCTCAATATCTACAACTGACTCATTGTATGACCTTGGGCTTCAGTTTTCTTTCATTATCTGTAAAATGAAGGGGCTAAACTAGCTTGTCTCTAAGGTCCTACAATCTCTAAATCCTCTGGTCCTGGAAACAAAGTATGTGAATCAATTGAAAGTGACCTCTCTTTAAAGTGATGTCATAGCATTTTATGCTCATGGTATACATTTGTACCAGCTTAACGTCTTTTGCATTTAGCCATGTATTCCCTCTCCACCAATTCCACAACATTGTTGCCCACTGCTCAAGTCATCTCTCTCATCCTCATAACTTCTTTCCCACTGGAACCCTGGGACCTCCCTGAGATCTGCTAGGTGAAGTTTTGTCATATCTGTGCCAGAACCAGGTTTTCATGTAATTTTCAGGCTACCTTGAACAAACGTAACCCTCCCCTTACCTTCTTTGTGTCCCTTGTAAGTTTTGCCTTCCCCGGTTGGAATATAAAGATCTTTGAGGGAGAGAATTTTCTGTGTGTGTGTGTGTGTGTGTGTGTGTGTGTGTGTGTGTGTGTGTGCGTGTGTGTGTGTGTGTGTGTGTGTCCCTGTTGTTCTACACAATGTCTGACACATATAACAAACGTAGAATTGGAAGAGAACAGAGTTCACCTACGTCAGCAGTTCTCAAATGTTTTGACCTCAGGACCCTTTCACTGCTTGAAAATTACTGAGAAACCCAAAGAGCTTTTGTCTATGTGGGTTATAGCCATTGATATTTATCACATTAGAATTTAATACATCTTAATATCAGTATTAAAATAGTTTTGAACTCAGAGACGCCCCCCACAATAGCTTTAGGGAATCCCTAGGACATACAGACCATACTTCAAGAATTGTCAATCTAGGCTAAGATGGCAGAGTAGATTCCATGAACTCCTGCGACAACTATGTCTAATAACTGTAAAATATGACTATAAACAAATTTTAGAGCTACAGAATCCACAAAGTGACAGAGAGAAACAAATCTCCCACTGAAGCCAGCCTGGCAGGCCAACAGTAAGGATCTATCCGACCAAGCTGGGAGCCAAACAAAGTCCTGCATAAGTTGCGCTGAGCCCAGGTGGTCACGATGAGTAGCCCAGATTGGCCAGTGAAGCCTTCAGGAGAATGAATAACTGATAGCTGTGGTGTTTTAGAGACTTCTCAACACATAAATGCCAAAGAGAAAGGAAAAGGTCAGTGGGGAACTCTGTTGGAACTGGGTGATGGAAAAGCATGGTCTGGCCCCAGCCCCTGGAGTGAGAGGTGGCAGAACAGCAGCTGTTGTGACATGGCTATCTCCTGAGCTCCTGACCTTCAGATCACAGGGGGACAAAGTGACCATTCAGAGAGTTATCACTCTTGCTTGGATCCGGGTTGCTGTCTTGGGCAGTGGTCCTGGGGTTAGAAATGCCAGTGTGCTAGAGTTTATTGTGGTTGTAGAGAGGGCACCCACCTCAGACCTCTGACAACATTTGTAAAAATACCAGTGATTTGGGACACAGTTCTCTCCACTCTGGAAGCAGAGCTCTACCACAGAAAAGAGATGAAAATCAAGTACTTGACTGGCAAGATTAGCAAGCAGAGAAAGCACAAACAGACGATGGATTCATCTTTTCAGGACAAAAAGGATCAAAGTATGGAACCAGAAGAAGTCAGCAAAGGCAAAGCTCCTGCATCCAAAGCTTCCAAGAAAAATATTAGTTGATTACAGGCCATGGAAGAGCTCAGGAAAGATTTTGAAACTCAAGTAAGAGAAGTGGAGGAAAAATGGGGAAGGGAAATGAGAATGATGCAATAAAATCATGAAAAGAGAGTCAACAGCCTGCTTAAAGGAGACTCAAAAAAATACTGGAGAAGATAACACCTTAAAAAATAGACTAACTCAAATGGCAAGGAGGCCCAAGAATGCCTTAAAAAGCTAAATTTGCCAGATGGAAAAAGAATGTCAAAAACTCACTGAAGAGAAAAATTCCTTCAAAATTCGATTGGAGCAAATGGAAGCTAATGACTTTATGAGAAATCAAGATACTATAAAACAGATCCAAAGAAATGAAAAAACAGAAGACAATGTGAAAAATCTCATGGGAAAAACCACTGCCATAGAAAATAGATCCAGGAGAGATAATTTAAAAATTACTGGACTATCTGAAAGCCATGATCAAGAAAAGAGCCTAGAGCAGGGTGGGGCCAAGATGGCGGAGTAGAAACAGCACTTCCAAGGTGCTCTGCTCCACACAACTTCCAAACAATGTAAAAGGGGACTCTGAACAATTCTGGAGCCCCAGCACCCACAGAACTACACAGAGAAGCTAACCTTCCACTGAGGAGAACCCAGCAGCCCTGCAGGGAGCAGCAAGCATAGCACTCTGAGAGCAGTCAGCTCAGTGTGGGGGAAACTGACAGCACAGCGCTCTGGGAGCTGAGCCCAGGCCCGCGTGAGCCATGGTTTTAACCCTAGGGTGGCTGGGCCAGAAGCCAACTGGAGGGACCCCAGAACACCAGCAGCTGTGGCAATTCCAGAATTATCAGTACAGATATGCCTAAGGACAAAGTGAGAGGTTAGTGCCCTATGGACTTTGGGACCACTATTTGGGGAATGTGTTGGCTTCCTCCCCTGGGAGCGAAAAGCTGCTGAAGAAACGTGGCACAGAAGCCATTTTGCAGCATCCGTGGGTGGCTCTCGCTCCTGGTCTGTGAACTGTAGAGAGATCCAGCAATCAGTCTGGGGGTTAATCGCTCTTGCTTTAAACTGCCTGGATCTGGATTGTGGTCTGGGGGGGAGGTTTGGGGTGGGTATCCAATTTGCCAGAGTGAGTGGAGGCTTTACAGAGGCCACCCAACCTCCAGAAGTTGTGAAGACCCCATGTTTGGGACAGAAGCTGTCCTGTCTGGTGGCAGAGTCCTACTGTTGCAAAAAGCCCCAAAATCAAGTAATTAAGTGGCAACATGCCTAGGCAAAAGAAACAAAATAAACAGAAAAATTCAACATTGGACTCCTATTTTAGGGACAAAGAGGATCAAAGCAAGGAGGAGGACTGTGAGGTCAGAACTCCTGCACCAAAAGCCCCAAATGAAAATACAAGCTGGCTACAGGCCATAGAGGATCTTAAGAAGCAGATAAGAGAAGTGGGGGAAAATTTGGGAAGAGAAATGAAAAAGATGCAAGAAAAGTATGAAATTACAGTCAACAGCCTGACTGAGGAAAATAACACCTTAAAAATAGACTAACTCAAATGGCAAAAGAGGCTCAGAAAGGCAATGAGGAGAAGAATGCCTTAAAAAGCTGAATTTGCCAGAAAAGCTCACTGAGGAGATTCACTCCTTCAGACTTAGACTGGAGCAAATGGAAGCTAGTGATTTTATGAGAAATCAAGATGCTGTTAAACAGATCCAAACAAATGAAAGAATAGAAGGCAATGTGAAATATCTCATGGGAAAAACCACTGACCTAGAAAATAGATCCAGGAGGGACAATTTAAAAATCATTGAACTACCTGAAAGCCATGATCAAAGAAAGAACCTAGAAATCATCCTTAAAGAAATTCTCAAGGAAAATTGCCCTGATGTTTTAGACCCAGTGGGGGAAATAGAGGTTGAAAGAATCCACCGATCACTTCCTGAAAAAGATCCCAAAAAGAAAACTTCTAGGAATATTATAGCCAGGTTCCAGAACTCCTAGATCAAGGAGAAAATACTACAAGCATCTAGGAAGAAACAATTTCAATATTGTGGAAACACAATCAGAATAGCACAGGACCTGGCAGCTTCTACACTGAGGGATTGAAGGGCATGGAATATGATATTCCAGAGGGCAAAAGAGCTGGGATTGAAGCCAAGGGTCACCTACCCAGCAAAACTGAGTATCTTGTTTCAGGGAAAATATGGTCATTCAGTGGAATAGAGGACTTTCAAGCATTCTTGATGAAAAAACCAGAGTTGAATAGAAAATTTGACATTCAGACACAAGAAGCAAGAGATACTTGAGAAGGTAATCAAGGAAAAGAAATCAAAAGGAACTTATCAAAGTTGAACTATTTACATCCCTACATGGAAAAACAATAACTGTGTCTGATGAAACCTTTCTCATTATGAAAATAATTGAAGAAGGGTATATGGGCATATGTTTACAGGTATACATGGATAGAGGGCATAGGTTGAATTTGATGAGAAGGGATGATTCTTAAGGGGTGAAGTTAAGAGGTGAGAGAGGAAAGTGGCAATAGGAGATAGGGAGAGACACGGTAGGGTAAACTATCTCATGTAGAAGAGGCAAGGGGAAGTAGTTGCAGGGGAGGGGAAGAACAGGAAGGCAAAAAGGCAAAACCATATTCTCATTGAAGTTGGCTCAAGGAGAGAATCACATACATACTAAATGGGGTATCTCACCCTGCAGGAGAGTAGGGGAAAGGAGGATGAGAGGGGGGGGGATGATGGAGGGGAGGGCATTCTGAGGGGAGGGGTTGGTTTCAAGTACCCACTATCAAAGAGGGACAGGATCAAAGTAGGGAATGGACCAGGTGGGAGGTGAGATGGGTGGGGGGGGAAATATAAGCAGTCTTTTACAATATATCTACTATGGTAATGTTTTGCATAGCTATACATGTACAACACATATTGAATTGCTTATCTTCTCAGAGGGAGTGGGTGACAAGGGAGGAAGGGAATGGATCTGAAAATCGAAGTTTTAAAATCAAATGTTTCATAAGATGTCCAGGCATTGGGGCACAGAGATTCACCTTGCCCTAATGGCAAAGTCAAAGGGGCTATGGGAGAAGATATGGGAGAGAGCAGATTCGATGAGGGGATATCTAGTGGGACTGCTATTCTGGGGTGCTGGGTAGGGAAAAATGGGGGAAAAATTGTAACTCAAAATCTGGTGGAAATGAATGATGTAAACCAGAAGTTAATAAAGCATTTGTTTATAAAAATGTGCCTAGAAATCATCCTTCAAGAAATTCTCAAGGAAAATTGCCCTAATATTCTAGAACCAGAGGGAAAAATAGAAATTAAAAGAATTCATTGATTGCCTCTTGAACAAGATCCTAAGAAGGAAACTTGTAGGAATATTATAGCCAAATTCCAGAGTTTCCCAGGTCAAGGAGAAAATATTCCAAGCTGTCAGGAAGAAACAATTTGAATATTGAGGAAACACAACCAAGATAACACAAGATCTGGCAGCTTCTACATTAAGGGATCAAAGGGCTTGGAATATGATTTTCTGGAGGTCAAAGGTCATAGGACTAAAACCAAGAATCACCTACCTAGCAAAAGTAAGCATAATGCTTCAGGGGAAAATATGGTCATTCAATGAAATAGAGGACTTTCAAGCATTTTTTTTTTTTTTGCTTTTTTGGAGGGCAATTGGGATTAAGTAACTTGCCTAAGGTCACACAGCTAGATTTTTGTTTTGTGTGTGCGTCAAGTGTCTGAAGCCGGATCCGAACTCAGGTCCTTCTGACTCCAGGGCTGACACTCTACTCACTGCGCCACCTAGCCGTCCCCTACGTTCAAGCATTCTTGATGAAAAAACCAGAGCTGAACAGAAAATATGACTTTTAAATACAAGAAGCAAGAGAAGCATGAGGAGGTAAACAGGAAAAACAAATCATGAGGAACTTATTAAAGTTGAACTATTTACATCCTTACATGGAAAAACAATAATTATAACTCATGAGACTTTTCTCAGTATGAGGATAATTGAAGGAAATACATATGTATATATGTACACATCCATATATATGTATGTTTAGGAGGGTATATGTTTGTATGAATACATATGTGAGTGTATGTATACATTTGTATATGTATACATAGACAGAGGGCACAGGATCAGTTGAATAGGAAGAGATGATATCTAAAAAATAAAATAAAGAGGTGAGAGAGGAATATAATGAGAGATAGAGATAGGGAGAGATAAAATAGGGTAAATTATCTCATATAAAAGAGGCAGGAGAAAACTGTTATAATAGAAGGGAAGAACAGGAAGACGAAAAGGAAATGGGTCAACTATACTGTCATTGAATTTGGCTTAAGGAAGTAATAACATACACACTCAATTGGGTATCTTACCCTATAGGAAAGTAGGGGGGGAAGGGGATAAGATGAAGGATGATAGAATGGAGGGTAGTTAGAAACACATACTTTTGAAAAGGGCCAGGGTCAAAGTAGAAAAAAGAATAAGTGGGGGGGTGGGATAGGATGCAGGGAAATATAGCTAGTCTTTCACAATATATCTACTATGGAAATGTTTTGCATAACTACATGTGTACAAACTATATTGAATTGCTTATCTTCCCAGTGGGGGTAGGTGAGAAGAGAAGAAAGAATTTGGAAATAAAAGTTTTAAAAACAAATGTTAAAAAAATTATTTGTTTTTTACATGCAATTGGGAAATAAGATATACAGGCACTGGAGTATAGAAATCCATCTTGCCCTACTAGACAGTTAGAAGGTGATGGGGGGGGGGGGGATATAAGAGAAAACAGACTGGGGGAAGAGGTATTCAATAGGCTTACAGTTTTGTGGTGGGGGTAGGGGAAAGATGGGGAAAAAACTTTTTTTAACTCAGAATCTTGTGGAAATGAATGTTGAAAGCTAAAAATAAACAAATTAAAATAATTTTTTTAAAAAGTAAAGAAATAATGAGCAGACAGACTTCAGAAAAACCTGAGAAGACTTTTATGAACTGATGCTGAGTGAAATAAGCAGAATCAGAAAAACATTATACACACTAATAGCAACATTTTGTGATGACAAACTTTGATAGGCTTAGCTCTTCTTGGGAATGCAATGATCTAAGACAATTCCAAAAGATGGACTCTCACATCCAGAGAAAGAACTATGGTGTCTGAATGCAGATCAAAACATACTATTTTTTTTCTCATGGTTTTCCCCTTTGGTTCAAATTGTTCTTCACAACATGACTAATGTGGAAATATGTTTAATATGTTTAATATAATATGTATAGCCAATATCAGATTGCATGCTGTCTGGAGAGAGAAGAGCAGAGGGAGGGGGAGAAAATTTAAAACTCAAAATCTTAGAAAAGTGAATGTTGAAAACTAAAAATAAATACTTTAAAGAAATAAAAAACAAAAAAAAAAGGAATTGTTGATCTAGTTCAGTCTTTCACTTAATGAAACAATTCCTCCTCCAGCATCCTCAACAGCTTTTGAGTTCCATCTTGAAAAACTCTAGTGATAATGAACTCACTAATTTGATCTACTGCATACTAAATTAATAGACATTTTGAGGCCAGGGACCATACTTCGTGTGTGTGTGTGTGTGTGTGTGTGTGTGTGTGTGTGTGTGTGTGTGTGCATGTGTGTGTTAGTCCCTTCCCCATTGTCTAACATGATAACATCAATTTGTTGCTATTCAGTTCTTGGAGTCACATCCAACTTTTCATGACCCCATTTGGGATTTTCTTGGCAAAGATACTGGAATGGTTTCCCCTTTCTTTCTCCAGCTCATTTTATAGAGGAGGAAACTGAGACAAACAAGATTAAGTGATGTGCCCAGGGTCACACAGGTAGTAAGTGTCAGAGACCAGATTTTAACTCAGGAAGCTATATCTTCCTGACTCCAGGCCCAGTGCTCTATCTAGTATACCACCTAGCTGCCCAATCACATCATTATGTATATTAACATATTGGTTGAATTAATGAATTCCTAAACTATCTCTAAAGTGAAATTCTATATATGTAAACATACACACATGCATATGTATATGTGCTGTTGAGTTGTTTTAGGTGCAACATGACCTCATTTGAGGTTTTCTTGGCAAAGATACTGGAATTGTTTGCCATTTATTTCTTTGGCTCATTTTACAGATAAGGAAACTGAGGCAAACAGGGTGAAGTGCTTTGCTCAGGCTTTCACAGCTAGTATGTGTCTGAAGCCAGATTTGAACTCCCCAAAATTAGTTTTCTTGACTCCATACCTGGCATGCTATCCATTGTGCCACCTAGCTGCCGTGGTTTTATATAGCATCAGAGCAGTTTAGAGCTCTCAGAGATGTTTAAATGATTAAGTCCCAAACTCTTAATTTTTAGATGAGGGAAACAATCTGTGACTCACAGAGGGGGAAATTATTTACTCGGAGTCTCGGAGCCAGAAAGGCGCAAAGCTGGAACTAGAGTCCAGGTCTCCTGAAAGGCGTCTGAGAATCCTATAGTATTAAACTGCTTCTCCAAATCTGTCAAGAAGATAAATCTAAAAACATATGCATCCACATTTGCAGAAACTACACTGTATTTACTTCGATTTTTATCAAACCCACAGAACTCTATAGTCTTAAGGGTCTTGAAAGACACTGGAGAGTTGAATGATGGGGGAAGGGGAGAGAGCTAAAACTTTTACTATGAGAACCATAGCAGCATACCATCTGGCATGTCTAACTTTTAAGCTTAACTGAATGAATGAGACAAATATAATGAGAAAGGGTCTGCAGGCATCTAGAGCATTACAAAGCCATTAGCAACAAGGAACTCTGGGGATTTATAAAGAGGAGATCACGCCACACAAACTCTACCTCTTCGGTTGGGAGAACAACAACATTAGGAGGCAAATGCGATGACAGAAATGTGATAAACGTACAGAACTGAGAAGCATTTAGTACCTCAATCCGCGAAATCTTTTTGGAGAGGAAAACTTAGATTGTTTGGGGGATAAGCTCGGTGACATGGATTGAAAACCAGAACAGGCATAAATGAAGAGGAATGCTAAGTATTATCCTGATGTAGAGGAATGTGCAAACCTCAAAGGGGGAATGAACTCACTGAAAAGACAGTTGTTCTGTCATTTAAGTCACATCCAATTCTTTGTGACCCCATCTGGCGTTTCCTTAGCAAACATAACTGGGGTAGTTTACCATTTCCTTCTCCAGTTCATTTTACAGATGAGGAAACTGAGGCAAACAAGGTTAAGTGACTTGCCCAGGGTCACACAGATAGTAAGTATCTGAGACTGGATTTGAAATCAGATCTTCCTGACCCAGGTTTGGCACTCTATTCACTGTACCACCTAGCTGTCCAATACCAGAAAGATGTGAGGAACAAAACTCCTGGGTATGCCATAGAGCACAATGATGACAATAGCTCATATTGTGCCTTATGATTTTAAAGAGCTCATTCAATTAGTCATTTAATAAACATTTATTAAGAACTTACTATGATCCAGGCACTATGCTAAGTGTTGGGGCAAGTCCCTGCTCTTAGGAGCTCACAGTCTAAATGGGGGAGACAATGTGCAAACGGCTATGTACAAACATGTCACATACACACTAAATTAGAAGTCATCAATAGAAGATGCTGAAATTAAGGGAGATGGGGAAAAGCTTCCTAGAGAAGATGATATTTTAGTTGGAATTTCAAGGGCTGGCATATGCTGAGCATCTGGCATTGCATATTCAAAGACAAGAATGAGTAACCCTTCCCCTCAAAGAGCTTACAGTCAACACGAGCTCACTTACTCTTCCCTATACTAATGAGACATTAAATTACTACCCTTATTTTACAGAAGGGGAAACTGACACTCAAAGAGGGGAAATGAAATGCTCGAATTACACAGTTCACAAGTGGCAGGCTCAGAACAGAATCCAAACTCAGGCTCCAAGGACAGACAGTATCTGAAATGCCTCTAGATAAGTGTGAAGACTGCTTCCTTAGACAATCTCTCTGGTACCCTCTCAGTAGTGACCCTTTCTCCACAGAGCCTCAGTGAGGTTGAATTAGTGGGCTAAGCAGTGGAATATCCAGAGAAGGGAGATGAAAAACGTCTGAGAGCTGGAGACACTGATTCATTGGAAAAGATTAAATGAATTAAATGTGTTTAGCTTGGATAAAGAGTGACTATGGGGAGCCATGATAACCACTCACAATCATTTGAAGGTTAAAAACACTTGGGAGGGATGAGTATTATGTTGTCTAGTCCAAGGGGATCTAGTGCTGAACAATGAGATGAAGTTAAGCCAAAGAAAATTTAGGCTAAATATCAGGGCAGGAATCTCAATCAGGCTGTGTGGAAAACACAACAGGAGATATGGCAGGAATTCCCATGTATGAGAAATAGAAAACCTCAGTGGATTGTTTGCTTGAAAACGCCCCAGGATGAGTCAGCCCATGGTGAAGGTCTGTGACCCATGTGTCCGTCATCAGGTCCTATAAATGAGGCAGTCTGTGGGAGATACTGTTCAGGGAACAATGTGATTGCCTTCAATCATGCCTTATCTCTGTCTCTCTGCTTTCTCCGAGGAGCTCACAAGTGATTTAGAGACATTTCCCAATTTTAGCTTCATAATGGCTTCCAAAATGCCTTCTAATTCTAATGTACTATGAGTCGGCAGCTCCAGGTGGAAGCAGGTGGGTCTAGCGAGATAGTTTTGCAGGTGTGAAAATCTGAGGTTATGGACGCAAACCCTGGCATGTGAAAGCAATCAGTTATTATTGTACCCTAAGAACTGATAAATATAAAGAATTTCAGGGAAAGTGGAATTGCCCAGATTTGCAGTAAGTGATACAAAGTGAAATAAGCAGAATAATTTACACACTGATCACAGTAATAGGAAAGAAAATAAAATTGGAAAAATATCAGAATTCCGGTCAATGCAATAACATTACTGGCACCAGAAGATGGACTGTGAAACATAACTCCTTAGGTGGTGAACCAATGGTATTCTTCAGTTGTTTTAATTATGTTTGACCCTTTGTGACCCCATCTGGGGTTTTCTTGGCAAAGATACTGGAGTGGTTTGTTGCAAGTCTGGTTAAGTGACTTGCCCAGTGTCACACAATGTCTGAGGTTAAATTCGAACTCAGGTCTTCCTGACTCTGAGTCTAGGCCCAGCGCTCTCCACTGTACCACCTGGCTGCCACCCATACATTGTCATACTTGGTTAATGTTTTCTTTAATTTGTATAGCTATGCTTGTTTGCTATAAATGAGGATTCTATGGGGAGGAGAGTAAGGTCATTCAGAAGTAATAGAGATGCTAAAACTTATTTTTTTTAACCCGAGGAATAGAGAAACAAAGTTATTTTGCTTATAGGTATGAGATATTGCTTATCTATACTATTTTACCCTAAGTTGGGAGGAACATCAGCTGAACTTGGAGGCAATATTATCCCAGGATGTGATCTCCTTACAGGTACGGATTTTTTCATTCTTTGTATGTGTATCCCCAATACCAAGCACAATGCCTGACAGACTGCTTGCAGCCATCCTGATAAAAGTTTGTTGATTGTTGATGGGGATCTTGAGCAATATTAACTGAATCCAGTCTATTGCTCAGTTTGTTCCTTTTATTGTCTAGGATGCCAGTGGAATTGGTATGGCTTGAATTAACCCCTATGTTTCTTAACCAAGAATCAGAGTTATTGTGATCCAGGCAATTGTGGAACAGGCATGGCACAGCTCAAGTTTGCATTGTCCCTGTTAGACTGATCTGGAATCTAACTGTAAACTCTTTGACACAGCAGTAAATAAGGACAGCTCTAAGATTTGGGGGGAGAGCTCTTGGATTCCATAGCATTTCCCACTCCCTATAAAGTGAACCCAGGGATAGGACTCATCCCCTGGGAATCCCGGCCTCATAAGACAAAACCCAAAGAGAACAACACAACTCACACTGAATGGTGATGTGAAATTGGAATTCAGCATTTCTGGAAGCTATAGTGGCAAATCTGATTTCTGTCATGACCAAGTCCCAAAATCATCACTAAAACACACAGCATTGGAGTAATGCTCAGGATCATTCCCTTGGGAGAATTCCAACAACCAGCACGTAGGATTCTGGCACAATGAACTGCCCTCCTCCAACCTCTCCAGAGAATGACCACCTGCAGCTTACTCCATACCAGTAAATGCAGTTTCTGGCACCTACATATTTATGCCTGAACTGGCATCCTCTATACTCACAAAATTGACTAACATGGCCCCTTAGACACTTAACTACTGACAGAAAGATTCAGCAAGTCACTTGCTAATCCCAGAAGAGTCTTCCAGTATCTTCACACCCAGTCCAAAGTTCTAACTCCGAGACCTATTGCCTCCCTGCCCAAGTATCTATTCCTGCAAAGAATTCAGGTGTGAATTGATAAGAACCATGTCCAAAAAAAATCTGTGAACTTGAAATCATGTTGGAAATCACTCAGAGGAGATTCAGAAAAGACCACTTTTTCTTGGGCTGAGAATGATTTTAGAGAGGGCAATACAGGCTGCCTTTTCATTTGTTCAGTTACAAATAATCATGGCATGCACTGCTGCTCCCACATTCATTATAACCAGTAACCTCTGGAATGCCTGCTTACCTACTCGATGTTCTAATTACCTAAAAGGAAACTAAATATGAAAAGAGTCACAGGCTATTGTGGGGAGAATGAGGGTTCCCCTTTGTTGCCTGCAGTCTATTGCTGCTATTATCACTGATTCTAACATTGCTGCACTGCTGTGTGGGGAGAGGACAGCTTATCTTCTAAAAATGCTCTCCAGCTTTTAAACCATCATGTTCTTCCCCAGAAGAAATTACACTAAAAATGTTCTTTCTTTGGGAGCCAAGACTGAGGGCTGAATTCTGCATGTTCACTCTGGGAAGCTTCATTTAAACATATTTGGGGTAGCCATCCACTCCTACTGTAAATGGATTGCAGGTGTGAGGAGGTCAGTCTGAAATTGGGGAGAAGGGTTGGAAACTGAATTACAGACTCTTCATAAAGAAGCTAACTTTCTCATGTACATGCAGCAAATCACACTAGGCCAACAAAGTGTTTCCAAGTTCTGGGATGCTGGCTAGGAACATGGTGGGTGCTCAATAAATATTTTGTTGGCTGGTTGAAGAGCCTAAGACTCATTTGTAATTGGCAGCATACAAGCCCTGAAAGCATTCATGCAGAAGGGGGATGGCCATCTGTTAGGGATGCTGGAGAGGGGATTCCTACACTAGGAGGGAATTTGGACAACACAAAACATGAAAATCCTTTTCCATTTGAAGATTGAAGATCTCATGATTCTAGGGAAAAATTCTTATAAAAATGTTTTCTCATGTTGGACATATCCATTGAGATGCTTCTTTACAACATCTGATTAATTCAATAACATTCTGACAAACATTAAGTACCTACTATGTATGTGATCCTCTGTTAGGAGCTAAAGGAATATAAAGTCACTTCCCTCAAGGAGTTTACAGTTTAGCAAGTGCAGATAGGACATGTACACAGATAAATATGTGTGGGAGGGTTATTAGGTATAAACATCATGTGAGTCCCCCACCCTTCCCACCCACAGTCAGCGTGATGAAATCACATGGGTTTGGTCAGATGGAAGCACCTCCCAGGGTGATGGACATGAATTCTAGCTCCTGTTTTGGGACAGAGGGTTAGGAGAGTGATGTGCTTTGCTGGGATGACACAGAAACCCCTCTGGCTGAGGGGACTGTGGTGGAAAGAACTGGACACTGAGAACTGTAAGACTATAAACACTTTGGAAATAGTCCCTCTCAATCTCTTTTCTTATCTTCTTTTATGTTTCTATTCTTGTGCTTTCTTTCCCTTGCATTTCCAGGAGGGATGGGGTTGGGAGATTTCTCTCTCCATCTCCATGATGCCCTCCTGTTGCTCAAGATCAATAGTTGCCAACTCATGCTCAGAAAGAGGAACCAAAAGCAGTCAAGGACTTGACTATACCGACAAGCCTATGTGCTCCTTTGTGAGCCATTGTCATCCAGGGCGAGGAAGAAAGACAAACACAACTAGACACTTCACCCTCAAAGTCCAAGGGAGGCAAGATGATGGAAAGGTCCCAAAATGGGAAGAGAAGAAAAGAAAGAGAGAGGGTCCATTTACATTGTTCTATTTAACCAGAGGCCATACTTCTGACAATCTGTGGCCAGTCATCTTTGAAATAATAACCCCTCTCTCTCAGTCCCAGAGACCAATCTGGCATTTCTGTGTTATCTCAGCAAAATGTATATCCTGCAGCATAAAATTAGAAAGTGTATCCAGTGCCATAGGAGGTTATCCCTTTCTTGACAAAGGTTCATACCCGATAATTCTATTGGGAGAGCCAGGCCCTGGCATCCAGAAAAGAGGCACGAGAAACAGCTGAATATGTAGTTATCATTATTAATAGACCTGTATGTGGCTGAGCTAATGATGCCCCAATGGATCATATGCCTGGTATTTTACCTTATGCTAGATTGGAATGTTCATCACCGAACTAAGAATTCCCTCAAGTCTGTATTCTGATAATCCTAATTAAATACCTTTCTTTTAAAAAAAAAAAAAAAAGTCTAGGTATTTTGTGGACTTGGCTTTGCAGATATAACAAAATCAGAACCAGAATACTTTTAGCATCCTGGCATCCCAGTACATTTAGGGGTTCAGTAGACTCAATAAAGATCAGGAGCTGGGGGTGGGGGCAGCTTCCCTCTCTTCTAGTCGCATAAACATAGAGGAACATTTCTTGACTCTTCAGGCAAACAAGACAAATGAAGCTTGTTTTTGTTTCATTTAAAGCCCTTCACTATATAGTTCCAGTAAAAGGTTTTCTATTTAGCTATCCATTACACACTCCACATTCTAGTATGCTTTTCTCCTTATACAACATTATTCCATCTCTCATCCCCATGTCTTTCCATGCTAGGAATACACTCCCTCTGCAACTCCAGTTTCTAACAACCTGAGAGACTTAACCTGATTCTCTGAGTTACAGAGCTCCCCCCAAGTAGCCCAACCCCTAGAAATTACTACATATTTATATTTTGCATCCATTCATTCTAGTTCATGTTGGTTTACTTCCAACAGAATATAAGCTTCTGTAACAGCAATCACCCTAGTACACCCAGGATGACTGTGTAGCACCCTAGTACACCCAAGGATGGCCCACTAGCACATGCAGGATAGCCTCTTAGCACAGGTTCTTTGATCTGCATTTAAAGTAAATACTACTCAAAAAGGGGCTAACAATCCTACTTTAGTTACAGAGAAAGAAGTGAGTATAGAAGATACAAGCAGAGACCAAGAGACAGTGCCCCAATCTGAACATACCACTATTGCTATACACTTTACATATATCACTGAATTGAGGAAGCACAGACACCTAAGCAGTCAGGGGACTCAGAATATAAAGATACTCAGAATGGCAACCAAGAAATCTAAAGATCCTTCTCATGAGCAAACTCCCAACCTCCCAGAATACATAACAAAGGCTTGAAAACTGATTAGCTCAGAGCCAAAAGGCCCAAAGCCTACTTGACCCAGCACAGCTGTGAATTATCAGGGTTCAAAGGAGATTAATCCTTCAAAGGTTTACAATTTAGCCTGAGTCTAGGAAACTGAACTCCAGAAAGAAAACAACAAAAATCCCACCTTGCTTATGCTCGTAACTTCTTGAGGGCAGAGAATTTTTGTTGTCTTTATGTTGCTAGCACCACAAAGTATGAAATGTTTGTTGCATGAATAAAGGAATGACTGGTCAAAACAATGAAAAACAGGACCTGGACATGAAAACCTGAACCCTGAATGCTATTAGAAGTCTGGACAGTAGAAAAAAGGGCAAAGAGAAGGAAGGGGAAACAAAAAATAATGGAACACTTGGAGCCAATTAATAGAAACCAGGATCTACCTTTAACAATGGAACAGGTGTTTGACCTCCAAGGAATGATGGTGAAGATAGACATATGCTGTCAAGAAAGAGATGACTGATTGAGGGCTGGAGAAAGAGGAAATGAGTAGTGGCAGTGGATGGCTTTCTGCTGAAGGGGTACTGAGGCTGCCATTTGTAACCTTGACATTAACAACAAAAAGGTCTGTCTTCTTCCCAGACCATGTATCCATGGCAAGGAGAGACTCCTAAAAACTTGTCAAAACTGATGACAACCTTTCATGATGAAATATTCATTGTTCAGTTGTTTCAGTCATGTCTGATTCTTTGTGACCCCATTTGAGATTTTCTTGGCAAAGATACTGGAGTGGGTTGCCATTTTGTTCTCCAGCTCATTTTACAGAAAAGGAAACTGAGCAAACAGGGTCAAGTGACTTGTTCAGAGTCATATATCTAGTAGGTGTCTGAGGCCAGATTTGAACTCAGGAAGATGAGTCTTCCTGACTCCAGGACTAGCACTTTATCTACCATGCCACCTAGCTGCCCTAGATAAGTCCTAGGGTATTAATTATGGCAAATTTTATACTTCTAGATGGAACCTAAAGATCATGAAGTTGTGGGAAGGTTGCTGGAGACAAGGGCACAGGTAGTATTTTCACAGGTGTAGTCAATTGAAGGTGGGCAAGCAAAGCTCAATCCCAAGATCCTCCCCTGGATGGCCTACAAATAAATCTGAGCAAGAACAGCACTAAATAGGAAAGTCAAAGCCAGGGTCCTCTATTCTCCAGGCTCACATCGTTCCCTTTAATTTTATTTATCTATCAACAGTAGCCTCCACCCTTACCCCCACCTTACAACATCCTGGTCAAAATAAAACCTCCCGGACTCTTGCTTCTATACCAAAAAAAAAAAAAAAAAAGGCAAAGGACTGCCTAGGGAGATACAAGAGAATGTTGTATAGTCTATTAGGAATGGTGGAGTGGGGATTTTTCTTTGGTTATGGGAGAGACAACATGACCTCTGGACTCCCTTCTAACTCTGAGAATCTGTGATAGTAAGAAAACTAGAATTAACTCCCAGATCTCAGTGCCCTAGATTTCTTAGCTGAGTTGCACACCAGCGTTCTAGAAGGTCTTGGATTTTCACTCATTGTTTTGTTTCCTTCAAACATTCAGTCTAAACTTCCTTTTTCAACTTTGGACTCTGACTGTACTGTTGCTGCTGTTGCTGCTGTGAAACAGCATCTCTCTGGTCAGATGCAGAAGTAGGCATGGAAAAGGTGGGCAAGAGAAATGGCTAAGGACCATAAGGTAACCATTCATTTTTTTCTCCCTTTGCTCCATTATGATGATGCACACTTAATTGTGGGCAATGCTATCCTGTGTGCCAACTGCCCATTTTTCCCTGGGGGGATAAATGGGATTCCAGTACTTTTTCCTGACTGCCAGCTTCAAACGAGCTCTTAATTTCAAAGGCTACATTTGATGAGTTTGGGAATTTGCATGCTGCCAAAAGCCCCCTGTGGTTTACGTAAATCCAGATTAGGCTGTTGATTCCTTCAGTCTCTGATGTCGTTTATCTCTGTGTAGGCAGCTAGTTCATTATACCTAAGGTTTCTCAGATCTCTACTCACAAGGCAGTCTTTGTTAACCACATTTTAATGCCTCTGCCCCAGAGAAAGGCTCTGACAAGGGTTTTCTCTGGCCACTGTGACAGAGAAAATGAATCTGCAATATGGTTTGACCCTGGAAACTTCCCACCCCACCAACTCCTTCCCACCCCTCAAGTACAGGGAGCCAGATATGGCCATTCTACCCTTCCTGGGACCCAGTGGAGGAAGGCTGATTGCCTTGTTCCTGGTTCTCGCTAAAGTGGTACAAACAGCTGTTTTCATCTTCAGACAAGACAAACACTAAATCATTTCCCTAATTTATTATTAACAGATCTTACTGTAATTTCTTGACTTCTCAACTGTGACCTGTTAAGGAGTCACTGAGCCATAGAAGGGTCAAAGGGGAATACAGTCACTAGTTAAAGGCACATTGTGCACTCAGAACAGAATCTATTTGTCTGGGAGCCCCCACCCCCAACCCCAAGCCAAATCTCTTGTTGAATTTATTCAAATATAAATCCAGAGCTGATTTTTACATAGATTTAATGTCTTCTAATCTTTCTGCTCTGTGACTCTATATCCAAGATTGAATGCATTAGCTAAGGAATATTGTATTTAACACAAAAATAATTTTAATCTCTCCAAAGTCCAGTCCTTTTCACATTGCTAAACCATAGAGCCCTATCCTTTCTAGTAAGACTCATAGAACCTGCTGTTACTGATTAATAAATGCATATTATTCCCATCTGGACATAGTCATAGGTGTTGGGGAACAATTAAGCCATAAATATATTTTAATATTTTAAAAATAATATTGATATTTTTTATTATTTTTTAATCACCTAAATTTCCTCCTGTATCATTTCTCCTCTTCCCTCCCAGGGAACCATCCTTTACAAATATATTTTTTAAAGGAGAATTTTTGGTTCAATGTTTTTACTCCAATGTTTTCCCATCATTTTTCTGGGGGTAAATTTGGGCTCACATGACAAAAATAAGACAATGGGAGAATCATGTGAAAGAGACTTGGAAAAACAGGTCTGGAGATTGAAGCAAGTCAGTTACTCAGCTCCCCTGAATGCAAAATATTTACTGCAGTTTCCACACTTATGCCTAGGTGCAGAATCCAATGCCCCTCTATGATTAAAAGCCCAGGGCAACTTATCATAGGATTTAAAAGTGGAAGGGACCTTCAAGGTCATCTGGCTCAATCCTCTTATTTGGCAAATGAGGAAACTGAGGCGCAGAGAAATTGTCACTTGCCCAAGGTCATTGCCCAGTTATTAAGTAGCAGAGAAAGAGCTTGAAACCAGATTCACTGACTGCTAACCCAATGGTATTTCCACTCTGCTGTGCTGTGACTTATTCCATGCCTACTCTAAAACATTCTGGAACTCCTCCTTTCCCACCAACAACACGTTTGTTTTTTTATTCTGACTACTGCTTCTAGGAGCTTTTTCCAAAGTTGGGATGACCCAGGATTGGTTCCAGCCTCAGTACTTAGCACCCACACAAAAATAACTAGCCATGTAACCTTGAGCAAGTTACTTAACCCCAATTGCTTTAAAAAAATCACCAAAATGTAGACTGAGTCCATCAAAACCATCATTCAATGTTCTCCCACATTGCACAGAATCACTTAGCTTCTTCTACCACTGACTCTTCTTGTCTTGCCATCAGCTTTTGGTCCCTATGTCCGATGTAATCTGGCCTGTACTTGTAAGTCATTCTAGTTCTTTTTTTTCAGGCACTATGAATTTTTCCCCTTGGATCCATCAATATATAGATCCCAGATCTCTATACTGCAAGAGCTATTTGAGTTCCCCATTTCAGTATACTATCCCAAGGTTCCAACATCCTACCTATTAGTTCTTATTTCCCCCATAGAAGAAGCTATGGACTGGAACTTTTTGTGGACCTTGCTAAGGATCCTGGTAGTTAAAGCCTACTACTCTCAGATCTTTCATCATCATAGTTTCCCCTTGACTTGGAAGAGAAAAACAGACTTGCAGTCACAGAACCTGGGTTTGAATCCTGGCTCTGCTACTCACTAACAGGGTAATCATAGAGAAGTTATTTTACCTCCTTGAGCTGCCATTTCCTCATCTATAAATTAGGGGGCAGAACGAGGTGTCCTCAAAATCTCTTCTAGCTCTAAATCTATGTTCATATGATAACAATTATACCAGCTCTTATCACCATGATGATGGCTACAACAGAGAAAAAAGAAGCAAGGGCAGTGGAAGGAGGGGTTGCCATATAATGAAATGGTAAAAAGTTCATGATTCAATCATCTAGCAACATCGAAACTTAGAGCTCACTAAAAATCAATAAAAAGTAAGACTCTGGGGTGGCCCGGTGGCACAGTGAATAGAGTATGGACCCTGAAATCAGGAGGACCTTAGTTCAAATCCGGCCTCAGACACTTGACTCACTTACTAGCCATGTGACTTTGGGCAAGTCACTTAACCACAACTGCCCTCCAAAAAAACAAATAAACACACTTTAGGGGTGGCTAGGTGGCAAAGTAAATAGAGCACAGGCCCTGGAGTCAGGAGGACCTGAGTTCAAATCCAGACTCAAAGACTTAACATACATACACACACACACACACACACACACACACACACACACACACACAAACTAGCCATGTGACCTTGGGCAAGACACTTAACCCCAATTGCCCTACCTTCCCCTCTCAAATAAAATAGTAAGGCTCCATCAACAAGCAATCATTAGGCCTTGTCATGTGCCAGGCACTTTAGTATGTTGTGGAGAAGCATATTTAAATAATAACAGTAATAATGAAGAAATCTCTGGTTATCAAGCAGGTCCCATTCTAGTGGGAAAAGCAACATATGCATACATATATCTAATATATGTATTGCATACATGTATGTGTATGCAAAGTACATATAATGAGAATACAAGGTAGTTAAATATAAATTAGTAACGGAGAGAGGGTTGAAATCAAATGAATGTGAACTTCTTCCACCAACTTCCTTAATAACTTATATTTTTATCAGGCTTTCAACTTTGAAAAGTGTTTTTCCATCCGTTACTTCATTCAGTAATAATGACACTGTGTATCTGTGTAAGAGTCCATTCTTTTAAATGGAATTTCACAGCATGAAAGCAGCATGATCTGGCAGAGAAAGCACTGGACCTAGAGTGGAAAAGGCAATGTGTAAAAGCCAGCTCCGCCACTTCTATGTTCCTTGGAGAGCTTGCTTTGCTTTTCTGGACCTTACCCTCCTCACTTTCTCTCATCTATAAAATGGAAATAATATTTCAACTGCCTTCCTTACACAATTGTTGTGAATACCAAATAATGCATGCAAAGCACTTCACGTACCTTACAGTGTTCTTTAAATATGAATAATGATAGGTCATGGTATTATTCATTAAATCATATATTATTATGTGTAACATCTCCTTGTTAAGTAGGTCATGAGCTGCACAATGTCCCAGAGAGATGGGGCAAGACCCAGGTTGCCTACAATTCCAATCCTATAGGCTTTCCCCAAGGAGGCACCCCTTAACTTTCTATTTTGCTCTTCCAAGTCAAATTGATGCTCAAAATGGGGGGGGGTTGTTTAGGGAAAAGGAATAAAACTTCTATAAACTTATGCTGCAGTAAGTAACTATCTGGAAATATCAGAAAAATAATGACAGAAAGATGATTGTTAGGGGAAGTTAAGATTATCCCCAGCAATATAACACTGATCTCCTGAAGGGCAAGCATGCCCTGATATCCCTTGATGGAATGGCCAGAAGCTATTAGAGAACATACTTTGCAATCTATAGTGTTATCAGAGCTGGAAGATCCTGAAAGGTCATTTAGCCTGTTCTAATCCTATGTCCAACCTTAATTTTTTGTTTCTTCCTCTTTTTTTTTTTAAATCAGAGACAGGAGCTTAAATGCAATAAGAGAAAATGACTTAGCCAGGGTCTCACAGTGAGAGAGAGTTTGGGACATTATCAGAACCCAATAAATGCTGGAAGAGCCAGCATCTATTTTACATAGTATGTAAAGGCTTTCCCTTTAAGGAGGCAGGAAGTCTGTCTGTGGGATTTAGCTGACTGGAGAACTAGGAACACAAAAAGCCCAGTCTATGGAAAGTTGGTATTTCTGAGGTCTGTGAGAATTGCAACTACCCTGTAAGTCATGTTGTTGATCTAGCATGGCCACCCCACTGAATGTAGAAGTAGATGGAAGAAATATCACATCAGTAAATATATCCTTTCTGAATCTTTTATTATAAGTAAAGTTGTTTTCATTGCAATTTATGGTCCATGAGTATTTATAACTTTTCAACCTCAGGCCTGAATCATTCTGCTGGTCTGAGTTAGAATACCAGAGAGTCCTCTGACTCCCAAGCCAAGGCTCTTTCCAGAACATGGTACTGTTTCTCCCTCATTGCCTTCACTCCACCCTTTCCCATTACTCACCACATTTTGGCCCATGTCTGACCTTTTTCCTTTTCCCACCTTACATTCTCATAAAGTTCCACAAGAGCTTTGCCACTTAAAGCAATCCTCTACTCTTCACATAGATTTTTTCTCTATATAAGGAAGAATTTCTTCACAAGAAGAAACTCAAAAAATGGAATAGGATTCTTCCTATGGTAGTTAACTATTCATCACTGAACGTATTCACATAGAAATCGGATGACCATCTGTCTGAGATAATCTAAGGGAAATTATCACATGGGGTAAAGGTTGGATGAGAATCTCCAAGGTCCTTTTCACTTTGTGATTCTAGGTTCTGTAATAGTTCTCTACTCTTAAATTCTTTCCAAAACCTATATGGCTGTCCATAATGGACTTTCTCTACAATCCTAACTGAATGCAAGGATACTTTTCACATTAAGCATAGTTTCATTTACCTCCCCATCATCTAATAACAAATTTTCTCCCCAGGGTTTCTAAGGATCTGTGTACATATGCCTTTGGGGCTCCATGCATAATTAATAACAATCCAGCTGCACGTGCCCTTGCTTACAAATCTGGGTTCATTAAATATTTTTTAAACATACTTTGCAATTCACCAAAATTCCAAGAGGCATTTGAATAGGGGGGAAAATCTATAAAAGCATTGAAGCTCTGAGATTTCTAGTAGGAGGCTCGATAAAAGATCTATCCCCCAGAGGTACATTTCCTGAAATGCTTTTTAATTTCTTCCACAAGTTTTCTCCAGATGAGTACAAGACTAAATAGCAGGCTTCTTTAAAAAAAAAAGTCATTGGAATACATTTTTTTAAATGGTCCCAGGTTACCATAACAACCAAGGTTCCAACATCATGTTGACTAACTGCAAACTGATATGATCAGGAAGACCAGATCAGAGAACAAAAAAAAAAAAATAGTATCAGGTTGCTATGGTAACTGAAAATCCTGAAACTGGAAATTGTGTCGATAGATAGAGAAGTTCGTCCATGCCAGAATGAATCTAAGTCATGGTTTCAGGCCAAATACCTTGGAGTTTGTTTATTGTGTTTTTTTTCTTTTTTATTTCTTTTTTTTCTTATTAGTCAATCACAAAAACATATATTTTGCTCAGTGTAGTAGCTCTATTACACCTCAAGGATTTCTTATGGGATGCAAGGCAGGTCAGAGAGTTCATCTGTCTGCACAAAGCATGGAAATACTACATGGGCAGAGGAAAGAAGAATACTAGTCCTCTGGAGGTCAGGTTCTTTTTCATTAAGTGTGAAGGTCTCCTGAATTCAGCTGAATTCTCCTCTCATACTCAGAGTCTTGGACACAGCACAGCCTGCCTTATAAACAAGCTACTCATCTAGGAAAAGAAACAAAGCTGGGCATGGACAAGAATGCCAATCTTATTCAGTGTTCTGTCTATGTAGCCTGCAGGGCAAAGAGATTGGCTGAGACCAAAAGCCTGGCAGATGTGGTCTGCTTATTGGCAGGGTAATATTAATGATAGCTGACATGTATATTGTCCTTGACTGTTCCCAAAACACATTACCTCATTTGATTTTTATAACACTTTGAAGCAAGTTATATAGAGATTATTATCCCCATATGATATTTGAGGTAAAAGAGTCTCCGAGGACTAAAATGAATTGTCCAAGGTCATACAGCTAGTAAATAGTCAACTCCAGAACTGACCCTCCAAACTAAGTCTTTTAATTCTAAGTTCTATATCTTTCCATCACTCTCCCACAGTCACTTTTCTTTCTAGACTAATGCTAAAGAAATGTGGGTTAGTTTTGAAGCTACTTCATCCAAATATGAATTCCTACTATTTGGGCAACAATATAACCCTAAGGAAAGAACACTAGAACTAGAGTTAGCAAGACCTGAGTTACTAGCTGTGTGACCCCTGGACAAGTCAACTCACCTTGTTTGCTTCAGTTTCCTCATCTGTAAAATGAGCTGGAAAAGGAAATGGTAAACTATTCCAATATCTTTGCCAAGAAAACCCCAAATGGGGCAACAGAGTCAGAAACCACCAAAAATGACTGAACAAGATGTTCTAAGGTCTGATATTTTCTTGCAGGGAATTCACATGTTTTGAGGGGGCACACCTAATTGATTTGAAAGTAATCATTATACCTTTGAAAGATGCTGCCCAGAGGCAACTTCCTTTCTTACTTCCTTCTACTTGTATTCTTTCCAGGTTACAGAACCCTAGAGCTCACATGCACTTTAGAACATAGAATATCAGACCTGCAAGGGAAATTCAAACACAAAAGAGTTTATTAGTACTGGAAGTGATGCTGTAACGTAGGACAGAGAGTGTTGGATCTGGAAGAGTCTAAGAGATGATCTAGTCTAGTCTCTCTGTTTCTATGGGACTTCTACAGAATTTGGTCCTATGTATAAATTTGTCCAATGTTACCTGAATATTGGTCATATCACCATGTTATTTTGGACACAAGTAAACAAGAATAGGATTAGGAGGTAGTGGTAGTAGTAGTAGTAGTAGTCAACATTGTATATTCTTCAAAGTCTATAAAATGTTTTACCTATCTGTTATCTCATTTGAGCCTCATAAAGAGCCCAATTAGATAGATGCTATTATTCTCATTTTGTACATTAGGAAAACTGAAACTGACAACAGTTAAATGACTCACCCAAGGTCATACAGATCCTGAGAGTTGCCATAGCAGAATGCATTGGATTTAGAAAGAGGCCTGGAGTTGTCAGGCTAGCTCTGCTCCTTGCTCTCTATGTGGCCTCTACAACTCTTCAACTCTTCAACTCTCTGGGTGTCAGTGAACTCACCTACAAAAAGTAGGGATCCTTAAATTCTACGGGTTTGCCAAAAGTCACACAGCTGAGCTGTAGCAGAACTGAAACTTGAACCCAAGTCTTGAGATTCTCTTGAGACATGAACTCTTTTAAGTTTCTTGAGAGGACTGTGTAGTTTTTGTTTTGCTTTTTTTTTTTTTTAATTTTTGTGTCCTCAGCACCTGGGACAGTGCCTTACTAAATGTCTGAGTTGAATTGCATTTCCACTATGACATACTGACCTGGCATATTACTGGGCAAATGGTAAATAGTAAATTAATAAATACTTGTGCATAAAATAAAGGAAAAAGGGGGGGCAGCTATGTGGCTCAGTGAATAGAGCACTGGTCCTAGAGTCAGGAGGACCTGAGCTCAAATCAGCCTCAGATACTTGACACACTTACTGTGTGACCTTGGGCAAGTCATTTAACCCCAATTACCTTCCCTTTCTCCCTAAAAAAAAAAGCCTGCAAATTTCTCTAGCCCAGTCCATCCTGTAGGATGCTCTGTACAATTCCACAAGTCTACAGTGGGGCTCACAAAACAAGGTCAAAATATTTTCTGGGTGACCAATAAAGTGATTTTTTTTAAAAAATGAATGTTATTTATTACTTGGCATTCATCTCTAATATTTCCTTCATTGGTTTTCATGCCCATTTCTCCAAATGATCTGTCATAGTACATTAAAAGAATGCATTAAGAGACATATAACATCTGGGATGAGGAAGATGATAACCCTTACATCTTCTACCTTGTCAGGATATGTCTGGAGAGCTGTTTGATTGGCAAGTCACTTAACCCCTATTTTCCTCAGTAGTCATCTGTAAAATGGGGATGCACTAGAGAGAGAATGGTAAACCACTCCAGTATCTTTGCCCAGAAAACCCCATTGACAAAGTTTATGGGGTCACATAGAGTCAGACATGACTGAACGAATGAACAACCACCACAACAAATGTTTGGTTCAGGGTACCACACTGTAGGGAGAGTCCTGCCAAGCCTCCCCTAAAATAGATGACCTGGAAAGTGATGGGACTTTTTTTTCCCAAACCATGCCATACAAGACCTGGTGGAAGACACTTAATACATTCAGCCTGCTGTATTAAAATAAGTGATGAAATCTTGTACAGAAAAGGTCTAAGGCTTGGTTCATTGTTATTGTTATTTGATTGTTTATTTCTTGGCCTTGGTGGAGAAGGTTAAGAGAATTGGATAGAAGGTGGAAAAGCAGATTTGTGCTCATCTAAGAGAGAAAAACAAATAACAAAAAAAAAGCCCAACTTGCTAAATTTAGGTTTATGTAAGAGCAAAATGGGATAGAAGCCTTTCCCAACCATGCTTGATTCCAGTGCCTTCCCTCTGTGAATTATTTCTTATTTATCCTGTATATAGTGTGTTTTGTATATATTTGTTTGCATATTGTCTCCTCCATTAGATTATAAGCTCCTTGAGAGCAGGAACTAGTTTGGCCTCTGTTTGTATCCCCAGCACTTAGCACAGTACCTGGCACACAGTAGGTACTTGATAAAAGTTTATTGATTGACTGTGTATCTTTTGAATTAGTAAATGCCCAATCACTAAAGGTTAATGACCACTTGTCAAGAAGGTCATAGAAAGGATTCTAGTTCAGATATCAACTTTTATTAAATTGCCTCTGAGGTCCCTTTCAATTCACATTGCCATTTAGACCTCCAGAATGTAGAATGGTAGACTGTGAAAGGACCATGGAGAGAATGTATTTTAGAAAACTGAGGCACAGAGTGTTTGGTCCAAAGTTAGTGCAACATTAATATCTTGTGGGGCGGCTAGGTGGCGCAGTGAGTAGAGTGCCCGCTCCAGAGTCAGAAGGACCTGAGTTCGGATCTGGACTCAGATACTTACCGTACGCGCGCGCGCGTGCACACACACACACACACACACACACACACACACACACACACACACACACACACACAAACTAGCCGTATGACCTTGGGCAACTTACTTAACCCCACAATTGCCCTCCAAAAAGCAAAAAATAAAAATAAAAAAACATTAATATCTTCCTTGGAAACAGATTTTTTATTTTTTATTTTTATTTTTTTTAATTATTAAACAAATGCTTTATTAACTTCTGTTTTACATCATTCATTTTCGCCAGATTTTGAATTACAATCATTTTCCCCCCATTATTCCCCTACCCAACCTCCCAGAATAGCAGTCCCACAAGATATCGCTTCCTCCAATCTGCTCTCTCCCATACCTTCTCCCATACCCCCACTGACTTTTCCATTAGAGGAAGGTGAATCTTTGTGTCCCAATGCCTGCACATCTTATCTCCCAATTAAAAGCAAAAGAGTATTAATAATAGTATTTATATATATATATATATTTGAAACATTTAATGTCAAGACCTTGACTTTCAGATCCATTTCCTTCTTCCCTTGTCACCATTCCCTCTAGGGAGATAAGTAATTCAGTATATGTTGTACATGTCTAGCTATGCAAAACATTATCATAGTAGATATATTGTACAAGGCTGCTTACAATTCCCTCCCACTCATCCCACCCCCCACCTGGTCCATTCCCCACATGATCCTGTCCCTCTTCTATAGTGGGTACTTCCAACCACCCCTCCCCCCAAGGATGCCCTCCCATCCATCTTCCCTCCTCTCATCCCCCTTCCCCCTATTCTGCTGCAGATTGAGATATCCCATTTAGCATGTATGTCATTCTCTCCCTGAACCAAATTCAATGAGAATGTGGTTTTGCCTTTTTGCCTTCCTATTCTCCCCTCCCTTGCAACCACTTCCCCTTGCTTCTTCTACATGAGATAGTTTACCCTACCCTGTCTCTCCCCATCTCCTCTTGCCACTTTCCTCTCTCACCTCATAATTTCATCCCTTGAGTATTCTCCCTTCCCAACAAATTCAACCTATGCCCTCTATCCATATATAACTGTAACCATATACACACACATTCACATATGTATTCATATGACCACACACCCTTCTTCCATTATTTTCATAGTGAGAAAGATATCATCAGTCACAGTTATTGCTTTTCCATATAGGAATGTAAATAGTTCAACTTTGATAAGTTCCTTTTGATTTCTTTTCACTGATTACCTTCTCAGGCATCTCTTCCTTCTTGCATCTGGATGTCAAATTTTCTATTCAATTCTGGTTTTTTCCTCAAGAATGCTTGAAAGTCCTCTATTCCACTGAATGACCATATTTTCCCCTGAAACAAAATACTCAGTTTTGCTGGGTAGGTGACCCTTGGGTTCATTCCCAGTTCTTTTGCCCTCTGGAATATCATATTCCATGCCCTTCGATCCCTCAGTGTAGAAGCTGCCAGGTCCTGGGCTATTCTGATTGTGTTTCCACAATATTGAAATTGTTTCTTCCTGGCTGCTTGTAGTATTTTCTCCTTGATCTGGGGATTCTGGAACCTGGCTATAATATTCCTGGGAGTTTTCTTTTTGGGATCTTTTTCAGGAGGTGATAGGTGGATTCTTTCAACCTCTATTTTGCCCTCTGGATCTAAAACATCAGGGCAGTTTTCCTTGAGAATTTCTTGAAGGGTGATTTCTAGGTTCTTTCTTTGATCATGGCTTTCAGGTAGTCCAATAATTTTTAAATTGTCTCTCCTGGATCTATTTTCCAGGTCAGTGGTTTTTCCCATGAGATATTTCACATTGCCTTCTAATCTTTCATTTGTTTGGATCTGCTTAACAGCATCTTGATTTCTCATAAAGTCACTAGCTTCCATTTGCTCCAGTCTAACTCTGAAGGAATGAATCTCCTCAGTGAACTTTTGAGATTCTTTTTCCATCTGGCAAATACAACTTTTTAAGGCATTCTTCTCCTCATTGCCCTTCTGGGCCTCCTTTGCCATTTGAGTCTATTTTTTAAGGTGTTGTTTTCCTGTCAGGCTGTTGACCCTCATTTCATACTTTTCCTGCATCCTTCTCATTTCTCTTTCCAATTTTTCCTCCACTTCTCTTATTTGATTTTTAAAGTCCTTCTTAAGGTCCTCTATGGCCTGCAACCCGCTCATGTTTTCCCCTGGGGCTTTTGGAGCAGGACTTCTGACCTCACAGTCCTTTTCCCACTCTATGCCCCCAAAATAGGAGTCTAGGGTTGCATTTTTCTGTTTCCTTTGCCTTGGCATGTTGCCACTTAATTACTTGACTTTTGGGCTTGTTGCCACACTATGGCTTTAAGGCCAGCTAGAAGAATTTTCGTCCCGAACGTGTGGAGGGCAACTTCCATTTCTGGCAAGCTGTAAACCCACCCACGACTTCCACCCTAGATCACAGTCCAGATCCAGGGAGGTTAAAGCAAGAGCGATTACCCCCCGAGACTGATCGCTGGATCTCCCTACGGTTCAGCAGGCCAGGAGCTGGAGCTGCATCTGAAAACTACAAAATGGCGTGTCTCCTCAGTGGCCTCTAGCCCCCAGGGGAGGAAGCTGACTCATTCCCCAAATACAGGTCCCAAAGTCCATAGGACACTAACCTCTTACTTTGTCCTAGGCATGTTTATGTTGATAATTCTGGAGTCACCACAGCTACTGGTGCCCTGGGGCTAAAACCTCGGCCCAAGGGGACCTCAGCTCTGGCTTGGCTCGGCTTCCCGCGCTCTGCGCGCTGCGCACTGCCGGCTCCCAGACCGCTGCGCTGATCCTTCCTGCAGGGCTGCTGGGCTGTCCTCAGTGGGAGGTTAGCTTCTCTGTGTCGTTCTGTGGGTGCTGGGGCTCCAGAAGTTGTTCAGAGTCCCCTTTTACATTGTTTGGGGGGAATCTGGGGGCAGAGTGGCTTGGATGAGCTGTTTCTACTCCGCCATCTTGCCTCTGCCCCCCGGAAACAGACTTTTTAACAATATATTTAGAGGGGGGGTTAGGTGACACAGTGAATAGAGCACTGGCCCTGGAGTCAGGAGGATCTGAGTTCAAATCTGTACTCAGACAGTTAACACACAGAAAAAAAAAAAAAACTAGCCATGTGACCTTGGGCAAGTCACTTAACCCCAACTGACCCTCCAAAAAAAAAGCAAATATATATATTTAGAGTAGGTAGACATTGAGAATCATTGGGGGATATTTTCGCATTTACCCCAGAATTCCAAAACAGGGGCTCCCAATAATGAGAAAAAAGGAAAAATACTTTCAATCCAAGTCATGCTCTTGGCATATCAGAATGTCTTGGAAAAGCCAGGGTGTCTGTGGAAATTTCAAATCACAACCTCAGGGGAGAAGTATATTCATCTATAATAGGAAAATAAAGGACAGCACACCAGAGACAACTCAGTGATGTGATTATGAAACATAGTAAAATTAAAAATATTAGCCTTAGGTCTGCTCATAGCGAAAGTAAGTTGGATGAGTGACAGATAGTTAGAAAAGCCTTCACCAACTATAACCCAAAAGGAAGGTTATATTATCTGCTAAAATATTCACACCTAAAACATTATGACTTTTCATTCAGCTATACTAGATTTTTTTTTACAGAGATTCCAATTAGAGCACAGAGATTATTATAACTAGCAAGGACTTAGAACAGAAGGAAAGTTGGAGGACAGAAAGCCAGATCATCAGAACAGAAAGGAGCCTTAGAACAGAGGGTATTAATCCTGAAAAAGAGACAAGACATGAAATATTCAAAGTCAGATTTAGAAGGTAATGAAATCTAACCTAGCACTTCTCAAACTTTTTGGTCTCAGGGTCCCTTCACACCATTAAGGACTGTTGAGGATGCCAAAGAGGTTTTGTTTGTATAGGTCATATCTGCCAATATTTACTTGAATAGAAATTAAAATAATTTTAAAAATATTCGGTACATTTAGATAACAAAAATAAACCTATTCCATATTGACATACAAATTTTTGGGAAAAAATATTTTCCAAAACAAACCAAAAAAAAAAAATGAAACAAGTAACGTTGTTTTACATATTTTTGCAAATCTCTTTAAAGTCTCACATAGAAGACAGCTGGCTTCTCACATCTACTTCTGTATTCAGTCTGTTATGATACATTATTTTGGCAGAAGTACATAAAGGAAATACAGCCTCACACAGATAATTAGATGGAAAAGGGAGGAGTATTTTAATTGGTAAATGTCTTAGTATTATTATAAATATTGGTTTGATCACAAGAATACCCTAGATAAGTCTTGGGTACCACATTTTGAAGAACCAATGTACTAATTCAGCCTTCTCATTTTACAGATGAATAAACTGAAGCCCATAAAAGTGAAGTCTCTATTATAAATTTAGATATTCCAGAAATATATGACATTAGGAAAGTGATGTCATGACTTGCAAGTGAATTGGCTTTAAGTGAGGGAGGGTTGTGCAAAATCACCAGTCTCACTTTGCCATCTGGGTCCTGTGGCAAGATCTAGATCACGATGACTGGAGATGGTCCTGGATACAGTGGGAGACCTTGGTCTTTTTTTTTTTTTTTAAAAGCAATTGGGGTTAAGTAACTTGCTCAAGGTTACACGGCTAGTCATTATTTATGTGTGGGTGCTCATTTTCTGAGGCCGGATCTGATCTCGGGTCATCCAAACTCCGAGGCCGGCACTCTTACTCACTGCGCCACCTAGTCGCCCCTTTAGGGCAATTGGGGTTAAGTAACTTGCCCAAGGTTACACGGCTAGATTTTTGTTTGTGCGGATTAAGTGTTGGAGGCCGGATCCGAACTCAGGTCCTTCTGATTCCAGGGCCGGCGCTCTATTCACTGCGCCACCTAGCCGCCCCGACCTTGGTCTTTTTAAGCTAAGGTCTTTAACAGGTCTCAGTTTAACTGAGTCAATACATAGAGATTAAGGCTAGGTAAGAAAAGAGGCAATGGGGGTGGCTAGGTGGCACAGTGAGTAGAGTGCCGGCGCTGGAGTCAGAAGGACCTGAGTTCGGATACGACCTCAGACCCTTAATGCACACACAAACAAAAACCTAGTTGTGTGACCTTGGGCAAGTTACTTAACCCCAACTGCCCACCAAAAAGCAAAAAGAAAAAAAAAAGAGGCAATGAGTGGACTCTTTTACCTACTCAAAATAAAAAATTCCGTCTGGGAGAGGAGAGTTTCTAGCCAAAACAGAAACAATTGCTATTTATATCCACTCTGAGCAATTGACAGTACTTAGCATAGAGCCTGGGCACATTGTAAGAGTTTAATAAACACGCGTTGACTTGATGGACCTGAAGAATATGTTGTGTGCTATGACAACAGGTGTCATGAAATATTGGATAGTATAAATGAATAAGTGAAAGGACTATGTTGAGTGCTATGAATTAATATATATATATATATATATATATATATATATATATATATATACACACACACATATATATATGTTTATATATATACACACATATATATGTTTATATATATACACACACATATATATGTTTATATATATACACACACATATATATTTATATATATACACACACGTATATATGTTTATATATATACACACACACATATATATATATGTGAAAGCAGTCCCTACCTTCCAGGAATTTATATTTTAATAATAATGGCTAGCATTTACATAGCACTTTAAGATTTGCTAAACACTTTATATGTTATTTTATTTGATCCTCATAACAACTCTGGGAGGTAAGTATGAATATAATTCACACTGAAAATTGAGGCACAGAGAGATTAAATCAATTGCCCTGGATCATACAACTTATAAGTTTCTGGGGCAGGATTTGAACACAAGTGTTCCTAACGCCAAGTTAAGCACTCTGTGCACTGTGCTACCTATCAGCTTAATAGAGGAAAACAATACATACATGGGTATGATAAGCAGGGAGGGAGGAGTGTTCTGACTTGGAAAGTTATAGGAATGGATGAGTGGGGCTGTAGAAGAATATGTCAATCTATCATATATTCTTTTTTGGAAGCAATGGAAATATTAATTTGATTATTGTTTCTGAATTAAAAGTGGGGATTGGGGAGAAAAAAGCAGCTGGTCTAAGATGGTGAGAGACTAAAGCAAAGCATAGCTGGACCAGGTGGCTGTGATAGTGCCAGACACAAAAGGGTTAATTTCTCTAGTCTGGTCAACAAGGCAGTTGGTGAGAAGATGTGGTCAAGAAACTGAAAACAAATTCTGATCAGTACTAATATAGCAACCAAGAGAGGCTTCCTCAATTCTTTTAGAAGCTTTACCTTAGGTGGAATGAATGTTTTCACACAGGATGTATTAGAAGTTCCTTGGTAGCAGACCATTTGCTCCCTGCTATATTTTTTCTAATCACTGTGAGAAAGAGGTGACAGAGCCAGCTGGTGGGATGGATGACAATCTTGTCATTGTCAAGTGATTGATGGACAGATGCACTGTAGAAAATGAAAACTTGGGCCTGAACCAAACCATGCCCCTAGTAGTAGGGCTGTCGCCCTTAAAGAGCAACCAAATGGGGACAACTGTAAAAAAAAATGAGCACAGTGAAAAGTTCATTTAAGCTAATTTGTTAAAAATCTAATTATAGGATAACCACAGCAAGAATAATGCATCCCTACCCCTGTGATTCTTTTTCCTTTCATAAGGATTAACATTTCAGGCAGATTTGACCATCCACTGGAATCTGGGATTCTATCCCTGGAACCACCCATAGGTACTCCTTCTCATAGGGGAGCCTTCATCTTATCTTGCCTGGATCCAGCTTCCACATCACACCTTAGCCACCATTTCCAAATCCCTTTTCCTTCCCTGCCAAATCCTTTCTCTATATTGTCTTTCTCCATTAGAATATAAGATGCTTGATAGCATGGTGAGGGACTATCTTGATTTCTTCTATTCTTTCCCCAACAATTAATATATAGTGCCTGGCATGTATTAAGTGCTTAATAAATGCTCTATTCACCTCTCTGTTTCTGTCTCTGTCTCCCTCTCCCCCCAAACACTTTCCTTACAACGGTCCCATGATATAGGTTACATAGGATTTAGTATCTCTATTTAAATTTTTTTTTTAAATGTGGTATGGCAAAATATTAGATGATAGTGTCTGTGATAGAAAGGGTAGTGGAAGGGGTGGCTAGGCAGTGCAGTGAATAGAGCACTGGCCCCGGAGTCAGGAGGAGCTGAGTTCAAATCTGGCCTCAGACACAGCACAAAAAACTAGCTGTGTGACCTTTGGCAAGCCACTTAACCCCAATTGCCCTCCAAAAAGCAAAAAAAAAAAAAAAAGTTTAAAGAAAGGGTAGTGGAATGAGAGTTAAGAAACCTGGATTTTAATCTTAGTTCTTCTATGAGCTAGGAAATTACTTTCCCTCTCTATGGACAACAATATTTTCATTCCTCCAATGAAGAGGTTAGACTAGGTAATATCCAAGATTCCTTAAAGTTCCATACATGGGGCTTGAAGCATTCATAATTTACTAAGCTTATAAGATGAGATGGTAGGCTAGAAAGCATCTATCAGTGAATCAGATCATATACTGGAGTCTAACTTGTAGGTGAATAGGAATCCAATCAACAAGATCTTTGATAAGACTCCATCTCATTTAACTTAAAGAACTCTAGTAAAAGGGAATTCATTATCTTTCAAGGCAACCCAGTCCACTTTTGAACAGTTCTAAGAGTTTGGTTTTTTATCCTTACCTCAAGCTGAACCTCACCTATTTGACACTCGTATCCAGTGCTCCTGGCTTTTCCACCAGGTGGCAAACAGAATGAGTTTGAACTTGTTTTATCTCTCTTTCATTTGCTAGTTTTTAAAATATTTAAAGACAGCTATCATTGCACCCCCTAAAAATCCTTTTTACTCCAAGCCAAACACCCCTAGTTCCTTCAAAGAGTCCCCAAGTGGAGTGGTTTTACCATCTTGTCACTCCTCTTTCCTTTGAAAATGTTCTGGCCTCTCAACATTCTCTCAAAAATGTGCCTGTAATAATCCAGAAATGGTTTGACCAAGGTAGAACATAGTGAGGCTATTACTCCTCTGATTCTAAATATTCATATATGTATATGTGTATATATTTTATTAATGAGTACTTAAGATCTCATTGCCATTTTGTGACTTTTGTGGTTAGGAAGAGTGGAGAATGGAGGGAGGGTGAGGGGGGAGAGGGAAGGATTTAGGTAGATTTAAATAAATGATCTGAATAGCTTATTGTGGAACATGGGTTGCATAGAATGAAATGGAAAGTAACAATCACAAAATTAATTTGATTCCATATAGAAAGCCAAAATGTATAACTATTAGCAAAAAAAATTCCGGATGAAGTCTGCTATGAAAAGGTATTCTATGAATCTACAACAACCCTATAATACAGACATGGCAGGAATTATTGTCCTTATTTTATCTGAGGTTGACAGAAGTTAAGTTACTTGCCCAGGACTCACAGCTAGCTAGTAACAGAACCAGGTCAAACATCCAGGGTTTTTGACTTCTACTTAAATGGTTTTTCCCCTATACTACACACACACACACACACACACACACACACACACACACACACACACACACACGCACGCACGCACACATACACACACAAATACACACAAGTTCTTTATGATAGAATCAGATAATTTTAGAGCTAGAAAGGATCATCTAATCCAAATCCTTCATTTTACAGCTCCATGAAGACCGACAAACCAGATAATTCAGACCCAAAAGTGAATTCATCTGGCCCAATTCATACAGCTTTGTTATTCTCATGGACTAAATTGACTAGAAAATTGGCAGACCTCCACTTGCTCCTGAATTTTATGGAAGCCATTGGGAACTGCAGCATGCAATTAATCCCAGGAATTCCTGAGAGAAAAGATGTGGGAGCAGACTTTCTCATGTAATAAGGCCTTCTTTAGAGCACAGCAGTCCAATAAAATGGAAGAACCTTCACAAATGGAACCCTAACTCAGTGTTGAAGTCTGATAGAACTTTAAGTAAAGGGGTTTGTCAATAGTCAAGGGAAAGACTCTTTTGCCGACTCACAGGCATCATCATTTTGGGGAAATAAGAAAAATTGTAAAAGAATTTTGGAAGGCAAATGAAATCAGAGTTCTGCCAAAAGGGTAGAATCATTAAAGATCGACATTAAGGAAGATGAAAGGTTCAAGGGTTCAATTTCAGTCAGAAACAATCATCCTTTAAAGACCAGTTTATCAGGCTAAAGTCTCAATGAGGGACAACTCATAGGTAATGAACAGATACAGGGAGGGATGGGGAGAGTAGGGAACTGGTATTAAGAGGCTTGCTATCATTCCAAATTGTGAATCATCCACTGTATGGAGCCATCCCTCATGTTTGCAGAGAGCTTTGCAATTTGCAAAGTTCTTTCACGGATATGAGAGTGTTTGATCCCTAAAAGGCTCCAGAAGGGTAAGAAGGGTTAGGGAAAGGCAATGGACTGGTGATTTCATTTGTTCAGGGAATTCCTACATGAGGAAACTCCCTCCACCAATGAAGGTATCAACTTTCTTGGCACTTGGTAGTTAGAGAGTTGCCTAGGGCAGAGATGTCAAACATTTAGCTGTGGATCACATGGGGCCCACAATGCTCCTGAGGATGGTCTAAATCAAATTAAAATGTAATTGGCAAATATTTAACAAAACACAATAAAACACAGACAATGTTAATGTGATTTTCTAAGTCAATATGTGGCCTGCAGGAATTCTTGTATATGGTTTACTGACTTCTCCAAATTCCCTTTTCTATTTCAGTTTGATACCACTAATCTAGAACATTTTGAGGAAAAGTGATTTGCTCAGGATCGCAGAGCCATATGTGTCAGAGGCAGGTTTTGAACTCAGGTCCAAGACCAGGTCTTGATCCACTACATTAAACTGCCTTCCAGGGTAAGAAGGTAGAAACTATTCTTACCATTGTACAGATAAGGAAACCAAATTTCAGAGGATTGAAATGACTTATCCAAGCAAGTAATTACAAACTGGAGCTTTATTCCATATTATTCCCTTACATTCCAACTTAAACTTCCTTCCCTGGAATATCCATTAGGATCATAGGAACATAGAAAGAGACAGTGAAGAGTCCTTAGAAGTCATCTGGAGGCATCATACATAGATAAGAGTCAACAAGATCTAGGTTTAAATCCCAGCTCCACCATTTATTAGCAGTATTACCTGTCTTTTAACAACAAAAAGAGAGTCGTTTCATTTGTGTCCAACCCTTTTTTACCCTATTTGGAGTTTTCTTGGTAAAAATACTAGAGTGGTTTGCCATTTCCTTCTCTAGCTCATTTTACAGATGAAGAAACTGAGGTAAAAAGGTTAAGTGACTGTAATAGTAATGAAATTTGAAGATCCCTTTGCATTGGCAAGCTAAGGTACTTAGCACTTAGTTTCAAATTAATTATATCAAGCTCTGTTAAGAAATAGAAACTATGAACCCCTGTTGCTGATGTAACAGGAAGGGGCTGAACAGGGAGGAGCTAATACCACATATAAGGAAAAGCCCCAGCTGGGAGAGTCAGAACTTCTTGGGGCAAGCATCATGGAGGCAGAGCAGCTACTATGGGAGAGAGAGAAAGACAGACAGAATTTTTCTCAATGAGCATCTGGAGGCTGGGCTGCTACTGCTGGACTGAAGACTGAACTGAGAATTGAGAAGAACTGAGAAGAGAAATGAGAATTGAGACAGAATTTCTTGGAGCAAGCCACATAGAGGCTGGAGAAAGTGATTTTGATTTTGAGAATAGAACTTGTAGCGACAGAGCTTCCTCTAAGAGCCAGCCAAACTCCTGCTAAGAGCTGCTAAAGACTTCTGAGGGCCAGCCAGAGCTGCCAGTGACATGACTGTGGTATTGGTACTCTATTTTGGGTGTCTGTTGATTTCACAGGCAGAAAGTGAACTGAGATCACAGTGCCGACCATGTGTGTGAATATTGTTGTAATTCTGCTAAGCTTGATGTGTGTAGATATTGGTGTGGCTTTGTTAAGATATCTCTTCACAGGAACTGAAACTGTGAAGGATTTGAGGTGGGCTGGACACTGTGAGCTTCAATGTGGAGCAGAAACTGCATGGAGAGCTGGACAAGGAACTGGGAGTTGTCTGCTTTTGAACACAGGTGGCAGTTGGTTAGATTTGGGCAGTAGCTGGGATCATGGAGGAGTAACCATGGAAGTTGGGAGCCTTCCTCAAGTCAAGAAGAAAAGACTTCTCCTTGTGTATTTAATGCTTACTGATGAAACTGTAACTTATTTGTGACCTAGGTGTGGATGGCCTTTGTACTTTCCACTACCCCTTATGAGGGTACCAAGTAGTGACTGATGATACTGTAACTTGATTGCACCCACAGTGGGTGGAAGACTTTGACTTTGGATTTTGAGATTGAATTAAAGAGGTATTAAACACTGAGTTACTAAATGAATGTACTTTGTTTAAAACCATGTGACCACTTTGGTGAAAACTACATGGCCATTTTATTATTAAGTTGTTAAGTTGTGACATGGTGAATGCTGTATTTTGATTTTTTGTGAATGTTTTGCTCGGATTTGTTACTGAATAGAGTTCACTATACTGTATAATCAGAACCTCAAAAATCTGTTCACAGCAGCAGTCCTCTGGAAAGCTGCTCCTGCTTGGCTTTACAGTGACTTGCCCAGGGTCACATAGCCTGTAAGTTTCTAAAGCCAGATTTGAACTCAGGAAGATGACTCTTCTTGATTTCAGGAAGTCTGCACCACTTAGTTTCCTATGGCTTCTCTAAGTCCTGGTTTTCTCAGCTGTAAAATGAGCATGTTGGGCCATCTGACCCCTTAGGTCCCTTCCAATTTTAAATCTAGTAGTTTAGCCCCTTCACTTTTTAGATGAGGAACCTGATATCATGCAGCTAGTAAGCATCAGGGCTGGGATTCAAACCTATACCCCATCAATACCCAACCTAGCAGTTCTCCCACTGTACCTTGCTGACCTGGGTCCTCCCAACTTTGCTCCTACTGTCCCCTCTGCCTGGAATGCTTTCTTCTACCTTCATGTGCTGAAATTATGACTAGCACAATTCAAATGCTGCCTTTAACTTGAAACTTTCCCTGATTCCCTTAGTCAATATGACCTTCCCCCTTGAATTTCACATAACAATAATAGATCAAATTCCCAAAGCACTTTAAGGTTTATAATGCATTTTTCTCACAACATTCCTGTGAGGCAGATGGAGGCTCGGTGATTTGTCCCAGGTCACAAAGAAAGATAACATCAGAGCTGGAATTTAAATGCCAGTCTTTTCACTTTAAGTCCAGACTTCTTATTACCTCAGCGTATTCATGGAAAACTCTGCGGCATTTTAAGCATATTTTTAATAGGACTGTAATTTCTGTGGTATAAAGACCTCCCTGATCAAGGGAGGAAAAGTCCCCAGATCAAGATTAATCTCCACTATTTCTAATCTCACACTGTTGCTAGAGGCACTAAAGGACACTGAGGAAATGAATGACCTACCAGGATCCCATAGCTGGCATGTGTCAGGAATGGGACTTCAACCCAGGTTCTTCCAGGCTCTGAAGCTGCCTCCCTATCCACTGTGCCAGACGTGTAGTTTGTGGACTTATCTTGTATTATTTTGTATCTTAGTTATTTTTGTATGTACCACATACCAGTAATTCTTTAATACCTCAAAGGTCACTTGACCTGGGAGTCTAAGCTGTAGTAAGCTAAGCTGATCATACATCCACAGTAAGTCTGGGATCAAGATGATGAGCCCCTGGGAGGGAGAGACACCACCAGTCAGCCTAAATGGGGGCAAACTGACCCAAGCTACAAAAACAGAGGGGATTAAAATTCTGGTGCTGATCAGGAGAGGAGTCGATCCTTGAGTGGCAGTTGTACTTACAGCCTGTGAGAGACAGGGAGACTCAGTCTCAAAAAATAACTAACACGAAATTTAAAATGAGAATACACTGCTTTGAGACACATAGATCCTCACATGAATCCATGCTTCAGTTTCTTCCAGCTTAGCTGAACTTATCAGAGTTTAGATTCCATTGGCACAACTTTCCAAAATTGCAAATCCCTTCCATACCAGAATGAGTTACTTCTGCATTAGATGCTCACAATAAACCTGTAAGCTAAATGCTAAAGATATCACCGTACCCATTTTAGGGATGTGGTAACCATGGCTCAGAGAAGTTATATGAACCACTCCTTGTCAAACAAAAGTTTAGAGATAGTATTTGAGTATAGCATTCTCCCAGCTCCAAGGGCAACACTCATTATTATTAAATAGGAGCAATGTTTCCTTCAAACCTCAACTTTTTCCATGCCTCTTACTATCTTACAAAGTATGTTTGGGTACTCAACAAGAGTTTGGACATTTAATATGTGACTCCACATGCCCTTATCACTACATAAAATTCTAATCTCCCCCAACTCTAATCCATTCCTAGCACAATATTCTGAATATAGTAGTTGTTGTTGTTGTTCAGTTATTTCCAGACATGGCTGACTCTTCATGACCCCATTTGGGGTTTTCTTAGAAAAGATACTGGAATAGTTTGCCAGCTCATTTTACAGATGAGAAAACTGAGGCAGAGTTATGTGACTTACCCAGGGTCACAAAGCTAGTAAGTGTCTGAGCCCAGATTTGAACTTTTGAAGATGAGTCTTCCTGATTTCAGGCCCTGCACTCTCACCACTGTGCCACCTAGCTACCCCCTGATTATAGTAGATACTTAACACATATTTGCTAATTTTATTTGAACTGAACTAAACTAAATAGCACAAGAGTCATGCAACTAATTAGTGAGCCAGGACTACAGAATTGAGAGTCCTAAAACACCATTCTACACTTTGGACAATATGCCTACCATCACACCTGGTGACTTACTTGACAAAAACGAAGACATATTGAATTGAACAAAAGGAAACAAAGCCAACCACCCTTTTCCAGGAATGTGTACTTCCTCCTGTTTAAAGGGATATAAAATGTGGAGAGAAGTAAAACTCCTCTCTCCCCCTCCCCCTCCCACCTCCTATTAAGACCTTTTCCAAGAGTAGTGTAACTAGATCAAAGAAGAATAGGTGAGCTTTTCAATAGTACGCTCAGGGGATAAAAGCAAAATACAAACTATTCATGGAAAAAGCAAAAAAAAAAAAGAAAGAAAGAAAAAAAGATACAAGGATGCATGAGAGAAGCCTAAAATACCAGATACAGGGATGGATCCAAGAGCACACACAGAATAGAATCAAAGGGTTATTTAGGAGACCAAGGCATATAATATGTCTTTTTCAAGTAAGCAGGTTAGAAGAGGTCAAGGAAGTGTAAAGAAGAATTCTGAAAAGCAGTGAAGAAATGTATGGACAGGAAGGTAGGGTCCTCAACAAGAAGCTTTTTTGGCTTGTTTTTGTTTTGTTTTGTTTGATTTTAATTGGCAAGAAAGTTTGACATTATATAAGGAAAAGGTTTTGTGTTAACCAAGAAGCAGACAGCTGACCACGATGGCCCAGAGGAGGGGAGAATATCCCATGTTATGAGTCAAGATGGCATTAGTGAGGATAAAAAACCAAGAGTAGACAAATATGAGAAGTTACCACTTTAATGAAACATTAGAGGGTCACTAGAAGCAATTCTGATCAATCAAGGCAACTTGAGCATCAAGACCATAGGTAATGGCACCAAGACCAAAAACAATGGAATTTGGCCAATTGGGTAGGGTAATATTCTCTTCAAGGTCCTATTCTTCTGTATCCCTCACTGCCTGAAAGATGAATGGGCCTCAGGATCTAATGAGAACCTGGGTATCCAACCTGTGGGTCCTTGGGCCAAATGCCAAGGGCCATTGACACCTATAGGTAATGACCCTGGGGTAAAAGGATAGCACACCTGTGAATTTCAGGAATTGGTTTTTAGCTAAATTAGCTAGCTAGGTAAGATGTAATTTTAAAAAAAGCAATCACTTAGTAAGTCACAAAAGACTTATCTATTTCAGTTCTTCCTGATGGTATGTAGAGGACTCTAGATTCTTAAAGACTATACTGGAAAAACATAAACTCTGGAAGATACTACCAAGTTGTGAGGTGTTAAGAACTGTCCTGGCTACAGACTGTGCTTGTTGTTTAAGGATCAGACTAGCTAACTATAGAGACACTCATCACCAGGAGGTGAAGGATGCTTTTGCCCATGTAATGCAAAATAGTCCTCAGTCTTATGTGAGTCCTTACCCCCCCACCCCAACACATGAGCAAGCACACACACATACATTCACACACACACATTCACACACATGCACACATGCACACACACACACACACACACACACACACACACACACACACACACCCTTCTCACTTCTACAGTGAAAAGGACGCAGTGGTACATATGGAAACAGGGTATGTTGGGGGCTAAGGATCTGCATACATATTGTAATCCCCACTAGAATGTAGCCTGTTTGAGGTTAGGGACAAAGTTGTGTTTGTCTTCAAAAACTCATTGCTTAGTGCAGGCAAACCCTTTTTAAAATCACAAGCAAACTAGAAAAGCATGGAATATTTTCCTTGTCAGATCTATGGATAAGGGAAGAATCTACAACCAAACATAAGATATAGAGGGTCATGGGAAATAAAATGAATAATTTTGATTACATTAAATTAAAATGATTTTTCACAAACAAAAACCAACGCATCTAAGATTAGAAGGAAAGAGAGAAAATAATGGAAAATTTTTATATCAAGTTTCCCTGATAAAGGTCTTAATTTTCAAATAATATACGACCTGAGTCAAATTTATAAAAATACGAGTCATGGGGTGGCTAGGTGGTGCAGTGAGTAGAGCGTTGGCCCTAGAGTCAGAAGGACCTGAGTTCGGATCCGACCTCAGACACTTAACGCACACACAAACAAAAACCTAGCCATGTGACCTTGGGCAAGTTACTTAACCCCAATTGCCCTCCAAAAAGCAAAAAAAAAAAAAAATACGAGTCATTTTTCAATTGATAAATGGTCAAAGGATATGAACAGGCAATTTCTAGAAGAAAAAAACAAAGCTATCTATAGTCATACAAAAAATGCTCTAAATCATTATTGATTAGAGAAATACAAATTAAAACAACTCTTGAGGTACTACCTTATACATATCAGATTGGCTAACATGATAAAAAGAAAAATGACAAATGTTGGAGGGGATGTGGAAAAACTGGAACACTAATGTACTGTTGGTGGAGTTGTGAACTGATGGACTGGGCAACTAGGTAGTACAGTGGATAGAATGCCAGACTTAAAGTCAGGAAGATTCATCTTTCTGAGTTCAAATATGGCCTCAGATACTTACTGTGTGACCCTGGGCAAGTCAATTAACCCTGTCTGTTTCAGTTCCTTATCTGTAAAGTGAGCTAGAGAAGGAATGACAAACCAGCCCTGTATCTTTGCCAAGAAAACCCCAAATAGGGTCACAAAGAATTGGATGTGACTGAAACAACTGAACAATAACAATAAACCATTCTGAAGAATAATTTGGAACCATGCTCAAAGGGCTATAAAACCATGCATGTCCTTTGACCCAACAATACTACTACTTGCTCTGTATCCCAAAATAGTCAAAGAAAAAGGAAAAATACCTACATACACAAAAATATTCATAGTAGCTCTTTTTGTGGTGATAAAGAATTGGTAATTGAAGGAATGCCCATAAAGTGGACAGTGGTTGAACAAGCTGTGGTATATGACTATTATGGAGTACTATAGTACTAGAAGAAATGATGAGTAGGATGGCTTCAGAAAAAGCTGGGAAGACTTACATGAACTGATAAAAAGTGAAACAAGCAGAAGTAGGAGAACATTGTACACAATAATATCAATATTGCAATAACCATCAACTGTTTAAGATTTAGCTACTCTGAATAATAAGGTGATCTAAGACAATTCAGAAGAATTCATTTTTAAAAGTGCCATCCATGTCAAGAGAAAGAACTTATGAAATCTGAATGAAGACCAAAGAAAAAAATTTCACTTTCTTTTTCTTTTTACAACACCGTTAACATAGAAATGTATTTTGTATGATTTCACAAATATAATTGATATCATATTGCTTGCCTTCTCAATGGGTTGTAGAGAGACTGGAGAGAGAAAAAGGATTTGGAACTCAAAATTTAAAAAAAAACTGCAAAAATAAATTTAAAAATAAATAATTCTTTTTTTTTAAAAAAATAGTAACCTTTTTAGTATCCCTATAATAAAACCACAAGATTTAAAACTGAAAGGTATCTTAGGGGCTATTTTATTCACTCCTCTCATTTTAGAAATGAGGACGCTGCATCTCAGAGAAGTGAATATCCTCCATCCCCAAACTATTGTATTCTTTTTGAATATATTATGCTTATACTGTACTTACATGTTTCCCTGTTGTCTCTCCCACTGGAATGTGAGACCCTTTCATATAGGGTTTCATTCACATGCGTCTTTGTATCTTTAAAACTTAGAACAGTACCTGGCCCATCGTAGGTACATTACACTTACTGCTTTATTGACACAAAACTAAGGAACAGAGATGAGATGTGAATTCAGGTCCTCGGATTCAGTGCCCTATCAGCAAATTTATTTGTTGATAATCTAAATGTGAGACCTCTATCCAACAGAAAAATTTGTTGAGAACTTTGTTGTGAGAAAACATAATCAAATTTACATTAACATTCTTACTGTGGATAAAAGCAGAAAGCATTAAAAAGTTGCAGCTAGATGGAAAGTTAGCCCTTAGGTTCTTTTCCTTAGAAAGGAGAATAAAATAATTCATCAGATGCCCAGAGAGGTAAAAAAAAAAGCCTCATCATTTACAGGGCACTTGTTGATCTTCTCTTGAAGTACTCAAGATTAATATAGGCACAAAACAACCAGGAAGATGACTATACTTCACATGCTAACAACTGTTAAAAGAAGAAGAAAATACAGAGAAATTCTGTGAAACCCTTGCCAAGACCTTTTTAGGATCACAGACCTTGGGCTGCAATGGACTTCAGAGGACATCTAGTCTGACCTACATTAATTTAGGGATGAGGAAACCTATGACCAAGAAGTACTTGCCCAAGGTCATATGGGTAGTAAGTGTCCAAGGCAGGATTTGAATTCAAGTCCTCTTATTCCAATATTTTTTCCATGGTATACCAAGCTATTCCATGTTAACTCTTGATGCTTTCTTATTGCAATTCATATGTGGGCCTTAGAGAGCTAGGCTTTTCCAAATGATTCTCTGCATTTGATAATACCTTTACAATCCACATAATTAGCCAAAATTGTGTGAAAAATACCACTATCTGCTTTACTTATTGCTCCTTAAATTTTTTTGAAGCATTTGCCTCAGTAGAACAAAGTCACCTTAAAGGTTCTCTTCTCACAACTATTTAAAAGGCTATTGTGCAAAACAGGGATGAGAATTAATTACTTGCATAGATCTGTTAACATTAGAAAGGATTCCGTGATAAAGTCTACCTGAGATATAATCCTAATTTTAAAAAGATAGTCTGATCATTAATATTAAGAAATCTATAAAATAGGGTGATATATCTCACCAAAAGTGACATATGTCACTGTCATGGATGCAAGGTCCTTATAGAAGAGGAATTTTTTTGTGCATTTTGGAGGGTAATTGGGGTTAAGTGACTTGCTCAAGGTCACACGGCTAGTAAGTATTAAGTGTCTGAGGCCGCATTTGAACTCAGGTCCTCCTGACTTCAGGACCGGTTCTCTAATTACTGTGCCACCTAGCCGCCCTGGAAGAGGAATTGTATAAAAGGAGAAATACTCCAACTACTAGTGCTTGTGGGTGAGGGTGTGACAATTTCAACAAACCCCAGAATAACATCAATGAATACTCAGAAATCAGACTGGCAAGCCATATAACAGATACTAAGCACATGACTAAGTGACATTCAGTGAAAGGGCTGACCTATCTTGTATAGGTACTGGAGAGAGAAAATGACCCAGGCTCAGAACTGAACAAGTGGAAGAGACTGGGCACCATTTTATTTAGTAAATTATCATTGTTTTTAAAAAAGACAAGCTGAATATGACAGAAAAGGGAAATGGTGAATGTTGGAGTGGATGTGGGAAAACAGGGATGCTAATACACTGTTGGTGGAGTTGTGAACTGATCCAACCATTCTGGAGAGCAATTTGGAACTATGCCCAAAGGGCTACAAAAATGTGCATACCCTTTGATTCATCAATAGCACTGCTAGGTCTATAACCCAGAAAAATATCAAAAAGAAGGAAAAGGACCAATGTGTACAAAAATATTCATAGCAGCTCTTTTTGTGGTGGCTAAGAATTGGAAATCAAAGAATGCCCATCAATTGGAGAATGGCTAAACAAGCTGTGGTATATGATTATAATGGAATATTACTCTGCTATAAGAAATGAAAAGCAGGATGATTTCAGATAAACCTGGAAAGACTTCCATGAACTGATACATAGTGAAGTGAACAGAACCAGGAGAACATTGCACACAATAACAGCAATATTGGTCAATGAAGAACTATAAATGACTAAGCTATCCTCAGCAATACAATGATCTAACACAATCCCAAAGGACTAATGATAAGGTACACTATCTGACTCCAGAGAAAGAACTAATATTGACTGAATAGAGGATGAAGCACGCTATTTTTCACTTTCTTTCATTTTTTTCCTTGAGTCTTCTTATACAAAATGACTAATATGGAAATGTTTTATGTATAACCTAAATCAGATTGATTGCTTACCATTTCAGGGAAAGGAGAGGGAAAGAAGAGAGAGAGAGAATTTGGAACTCAAAACTTTAAATAAAAATGTTAAAAATCGAAAAAAACAAAAGCAAGAAACTATCAAACTAACTTACCAAATTAAAAAAAAAAATGAAAAGCTATTCCCTGGAACAATTCAATTCAACTCACCACAAATGTTGTAGTAGCCACATAGTATGACTCTGAATCCTCAAATATCATCCTTGTGAGGAACCAAAAGGAAAATAGAGACACATTTCCAATGATAACCTGCATGTAAGAAATTGCAAAAGGGATGGGCAACTATCTGAGGATTTGAGATTTCATCATCATGGGGAACTGGGTTGGGACCTTCCAAAACATATTGAAATCTAAGTGACTTACCCGGGGTCACTCAGGTATAAAGAGTCAGAAGTAGAATTTGAAAACAGATCTTTTTTACTCCAAGCCCAGAACTCTCTCTACTATAACTTCATAAAGAATGTCATCAAAGTAATATGTAGTCAGAAAGGAGGTAATTTAACAAGTGTGAAAGATAACGAGTAGATATCCTGAGGATTTCAGTGATACCTAAAAATTAAATTACAGATTATACGTCTATACGTGTATACACACATGTTTTCTACAGACACTGACAAGGATCCCACAGGATGAAAAGACATGGATGGGTTGTAAGCTCCACTGAAAGAGGGAATGTCCACATTGATGTGAGGATAAAGCCCCTGAAATATTAAAGTATACAGTTCTATAAGACACTTTAATTCTTAGGATCAATCACAACATTAAGAAATACGTATTTAGTGCCTGCTCTCTTTACAGGTATGCTAGGTAACAGGCCAGGTCTAATATACAGTAAGTGATAGTCCCTTTCCCCATAGATATTATACATAAATTGGTTGGTAAGACACAAAGACAGTGCCTAGGAATGCCACGAGGTCCTTAGGACTGAACACCATTGAATATTTTTGTCCATAAGAAATGTAGTCTGTTTTCATTGGCTTTTTGAGATTCTGTGTCACTTTGTTGATTCATATTGAAGGTCAGGCATACTCTCCCTAACCTAAGATCATGTTTTCTGAGTAGAGCACAGAAAGCACAGGGTTGGTGAGGCTGGGGAGAGACGTGCTTCTAGTGTTCCAAAGGTAAAAAGAATCTCAACTGGTCATAGGAACATGGAATTTAGACTTTCAAGAGATCTTAGTAAACTGAATCCAATCCCTTTATTTTGAAGATGAGGAACCTGAAGTCAAAATAGAAATGACTTATCCATGATTACACTGGTAATAATCAAAGGGGGTGTACGGAGTGTTCAGGGAGACCAGCACCTCTGGTGTGAGCCCTTTTCAGGGTTGCTCATCCACCTTTGGTATCACCTGTCCCTCACATCTGTGGCTCCAAGAAACTAATATGTACAGTGTTCATACCCCAATAAAACTGTCTTAGCAGATAGGCTAAACCAGATTGAGAGTAGCCAACTGGCCTCAAACCCATCTGTGAGTTAGAGGAATGTTTACCCCAAGCATGTGAAGACTTCCCCCTAGCAGAACAGGTGGATGAGAACAATTTGTTCCAATAGTCATGATGGCAGCTGAGGCAGGTGCTTATGGAGTGCTTAAAGTTTGGTCAGACATGAAAGATGACAAGGTTATACACACTGCATCCTGGGCCATTACCAGTCAGCCTGACTTTTGTCTTGTTGCTGGACTTTGATGACTCTGGAAGAGAAGTGCAAGGCTGAGGGCTTTGTGCAACTCTGCCTTACTTAAAGTCAATTCAAGAGCAAGTCTAGATACCACCCAGTGATGTCACTGGTCCTCTTGGAAAACAAAGGACAAACAACAACGATAATTCCAAGAGCTGGATTTCAAACCTAGGTCCTCTGACTCTGAAGCCAATGCTCTTTCCATTGAGCCTCACTGTCCTCCCTCTGCCTACCACATTCCTCTTCCTTGCCACTGCTACTGTAAGACAGGAGATGAGAGGATGGAAAAATACTTAATGAAATGGAGAAGGTAAACAAGAGATTGCATCTCCATATCGCAGATCACTGGAATGAGAATGAGAAGATTCCTTTGAAAGCTGAGCAAGGTAAGTTTATTGGATTGAATTTAGAACCAATAAAAGGAAGTCCTACTCCACACAGCAGGTAGTAAACTTATGGAACCTGTTATCCCAAGAGCGAACATTTAAATAGATACCAAACTTGTTTAGATAAATTCAAAGAAGACAGAGCTGTAAAAAGGGTACAATCCTTTGAGTTCTTTGTAGATTGGAGCCATATAAGAGAAAACAGTTTGGATTCGAATCACAGGCTCATAAAATCAAGGCAGCATTGTACTTCTGAAATTCAGCCAGATACAGATGAACAGGTCTGCTTTTTTTTTTCTTTCCTTACATCAGAAACACTACTAAATAGAAACCATCATGTGGAGGATGAGGCAGCTATATGGAGAAGTGGGTAGAATGTTGTATTTAGAGTCAGGAAGACCTGAATTTGAATTCTATCTTACTAATTTTGTGACCCTGGGCAAGTCACTTAACCTTTTTTGACCTTAATTTCCCTATTTACAAAATGGTGACAATAACAGCACCTTATCTCTCCAGGATATTGCCAAGATCAACAGAGAAAACATATTTAAAGTTCTTTGCAAACCTTAAAGTGCTATATGATTACTATTAATTAAAATATGGTATATTGTAGAGATCATTTGAGTGATCAGAAGAGATATGATTCTTTCTTCTGTTAACTAATTGAAGGATCTTGAATATATCACTTTTCTGATTCCTCATCTATAAAATGGAAATCAAATTTGTGCTACCTACCTCACAGATTTGTAATGAAGAACAATGCTTTGTAAACATCAAAGCACACTAAGAAGTGTGAGATATTAATTTTAATAAAGTTCATTTCATATTCAAAATATTATGACATCCTAATGGTAATTTCATATAAAAGTTCATCTAATTTGGATTTTATAATAGACACCTGGGTTTCTTGTTAATTTACCTTTGAAATCCTCCTCTAGCCTCTAAGTTCTAGAGGCACCAAGGTGACACAGTGGATAGAGCACAGGGCCTGGAGTCAGATTTGAGTTCAAATTCAGGTTCAAGACTGAATGATCTTAGGCAAGTATGTGTGATCTTAGGCAAGTAACTTAACCTTAGTTACTTCAACTGTAATATAACACTTCCCTTGGAGATTTGCTATGAGGATTAAATGAGATAACATTTGTAAAGCTGCCTGATACATAGTAGGTGCTATGTAAATCCTGATTTCTCTACCCTGTAAACTCTGATATGAAATCAGAGGTTTAGAAGATTTGGAACTCTAAGGGAATTTCCAAATTATTTAGTCCAATATCCTCAGCTAAGACCTGTGAAAGGAAAGTGACTTGCCCAAGGTCACACAGGTAGATTTTAAGGCCCCAAATACTCAAAGCAATATTCATTTTAGACATAACCTGTCAAGATTATCTTAGAATCATAGATCATAACTAAATTCAATTTAACAAGCAATTATTAAGTACCTACTATGGACTAGACTCTGTGCTAGGTGCTGGGACTACAAAGAAAAGAAACTGCCCTTATCTCTAAGGAATTTGCATTTTGCTGAAGGAAAATAACATATATACACATTTGAAATATAAAATATGTACTAATGGGGAAGCTAGGTGGCACAGTGAGTAGAGTGTTGGCTCTGGAGTTCGGACCTGAGTTCCGATCCAGCCTCAGGCACTTAACGCACACGCAAACAAAAACCTAGCTGTGTGACCTTGGGCAAGTTACTTAACCCCAATTGCCCTCCAAAAAAAAAAAAAATATATATATATATATATATGTATGTATACACACACACATATGTACTAATAAATTCAAGGTATTTTCCTAGCACCTTCTTTGGCCCCTGCCTAATTCTCTGGACTTCACCATATCTCAAAGGCTCACTCACCCCAGGAGACACCCCAGCACTCCTCCTCCTGTAGGTGAGTTCCACTTTGGACCTTCTTTTTGAGGAAATGTGCAGGTCAGCCACTCTTCATTCTTTTCTCATGTAGGTACCTCCACCAACCCCTGGCTTTCAATCCCCTTTTTCTGTGTGGTTTCCCCCCACCTGAATGCAGGTTCCTGGAGGGCAGGTCTAACTTTCTTGTTTGTTTTTTTATTCCCATTTAGTAAAAACCTTGATAAATGCTTGTGTACCCAACTTGAATATTTGTAGACAATAACAACTTGGGGAAATAAGAAAGACCTTATGGAGGATGTGGCACTTTAGTTGAGCCTTGAAGGACATTTCTAAGAGGTAAAGAGAAAGCATCCCAAATATGGGAGATAGACAGTCCATGAAAAAAGGCATTGAAGCAGAGAATGGGAGGAACAAGTAGGCCAGAAAGGCATTACAGGAAATTACCTGATTCATTCCTCCAACACTGTGCAGGCAAAGTATTGTTGTCTCCATTTTAAAGTGGGGCAATGGAGGCCCAGAGAGGTGAAGCCAATGAGTCAGCTAATGAGTGCTGGGTGGAGAATGAATTAGGAAGCCAGGTCTCCCTCCTGGCAGCATATCAAAGGTTTTTCCACCATACCAAACTAACACAGCAAATGGAAAATTGCTGGGCCTCACAAACCAAATCACCAAACTCAGATGCCTGAATGTCTCAACCAGAAGTTATGTGACCACCTGTAGGTGATCACAGTGCAACTCTCCTGAAAAAGACTGAAGCCTAGGGAGATAAAGTGATCTGAGGCCACAGAGCCAAGAGAATCTAGATTAGAATTCTGGGACTCCAAATCCAGGTCCCTCCCTTTTGTGCTACAGAGGAGATTTCTGTCCAGTTACATGATGGACTACAATCTGTGATGTCAAATTCAAATAGAGATGGGCTGTATATTGACTTAGAAAACCTCAAATTAACGGTATTTATATTGTATTGTATTTTTATTTATTTTGTCAAACATTTCTCAATTGCATTTCAATCTGTTTCTGGAGTTTGGTTTGCCAAGTGTGGTCTTCAGGCAGTATGATTTCTCTGAACTAGAAGATTGGGCAGTTACTTATTTAGCAATTCTCTCCTGAGTCTGAGATTCTAAGACAGGCATGGGCAATGATCTTGAGGCAGTAGGGATAGGGGTAGAGAGATAAATGCCATCAGTAGGGCATAGAACCTGAAGAAGGAAAAGATCTGGTCATCAGCTAAGAACAACTAGGCTATCTGCTTCATTGTGTAGAAGAGTCAGAATTCACTGTCTAGTTAATTAATCTTAGAGAAGTCACTTAATCCTTCTGAGCCTCATTTGTTCATTAGTAAAATGATACTTGTGTGACCTAGCTCATAGGGTTATTGTAAGGAAAAAGCATAATCAATCATAAAGAACTGTACAAATTGAGGATTCATCATTTTTAGTATTGTTGTTGATATTACTACTACTACTAGTACTACTAGTACTACTACTACAGAGGAGAAAACTGAGCCCCCAAAAGAAGTCACTTGCTTATAGGAAGTGACAGAGCTAAGACTGAAGACCTTCATGTAGGCCCTAACCCCTATAAGACACAAAAACAATGAAGGGATTTTCTACCCATTGGGACAGAAGAACAATAGCTGTTAAGATCACCCTTTCAATAAAAAAGAATGAAAAAAAAAAAGATAAGGAGTTTTTAATGCACTGTGGGGGTCCAGCTCACTAACATTTAGTGCAGGGTTGACACCAAGCAGGTATCCAGGAAATGTTTCTTCATTTGATCTAGTCTGCTGTCTCTCCCACTGTATGGTTAAAACCAGAAAAATGTGAATTGCAATGCAGGCAGATGTGTGATTTTAGGCCCTCTTATTAAAGACTAAATCTGACCTATGCTTGTTCTCCCTGCCCCTGAGCCAGAAATATAGGCCAATGATACAAAATGTTAGTCCAGACTAAATCCAAAAGACCATAAGTGGGTCAGCTTCTTACTCCTTCATTTTAAGAAGACTATTTCACCTGTCCCTAGAGCTCTCTGAGCCTCCCATACCTTCATCGCTAGTACAAATGGAAAGAACATTGAACTAAGTATTAAGAGACCAGGGTTTTCAATTCATATCTGTCATTAATACTGACATTGGTCACATCACTTCCACTTCTCTGGCTGGTCCTCCATAAAGAAAAAAATAAAAAGAGTGGAAAGTAGTCTAGGCTAGATCAGCAGTTCTCAAACTTTTTGGTGTCAGGAACCCTTTATGCTATCAAAAATTATTAAGGACACCCGACACCAGCCCCTCCTCTACCCCCAAGAGGTTTTGCTCATATGGGTTATGTCTATCAATATTTAACATATTAGAAATTAAAACAATGTAGTAATCATAAAAATACTTTTGACCTTGTGGACCCCTTAAAATATCTTGGAGACACCCAGGACCCCCAGACCATATTTTGAGAACCATCTCTATGGTTCCACCCAGCTCCAACATGAATGTTTTCATTCCCTCTCAGCTCTAACAAAGGTCTCTCTCAGCTCTGGTGTTCTGTTTTCATGGCAATGGAGCCCTTTCCCACTCTGACATTCTGTGATCCCGATATCAGCAGGGGTCAGAGAGGTCTAGAGGAGATGTCTGCCCCTGTTCTCACCACCCAGTAGAATTCTGGAAATCTGCATGTGTTTCTGCAGGTGTCAATCAGCGTGCATGAGATCTGAGCAGTAGCTAATTGTACAGCAGGCAGGTGTCATTAACTCCTTAACCTGAAGTTTTCTTTCTTAATAGAAAAGCAGTTTGTGAATGGTTTTGGACGAACCAAGTTTGACTTTGACATTTTCCTTTCAATTATTCCGCTTATTGTCCTGTATTGCCGCTTGACTTGCGTGTTGTTTTTAATTCAGGAAATGCACATGATGAATCTAAAAAGTGTATCTGGCAGAAGCAGAGCACGAATCTTTCCCCCTCAAAGCATCCAGCTTCTGAGGGACCCCTGCATTGATCTTCTTTCTAAGAAGAAAACTCCTTCGACCATCCCCACCCCCCCACCCCCAGGTGGTTATTGTGTTTCTGTGTATCCAATTGATCGGCCTTTGTTTGTGTGTAAGTGCTTCAGGATAGGGACTGCTCTTTTAATGTTTATTAGGAGTCCTATGGACATGGCTTCTCTGAATAGAAATTTACACATGCCACTCTGATGGCCCATAGAGGAAACTCATGTTCTTTGTCTCAAATGACCTATTTCAAAGTATGTTCACCAAGGTCAATGGCTCTGCTTTTGGGGTTCTTTTGATTATATGACATTGACTACAATCCCTGGCTTCATCAAGGACACCAGCATCTCAGTAATGCATGATATTGGAGTCATCTTTGATTTCCCGTCTTTCTCCAATCCCCTATAACTCACCAATTACCAAGGTCCCCTGATTCTCTCTCTCCAATTTCTCCAGAATTCATACTTTTCTATTCCCTCTGCCATGACCCAAAGTCAAGCCCTTATTACCTCTCATTTGGATTATTGCAATAGCTGACTAACCCATAGCCCTGCATCAAGCCTCTCCTCCTCCTTTCTATCCTTTATGAACCTTAGACCCATATTGTTCTCTGTTGTACACAGGCAATCAAGTCACTCACTTCAACAAGCATTGATGTATGCTAAGTACAAGGCACTGTGCTAGGTCCTAAGTATACAAATGAACAACCCCTGCCCTAAAGCAGATTACATTCTCCTGGAGGGATATGATATTTGCACAGATAAAGAATCAGAAGGTAGTTTGAGAGGAGAGTTCTAGCACCCAAGAGGATCAGGGAACTCTTCCTACTGGAGGTGGCATCCAAGTTGAGCCTTGAAGAAATCATAGATTTCTAAGAGGTGCAACTAAGAATGGAATGCTTTCCGGATTCATGAGACAATCTATGCAAAAGGGCAGAGGTGAGAAATAGAATGCCATGTTCAGACAACAGCCAGTGGTTCAGTTTGTCTGGAGGGCAGGGTTAGAGTCTGGAAGGCAGCCTAAAGCCTACATCTGAAGAGTCTTAAAGGACAAGCCAGTAAGTTTGTATTTTTACCCCACTGCTCAAAAATATCAATGGTTTGGGGGCGGAGCCAAGATGGCGGAAAGGAAGCAGTAACCTCACTGAGCTCCTCTGTCACTAAGTCCCAAAGGGTAAATCTGAGCAGATTCCGGAGTGAAAGAGCCCAGTGGAAGACGAAGTGTGGCAGAGTCCAGCCCAGGAGGTTGCCCAGTGTGTCCGCACAGGTCGAGCGCAGAGCGCGTGGGGTCTGCACAGCTCAGACCTAAGAGCAGACAAGCAGACTACACCAGAGAGAGCAAAAGCCCCAGCCTGCAGACTTACCAAGGACGAATCGCAGTCATCTCATAGAGGGAACGGATCATTGGAGCCAGGTAGGAGAGTCCCCCAGTGGAGAGAGTGGCTTCTCAGGCTGCATTCAGCCCCCAGCCTGGAAGTTTAGAAACTGCCTGCCTGTATAATACAGGGGCTGGAATGGCAAAGTAAATTCTAGCTGCTCCAATCCTCCCATCCCTCCTTCATGAAGCAGAAAACCCAAAGATAAGTCTCCCACCCAGATTGAAATCCCAAGTTAATGGAAATAGCCTCAGGCTTGAGAATCTCCAAGAAGGGGTGTAACTGAGACAGCCAGGAATCTGAAGAGAAGAGAGGGAGGGGACCCAACAAGCCCCACCTCACCTCACCAACAAAAGCCTACTTATAGCCCAGGGGTATAGAGGCAGAAATCTAAAGTGGTCAGACTCATCCCCACCTACACATCTATTCCTCACTGACTTCCCTGACTTAGCCATAAACTAGCCACCCAGAGGTATTCAAAGTCAAGGATCAGGCCCCAAACTCATAGCCTGAGACACTAAGAAACAGGAAGTCACAATGGGAAGGAAGGAAGCTGAAAAGGAGAAGGGGAAGGCAAGAAAGTCTATTCGAGCATACTATGCAGGGCAAGAACAACAAAACACACATGACAATATAGACTCTCTGCCCACACCAGAGACCACAGAAGGAAACATGATCTGGTCTCAAGCCTAAATAGCATTCCTGGAGGAGCTTAAGAAAAATTTTCAAGACCAAATCAGGGAGGCAATGACCAACTTGGAAAAAGAAAATACCTCCATAAAAAAGGAACTTCAAAAACTAACTGAAGACCAAAATTCACTAAAAATTAGATACAATCAAACTGAAACTCAGAACTCTATGAGGCAGCAGGAGTCAATCAAAAAAAACAAGATGATCGAAAAATTGCAAGAAAATGTAAAATATCTCACTGGAAAAATAACTGACCTAGAGAACAGATCCAGGAGAGACAACCTAAGAATTATTGGTCTACCAGAAAGCCATCATGAGAAAAGCAGTCTAGACAACATCCTCCAAGAGATTGTCAAAGAAAACTGTCCTGAGGTCCTGGAATCAGAAGATAAAATAGCTATTGATAGAATTCACCGGACTCCCCCTGAAAGAGATCCCAAACTGAAAACTCCAAGAAATATAGTAGCCAAATTCCAGAATTATAAGATTAAAGAAAAAATTCTACAAGCAGCCAAAAAGAAACAATTCAAATATCGAGGAACTACAGTTAGGATCACACAGGACCTAGCAGCTTCTACATTAAAAGAGCGGAGGGACTGGAATTTGATATTTCGTAGGGCAAGAGAGCTAGGACTACAACCAAGGATTAACTACCCGGCAAAACTGAGCATAATCTTTCAGGCAAGGAGATGGACGTTTAATGAAGTAAGGGACTTCCAGACTTTCCTAATGAAAAAGCCAGAGCTCAATGGAAAATTTGATCTCCAATTACAAGACTCCAGAAGGACATAAAAAGTTAAACAAGGGTAACATAGACTCACACATGCAGAAGTGCACACACCCACACCCACAAACACAAGCTCATTACCTGGGATGCAACAAGAGCAAAATGTTCACATCCCTATATGTGGAGCTGATAACTGTCAATATTTGAAATCTTTATGATTATCATGACCTGCAAAAGGGTTATACTTAGAGGGTGTGGGTATGAATGCACTAACATGGAGTCTAAAAAAAAAAAAGACTATTAAGGGGATCAATGGTACTGTAATGGGAAAAAGGAAAGGATGAGCTAGGAAAAGGTAAAATATGCCATCTGAAGAGGCATCAAAACACACTAAAGAAGAAGGGAAAGTAAGAGGGAGAGGAACATCATTTAAACACTATTCTCACTGGTTCTGGTTCAAAGAAGAATCAAATTAATCAGTGAAGTTTAAGAATCTAACGTGAATAGACGCATAAATTCATTAAATAGAGGAATTGGAGGGAGGGAGAGGAGCACTGTTTGAAATTTACTCTCATTGGTTTGGAATCAAACGGGGAGTAATTTGCTCTGATAAGTATAAAAACTTATTGTGTCCTATAGATAGTGGGAGGGTAAGGGGGGGGTGAAAAGGAGGAGACTAAAGGGAGGGATTATAAGGGAGGGAAATAGTAGTAAGGGGAGAGGGTAGGTCAAGAAGGGGGGTCACTGGGTGGGAACACTGAGGGAGGGGGTGGTCAAAAGGGAAAACTTCAAGGAGGGGAAGGGAGAAGGAAGAAACAAAAACATAAACAGGGGAGGGAATAGGATGGAAGGGAAGAGACAGATAGTCATCATTACTGTGAATGTGAATGGGATGAACTCTCCCATAAAACAGAGGTGGATAGCAGAATGGATTAAAAACCATAATCCTACAATATGCTGTCTTCAAGAAACACATTTGAAACAAAGGGATACCCACAGGGTAAAGGTAAAAGGTTGGAGTAAAATTTATTATGCCTCAGCTAAAGTAAAAAAGCAGGGGTAGCAATACTTATCTCAGATAAAGCAAAAGCAAAAATAGATCTAATTAAAAGAGATAAGGAAGGAAACTATATCCTACTAAAAGGCACCATTGAGAATGAAGCAATATCACTACTTAATATATATGCACCAAGTGGTATAGCATCCAAATTCCTAGAGGAGAAGTTAAAGGAATTAGAGGAAGAAATAGATAGCAAAACTATACTAGTGGGGGACCTTAATCTCCCCTCTCTGAACTCGATAAATCTAACCTCAAAATAAACAAGAAAGAAGTTAAGGAGGTGAATAGAATCTTAGAGAGACTAGATATGATGGATGTCTGGAGAAAACTGAATGGGGATAAAAAGGAATTTACTTTCTTCTCAGCAGTGCATGGTACATACTCAAAAATAGACCATGTACTAGGGCATAAAAACCTCACAATCCAGTGCAGAAAGGCAGAAATATTAAGCGCATCATTCTCAGATCATGATGCAATAAAAATTATATGCAATAAAGGGCCATGGAAAGATAGACTAAAAACTAATTGGAAACTAAACAATTTAATCCTAAAAAATTGGTGGGTCAAAGAAGAAATTATAGAAACAATCAATAATTTCATTCAAGAGAATGATAATAATGAAACAACATACCAAAATTTGTGGGATGCACTAAAGGCAGTTCTCAGGGAAGTTTTATATCCCTGAGTGCATACTTAATTAAAGCAGAGAGAAGGGAGGTCAATGAATTGGACATGCAATTGAAAAAGCTAGAAAAAGAACAAATTGAAAATCCCCAATTTAGTACTAAATTAGAAATATTGAAAACCAAAGGTGAGATTAATAAAATTGAAATTAAGAAAACCATTGAATTAATAAATAAAACTAAGAGCTGGTTTTATGAAAAAATCAACAAAATTGATAGACCCTTAGTCAATATGATAAAAAAAAGAAAGAAGAAAACCAAATTATGAGTATCAAAAATAAAAAGGGTGAATCTACCTCCAGTGAAGAGGAAATCAAAAAAATAATGAGGAATTATTTTTCCCAATTGTATGCATATAAATATGACAATCTTAGTGAAATGGATGAATATTTACAAAATCACAAGTTGCCCAGATTAACTGAAGAGGAAGTGAATTACCTAAATAACCCCATCTCAGAAAAAGAAATCAAACAAGCCATCAATGAACTCCCTAGGAAAAAATCTCCAGGGCCAGATGGGTTCACTAGTGAATTCTATCAAACATTTAAAGAACAATTGATTCCAATACTCTACAAACTATTTGGGAAAATTAGTGAAGAAGGAGTCCTACCAAACTCTTTCTATGACACAAATATGGTACTGATTCCTAAATCAGGAAGAGATAAAACAGAGAAAGAAAATTATAGACCAATTTCCCTCATGAATTTAGACGCAAAAATTCTAAATAAAATATTAGCCAAAAGACTCCAACAACTTATCACAAAAATAATACACTCTGATCAGGTAGGATTCATTCCAGGAATGCAAGGATGGTTTAATATTAGGAAAACCATCAGTATAATTGAGCATATCAACAATAAAACTAGCAGAAACCACATGATCATCTCAATAGATGCAGAAAAGGCTTTTGACAAAGTACAACATCCATTCCTATTAAAAACACTAGAAAGCATAGGAATAAATGGAGCCTTCCTTAAAATAGTTGATAGCATCTATTTAAAACCATCAGCAAGTATTATATGCAATGGGGATAAACTAGAAGCCTTTCCAATAAGATCAGGAGTGAAACAAGGGTGTCCACTATCACCCCTCTTATTCAATCTGGTACTAGAAACACTAGCAGTAGCAATTAGAGAAGAAAAAGAAATCAAAGGAATCAAATTAGGGAAAGAAGTGACCAAGCTGTCACTCTTTGCAGATGATATGATGATATACTTAGAGAATCCTAGAGAATCAAGTAAAAAATTACTTGAGACAATAAATAAATTTGGCAAAGTTGCAGGATATAAAATAAACCCACATAAATCCTCAGCATTCCTGTACATCTCTAGTAAAACTCAACAGCAAGAGATAGAAAGAGAAATCCCATTTAAAGTCACTGTAGACATTATAAAATATTTGGGAATCTACTTGCCAAAACAAACCCAGAATCTATATGATCACAACTACAAAACACTTCTCACACAAATAAAAACAGATCTAAATAGTTGGAAAAATATCAATTGCTCGTGGCTGGGCCGAGCTAATATAATAAAAATGACAATTTTACCCAAACTAAATTATATATTTAGTGCCATTCCAATCAATTTACCAAAAAACTACTTTGTAGAGTTAGACAAAATAATAACAAAATTTATTTTGGATTCTAGACAAATGGTCTAGAATATCAAGGGAATTAATGAAAAGAAATGCTAGGGAAGGCGGACTAGCTATGCCAGATCCTAACCTGTATTATACAGCAGCAGTCATCAAAACTGCTTGGTACTGGCAGAGGTGTAGAGTAGTGGATCAATGGAATAGATTAGGTGCAGGAAACCCAGCAGTTAATGAATATAGCAATCTATTGTTCGATAAACCCAAAGACCCCAGTTTTTGGGATAAGAATGCACTATTTGAGAAAAACTGCTGGGAAAACTGGAATACAGTATGGCAGAAACTGGGCATAGATCACTATCTAACACCATATACCAAAATCAAGTCTAAATGGGTGCATGATCTAGGTGTAAAGGATGATACTGTAAGCAATTTGGGAAAGCAAGGAATAGTTTACCTGACAGATCTGTGGAGAGGGGAAGATTTTAGGACCAAACAAGAATTAGAGAGCATTATAAAATGCAAAATGGATAATTTTGATTACATTAAATTGAAAAGCTTCTGCACAAACAAAGCCAATGTAACCAAGATCAAGAGGGAGGTGGGAAATTGGGAAAGAATTTTTACAACTTGTGTTTCTGATAAAGGACTCATTTCTAAAATTTATAGAGAATTGAGCCAAATCTATATGAATACAAGTCATTCCCCAATTGAGAAATGGTCAAAGGATATGAATAAGAAGTTTTCAGAGAAAGAAATTAAAGATATCTATAAGCATATGAAGAAATGCTCTAAATCACTATTAATTAGAGAAATGCAAATCAAAACAACTCTGAGATACCACATCTCTCCAGTCAGATTGGCTAAGATGACAAAACAAGAAAGTGACAAATGCTGGAGAGGATGTGGGCAAATTGGAACGCTAATACATTGCTGGTGGAGTTGTGAACTTATCCAACCATTCTGGAGAGCAATCTGGAATTATGCCCAAAGGATTATAAATAATTTCATACCCTTTGACCCAACAATACCACTTCTAGGGTTATATCCCAAAGAGATCATAGAAGTGGGAGAAAGACCCATATGTACAAAAATATTTTTAGCAGCCCTTTTTGTGGTTGCAAAGAATTGGAAACTAAAGGGGTGCCCATCAATTGGGGAATGGCTAAACAAGTTGTGGTATATGAATGTAATGGAATATTATTGTGCTATAAGAAACGAGGAGGTGACGGATTTCATAATTACCTGGAGAGACTTATACAAACTGATGCTGAGCGAGAAGAGTAGAATCAGAAGAAATTTGTATACAATCACAGACATACCATATCTGTGACGACCAACTATGACAGACTGGACTCTTCAGCAATGCAGTGATATAAGTTAATCCCGAATGACTCAAGAAAGTGAGAAATGCGCCATCCAGAGATATAACTAGAAAGAACTGAGCCTGAATCCTGATGGAAGCAAACTAAATGATCTTGTTCTCATTGTTTGGTTTTACTTCTTCCTTACCATCTTTCATCCCACCTAATACAATATGCCTTTGTAATTGGAATAATGTTTAATATGAATGCATTTGCAGACCCTATACTGTACTATATGCTGTCATGAGGGGAGGGGGGAGGGAAGTAAAGGAAATTTGAAAATCAAGGAACTATGGAATTGAATCTTGTTAACTGAAACTAAACTAATAAATTAATAAAAAAAATTAAAAAAAAATATCAATGGGTCTTCATTGCCTGCAAGATAAAGTCCAAAATTCTTATTCTGGCATTCACAGGCCATAATATTCTGTCCCAATGTCACCTTTTCATACTTAAACTACTCCTGTCATATTCTCTATATGCTATAATTTAACTTATTTGCCACCCTCACCACCCCCAAAAATACTCCGCAAATATATCCCATAGTACCTGAACTCAAAATCTCAGTCCAGGTATTTCCTATTCTTGAAATGTCTTTATTTTTCTATCTTCATTTATTGATATTTTCCCCATGCTTTGTAATTCATTTCATTTGGCATCTCATGCATTCCAAAATTAATTATTAATTATTAAGCACCCACTCTATGAAATATGTCCTAGATGCTTGGGAAACAAAGATAAAAATGATTCCATTCTATACCTAGTGAAACTTAGCCTCTAATAGTGATGATAGCACTTGTGTACAACAAAGAATTTAAAAAGGTTTTCCCAAAGGAGAAATATAGACAAAGGGCTTTAGAAATTTTGAAGAGAGACATATCGCTTTCAGTGGGGGAGGATTTGGCACCCAAGCTGTGTCCCAAATGAAGAAAAGGACATAAATATGCAGAAACCAAGATGGAGCTCATTCCAGGCAAGGAGAATGGTCTATGTAAATGACAGGGCAGGAGACCACAGGATGAAGTGAGCTAATAACTACTGGTCCAGTTTAGGACCAGCATAAGATAACATGCAGCATTGGGATACATGAAGCATAGTGAATTAAGGCTAGTAAGGGAGGCTAGATTACAGCTAAACTTTAGAGGGTCTTAAATGTCATGTTAACAAATTTGCATTTCATACTAGAGGCTCACTGGGAGGTTTCATTTCATTGCTTCAACGAATCTCAGAGTTGGAAGAGAACTGAAGGGTCCTTTAGTCCACTCCTTACCCTTGCCCTAAGTATGGATCCTCTCTAAAGGGATCTTAATCACACTATCCCTATGTAGGCTTAAGAATGATGGAATGGGATTCAAGAAACATGAATTCTCATTATTACTCTATTACTTTGTACCTCAAAGTGCAAATATTTTTAGAAATTCTGAAAGAGAAGAGATATTTAGCCCAACTTCCTAATTGTATTCTGATGAGGAAATGAAGACCTAGCTAGAGTAGGGATGTGACTTGGCCCCAATCTCTCAGACAGTAAGCGGCAGAAATGGATGAGAACTTCTGATGGACTCTCTGACCAGAGTGGGTCCATCACAACACACAGTCTCTTGGTGTTTCTCATCTGAAACAATACTTCACTATGGATCTTTTTTTATGTCTAAAATGGGTCCTGCTGCCAGTGAAAAGAAACAAAACTGATATTCATTCTTGGAGTAACCCACAAGATTGTCTGTCATGCACATGTACCACACACAAGTTTCTGCTTCCCCTGCATTTCCATAGAAATATGCTTTGTCTGTTATCCAATTTGCCATAACAAGCATAGTATACAATTGTCAAATGTGCTGTAAGTAAAATAAAAATGGTAATCACAAAAGATGGCATTTGTGTAGCACTTTATGGTTCATGAAAAGACATTAAATTCACTCTCATTTGAAATTCACAGCAATACTATGAGGTCATAAATACAAATACTAATTATTATGCAAGTACAAGGGACAATATTACATATTAAAGGTAAAGAAATTAGAGCTCAAAGAGTTTCAACAACTTGTCTAAGAACACACAACTCAAAATGGTTCTGGCAGAATTCAAACTCATGTCTTCAGATCCTAAAATTAGTGACTCTCTGTTATGTTACATTGCTGTGTTCAAAGTATGCCTATGTTGAAAGGTTCTACATTTGCACATACTTCTTTGCATTTGTGATCTCACTGGTTTGGATATTCCCTCCAGTGAGGCAGATTACCAACCCCCCATGCATTCTTAGTCTTTGGGCATTCTTGCCAATGTCGTTCTATAAATCTTCCACATTCACCAATGTGGAGAGCTATCTGTCACTGAGCTGCTATCATCATCATCATCATCATCATCATCATCATCATCCTTGCATTTACAAAACACATTACCATTTACAAAGTACTTTCTTTAAAATAATTCTGATGTCAGAAGATCATTCAAGTAATATTGACCCTATTTTATAGATGCAGAAATTGAGCCTCAAGGCAGTTAAGATAGGGTGAAGAACTGTAGCCTCGAGGCCACATGTAGCCCTCTAGGTTCTCAAGTGCAGCCCTTTGACTGAATCCTAACTGGGAACCTCTGACCTTGATGCCACATGTTGTCTTAATGCCACAGGTTCCCCACCCATGAGTTAAGAGATCTGACCATTGTCACATAGTCAATACGTGATAGAAGTGGGATTCGAATCCATTTCTTAGAATTCCAAGTCCAGTGCTCCTTTTTTTTTGTGGATAATTTTTTTTATTCTTACAGTTTTTCTGCTATCTGAACATGTGGAGACAAGGGGATCTGTCTTTTTGCAAATCATTTCTGATAGTCCATAACAGCCTAGGGGTTCATTCAGCCTAGTCTAAAGTGCCCTTGTGATAAGATTAAACAATCATTCAAAAAAACATTTATTAAATGTCTACTATGTGCCAGGGATACAAAAAGAAGCAAAAGACAGTATTGCCTCTAGCAATGCAAGATTGAGACTGACCTCAAGGCACTAAGTGGGGTAAAGAAATAATTGACTGCTTAGAGTGGGTGGGGGAAAGGGAGAAGTTAACCAATCTTAGTCCCCTAAAAAATTTCCAGAAGATTTATGGATCACAGATTTAGAGCCTGAAGGAAATTTAGAGACCATTAGATTCAACTCCTTCATTTTATAAAGAAACTGAGTCTCTGAGATGTGATTTGAAACTAAATGTGAATAATTACAAATATATAAGCTCTAGTCATAACTTATATAAGGTGTCCCAAAAATATCATTGTCTCTATAAGCTGTTAAAGCTGTATTAAAATGTTACTGCTTATAATTTGTACTTAATATTTGTGTCCCTCATTCTTTTCTTTTCTTTTTTTTAAACAAATGCTTTATTAACTTCTGTTTTACATCATTCATTTCCGCCAGATTTTGAGTTACAATCATTTTCCCCCCATTATTCCCCTACCCAACCTCCCAGAATAGTAGTCCCACAAGATATCGCTTCCTCCAATCTGCTCTACCCCATACCCCCATCGACTTTTCCATTAGAGGAAGGTGAATCTTTGTGTCCCAATGCCTGCACATCTTATTTCCCTATTACAAGCAAAAGAGTATTAATAATAGTATTTATATATATTTGAAACATTTAATTTTACGACCTCAAATTTCAGATCCATTTCCTTCCTTCCTTGTCACCCATTCCCTCTTGGGAGATAAGTAATTCAGTGTATGTTGTACATGTCTAGCTATGCAAAACATTATCATAGTAGATATATTGTACAAGGCTGCTTATAATTCCCTCCCACTCATCCCACCCCCCACCTGGTCCATTCCCTACATGATCCTGTCCCTCTTCTATAGTGGGTACTTCCAACCTCCCCTCACCCCAAGGATGCCCTCCCATCCATCATCCCTCCTCTCATCCCCCTTCCCCTATCCTGCTGCAGGTTGAGATATCCCATTTAGTATGTATGTCATTTTCTCCCTGAACCAAATTCAATGTGAATGTGGTTTTGCCTTTTTAGCCTTCCTTATTCTCCCCCTCCTTTGCAACCACTTCCCCTTGCTTCTTCTACATGGGATAGTTTACCCTACCCTGTCTCTCCCCATCTCCTCTTGCCACTTTCCTCTCTCACCTCATAATTTCATCCCTTGAGTATTCTCCCTTCCCAACAAATTCAACCTATGCCCTCTATCCATATATAACTGTAACCATATACACACACATTCACATATGTATTCATATGACCACACACCCTTCTTCCATTATTTTCATAGTGAGAAAGATATCATCAGTCACAGTTATTGCTTTTCCATATAGGAATGTAAATAGTTCAACTTTGATAAGTTCCTTTTGATTTCTTTTCCCTGATTACCTTCTCAGGCATCTCTTGCTTCTTGTGTCTGGATGTCAAATTTTCTATTCAATTCTGGTTTTTTCCTCAAGAATGCTTGAAAGTCCTCTATTCCACTGAATGACCATATTTTCCCCTGAAACAAAATACTCAGTTTTGCTGGGTAGGTGACCCTTGGGTTCATTCCCAGTTCTTTTGCCCTCTGGAATATCATATTCCATGCCCTTCGATCCCTCAGTGTAGAAGCTGCCAGGTCCTGGGCTATTCTGATTGTGTTTCCACAATATTGAAATTGTTTCTTCCTGGCTGCTTGTAGTATTTTCTCCTTGATCTGGGGATTCTGGAACCTGGCTATAATATTCCTGGGAGTTTTCTTTTTGGGATCTTTTTCAGGAGGTGATCGGTGGATTCTTTCAACCTCTATTTTGCCCTCTGGATCTAAAACATCAGGGCAGTTTTCCTTGAGAATTTCTTGAAGGGTGATTTCTAGGTTCTTTCTTTGATCATGGCTTTCAGGTAGTCCAATAATTTTTAAATTGTCTCTCCTGGATCTATTTTCCAGGTCAGTGGTTTTTCCCATGAGATATTTCACATTGCCTTCTAATCTTTCATTTGTTTGGATCTGCTTAACAGCATCTTGATTTCTCATAAAGTCATTAGCTTCCATTTGCTCCAGTCTAACTCTGAAGGAATGAATCTCCTCAGTGAACTTTTGAGATTCTTTTTCCATCTGGCAAATTCGACTTTTTAAGGCATTCTTCTCCTCATTGCCCTTTTGGGCCTCCTTTGCCATTTGAGTTAGTCTATTTTTTAAGGTGTTGTTTTCCTCAGTCAGGCTGTTGACCCTCATTTCATACTTTTCCTGCATCCTTCTCATTTCTCTTTCCAATTTTTCCTCCACTTCTCTTATTTGATTTTTAAAGTCCTTCTTAAGGTCCTCTATGGCCTGCAACCCGCTCATGTTTTCCCCTGGGGCTTTTGGAGCAGGACTTCTGACCTCACAGTCCTTTTCCCGCTCTATGCCCCCAAAATAGGAGTCTAGGGTTGAATTTTTCTGTTTCCTTTGCCTTGGCATGTTGCCACTTAATTGCTTGACTTTTGGGCTTGTTGCTACACTATGGCTTTAAGGCCAGATAGAGGAATTTTCGTCCCGAACGTGTGGGGGGCAACTTCCGTTTCTGGCAAGCTGTAAACCCACCCACAACTTCCACCCTAGATCACAGTCCAGATCCAGGGAGGTTAAAGCAAGAGCGATTACCCCCCAAGACTGATCGCTGGATCTCCCCACGATTTGTAGGCTGGGAGCCAGAGCTGCCTCTGAAAACTACAAAATGGCGTGTCTCCTCAGTGGCTTCTAGTCCCCAGGGGAGGGAGCTGACGCAATTCCCAAATACAGGTCCCAAAGTCCATAGGACACTAACCTCTTACTTTGTCCTAGGCATGTCTATGTTGATAATTCTGGAGTTGCCACAGCTCCTGGTGTTCTGGGGTTCCTCCAGCCAGGTGCTGGCCCTGCTGCCCTGGGGCTAAAACCTTGGCTCAAGCGGACCTGGGCTCGGCTCGGCTCCTGCGCTCTGTGCTCTGCGTGCTGCCAGGTCCCAGACCTCTGCGCTGGTCCTTCCTGCAGGGCTGCTGGGCTGTCCTCAGCGGGAAGTTAGCTTCTCTGTGTCGTTCTGTGGGTGCTGGGGCTCCAGAAGTTGTTCAGAGTCCCCTTTTACATAGTTTGGGGGGAATCTGGGGGCAGAGAGGCTTGGACAAGCTGTTTCTACTCCGCCATCTTGGCTCCGCCCCCCAGTGCTCCTTTTTTTATAATAGTATATATATATATATATATATATATATATACCCAAACATGTATCTGCAACTGGAGAAATTCCCTTTTAAAGACAGAAAAGATCCATGCTTTTCAAAAATAATAGCGTATTCTTAACACTTGACTATTACCTGCTATATTCATAGCTAAGTGAAATTAAATTGGTCAATGCTAGAAAGCTGTTAATAACGTTCGATGTTAATATTATAGGTTTCCTGGGAAAAAGAAGTTTTTCCAGTGTAAAATGATACAGCCCTAGAATAGTGTGAGGTTTAAAGTCCAAACCACTCTAAATATTGATTTGAATGGATTGAGCAATTTAGAGCATTCTCATTTCCCCAGAGGAGAGTTATTCCTGTAGACAGTGGTAAAAATGGAATGTAAAAAATAAAATAAAATAATAAGAAGGAGGGAGGGAGGGAGGGGCAAGAGATAAGAAAGTAGAAAATGAAGGAGAGAGAGAGGGAGGGAGGGAGGGAGGAAGGGAGGAAGGAAGGAAAGAAGGAAGAAGGGAAGAAGGAAAGAAGGAAGGAAGGAAGGAAGGAAGGAAGGAAGGAAGGAAGGAGAGAAGGTAGGATGGAAAGAAGGAAAAGATGCCGGATGGAGGGAGGAAAATAAGGAAAGAAGGGAGAGAGGGATGGAGGGAGGGAAGGAAGAGGTAGGAAGGAGGGAAGAAAAGAAATGAAGGAAGGGGTAAAAAAGGAAGGAAGGAAGGAAGAAAGGAAGGAAAGAAGGGAGGGAGGGAGGGAAAAAGCCTATGTTACAGTTCTCCATTGCATAGATTTGGATTTTATTTGGGGGGAGATTTATTTCCAACAAACACACACATATATGCAAAAGCTGCAAAGAATGTCTCTCCAAATAAAACTGCTCCTGCTGTATCATGCTAAAAAGCTTTTAAGGGAAAAACAGTAAATAAATTCAACTCTTCCAATGCATTTGGATGTTATCCTAAAGCAGTACCCAGGGTAATAGGAGAGCAATCAACAACTGAAAGGATTGAAACTATTATGGAGGGACAACAGAGGAATAATGGGTGTTAAGGAGGTTGAATAACAGAAATGATTGCATCCTCCTACCAGGGAGCTTTAAAGCTTATAATGGGAGGATAGAGAGAGACTCCATTTTATAACAACTAAACTATGTTTTTGTTCGTTTAAAACAACAACACAACAAATAAACAAGAAGGCCAAGAAATGTTGCATCTGTTTTATTATGTGGGTAGGCAAATAGTCACTGTTCTGCTTCAGTGTTTTAAAACATACATAAATATTGTGCTTTTTTCTAATCTTGGAGACAGCAAGAAAGAACTATCTTCCTCCTCCCCTTCCCTCCAGCCAAATGCCAATCTAGATGAAGTCAGACTTCATGGGTATCAGTGACAATTTCAGAAGCAAACACCTGAAATATGAGGTAATGGTGCCAAAATGCCTGTCATTTTTGAGAATTTTTAGAGAATTGGCAGCAAAATGGCAGACTGGCAAAAGTTAATTCCCAGAAAAATTCTAGAGCACATTATTATGCAAATAGTTTGTGAACAAAGGAAAAGTGGTACTCATTAGGAGCTAATATGGGTTGACTAAAAATAAATAAACTACCCTCAGGTCCTATTTGAATTTTGTCACCAGGTGCATGGAGCAGGGGATGCCATATAAATTATGCATCTCAATTTAACACAAGTACCCACAAGATATCCATCTGGACAGGATGGTGAGATATGGACTGGATGATAATGATGTTGAATGAGTACACAACAACTGCACTCTGTAAGTATTTATTAACAGATCCACGTCAGCCCAGTAGTAGGTGTCTAGTAGTGTGCCAGAGGACTCTCCTTCTCTGGTCTTGTGCAATTCATATCTTTTTATCAGATTTCTTTTTTTTTTTTTAAGGAAGCATGTTAATAAAATGTTCAAAGGGCACCAAAATGGAGAATGAACTAGCATTAACAAACAATAGAATCAAGATGTAGACTGCTGGTCCCAAACCAAAAACAGATAATTCAATCAATAAATGAATCGATAAAAAAATCTATACTGGGGGCAGCTAGGTGGTGCATCAGCCCTGGAGTCAGAAGGGCCCGAGTTCAAATTTGACCTCAGACACTTGACACTTCCTAGCTCCTTGGGTAAGTCATTTAACCTCAATTGCCTTGCCTTCCCCTCTCCAAAAAAAAAAAAAAAGAAAAGAAAAAAAAGAAAAAAAGAAAAAAAAACACATACTGAAAGTTTATAGTGTATGAGGAATAAATTAAAAGGCTTGCATTTAAGTTTTTTTTTTTTTAAGTACAAACACAGGATTAGGGGAATACAGCCTTGACAGATATGGAAAATGCCTTGGGGAGGGTTTTCATTGAACACAAACTTAGTAGGAGCTAACAGGCAAGAGTAAGGTAGCTGCTAATAAAACTAACACAATCTAAAGCTATACTAATAATGTATTTGTCCAGAGCATATAAAGTAAAGCCCTACTGTAGTCAGCATTGGCCAAGTCACATCTGGAGTATTGTAACCAGTTCACTCACAGTCCCACAGCTAAGGATGCCCTTTGCGTGAAATAGATCAAGAGATTCAGAAGATGACAAAAATGGCAGAAATTACGTCAAATAATGAATGGTTGAAGGAATTCGGAGTGTTTAGCCTAAAACAGAGAAGATTTAGGGTCAGCTGAGGGATACGAAGCAACCTTTAGTAATATAAAGTGTTGTCACATGGGAGAAAGCTTAGAATTATTCTGTTCAACTGCAGAAGGCCAGACTGGACCAATGAATAAAAGTTAACATGATAAAAGGGATGGGCTTCAGTTCAACATATAACCAAGGATTTTCTAGTGAAAGTATGAGGACACAAATGAAGGAATGATAAAATCATTTATTAAGTGCTTACTATATATTAGACATTGAGCTAAGCCTGGGATTGCAAATAAAAAAAAAAAAAGCAAGATAGTTCCAAACCTCAAAGAGGTTATATTTTAATATAGAAAGACAACATTTCAAGAAGAGTCAGGGGGGTAGGGAGATAGGTTTGAGGAAGAGGACATGAGGGTGGCAACATGGTTTGCAACAGGTCAGGATGTGAGATAAGACATCACACTCAGAGACCTGGTTCTCCAGAAAATAATACAAAAACTCACCTAACAGAGTCCAGACTCCCAAGGGCAAAGTCTAAGTTTCTAGTGGCCAAAGAATGATGAAGTCATGTGTTCCTCATCACTGAAACTATTCAAGCAGAAACTGAATGACCACCTGTCAGGAGAACTAGAGAGGTGTTTTCTATTAGCTGGACTAAACGACACCTAAAGCTTTTTTAGATTTTTTTTCCATTGCTAAAAATGTGTGAATCTTCCCTTTAAATGAGGAAGATCCAGCATGAACAGGATAGTTTTCACATGCAACAGATTCCTGATTCAATCAAATTCCCTTTTTTCCCCACAAAAATATAATTAACACATGAAAGTTAACGGCAGGTACAAAAATGAAAAATGACAGTCTCTGCCATCAAGGAACTTACAAACTAATGGTGCAGGGAGAAGACATGTATACAAATCATTATAATATTATGTGCAAGGCAGAATCTTATAAGTACAAAGGCAAGGTCAAGATAACATGCTATGAGAAATTTGAATAGAGTGAGATCATTTTCAGGAGGGTATGTATCATGGAAGGCTATATTGGCAGGGAGGCACTAGAGTGGGTCATGAAAGAATGGATGATTTCCATAGGGAGCATCAAGTAGTCTAATTTAGCTTATAGGTTCAGTAACTGGGGATAAGGCTGAATGGTAGTTTGGAATGTAGGGAGACTTGAGTGCTGGGTTCAGGAATTTATACTATACTTGGTAGGTCATACTGGTAGTTGACACTGAGAGGTATTATATAGAGGACTAAGATGTTGATAGCATAATGGTCTGATCATGACTTACCAATCTCTCCCCTCTGGGGACTGGTAAGTCATTTCCCCTAATTGGGTCTCAGTTTCTTCTGTGTAAAATGAAGGGCTTAGGCTAGATAATCTTTAAAGTTCTCGCAGTTATAAATATTTTGGTCCTATACCAGTCCTATTAGCCTCTTTCACAGCTTTTAAGCAAAATGCTCTGTTTCTCAGGAGGGTGTAAGACAAAACCTAACTGGTCTCCCTGACCATGACTTATCAGTCTCTCCATTTTTAGACTGTCTATAGATGTCAACTTAACTGCTGGTATTCTAAATATAAGATCCTTGTCTAGTGACAGAGTGGGCATACAACCACACAAACAGTAATATCATTATTGACATTCTCACTATAAATGAAGCCAGAAGCCAGAAGGAAAGCACCTCTAAATGGAAGGATGACCCATGTGTCCTCCTCAGAGACACAAATAAAGAAGGTAATAGAGCTGGTTTGATCCTGTGTCCAGAGGCAAGAATATATACTACTACATGGAACACTTAACAATCTATTGCCAAGCACATGATGAGTATATGTACAAAAGACCACCCTGAAAATAACGAAAGCTTCTGAACCAATGTGTGCTACAGAGGAAGAGGAGGACTGAGAAAGACTACCATCAATTCAATGAGATCCTCCAAATTAAAGTGATATATACCTTCATAATAGGTGACTTTCAAGCAGAGGCAGAAATAAAAGAGGAAGGCAAGAAGTATACTGGGAAATATGAATCTAGAACAAAACACAAGAGGCTTGATATTCATAGAGCATACAGAAATATCACATCTTTCTATTACGAGTATTTTCTCAATAAGAGTCAGGAGGCACTGGGAGATATTTCACCCACAATTCAGTTGATTCTTTCTTAACAGGTAGGACATAGCCTATGTTGGAGTCACTTCTAAATCAGATGTCTGTGCACAGCCAGCTTATCAACTCATCAGAGCAAAAATCAAAATACCAAATTAGAAGAAAGAATCAAAATAAGGAGAAACTTTTTTCCAAGTTACAAAGGATGACTCGCTGCAGAAGGGAAGAAATGTGTTTGAATACCAAATTGATTTTTAAAAAGGCATCAATGAAAATTTAAAACTTAAAAATTTAGTTTTGTATCATATATGTGATTTGATTGAGTGTAGGGAACTCCAAGAGGGAAATTCTCTCTGCCAATGAATAAAATTACCTTCTCTGAAACCAATGGTCATAGAAAGTTGCTTCTGGCTACCAAAAGCATAACTGTTTTGCTCAGGCTCACATACCTAATATGTATCAGAGATAGTACTTGAATGCAGATCTTCCTGACTCCGGGGCCAGATCTTTAATCCCTAATGTCTTAAAACTGGATGAAAATATGGTATAAAAGTAAAACAATTCTAGCCTGACCTACTTAAACTAGCTATTAATGCTGAAAAGATAGGAAATTTAAAAAAACAACAAACTTCAACCCAGACTATTACAATTCCCAAATGAAGTTTAACCAATGAAAATCAAGTACAAAGCCAAGGACAATCCTAGCTTATCCTAGAAACCATTTTGTAGAAGAAGGACACCAAATGCTTTAGACAACAAAACAGGTGATCAAAAAACATAAATAAGAACTAAGGTATATGCCCATGTCTCCATCTCTACAGAATATTGATGAGAATAATGTATACATATATTATGGCAATCCTTGATAAAGGAAAGAGAAGGAAGCAGTCAGATTTTAAAAAAATAATATTGTACATTTAGACCACATCTGTATAGTTATGTAATTTACCAAAGCAGTCAGATTTTTAAAAAATAGTATTGTACATTTAGACCACATCTTTATAGTTATGTAATTTACCAAAAAGAAGCAGAGTCCAAGATCTCACAGTTTTAATTGTTTGATGACTATAAAATTGCAATAGAATCAGTAGAACAAAATTGCACCTTGTTTCTTCCAACAAGCTGTTTCCCATGCAAATGTTAATACCATACAAGATTCCAATAACAGAGAAAAACTTGTCATGCATCCTCTGTTTGTAAATATCAAGTGAGGCATAAAATGGATTGCCAAAGGTTTTTATTTTTCCCACCGTAATGAAGATGGTCCAGCCCAGAGTTCAAAATTGGCAAGGAATTATGTATAGATGGTATCTTTTCCATATATTTCTTTTTTAAAATGAATAGGACCTAGTATCCTATAGTTCAGTAAACACAAATAACACAGATACTTTGGTATGGACTCATTACTCATCAAAATCATCTGTGAAAACCAGAAAGCAGTTTGGCAGAAATTAGGATAGGACCAATACCTCACACAGTACACCAAGATAAACACCAAATGGATATTTGACTTAGATATAAAAAGTCACATCACAAATAAATTAGGGGAGAAAGGAAGAAATTACCCATCAGGGATAGAAAGGATTACACAAGATAAAATGAACAATTTTGACTACATATATTTTTTGGACACACATAAAAAATTAAAATTAGAAGGGAGACATTTCCCTTGGAGGGGAGGGAGGACATTACCATCAAGTTATTCTGATAAAAGTCTCATTTCCGATGTGTGTATATATCCATGTATGTATGTTGTATAACACACACACATATACGTACACATAAGACTGATTCAAATATATAAGAGCCAATTGATGAATGATCAAAAGATATGAAAAGGCAGTTTTCAAAGAAAGAAGTCTAAGCAATAAACAAACGTGAAAAAATGCTTCCAATTAATAATAATTAGAGAAATGAAAGTAATTCTAAAGTTCTGCCTTATATCCATCAGACTAGTAAAGTTGACAAAATAAAAGAAAATGATCCATTTTGGAGAAGAACTGCAAGGAAAACAGGCACATTAATACACTGTTGCTTGAGCTGTGAGTTGGTATAGCCTTTCTAGAAAGTAGTTTGGAACTATTCCTGAAATGTTACTAAACTCTACAAACCCTGTGATTCATCAATACCACTACTAAGCCTATACTCCCAAAGAGATAAGAAAAAGAAGAAAAAGATCAATATGTAGAAAAATAATCATTATAGCTCTTTTTGTGGTGGCAAAAATTGAAAACAAAGGGGGTAACAATCAATTAGGGAACAGTTGAACAAATTATAGCATATAAGGGAATATTATATCATAAGAACTGACAAAAAGGATGGTTTCAGAGGAACCTATGAAGATTTACACGAACTGATGCAGAATGAAGTAAATAAAACCAAAATGACTCATACAATAACAATGCTATAAAGACATAGAACTTTGAAAACCTTAAGAGCTTGGGTCAAAACCATGATCAACTATAATTACAGAAGATTGATTTTTATTACCTTCCTCTTGTCAAAGAAATGATGAATTCAAGATGAAGAATAAAATATATATTGTCAGGGGGGATAGGTGGCACAGCGAATAGAGCACCAGCCCTAGTCAGAAGGACCTGAATTCAAATCCGGCTTCAGACACTTAACACTTTTCTAGCAGTGTGACCTTGGGCAAGTCATTTAACCCCAATTGCCCTGTCTTCCCCTCTCCAAATATATATGTATAGATTATAGATATAGATATAGATATAGATATAGTTGTATTTGGCCAAAATGGGGGACTTGCTTTGCTTTACTTTGTATATTTTTCCACCAGGGTTTCGGTTTTCTTTTTTCCCCCCAATGAGAACATAAGACAGAGACACAGAGGTAATAAATGTTTGTTAATTGAAAAATAAAAATTTTATGACATTGTGGTAAAGGCATGAAGCCCCAAAACATATAGGACTTCTTCAGTGAGTTTCAAATCCATAATCACTCAAAAGAATTTGGCTTAACCATCTATCCATAAATAAAAACCAAGTGAATGAAAAATTCCTATTTTTCAGACTATGGTACATGGTTAGAGGAACAACCCAAAATTTTAGTTGAATTGTATGTATATAAAATGTCCCAAAATTCTTGTTTAGTTTAAAGCTTTAATATCTTAGAATATATAGAAAATAAACTGGATATAATCTCTGAGGCAAAGCACAAGAATTAAAGTGAATTAGGAAAGGCTTTTGAGAATTTTGGTTGGGACTTGAAGGAAGCCAGGAAAGCCGGGAGGAGAGAATGAGGAGATGGGAGGGGGGAATAAGTGTGTCACTAGGGAAAATATGATAGGGACAAAAAAAGATTCAGAAAAAGAGTTCTTTGAAAATTTGAGGAGCAAGAAAAGAGATTCAATTGGGAGAATCAAGGAAAACATTCCTTAGCAGGATGAAATTGCACCTAAACTGGGCCTTGAAAATTAAGAAGTATTTCAAGAGGCTGGAAGGAGAAATTACTTTTTCTACTGATACCTAATTTTAACTTATTTATCAACAAACATGTCATAAGCCAAACATTAAAGTCAAGTTCTAAGTTGGAGGTTGTCTTAGCATCTGTTTCAAAACCATACGTCGTAGAGACGGAGGTCTAGAGGCATTGAGAACCTTGTCTAGAGTAACACAGGAAGTAATAGAAACAAGCTTCAAAGTTGAGTTGGACAGTTCCAAGTTGCGTGCACTGGCACAACCACTTTTACCCAGTGGCGTCTCTACCCTGCTGTATCAACTAATCAGCCAGGTTTTCAGTTTCTTTTTAAGTGCTCTCAAATAATGATGATGATAATAACAGCAATTTTCAAAAACAAAACTAAACAAAACAAACTTTCAAAACTATTTGATGCCCACAGCAACCCTATGATGCAGGTAGCCAAGCTGTTATTAACCTCACTTTAAAGATGAGAAAACTGAGACCTACAAAGGTTAAGTTACTGGCCCAAGGTAATATAGACAATAAATCAGAACCCAGAACCTTCTAATGTGTTGTGATGTGCTCTTCTGGCACCCTGCCCCAACTGTCTTCCTTTTCCTTCTTTGCTTTTTTAAATTTCAGGACAAAGTGCTATTCTCATGGCAGGATGAGCACAGAAACTCTGATTGCCCCTCGTCCCCAACCTCTTCCCAAGGCATTTAAGGTCTCTTGCCTTAATAATAATAATAGTAATAATAAATACTGTTTATATAGATCTCTAAGATTTACTAAACAATTTTTATCCATTATATCATTTGATCCCCACAACAGCTTTGAGATATAAAAAGTTGTATATTATTATTTTATTGTTATCCCCATATTACAGAAAAGTCACATGAGGCTCAAAGAAGGAATCTCACCTCTCCATGCTCACATAGCTAATATATTTTAGAGGTAAGGGTAAAACCCTGGTCTCTTCTGTCTCCAAGGAAAGTTCTCTTTCTCCTAATTATCTCCCTCCACTGCCCACTTAGCTGTGCCAGGTAAGGATCTGGGTGGAGAATATAATGGAAGGAGCCAAAGTTCTTGTCTAATACATCCACTTTCAGGTACATATTAACAGTAAGATTCATCCACAAGTTCCCATTCTCTTCCCATGGTCTCAGTTAAAGAAACCAGAGAGAACATACCCGCTTACACTGGCTTCTTGACAAAACCACATTGATGCTTCTAACTCGACTCTATTCCCTAAAATACACACAGTTGTGAGTCATCACTGTGACTTAAATAACACCAACAACAAAGCTTGGTTCTAGGACATTGCCGAACTAAAACAAGCCCACTCAAGGTGATATGATGTTTCATTGATTTGACAGCATTCATTGAGGCTTTAATATATATCCCCCTTTCTCCCTCCTCTCTCTCCTCCCCAACTATTCAGCCTTTTTATCTTATTTGGTCTCTCTCCCAAAATAAGTGAGGCAAAATAAGGCTTTTGGTTTGTTGGTTATCAAAATAGCGTCTTTATGTTCTAATTCTTTGGCATCCAATCTGGTCAAATAATCATAGCTAATTATAATTATTATAAAAATTTATTGTTGTTGTTATTACTATTGCAAAAGCAATAGTAATGATCATTGACATTTGTATAGCATTTTCAGATTTACAAATCACTCTACCTTCATTATCTCCTTAGAATCTTACCACAGCCCTGTGAGGCAGATACTAGTAGTTTTGTCATTACCCCCAAGTTGAGAAGTCCTTTCCCAGATAAGGAAATTCGGACTTAAGAGAGAAGTGGAGTGATCTGCCTTTGTGACATGGCTGAAAAGCGCCAGGGGCAGTTCTTTCTGACCATAAGTTCAGCATTCTAGTCACTACATCATGAGGCTTCTCAGGTAATAACACATTTAAGGTTTTATAGCTTATAATTTATATATGTTCTCTCATTTGAGCCTCACAGCAACCCTGGGATGTATTTGTAGGGAGGTAGCCTGGTCATGTGGAAATTAGATGGTCTGGGTTCCAATCCTGCCTCTGGCAGTTATCTCTATGACCTTGGGTAAGTCATTTAACTTGCCTATGTTTCAGTTTCATCATCTTGAATGTAAGGGCAGGTGAAATAGATGAACTCTTATGTCTCTTTCCTAGGTCTATGATTTTAAGTACAAAGTACATCAGTACAATATAAATACTAAGTAAGTAGGTACATATTTATATTATAGATAGAAATGGATGAATAAAACATAGAACGTTATTGGAAGGGACCTTATAGAATGTTACAGGTGAAGGAAAAAAAGATAGAATACCAGTTGAATTTTTTTGGTTAGGAAAAAGAAAGATAGGTTAAAAGTTCAGAGTAAAAAGTTTCACAGTGCTTTACAAATATCTCATTTGAGCCTTATAAAATTACTATGAAGGCAGTCCTAACAAATACTGCTATTCTCATTTTACAGATCAGGAAATTGAATTTCAGAGAGGTGACATCACACAGTTGGTACACGTCAGAAGCAAGATTCAAACCCAGGTCTTAGTCTTCTAAGTTTAGTGCCCTTTTTACTACAAACCCTCCCCCCACTTCCTCCTAATTTTTATTATGGAAACTGATGATCAGGAAGGGAAATAGCCTTACCCCAAATTATGCTGTGATTTAGTGGCTGAACCGGTATCCAATTTCCTATCTCATCTCCTGCCCCGTTGTTCTCTTGACCATAACATTGTGCCTTATTTGTGTGGTCATTCATTGTTGACAAAAACAATTTCATTAACTCCAGAAAGACCTCTATGAGAAACTGAGGGAAAGAACACTTTAATGAATGAGGCAGGACAGGTATTATCCTCATTTCACAAATGGAGAAAATTGGGACTCAAAGCATGAGTTTACCCAAACCATATAGCCAGCTAGTTTCAGAGATTAGACTGACAGCATGTCTCCTAATTCAAAATTTATTATTTATTCAATGAATCCATGTTCCCTCCTTTCGAAATGAAGCTGTGCTTGAGCTCAAGTATTCTAAGCTGCAATAAGGCTAAGGTCCATCAGGGATCTAAGCTAAGTCCTGTACTAATATGGTAAGCCCCCAGGAGTGAGGGCCATCAGGCTGCCCAAGGAGGCATGAACCATCTGAGGTTCAAGAAACAGTAGATTTAAGTTTCTTTAGTGATCAATATTGGTATCAGCCTTTGCATGGGGAGAGGAGAGAAGGGATAGAGGAGAGGCAAGGGGGAAGAGGGAAGGGAAGGGAAGGGAAGAGAAGGGAAAAGATCTTCTTAGTTCTTAGTACAATGGATTTCAGATCTTTGTCCAGTTTATAAGTTCTGAAATTATTCAGTGGATCATAGACTTATGACACAATTTTTAACTGTCTATACTAATGGAGAACAGAGGAACATCCGAGTTAAAATGTCATACAATCCAAAAATCATTTTTATTAAATAAATCCACCCTCAGAAATTGGGGTTTCTGATAGAAACACCAATAAGTCTAACTCTGGCCTAGAACTGCCACAGTGATATCCCTTCTGAGCAGCCCACAGATGGCTGGCTAATGGCAAGGGGAATTTTCATTCTGCCTCAAGATACCTTTCTTCCTGTCAGTGAAGAAAGAAGTATTTATAGATACTGGTGACTCATATCGAGCTGATAATTTCTGTTGTCCCAGTAAAGATGGTTTCTTTAAAGGTTACTGGTGGTTGGGACCTCTCCTCTCTGTTTGGCCACTCTACAAGGTGGTCAAAGGTCATCAGACAGTATCACATCATTTCCAGACATGTCACCCAGATGGTGGTGTGTGTGTGTGTGTGTGTGTGTGTGTGTTACTGACCCCCTTGCTGCCCCTGGGACTTGGGCCCATGATATTAACAATTGGTAGTGAGTGGGAGAGGTAGAGGAAGGAGTGGAGGGGAGGCAGGAATTGCAACTGCTGTTATCTTGAGTAGCAGGAGTATTTTGACAGTTTTCAAGATGGACATTAAATCAGCCGCACGAGAGAAAGTGAAGTGGGTGTCAGTCAGGCTGGGAAAGGAAGCTAGAGAGTCCCAATTGCGGTGACTGTGTGATCCGAGTCAGAATGAGAATCATAAATCTTGATTATTCTCTGTCTCAGCTGATTTGAACCAAACGCCTTGGACAGGGATATAGTTCACATCTCGCTGAAAACTGCAAAAAAACTGATTAAATGTACAAACTGATATAAATAGCACTCTATCCATGTTAATGTTCAAACTGTCACTGCTCAGCGAGAGAGGTTACATTTTGCAAAGCCAGGATCTATTTTGATATGAAGTGCTTGTTCCTGGCTCCCCTCTCCCAACCCCCCCATTCCAACCCCAACCCCAACTTGGCCCCTCCACCTATTTGGTCCCAGGTACCATTTTCTGAATTACTTAGTTCCTGGAATGTTAGCAGGTATTATGATGTAAGCCATGAGTGTGCCAGCCCTCTTGATTGTCTCTTAGTTCTTGTTACAATTAAGCACCCTATAGAAAAATGCAAATACCGGGCTATTCATGAAAGGCAATAATAAAGTAAACTGTTCATTTATGGATAGAAAAAAACAGCACTTTGGTTAATAAGAATATTGTATGCTTAAGAAACATTAAAACACCAGCAGATTACCATTTTGCATATTAATAAATGGATTCAAAGACCAGAATTATTAGCAGAAAAAAATCATAAGTGATAGTGTCCTCCTCAAAATTCATCTCAGCTTCTTTTGTCCCAGGATAAAGAGATGCATGGGCTAAAGAATGAAGTTCTGGGCTCAGACCAGTTGCTTAATAAATGTTTGCTGACTGCTTGATTGACATATGAGCATCATAGGAGACCCTTTGGGACCCTTGCAAAACAAATGAACTCTGATTCTAGTTCAAAGTAATAATCACATTATGATGTATGAAAACTTAGCCACAGTTCAAGGGAGTCCTAGTTCCTGCCTGACCTGATGCCACATGATGATGATGATGATGATGATAGCTAGCATTTACTTGGGCAGCCAGGTGGTGCAGTGGATAGAGTGCCAGGTCTGGAGTCAGGAAGACTTGAGGTCAAATCTGACCTCAGACACTTACTAGTTATATGACCCTGGGCAAGTCACTTAACCTTATTTGCCTCAGCTTCCTCATCTGTATAACGAGTTGGAGAAGGAAATGGCAAACTACTCCTATATCTTTGCCAAGACAACCCCAACTGGGGTCATGAAAAATTGGACATGACTGAACAACAACAAAAGAATTTACAGAGTCCTTTAAGATTTGCAAAGCACTTTCCAAACATTGTGTCACTTTCTCCTCTCCCTGCAAAGGAGTCATTTTCATCCCCATTTTATTAATGAGAAAATTGAGGCAGACAGAAATTAAGTAACATGTTCATGCCCAGAGTCACACAGCAAGTAGGCCACAACTGAAATTGGGTCTTCCTGATTCCAGGTCCAGCACTCTATCTGATAAATCATAACTGTATTTAGTTATAGTATACAAATAAAGGTAGCTCCATGAAAAGACAGGGTTAAGTCTAGGTTCTAGACAGAGGGACAAGTTGCACTGCAAGGGCTTGGACCCAAATAAAATTCTACAGAGGGCAAATTCAATTCAACCCAACTCAACAGGGAAGGGAAGGGAAAGAAAGAGAAAGAGAAAGAAAGAGAAAGAGAGAGAGGAAGAGAAAGACAAAGGGAAAGAGAAAGAGGAAGAGGAAGGAGAAGGTGAAAGGGAAGGGGAAAGGGAAGGGGGATGAGGAGGGGAAGGGAAAGGGGAGGAGGAGGGGAAGGGAAAGGGGAAGGGGGAGGAGAAAGGAAAAGGGGAGGGGGAGGGAAAGGGGAAGGGGAGGGGAAGGGGGAGGGAAGGGGAAGGGGAAGGGGGAGGGGAAGGGAAAGGGAAAGGGAAAGGGAAAGGGGAAGGGAAGGGGAAGGGGAAGGGGGAGGGGGAGGGAAGGGAAAGAGAAAGAGAAGAGAAGAAAGCAGAGGAAAGGAAGGTGGAAGAATTTCTAACAGGCAATGGGCTAACATTCACCTTAGGGTCCAGCTCCAGCGCTCATTTACTCCCCCCATCTAACTGTTATCATTCCCCCCTAAGGCCATGGGAGAGCAGAGACAACACTGGACTTGGAATCAGAAGAGAGGTTTGATCCCTGGTGCTGATACTTCCTAGCTATGTGACCTTAGAAAGTCACTTTGCGTGAGAGGAAGAGGAGAGATGGCTACCAACTTGGGGCCAGGAAGATGTGCCTTTGAATCTTGCTTCATATACTTCTTAGCTGTGTGACCATAGGTAAGTGACATAAAATCTCTGAACTTTTGTTTCCCATCTGTAAAATGAGTAAGTTGGACACAATGACATCAAGAACCCTTCTAGCTCTAAATCTATTATACCATAATCTCGTTATGCCCCTGCCTCATTATTTATAAAATAAGAAGATAGTTAAAGGGGAAGGGAGCAATGCTATAAAATGAGTGCTTCTTTCTAATTGCATTCTTTATATAAATACACAGATGTTTAATGCCAAGACATCCAATTCCCCTTGGGCAGGTCTATATTTATATAGTCATAAGTTAACTTGAATGTGTTATAGGGATGGCTCAAAGCCTTTAGAGGATGGTGACCCATAAGGGAAGGTGTAAGTGTTCAGTCTTGTGGGTTCTGATAATGTATACAAGTGCTATCTCTCCAGCATTATTTACATTTGAACTGGGGCCTCCTAGAGGCAAAAGAAGCAATCTCCATGGATGGGATTTCTGACTAGAGGCAAGGGAGTAATTTAGAGATAAGCCTGTTGCCCAAATCCTCTATATAGAACACTTCCTATACAACTTGGAATCTGTCCCCTACTTAGGAAAAGTTACAGCACTAAGGGCATGTGAGTTACTGTTATCTTATATAGATGGCTAAAGCTCCTCTAATAATTTTTTTAGATTTTTCCTTTTGCTTTTTGGAGGAGAAAACGTAGGGCAATTGGGGTTAAGTGACTTGCCCAAGGTCATAGGGCTAGTTTTGTGTTAAGTGTCTGAGGCTGGATTTGAACTTAGGTCCTCCTGACTCCAGGGACCATGCTCTATTCTCTGTGCCACCTACCTGCCCCTGCTCCTCTAATATTTGTTGCTTCCTTGTTGAGATGGATTTTGATCACATATGAAATTTCTTCCCAAACATTTAAGAACTGAAAAATTAGTTAATTGCATATCAATTAAATCCATTCTCTTCTCCGAATACACAGCCCTCTTAAACTCATCCCAAGCCTAGAAGACTGGACTGACATTGGACATTGATTCCACTAACCTTGACAAAGACACAGTTGAACAAATGAATTTCAAGATTTGAAACTCATATTATATAGACCTTGACTCCTAGTCCTCCACTGAAGGATTCTTGTAACAGATGTATAAAGTCCTCAAGAACAGGGACCATGACTTCTCTCCTCTCCTGTAGTCAGCCAGGGACTGAAGGTTAATTGATATATATCACTCTGGTGGAAAACTTGTGAAAATGAACTCAAACTGACTGAAGAATTGTTGTTCATCCTTCATTCTCAAAGTGAACCAAAGACATCGGGAGGGTAATATCTTAACTAGGCAGAGCTACACAAAGTCACCATCCTCATTCTCTCCTTCAGACTCATTGGAATTCAGTGGTAAGATATAGGTCAGGACAGACAGAGGTGGTGGACCCTGACTGAAGAATTAATAAAAGATATGATCAAAACTGTGAGGGGCAGCTAGGTAGGTAGTTCAGTAGATAGAGCACTAGCCTTGGAGTCAGGAGGACCTGAGTTCAAATCTGGCCTCAGAAACTTACTAGCTGTATGATTCTGGGCAAGTCACATAACTCTGTTTGTTTCAGTTTGCTTACCTATAAAATAACCTGGAGAAGAAAATGGCAAACCACTCCAGTATCTTTGCCAAGAAAACCCTAAATGGCTTCACCAAGAGTCAGCCATGACTAAAATAACAACAACAACAAAGTGCCATCAGTGATGATGATGATGATGATGATCCAGAAAATTTCCAAAGGTGTTGATGGTCCATTATTGTTTACTGTAGAATCTTCTGGAGCTCAGAGGTCATCTGCTCAAATTGGGCATAAATCAGGGGTTAGACAAGCAAGTGATCACTGATATTCTATATAAACATTTGTATTGACAAGGTCTCCCTGTCTCCTAAGACACTTGTCCTATTTTCACACAGTTCTAATTGGTAGAAATGTGAGATTTTCAACTTTAGAGAACCCACCCCCAAACATTTATGTGGGCTATTTGTGCCAGAATTTGTGGTAGAACATTCCTGGCTATTCCTATTGGTCTGATTAACCATAGTCAGACACACTGAAACTTGACTCTAGCATAGTAATGTCATTTTGGTCCTCTTCAAGAACGAAGGACAACAACCAACCAGCCAACCAACTGGTAGAAAGTTCTTTACATCTGCTTCTTTGTAATTACCACCCACAGCTCCTACTATCACATTTAGAGGCCAAGCAGAATAAGGCTTCATTTAACTAACAAGTAGGAAATGTGTTGGAGAAGACTATTGGTTCCTCAGTTTTTCTAGTCTTGCAAGTTAAACACTTCAGTACCTTCTACTGATTATCCTATCATGGGAATTTGTATTCTCTCAGCCTATCCTATCATCCTTTCTGGGATTTACCCCTGCTTTTGCCAATGTCTTTCTTAAAACAGGAAGTCTACAATAAAAGACAACACATCAGACATAGACTGATAATTCTACCAAGTACACATATACACCTTCTGACAATGCTTCAATATTTCATCAAGGATGTGTGATTTCACCATTGTGAGCATGACCTTTACTGATGAGGATCCCAACTCTTCTAAATTACAGTTGACAATCTTCATGAACTACTGGGGTCAAAAGACTTCATCATCCTATGGCCAACCTTATGAGAAGCTTTTCTGAACTCCATTTTAAAGAAAAGTCCAAGCCAGTTAAGTCTTCATTCCTCCCCAGGCTGTACTCCTTCCCACTCCTGGTCTTCCCCCTACTAAAATGTAAGCTTCTTAAGAGGAGGGGCTGTCTTTCTGCTTATGTTTGCATTCCCAGCATGACAAAAACTTAGTGACTTGACTTAACTAATGTTCTGGCTGAGAAAAATTATAATATTTTATTATATTAATAACATTAGGATCCAGGCTTTTTGTTTCCTCATTTGCAGAGACCAGTCCCAGTAGGCCAGTCAGTCTCTGAAGGACATTGATAATAGATAAGATTGTTCAAATCCTCTGGGACCATGCTCCTTGATCTTGGGCAGAACCCCACCCAACTGGGAGAACTTACTTCTGTTTAGAGTATAAACAGAATCTAATCTAGATGAATTCCAGCCCCAGAGCACCAAGTCTATGCCTCTGCACCCCTCCATAGGGGTTTAGGGTAACCCAGCTCATGAGGAAGAAAACCAACCAGAGGGGTCTGGGTAAATATGGATTCCTTGTCCAGATTGCTGGAGGTGGCTGAGTCTCATGATCAAGTCATGTTCTCAGCTTTTAGCCCATTCCCTCATTAATTGTTCACCAATCAGGGCTAATTTCTCCTATAGAGGCACTCCCTTAAAAAATATACATATATTTAAGACATTTGGTGTCTCCATTAGGGGTGTTTGGTTACTAGGAGAAGCTACTGACCATCAATTTATTGATTATCAGCTAGCTTAATCAATAAATTGATTTTTAGTTACCCAGAAATTCAGTCTCTTAGGCTTTTCATTAGTCTCACTTTCTGACTGAGATCTAAGTCTTTTTGACTTGGTAGGAGCCACCATAGTTTGTGCCCCGCCTAGTGTGACCTTTCAGAACCTCAAGTCACCTCCAGGGAATAATGAAACATCAGAAGAAAACTTCAAGGGATTGTTTTACATATTAAAATAAATTTAAATTAGTTTTGATAGCTTTATGAGGATGCCCATGGAAGAAACTGGGATACTATAAAATCAGGACTTGGGATCATTATCTTAAAACAATGTTGTGAGGTAGAATGGAGTAGTGGATAGAGTATCATACTTGAAGTCAGAAGATCTGGGTTCAAGTGTTGCCTCAGATACTTACTGACTGTATGGATCTGGATAAATTGCTTTACCTCAATTAGCCTCAGTTTACTCATCTGTAAAACCAGATTAATTATAACAGCTTCCTCAGTATTGTTATGGTAAGAAACAAGTAAGATAATGTATACAATGCACTTTTTAAACCTTGAGATATTATAGAAATGCCAAATTTAATTATTATATGTATATTATGTATATATAATATGTGTATTATATTTATATGTATATATTAATATATTATATATAATACAATATTATATATATTCTCTTTGTATTTGCATGTGCCTACACACACACACACACACACACACCACACACACACACACACACCCATACCTGCACTCAATTCCAAGTTAATTACTCCTTTCTCCCAGGTCTACTAAAATGAAAAGTCACCCTATCAACCACAGAGAGCTCAGTGCTGCTCCTTTTCAAGCTGCATCTGCTGCTCCACTGCCCAGTTCCCAGAAGGCTCTGTCCTTGCAGGGAAAAAAGAAGAAATCAGTGTGGTGAAGCAGTGTTCTTTAATTTTGGCTCATAAACCCCATTTTCCATTCATAGTTCATGAAAACAGAATGCTATGACCCTGAAGGGAACATCTGAGTATCACTTAGATCTGTCTGACAGATTACTTGATGAAGGCTCTTGTCTTCATTGTCTGAACCAGTGAATTAGATAAGGGAGAGAAGCAGCCTGGTCTTCCTGTCTATATTCTCCACATAGGTATCAAGACAAATGTGCTGGAGCTGATGGGAAAAGTATGTACTAGTAGCTTCTTCACCAATTCCAGCAAAGGCCTACAGCCTTATTGAATGCTATCACCCCACATATTCCCTAAACTCCAACCAAATTAGACTACGCACTAACCCCCAAACACACATAGGGCTTTCTTACTTTGATACCATTACTTATACAATACCCTATGCCTAGAAAGATATGAATTTTCCTTCTAAAACCTCTGCCTTTTGAAATTCTGCTCATTTCTCAAGGTCCAAATCTATGAAGTCTTCCCAAGGTCCTCTATGAAGTCTTCCCTGGTTTCACCCAGATGAGAATGGCTCTGCTGCTTATTACATTTTATCCTTTATTATATTTCCTTGAATGCTAATTTTTCTTCCTGATACTCAGTTCCTCAGCTATAAAGGAAGAAGCCAGAGTCGATGGTCTCAAGTTTCTTCTAGGTCAGCATTATACAATCTTATGATTGAATGACTAATTAATCCCTGTATAGAAAACCCCAAACCAGGGCTGCCATAATGCTCCAGTGACTTCAATCCTCCCATGCTTTGAGGCAGGTGTGGGTTAATTTTTGCTAATGAGGATGAGTCTTGAGCTATACTTGCAAATCTGGCTTAATGTTCAAGTATATAAGAAACCAGAGCCATTCTACTCCAGTCAATAAAGCAAACAATGCCCGGTTTAGATAAACCCCATTACTAGTGCGGAGTGGCCCAGGGCAGCCCTGCTCTGGCTGATTAGCGTAAATGCTAAACACAAACCAATTAACACACTCTAAGGCTGCTTATCTCACTTAGTGTGAAAATAAAGCCCAACACTAAATACACATATTGATTTAACCATTAAATCCAGCATCACTCAAAATAAACCTCATTATATTATTGAGCAAAAACAAAATCATCTTAGTTTTCATTATCAACTGTATTATATAAAAAATTTATTTTTATACTTTTCCATTAATTTGCAAACACAAGGACTCATCCCGAAATTTGTATCTAGACTCACTTTATTAGTGGTTTGTCTTTCTCCTAAGACTTGAGCTAGGAGGCAACACTGGATGCTGGAAATACTTTCAGACTAGAAGTCCAAAAATCTAGGTTTGAGGTCTGGTTCTTCCATTTTAGTACCAGTGTGACCTGGGGAAAATTCCTTAACCACTCTGGGCCACAATTCTGTAATTTGCAAAATAAGGGAACTTGACTACATGATCTCTTAAGCCCTTTCCAGGTCTATACTTTTATTCTGTAGCTCCCTGTTCCATTCCATTCTCTGCCTTTGTCCCTAAAGAAAACAGATTCAGATGTTTCTATCTCCTTCAATAGACACTACTCTTAAGAGGCTATAAGGAGGTGCTGTTCAAACACTGAATATTGGACTTAGATCCAGGAGAGTATAAATCAGTATGTATCAGTAATATAGTAATAATATCAGTAATAATATGACAAGTAATTGTCAACAGTATCCTAAAAAACTGGCTAATGTTAAAAGTGCATAAGAAAATTAGTTACCAAGTCATCAAGAAAGAAAAAGCATGGATGACAGATTTAGAACAGAAGACTTCCTGACTGCTGCTCATAGCACTCTGCGTGAATCTTGGACAAAATAGGCTTCAGTTTCCTCTTCTCTAGCTTGAGGGAGTTGTATTAAAAGACTTCCAATGCTCCTTCCTACTCTAAAACTACGATCCTGAGGCTCCATTTTTTTTTTAAAGCAATTGGGGTTAAGTAACTTGCTCAAGGTTACACGGCTAGTCATTATTTGTGTGTGGGTGCTCATTTTCTGAGGCCGGATCTGATCTCGGGTCATCCCAACTCCGAGGCCGGCGCTCTTACTCACTGAGCCACCTAGCCGCCCCTTTAGGGCAATTGGGGTTAAGTAACTTGCCCAAGGTTACACGGCTAGGGTTTCTTTTGTTTGTATGGATTAAGTGTCGGAGGCCGGCTCCGAACTCAGGTCCTTCTGATTCCAGGGCCGGCGCTCTATTCACTGCGCCATCTAGCCGCCCCATGAAGCTCCATTTTCTAAAGGAAAAAGATGTCCTAAAAACATTACAGAAAATTCTTAAGGCACCCCAGGTGGTGGTCAACTATTTCTGGGAAGAGATTGAAGAGGGGAAGGTTGACAAAGTTTATTTGATCATCCTACCAGTTCCCTCTCTGTGTCCCTCTCCCTAATCCTAATGCCCCCTTCCCTTTTCCAATCAGTCTCCTAATGGTGTCTTCCTATCTTGACTCCACAGCAAACCATTCCCCAAAATGATTTCTTTCTCAAACTCTTCTTCCCACCCTCACTCTATCATTTAATTCCCAATCCTTCTATGTGTCTACTATCAATGAACTGCTAGAGAGAAAGCAATTTAATTTAAATGACCCACCCCCCGATTTTAAAGTGGGAGAAAATTAACACCAGTGAATCTGTGATTGGTGGAATTTCAATCAGCATGACTGAGGAATATAGGGGAGATATCTTTGATATGGGTCTCTTCCCAGTGCCCTGAGAAGTAGAGAACAAGGATCCCGGATTTCCCAGAGTTACAGATTCCAGTTTTTAGAAGGGATATCAGAGACACTTCATGGTCTGCTTGGTTCCTCCTTGCCTTCTCCAGATGGTTCCAGAAATGCTCGCCTGATACCAACACCTACAAACCTCTGTACCTATCCTAAGCTCACTCCCTGTGGAGTTATGAAGCCATGATTGATTTGCTGGGTGACCTTAAGCCCAGGATCCTCCTTCCTTAAATTAATTCCCAGTTAATTCTACCAGGAAACAATTCTAGAAAAGCCATTTGTGATCCCCTTCTTACCCTTAGTAGGCCCTAACTAACAAAAGAATCTGCCTCTTGGTAGCTTGGATGGAATTTCAAAAAAAAAAGAACTGGTCTATCAGTATAGTTGACCTCTCCCTCAAGCCATCAACTTAAGCCTGTTTTCATGTGATCAATATTGGTATAATAGGATTTCCAATTATAAGAGACCTTATAGATCATCAGTTCAACAAGCCTTCATTTTATAAAGAGCCCAGAAAAGAGGAGGGACTTGCCCATGGTCACACTGTTGATGACTGGTAGAGGCAGGATGTGAAACCAGGTCTTCTGTCTTGAAATCCTATGATTTTTTTCAATATGTCCTGTTTGGTGTTTATGTAGCAAGACAAACTACTCAAAGGTTTAAAAAAAGAAAGAAGAATGTTGGACTAGACTTTATATCTCATCCTGATAACTTCCCTCCTCCATAACTCACTGACTTAAGAATGGATTTCCCATTTGGTTATTTATACTAATTATCTCTCACTCTCCATCTTATCTACTAAATTCTCTTTTCCAGGTCTTACAAGAAGTAGGGGGAACTTAACAGAGGAAAAACTGTAGTTCCTGGAGGCAGTAACTTTGTCCCTGGTGCAATGTAAATGGTGAAAGAGAGAGGGTAAATGATTATGGGATTCTGGTAGAAATAGAAGGGCACTGGGAGAAAAGCTGAGGGGCCTTTCTGCTTCATCTTAGGTCACTCAGAGCAGTACCCACTCAAAAAACAAGTCACTGATGGATCACGGGAGTCCTAGAGCATGAAAAGGGACCTGGACTTGGAGTGAGAAGTCCTGGGTTTGAATCTGAGCTTTGCCACTCACTGCCTGTGCAAGAGAGCAACCCACTCAAATTCCTAGAGACTCAGTTCCCTTATGAGTAAGGAGAATAACATCTGCATCTACCTCTCTCCCAGGGTGTTTTGGGGATTGACTGAGATTATGTTAGGAAAGCCGTCTGTCTGTGTGGAGTGCTACCCAAATGTAAGTTATTATAATAGATATAGTTTGGGCGGGAGTGGGTGAGGGGTGGGTGAAGGAAGGAAGAGAAGCCAGGATTCTTTCTGCTCCCAGCCAAAGTTCTGACTTTACAATTAAGTTATAATGCTTGTCAAGTGTGACTGTAATACCATTCTAGAAAACAATTTCAAATTTTGTGAGAAAATTCACTCACCTGTTCATATATTTTGGCCTAGAAATTCCACTGCTAAAAATGTTTTCTCAAGAGAGGTCAAAAAGAGAAAGATCCCATCTATATCCATATACTCATAGGATATACTATATCCAAATCCCATCTATACTCATAGGAACACTTTTTTTTTTTGTGGTAGGGAAAACAAAACCAAGATAGTACAAAGCAAGTGCCTGCTGATTAGGGAATGACTGGAAAAAAATAATATGAAATTAAAAATTGCTGGAACATAAGAAATAGCACATATATAGAATTTGGGGTAAAACATAGGAAAACACATATATGAATTCCTCCAGTGCCAAGTAAGTAGAACCACAAGTACAATATAAAGGGACAACAAAAATGTAAATTAAAACCACAGGAAAAGGCTCTTGAATTCGGACTGATCACAGTGACCAATACTGCTTTAATCAAATTATAAACTTGCAAAGAGTGGTGGATTTAAAAACAGAGGACTCTGGTTCAAAGCCATTCTCTGCAACTTGGCACCTTTGAGACCTTGGACAAGTCATTCAACCTTGGCAATTCAGTTTATTCCTCTATAAAAGAGGGGATCAAACTCAATAACTTCTCAGTTTTCTTCTAGCTCTACATCTATGATGACACACATACATACTATATATAAAATAACAGGTATGGTTATTGTGTAATTTGGATTTACTTAACTGTTTTACTTCATTAAAATGTTGGGTTCCACTGAAGATAGGAACAGCAGAGTGGCACAGAGGCTAAAGTGCTGGGCTTATTGTCAGGAAGACTCATCTTCCTGAGTTCAAATCTGACCTCAGTCACTTAACCCTGTTTGACTCAGTTTCTTAATCTGTAAAAATGCTCTGGAGAAGGAAATAGAAAACCATTCCGGTATCTATGCCAAGAAAACTGCAAGTGGAGTCATGAAAATTCAGACACAACTGAAAATGACTGAACAACAAATACAATTATGGATAGCATACTGGGAAATAACTTTTCTTTTGAAAGCAAAAAAGTCTAACATCCTAGGAAGATTTCATGTTTTATTTCAGTGAACACCATAAGGTACCAGGACCACATATTTGAAAGCCCCTGTAAGAAAGTCCTATGACGGTGAAATTATAGTCTGTCCCCTTGGGTGCCATTTCTTGAAAATGGGGGGATGTCACATTTTCAGACAAGAACTAAATTGCTTACTCTAGTGCTAGTCCTCATCCCGGCAACCCACAGAATGATGCTGCCTCTGCTATCCCAGACATACACAGACAAGGGCATATGACTGCCTGGACCAATCATGAAAGGACAGATCTAGGGAAAGCCTTACCAAGTTACACTTGGATCTAGAAACACTGGCCAGGGAATGCCTCATTTTATATGGTCCTATCAGTGTAAAACCAAGTGTGAAAACACAGGTTCCATAAAAATGCCCTATCTTAGTGAAGCAATAGATTACCAATACTGGAGTGTTTTTGAAGTTGGTTCTAATAGACTCATCTGATTTGAAGTGGGAGAATGTTGGGTAGGTGTTGCTAGTGATGTGTATACATACCTTCCAGTATATTTATTTATTTATTAAACAAATGCTTTTTTAACTTCTGGTTTACATCATTCATTTCTGCCATATTTTGAGTTACAATCATCTCCACCCCCCCGTTTTTCCCCTACCCACCATCCCAGAATAGCAGTCCCACAAGATATCCCTTCCTCCAATCTGCTCTCCCCCATATCTTCTCCCATACCCCTTTCGACTATTTCATTAGAGCAAGGTGAATCTCTGTGCCCCAATGCCTGCACATCTTATCTCCCAATTACATGCAAAAGAGTATCGATAATAGTATTTATATATATTTGAAACATTTAATTTTAAGACCTCGAATTTCAGATCCATTCCCTTCCTCCCTTGTCACCCATTCCCTCTGGGGAGATAAGTAATTCAGTATATGTTATACATGTCTAGCTTTGCAAAACATTACCATAGTAGATATATTGTACAAGGCTGCTTATAATTCCCTCCCACCCATCCCACCCCCCACCTGGTCCATTCCTTACATTTGATCCTGTCCCTCTTCTATAGTGGGTACTTCCAACCTCACTTCCCCCCAAGAATGCCCTCCCATCTATCATCCCCCCTCTCATCCCCCTTCCTCCTATTCTGCTATAGGTTGAGATATCCCATTTAGTATGTATGTCATTCTCTCCCAGAACCAAATTCAATGAGAATGTGGTTTTGCCTTTTTGCCTTCCTATTCTTCCCCTCCCCTGTAGCCACTTCCCCTTACTTCTTCTACATGAGATAGTTTACCCTACCCTGTCTGTCCCCATCTCCTCTTGCCACTTTCCTCTCTCACCTCATAATTTCACCCCTTAAGTATCATCCCTTCCCACCAAATTCAACCTATGCCCTCTATCCATGTATAACTGTAAACATATATACACACATTCACATATGTATTCATATGACCATATACCCTTCTTCCATTATTTTCATACTGAGAAAGGTTTCATCAGTCACAGTTATTGATTTTCCATGTAGGCCTTCCAGTATATTTAAAACAGCCAGTCATATTACCTCTGTCTGTAATGGACAGATGGATAAGCATTTATTAAACACAGACTGTGCCTAGCACTGTGCAAAGCCCTTTACAAATATTATTTCAGTTGATCCTCACAGCAGCCCTGTGAGGTGGGTGCTATCATCATTCCTATGTTACAGTTGAAGAAACTGAAGGAATGAAGGTTAAGTGAGTTGCCCATATAGCTAGTAAGTGTCTGAGGCCAGATTTGAACTGAGATCCTCCTGATTCTAGGTCCAGTGCTCTGGCCACTCTACTCCCTAGCTGCCTCTTTGCCTGTCCGCATATTAGCCTATTTACTACCTGTCACATAAACTGACCTCCTGCTGGCTGAGTGAAAAGAGACCTGTAAGTAGAAGCAGAGGAATTGTGATTGGGAACCTTCCCAAGTCTGCTGCTTACCACCATGTGACACTAGCAAAGCCATTAAACCTACCAGGAGCCCAGTTTCCTCATTTGGAAAATGAAAAACAGGATTACACTTGAGAAAGTTCTCAATATGGGGTCCATGAGCTTGTGTTTTTCCCTCCTAATTCTGATAACTATTTCAATATAATTAGTTGCATTTATAATCTGATGCATTTTATTTTATTCATTTATAAACATTACTCTGAGAAGGGTTCATAAAGGTAGTGCAGGAGCCAAAAATGAACTCTAGGACTGGATGATCTCTGGATGTGCTTGTAGATCTAAAATCTATCACGTTTCACTATGCAGGGAAGCTGCTTTTGCATTTACTGGCTGAAGTGTGTCAGTCAATCAGTCAATAACTAGATAGTAAGCATTTGATTTTTTTTTTTTTTAATTAAATGGGCAATCCCTGGAATCACTTCTTAATGAGGCCTATTCACTAAATGGGTGTTGCCTCACTCAAAGTGAGAACTCAAAAAGACCTTAGTTTAAAAAGGCTAAGGTCCCCCACTGCATCCTGAACCATCTCAAGTCCTCCTGATCTATAACTGGCCACCAGACCCAGATGGGTCTGGAGGAGAAGCTTGTGACCTTGCACAGCCCTCACTCACTCAAATCAAGGTCAATTGCAAGTCATGCCATTATCTCCCTGATGCCATGGTCCTCTTTCAGAATGAAGGACAAACCACATATGACATAACATAATAGTAATGGAAATTTGAAGATCTTCCCTGCCCCTTAATAGGCCTAAGGGAATTTGAAGACTTCCCTACTTTTGAAAATCTTCCCTGCCCCCTGATAGGATGAATATAATCACATGGAGCCTTTGGTAGGAGGAGTTTGCTGAAGGGTGTAGCAGAGTCCATGGGAAGCTGGGAGTCAGAACAGTTAGAGACAGTGGGAGAGAGAGGACACTCAGGCAAGGAGAAAGCTAGACTTGTGATTTTCTGGTGTTCGGATTTGGTTTTCTGGTGTCTAAATAAATATTTTTCTTCTGTCTTCTATATGGAGAGTATGTTATATTTTGAGATTGAGTACTATGCAGGCATATTTACAGTCCCTATCGGTACTGTGAATATTGTGGTGGCGCTACACAGAGTAAGAATACACTATATATCCCAGACAGTTTGCTAAGTGTTGGAGATCAAAAGAAAAGCAAAAAACAGACCACACCCATGGAAGCTCACATTCTAATGAGGGAGATAATTGCATACAATGAGGGACATAAAAGCTACAGAGAAGAGACAGAAGATAATATCAGAGGGGAAGGCATTGGCAACAAGTGAGGGAGAAGCAGAAAAGAGGCTTCTTGCAAATGATGGAATATGAGCTGAATTGTGAAGGAAGCCAAGGAAACAAGGAGGTAGAGCTGAAAAAGGAGATTATTCTAGGTATATGGCACAGTTAGGAAAAAAAGAACAGAAAAGGGAGATTGAAGTACTATGTCTGAGGGGTAGCAAGAAGACCCCTGTATCTGGATGGTAGGGTGCATGATAGGCAATAAGTGTAAAAAGAGTTAAGGTAAGAATGGGTCAGGTTATAAGAAACTTTGCCAAAGAAAGGATTTTATATTTGATCCTAGCAATAATAGGCAGCCACTGGCATTTATGAACTGGGGGGGGGGGGTTGATATGAGAAGATCTATGTTTTAGGAGAATCACTCTGGTATCTGGGAAGATGGATTGGAGGCAAAGAGACCAATTAGAACATTACTTCAATATACCAGGGAAGAGGTTATGAGAACTTGAATGAGGGTGATGACTTATGTGAGTGGAAATAATGGTATGTACACAAGAGCCACTGAGAAAACAGAAGTGACCAGATTTGGAAAGGGCTGGAAATGTGGGGTGAACTACTAGGTCTGTATCCCAAAGAGGTCAAAGAAAAAAGAAAAAGACCTATCTGCACAAAAATATTTGTAGCACCTCTTTTTGTGGTGGCAGAGAATTGGAAAACTGAGGTGATACCCATCAGTTGGGGAATGGTTGAACAGATTGTGTTATATGTGATGGTATTTGATGATATTTTCTACTAAGAAATAACAAGCAGGATGGTATCAGAAAAACCTGAAAAGTCTTATATAAACTGATGCAAAGTAAGGTGAGCAGAACCAAGAGAACAGTGAAGAGGAAGGAAGAGAATTTGAAACTCAAAAAAAGTAAAAAAATTGAATATAAAGTTTTTTAATGTAATCAAGAAATAAATATGTAATGAAACAAATAAATATATTAAAAATAAAAGATGCGGGGTAATGAAAGTGGAAAAATGAGGATGACATCAAAGTTGGAGGTCTATGTGCCAAGGAGGATGGTAGTATCCATGAGAATAATAGTGAAGTTTGGAAGGGGGGAGTATTTGGGTGGGGAGAGATCTATAATGAGTTCTGTTTTAGACATGTTCAGTTTGAGGACATTTACTTTGTGATGGCTGAAAAAGAAGTTGGTGAGGCAGAAATAAAGCTAAGGAGTGAGACTTGGCTTAGGCATATAGTTCCGAGAATCATCTGCATAGAGAAGATAATTGAACCTATAGGAGCCAATGACATTAAAAAGTGAGACAGCATAGAGGGAAAAGAGGAGGGCCCAGGATGGAGCTTTAGGGGAAAACTGACTAGTGGGCATAAAAACAATGAATAACCAGCAAAGGAAAGTGAAAAAAGAATGGTCTAAGAGATAGGGGAACCAGGAGAAAGCAGTGTCAAGAAAGCCTAGAGAAGAGAAAGAATCGAGGAGAAGGAGGTGATCAATGGTGTCAAATGCTGCAGAGAAGTCTAGGAGAATAAGGGCTGGGGAAAGACTTAGATTTGGTTACTAAGAGAGCACTGATCACCTCTGAGAGAGCAGTTTCCTCTGAATACTGAGGTCAAAAGCAAGATCAAGAAGAATGAGAGGAGAGGAAGTGGGGGCACTGAGTGTACAAGAGTTTCTCAAGTTTAGCAGAGAAGGGCTGGGGAAGTATAGGATATGGCCAGTAAGAATGGTTAGATAAAGGGTGAGGTTTTATTTTTTTTTAAGATGGAGAAGACATGGAAGTTTGTGGGCAACAGATAATGAACCAGTTAATAAGAAAGAGATTGAAGAAAAGAGAGAGTGGAAATAAAAGGAAGCAATTATCTTTTGAGAAAGATGGGGTCACAGGTGCACATAGAGGGGTTCACCTTAGCACAGATAAAGGCCATCTAGTTATCTGAGGCTGGAGTGGAAGAGGAGGTAGTAGAGAAAGATGTCTGAGTGGAGCAAGTTGAGAAGAAATGGAGAAGAGGGAATTCTAGGGGAACTGTTTTCAGCGTTTTGGGACAAGTATGCATTACTGGTAATTTAAAAACAAAATCATGCCTAGTAATCCTATGACACCAAATGTTTAACATTTCTTTTTTTCCTTCAGAGTGGTCCAAAGCCCCTGAAGTTTATGAGGTCACTTGGCATTCTCATCACAGGCTTTAAAAGATCACTAAACCCCTATCTATTTCAGCATTGAGTATATTACAAATATTTTCAAATTTCTTCATTACAACTCAGCTTTTATCGAACCACCATTCTCTAACCCCTGATTGTTCCTTCTCCACCCCTCACTGCCTTTCATTAATAGATCTGAGAAGAAATATTCTTCCCTCTGTTTCCTCTAGAGACCATTCAGATTTAGGGCCAAACTATATCTGTGTCGGTCTGTCTGGAGTAACTATCACAACTGCCCCTGGAAGATATTTCCGCAGTACCTTTTAACACAGGAAAAAAGGAGGTGGTGGGGTAGGGAGGGAAGGGGGTGGGTAATAGACATAAATGATTAGGAACATTCTATCTGATTTAAAAAAAAATTAAAGTAGATTGGAGGTTTGCTCCTGGCATAGTATTGTGCTAGGCATAGGAGACATTTTCCCAGTCCACGTGAAGTTTGTATTTTAATGGGAGATAGAAAGATACACATGCAAGCATAATATATAATAAGGCATGATGAGTTCATTAGAGGACTGCCAAAGTGCTCTGTGGTGGAATCCCCAATGGCCTAGAAGTTATTGACAAGGATGCAGACAGAAATAACTCTGACAGAGTCATCATGGTTTAACTCTTTGGTGCTACCTGTACTCAAAAACATCAGGCAGCTTATAGCATAGCCTGATATATAGACTTTCCCAAAGGACATCACTTACACCCATAACAAAGGGGTATGGGAATATTAGCAGACAGGGATAGACACTCTGATAACTAGATTCCTCCATGTCATACTACTCTGTCAAAAATTGACCTCATCTGGTTCTCTTGGTCTTTCTAATATCAACACATAAAGCTCTACAGCTTCATAAGGACTTTTATAAGGACCAATTTAAAGAAATCCAAAGGCCTCCTGAGATCTTGCTTTTATTAATTAGTTACCTAATAGCCTTGAAGTGGGAGAGTAGCTGATGGCCACTGTTAACATTTTCAACCTTCCTTGCTCTCAAGTTCAATTTCCCTACTTCTCTGACTATACCAACACCATATAATGTCAGAGTAGAGAAAAAGTAATTGTGAATAAAGAGGACCTGGGAAGCCTAGGAGGTGTCAACAGAGTTGGGCTTTAAAGCAGGAGTAGGAATTCAACAGGCATTAACTTGCAAGTATAATAAATGGTACCAATGTGAAACCTAATGCATCTAATATTTCCTTTTGAGCTGTTACCTTTTGCATTAATTGAAACAAGATATGTTCCACTTAGTTAAAACATCTGCTTAGTACCCTGCTCATAAACACACCTGCAGATTGAGTTCACTGGTTCAGTGAGTTTAAATTAGTTGATATCAATGTTATTGATGGCATAGAGGGACTAGGAAAAAATATTGAGACTTTAATGAGGCAGGCCTAGCCAGGCCTTTACTTAAGCCAACTGCTAAGCTAACTTCAGTCTCAACAAAAGGTTCAATCTCAGTGTTTATAAGAGAATTTGGTACTCCAGAAACTCATCATACAATACTGAAGCACAGTCGTCCAAATGACAGACATCCAAATTGGCTGAAGAGAGTGAAGAAAAGCGTGACCGTCGCTGCAAGAAAATGATGGCCTAGACGACTGAGGTGGATCAAAGATTTAAGTAGTAAGAGTTCTGGGGGGGTTGAAAAACTGAGAAGCCATGATACTCAGCAAAACTGAGTATTTTGTTTCAGGGGAAAATATGGTCATTCAGTGGAATAGAGGACTTTCAAGCATTCTTGAGGAAAAAACCAGAGTTGAATAGAAAATTTGACATCCAGACACAAGAAGCAAAAGATGCCTGAGAAGGTAATCAGGGAAAAGAAATCAAAAGGAACTTATCAAAGTTGAACTATTTACTTTCCTATATGGAAAAGCAATAATTGTGACTGATGATATCTTTCTCACTATGAAAATAATGGAAGAAGGGTGTGTGGTCATATGAATACATATGTGAATGTGTGTGTATATGGTTACAGTTATATATGGATAGAGGGCATAGGTTGAATTTGTTGGGAAGGGAGAATACTCAAGGGATGAAATTATAAGGTGAGAGAGGAAAGTGGCAAGAGGAGATGGGGAGAGACATGGTAGGGTAAACTATCTCATGTAGGGGAAGTGGGTGCAAAGGAGGGGGAGAATAAGGAAGGCTAAAAAGGCAAAACCACATTCACATTGAATTTGGTTCTGGGAGAAAATGACATACATACTAAATGGGATATCTCAACCTGCAGCAGAATAGGGGGAAGGGGGATGAGAGGAGGGATGATGGATGGGAGGGCATCCTTGGTGGGCGGGGGGGAGGTTGGAAGTACCCACTATAGAAGAGGGACAGGATCAAGTAGGGAATGGACCAGGTGAGGGGTGGGATGGGTGGGAGGGAATTATAAGCAGCCTTGTACAATATATCTACTATGGTAATGTTTTGCATAGCTAGACATGTACAACATATACTGAATTACTTATCTTCCCAGAGGGATGGGTTACAAGGGAGGAAGGGAATGGATCTGAAATTCAAGGCCTTAAAATTAAATGTTTCAAATATATAAATACTATTATTAATACTCTTTTGCATGTAATTGGGAGATAAGATGTGCAGGCATTGGGGCACAGAGATTCACCTTGCTCTGATGGAAAAGTTGAAGGGGGTATGGGAGAAGATATGGGAGAGAGCATATTGGAGGAAGGGATATCTTGTGGGACTGCTATTCTGGGATGGTGGGTAGGGGAAAAACGGGGGGAAAATTGTAACTCAAAATCTGGCAGAAATGAATGATGTAAAACAGAAGTTAATAAAACATTTGTTTAATAAAAAATAAAAAACTGAGAAGCCAAGAAAAAAAAAAGAAAATGATGGCCTTTTCAGCAAGGCATAGGGATGATAAGTAATGAAATAAGCAGCTGAAAATGATTTTGCCAGGAGCTAAGGATGTGATTATTTTTATTACTGTTACTAACAATTATCAACATTTACAAGTGCTTTATGGTTTCAAAGAGATTTGCATATATTTCTCAAGTTGATCTACCCAACAATCTTCTGAGCAAGGTCATGCAACCATTAATTATCCCCATTCTATAAATGAGGAAATTAAGGCATAGAGATTTACTCCAGGTCACAGAGTTAAGTGTCAGCATTGGGAGTCTACCTCAGGTCTTCTGACTCCAAATCCCTTTCACAAAATCAAACTTTCTGACCTCATTGGGACCTTACACAACATCTTTTCAACATCCCAAATTTTACAGATGAGTAAACTAAAGCTCAGAGATGAAGTGACTTTTACAAGGTCACATGAAAATTAGCAGGGTTGGGATTCAAATCTAGGTCTTTGGAAACTTTGGAACTTTGGAAATCAAGATTTGTGTGTTTAGCAGACCTCTAAAATCCAGCTGGGCCTTTTTTAGCTCCTTGCAGAGCTAAAGGAAGCAAGGCCTGGAGAGAAGCAAAGTCTCAAACTTGGCCAAAGGAAGCCTAGAGTTGTTTACATTCCTAATTACAGGAGCTAATTCTTCAGTTTAGCCAGGTGTCAGTCCTATAGACAAGGTTAATAGGATGTGAAAGGGCGCAGCTGCCACTGCACTGGAAAAGGAGGATGGGAGAGATGAGCACAGCAATATTAATAAGGAGGGAGCCATGGGAAACTGGTTATCTGGAACTGTTTGGAGACTGGGATTAAAAACAAATTTTGCCAAGTTTAAAGAGTCTTCCTTAGTAAGCTCTGTCCCTCATTCCCCATCACTACTCCACCCCCTGCCCTTCTGATTCACATTCATTAAAAATATCATCTTACTTAGAGGGGAAGGGGAAGGAAACAGACTAAGCATTTATAAAGTGCCTACTATGTGTCAAGAACTGTGCTAAGCACTTTATAGATATCATCTGATTTGATTGAGAAGCAGGGATTGAGCCCTGAACATGGGGAAAGAAGACCTAACTTTAAGTCCTAGCTCTTCCATTTACTTGATGGGGTGGGTCTTCATGAAATTAGCCCATCTTTCTGAGGATCAGCTTTCTTGTTTGTAAAATGGAGGGGGGTGGGGGGCAGGGATACACCTGCCTTGCCTTTCTCACTGGGTGCATATGAGATCCAAGTGAGTTCATGTACTTAAACTGCTTTGGACACTATAAAAATCTTCATTATTATTCTTAAATATTAGTGCTACATTAATAATAATGCTACTGATAATATTACTACTGATAATAAGCTACACTAGTCAGGGAGGCTTGACAATTAAACATTTGCCCCAACCTCCTCATGCTGCCCCTCCTAACACCCCAAAATATAATAAATATACAAGAACTAGTGGCCCAGTCAGCATACCCACTAGCTAGGCATGCATAAATAACCTACATCCTGCCAACTGACTGGTGCCTTGAATAGACCGATTAAAAGCCTGTTTCTGATCAATGATTTATGGCTCATATTTTTCATGTTAATGAAATGTAATTGCTAAGCTCTTGATGTAATGTGGTGGCAAAACAAAAACGTGGCCTGAAAATTAAATCCCGGGTCCCATAAGTAAAACTATGGTGAAACATGGTGATTGCTTATTTCCAAAGTACAGCCTACAAGTCGTTCTGATTTGAGGTGCTTATTTTACTGGGAGAAAAGAAGTTCTTAGCAGTGTATACTTCTCAATAAAAATTAATGCTTTAACAAGACACCAAATTGCTGCAGCTAATGTACTTTTGAATGAGAACTAAATTTTATTCATAAGCATCAGTGTCGAGACTAAAATAATGTTTTTTTATGGACACTCTGAGCATAAACATCATTGCTGATTCAAAAACAGCAACTTCAGCTCAGAATGAATCAGAATCATTCACCCTAAAGAAAGAAAGCTTTCTTCAAACCCATCTAAAGGAAAGGGGGCAAGTCCAGACAGAATGTGCCAAAAGAAGCCCCAGACTAATAGATGAGAGATGGGCAAGATGAGGACAAAAGAAATAGAATTCATTGTGTGTCTGGCTACATGAAAGAGTGGAAACCACTTAACCATCACCTCCATACTTATGCCTGCCTTAGGTTGTAGGAGCAATCCAGGCCTGAGGTAAGGTAGATCCAAAACTCTACAGATATAAGGATTCATAGACTCACCATATATCAGAGCTGGAAGGGACATTAGAACAACACAATTCTAGAATGACGAAGAACACAGAATATATAACGTCTGAACCAAATGAGAGCTCTGAATATTAGAAACAAAATGAACTTTAGAGATCTTTTCAAATTTCTTCATTTATACCAAAGGTAGGTAAGTAATACAGACAGAACACTGGACATAGAGTTAAGAGGACCACAGCTCTATTCCCAGATTTGACTTACTAGCTGTGTGACCCTAAGAAAGTCATTTAACCTCTGGCTATGTCAGTTTCCTCATTTGTAAAATAAGACCAGTAATAGGAGCTACATCCAGGGTTGATATAAAGAAAAAATGAGATAATATTTATAAAGCACTTTGTGAACCTTAAGGCTCTATATAAATGCTATTGTTATACTTTCAGGTAATTTATTAAATTTCAGCTATTATGGGTAAATTGAGGCACAGAGTATTTTAAAAGTTTATCTGAGGTCACATAGGAATGAAGTATCAGAACCAGAACTCCATTCTTCTGACTCCAAGTTCAGTGTCTTTGCCATTATAGTATTCTGTGACTCTGCATGTAGAATGGATGGGATCCAACTTCTGACAACACACCCTACTTTAAGGAACAGAGTAGCGACATCCAGAATAGGAAGATCTACCATAATAATGATGTTGATGGTAATATCTAAAATTTTTATACTACTTTGCATTTATTATCTTACTTTCTCCTCATGGTAACTCTCTGAAATGGTTAACATCTTTTGTTTGTTTGTTTGTTTTCCAAATGATGGAAATGAGACATACAGAAGTAAGTCATGTTCAAGAGCACACAAGTGACAGAGCTAGGGTTTGGATTTTCCATCTTTGGATTCTAAATCATATGAAAAAACAAGTAGCTCCTAAAAAGATATTATATTAAAGGAACAGCAAAATCCTGTTAGTTGGTTGGCAGCTCTCAGATGACATCTTAAACTGGATTTCTTCACCCTTCTGATTATCTGGATGCTCCCACCTCTCTCCCACTTATTCCTTTATATCTATTCCTTTGTATTCGACCTTGCCTGAACCCCCCCCCCAAAATTCTACTTGTGCTAATCTCTTTTTGATAGACAGCTCTTTTTAAATTTTATTTTGCCTTCCAGTTTGATTACCAGCTTCATACTTTAACTATTACTTTGTCATCTCAATTTCTGGTTCAGACACTCTACACTTTCCTTTCAAGTAACAAAAAGGTGCTCCAGTCAAGTTACCAGCTCTTTTTGGATAATCCCTGATGGACTGAATTTGGGCACATAAACTTTTCTCCTGGTCTTCTTTGACCTTGCTTTGGTTCTAATACTTAGGCTTAAGATTTTTCTTCTTTGAAAAAGCCCCCACTTTTTACCGAATACATAGGACATGGCCATTATCTTGTTTCCCTAGGGTTAATTTCTTCTCAGTATGTGGCCCTTTGCTTCTTTGACTGTGATTCCATCTTGTTCCTATCAAGGACTAGAGTCCTTCCCCAGGCCTAGGCCACTGAGTCTGAATGTCCAACTTTCTCTGACATTGTTATGCCAGCCTGCCATACTATACTAAGGTATCTCCTGCTGTTCACTATTAGAACTCTCTGACATCGATCACATTTTTTTCTGAATATCAATTTATTATTTATGGACATATACCTATATATTCCAATCTTCCACCCAAATATCCTTCATCTCCCCCAAAATACAAGTGAGTAGACGAAGGGGGGATGAGAATAAAGGGTGAAGAGGGGATGGACCAATGGTCTCAGGACCTAGGACAGTTCCTGTGCACTGGAAACTTGATAGTGGAAATGAGAAAACATCATATTAAAGTCCAATTGCTATTACCTAAATCATTTATTAATCCTCTGTTCACCTTTCTGGGTTACACGCCATAAAAAGACAATTAACTGGTATAAACCTTGCTTCAGGAAGCTTAAAGTCTGAGACAGTGTAAGTGATGTAGGATAAGACTTACACATGACAATAAATATCAGCAGCTCATGTTTCTAGAGAATTTTAAGGCTTATGAAGAGCCTTCCTAACAATGATCCTGGAGTGTAACCATTATCCCCATTTTGCAAATGAGGAAACTAAGTTTCAGTGAGATAAAGTGATTCACCCAGGATCATATGACTAGTAAGTGTTTGGAGCCAGGATCTAAGATCCAAATCCATATCTTTTGACTTCAAATCCAAAGTTTTCTATTTTACAACATGCTGTCTTACCCAAAGTCATCTCTTCTTTCCATCAACTTAGTCACAGCTTAAGTCACATATTTTAGTTCAAAATCATATGCTATTCTGCACTGTTCTGTTTCTGTTTCATATATATGGTTTCTTTTTCCTAACATGATTATAATGTCTTTGAAGGCAAGGTCTATGGCTTATGATTGTTATACCACCATCACTTCCCCAGGACTGATTACAAGAGTTTAAGAAATATTTATGTATTGATCCAATGATAAGTTGTTGTTTTTCTCAACAACACAGGAATGTGTATTCCTTGGCAAGATGGGTAAGAATTGAGCTGCTTGATTCTTAATAACAGATGGCTGCTTAATTTCATTAAAATCCATATAAGCAAGTGACAAGCAGCTTACGAAAGCTAAGACTGGAAAGTTAATAAGAAGTTTGACTATTTCCCTGAAGTTGGTCCCACTTCTTCTGATTGACTGAGCTCCTAAAAATAAGAAATTATCTGAGGCCTTGTGTTACACACTTATTTTGAATATGACTGTCATCCATTACTTTCTCTCCCTGTTCTCATTCTCTAGTTTTGAGGAAAAGGAATGCCTCAGGGTTCCATTCACAGGTCTCACCACAGACAAAAGCTCATGGTGCTCTATCTAACCTAGTTCATGCTCCCAGGTCACTTCTATCATTCATCCATAGAGACCAGTGGAAGCTCTACTTAGAGAACTCTAGTCTCTCAGGTAGATAGGTATAACCTCTATGTGGTTTAATCCCCAAACAGGCAATCCCAGGGGAATACCAAATTCACATCACTGGTAATGAAAGAAGGGGAGCTCCAAGCTACCATGGGTAAGGAGGCTGCCCTCAGTTCCTGACCTCATCCTAATATTTCAACTCAACTTTTTCAAATAATAGAGAGATAGGAATGAGTCTAAGTTATAGAACCCTATAAAATGGAAACAGGATGATGTCTAAACTAACATTTCAGGGAATGAAAGAATGAGAATACCCTAAAGTATCCTCAATGTGGAAGTTATGTTGAATGCCTGACCTTATCCCCACATGTCTATAAAATGTACCACAAGAATACTGACTACAATATTTCTAGCTTTCCCAGATTAAACTGGTTCATCCAGGACTAGTGAAACTCTGGTACCATCTTTTCTCTACTGTCTTCAGCCCCTGAGGCTATAATTTAAGGCAAATTGCCCTAAAACATGGACCTCTCTTACTTGTGACCTCCTGTGTCATGAGTCTCTACATACTTGAACTTATAGAGAAACATTAAAATAGGTCTGAAAATGCCTCTATTGCTCCCCCTAGGTTTCTGTGATTCTGAAGAACAGAGTATGTGAAAATAAAGAGAAACGGGAAAGATATTTTAAGGTTTGTAAAGATATAAGTATACATTTTATTGAAACCAATTTTTCCATCTTTAAATTGTTGTCCCTTGGGGCTAACTACCATAGGAGAAAAGGAAGAAAGAAAGAAAGAAAGAAAGAAAGAAAGAAAGAAAGAAAGAAAGAAAGAAAGAAAGAAAGAAAGAAAGAAAGAAAGAAAGAAAGAAAGAAAGAAAGAAAGAAAGAAAGAAAGAGAAATGAAAGGAAGGAAGGAAAGAAGGAAGGAAGGAAAGAAGGAAGGAAGAGAATCTAAACTAAAATGAGCCCCAAGAGATAGTAACACAATTATCTCTAAGAGCTCTTGCTATGACACTTTAGGATGATATCACTGAAAACAGTCAAATAACACACCTCGGGGAATGAAGAATTATGGAGAGAGAGAAATACCAAAGGACCAATTTTCCCATTTGCTACTTCCTTTTAGAGGTGGAACTTAAATCAGTCTGCTAACAGTTGTATCCTCTATCACATTGATTAGAGAATAAACAAAATACTTTTTTTTCTTTTTTAGGTCAAGCATCATGGGATTCTAGATTTGAATTCCAAAGAAGCTATCAACTTGCTCCTATGTTTATGCAATTTCAGTTTTGATGCTTGCTTTTCAAAGCAATAAAGTTTCAATGAACTAAAAGGTGACAAAGGCCCTTAGGGATAAAGAAACTGACTTAATTTTCTAGCTTTGAAAAATCCATTTGTGACTCAGTTTTCCTTTCTGTAATAAAAAAATTTTAAATACCAATTGAATAATGTGAGAACTGATATGAACATTTTTAAGCACTAAAACCTTTTAGGTTATAAATTCCTGATGTTTTGAAAGAAAACTGATTTGGCTATGGTTCAAAGTATTAAGAAGCATTATCTTACTATCTTTGTTCTTATGTCGCATGTATTTCCCAATATATCACATTCTTCTCACACCCTCCAAAAATTTCATTATAACAAAGAATAAAAATGAAAGAAAAAAATTCAGAAAAGCTAACCAACATATCTAAAAAAAGTCTGACTCTAAATACAGGGTCACATTTGCTCACCTCTGCAAAAAGCAGGGAAGGTATTGTCTCATCTCTCTTCTTTGGGGTCAAACTTGGTCAGAATTTTATAACATTAAATTTCAATTGCTCTACTGCTATTCTTTGAATTTATGCTGATATAGTCCAACATACATATTGTTTTATTGGTTCTGTTTACTTTTACTTTGTATCAGATCTTCCTAAGCTTCTCTGTATTTCTCATATTCACCAGTTCCTACAGCACAGGAATATATTACTAAATTTTTGTACCCAAACTTGTTTATCCTTTCTCCAAACAACAGACATTTACTTTATTTCTAGTTCTTTGACATTACCAAAACTCATGCTATAAATATAATGTTATATATGTGTGCAGGGGCAGGGGGTGTGGAGAGTGGGGTGGGGGGCTTTCTTTTTTATCATTGACTTTCTCAGGGAGTATGCTTAGGAGTGAAATCTGTGGGCCAAATAAATTGTGGACACATCAGTTATTTTTTAAAAACAATATCAAATTGTTTTCTAGAATAATTGGACCAATTCACTTCTCCACCAGCAGTGCCTTAGTGTGCCCAGAAGAATTAATTCTACTCATTGCTGTTAACAATTAGTAATAGAAAAGAGTCATGGTGTGGTAGGTAAAGGGCTAGTTTTGGAGTCCTAAAGAACTGGATTCAAGTCCTGCCTCTGATACGTTGGCTATGTGACACTGGGCAAAACTCTGAAACTGCAAAATATAAATTGCCTGCTTTCATTAATGAATAGAGTTCCCTTTTGGGAAATTAGAGGGCCAGGGGTGGCTAGGTGGTGCAATGAGTAGAGTGTTGGCCCTGGAGTCAGAAGGACCTGAGTTCGGATCTGGCCTTAGACACTTAACACACACAAACAAAAACCTAGCCGTGTGACCTTGGACAAGTTACTTAACCCCAATTGCCCTCCAAAAATCAAAAAAAAAAAAATTAGAGGGCCAAACCAAACAATAATAACAATTGTGTCGAGAGAAAAGAGATGGAAAAGGCAGAAGAAAAAGGAAGAAGGAAGAAGAGGATCACAAAGAAAAAGAAGGGAAAATGCAAGAGGTAGGAAAAAGACAAGGCAGAAGAGAAAAGGGAAAGGAAGAAGAGAATCACAAAGGAAAAAAAAGAGAAAAGCAAAATGAGGGAGAGATGAAGAAGAAAGAGGAGGAAGAAAATCTCTGAGCTCACACTTTTGGTTTATACTTACATGAAATTCTATTTGGACTCTCCCCACTCTCCCTAAGAGAAGATTACCCTTGCCCCCAAAACTCTGTTGAAGCATGAGAACTGGAGGGTTCTTCTCACAGATATGACACAACAAACCTCTTTCAAGATGAATTCCCTCATTCGTCTATCCCCCAGTGATCACTAGCCTTCCTTGAGACTATGACACTTACAGTCTGTATACCCGGCAAGTGAGCCCTCATCTATAAGCAATCTGCCATTGTTCTTTAATTGATACAATCTGGTTTTCTTCATTCTTCAAGACTGTAAACATCACAAAGAGGAGAAGCCCTGCCTTCTTACATTTCTTTTTATGCCCTCTCTCTTCTCTCTCTTTGGGTGACTTCCTCTATGCCACAGTGCTCTGCTCAGAATAAGGGGGAGGGGGTCACTAGAGAGCTAGAATTCTAGGATGGAAAGCTCATAGAACAGGGAATCAGGAGCCTACGTTATAATCCTAGCACTGCCACCAATTAGCTACATAACACTGAGCAAATCACTTAACCTCTCTGGGTGTCAGTTTCCTCCTCTGCAAGATGAGAGGATTGGACTATGTGATTGCCAAACTCTCATCCACTTCCATCATTCTGTGATTCTAAATGATAAGGATGTTGAGTTTTCCCCTATTTAGTTTAACATCTACTAAAAAACATCGCAGATAAGTTTCTCTAAGCTGCCAAGTAAAGAAAGTTGGTTTCATCTACTGCACTATTACTGTGATATAGATAGGTTAGCCAGGGTTGATGGCAGCTGAATAAAAATGTATCATGTGTGGGTGAACTTTGAGGGTTTAAACAAATGGACATATTATATAAGATTTAACCTCACTTTCCTGAACAGCACTATCTTCTTGATCTAAGTCTCTTGCCCACCTGGCACAATACCCACTCACTTCATTTTCTCTGTCCAGAATCCTATGGGCCATTTTCTGGGCACTCCCTCTCCCCCCAAAAAAACCCCAACCCCCCCAAAACAAAACAAAACAAAAAGCCTTTAGGAAAAGAGAACTCTTGACTACAGAATGTCTTACATAGAGGATGAACTCCTTTAGTGGCTTCCCAGCCTAAATGTTATTTTCAGTTCCAAAATCCAGATTTTTTTTTTAAAGCAGCTCTGGTGCTAGGGTCCCTTAGTTTGTAAGCTGCAGTTTCTACTTAATTGTGTTATAAGAACTGCCCTCCTGGGACTCAGTGCATAAAGGATGCCTGAGGAGCTTAGCTGGGATTTTGACTGAGTAGGTATAGCCATGGCTACCCCCAATAATGCAGCTTCGGAGGTTTCAAAGGCATGAGTTAAAAATAGTCCTTTAAAGTCACACAATAACTCTAGATGGTAGAGTACCTTCTAATGTCATGCAAAATCTGGTGTCAGATAAAACTCACAACTAATGGCTTGATGACTGATAAAATGGTTGAGATAAATACAGCTCAAAGAGATTGAGGGATTGTTTTAGAAAGCAGAGACTGATAGATTATAGAAAATTCTCTGGAGGGGATATGCACACCCACTGTGAGGAAAGGAATTGTTTTTTGAATGCTGAGGGTTAGTTGGGCATCAGGTTGAACTATTATTTTTGCTGAGAGATTGGGTACAACTGTAATTATATCTTTTACAAGGCCCCCACTCCTGTTCTGCTGGCTTCTGAAAAATGGTGCTTCTTACGCAAGAACAATCTTCAGGATGATTTAGGATTCCCCCAACCTGGTACTCTGGATTCCATTCCACAAGAAAGTAAAGAAAACCCTTATTTTACAAAGATAAAAGGGAGCAGGACCTCTATTCTAGGTGCATGCATTGAGGAGGGGGGTATAAACTGTACTCATGGGTAACTAACACAAGGCAAGGAGTTAAGAAAGTAAAATAATGATCCAAAAATTCTAGGACAATTTGAAGATGAAGAGATTGCTCTCACTGGACAGAACAGAAAAGGTTTCATAGAACAGTCCAAGAAGGATTTTGGAAGGTAGATTTTCTTTCAGGCTGAAGGGAAAACCTGCATAAATCCACTAGATGAGAGATGACAAATTGAGTACAGGGAAAAGTTACAATAGTTACTATAATCTAATTAGAATATAGTGTATGAAGGAGTCAGCTAAATTAAAAACAGGAAAAGTGGGTGGGAGCCAGACTATAGACAGCCTTGAATGCCAGGCTGAAAGATTGCATTTTATTCTAGAGATAGTAGAGAGTCACTGAAAGTTTCTGAACAGGAGAATGAAAAGGTGAAAACCTGTGAATTAGGAAGATGATTTTAGAAGCCAAGTTAAGGATAAATTGGAGAGGTTAATAGTAAATGGACTAGTTAGGAAGCTATTAAAATAGTACAGATGAGAGGAGAAATGGACCTGAACTAGGATCAATTTGGGAAGTGATTGGCTATAAGAAGGTATAGCAACAACCACATTGGTATATGCAGGATGGCTGCTAGCACAGGTTCTTAGATCTGCTTTACTAAGGAAAGATGGCTGTTTAAAGGGTCATCAATCTTTTTTTTAATCACATTCACTAGTTCAGGGGAAAAGTCAGAACCCCGAACTTCAGAGAAAAAACAGAGAAAATAAAAGCAGAGAAATAAAGACCAACAGACAGGGTTCTGACTGACTGAATCAACAATACACTTTACATACATACATAAGGCTCTCCCTGGATTGAGAGAGCCTTTACATCTGAGCAGTTGGGGAGCTCTGAGCATATGACCACTCAGAAGCATAGGACCACTCAAAAGCATAGGACCACTCAGAAGCATATAGCCACTCAGAAGCCTCCACCAGGGAATCACAAGAACCTTCTCATAAGCTACCCTTGATGGGCTCCAACAGGCAGGGAAGATCTTATATCCTATTGATATATTTTATATCCTATTAACATTATAGGAAGAAGGGAAGGGGTAGAGTCCAGGTGACTATGGCTCTGAACCTGAGCAGCTGAAAGGATAGCATTGCCCTCAACAAAACCAGAGAAGTCTGGAGGAAGAGTGGTTTTAATAAGGATGATGACTTAAATTCTGGGCACTTTGAGCTTGATGACTTAGCAGGTAGATTAAGATGACTAAAGGGCATCCAGGTGGAGTTCTCCCAGCAGGCAGTTGAGCATGACTAGAATCATAGAGGATGTTACAGCTAGAAAGTCATCTGAGAGCCATCTGCCTCAGTCAGTCAATACACATTTAATGGGGTGGAGTCAAGATGGCAGAGTAGAAACAGGACTTCTGCAGGGCTCTGGGTCCCACCTCCCCCAATTCATGTAAAAAATGGCTCTAGACAAACTTTGGAGCGACAGAATCCACAAAATGACACAGAGAAGCTAACCTCCTGCTGAGGACAGCCTGGCAGGCCAGCAGGTAGTGGCCAGTGCAGGGTTCTGGGAGCTGACTGGAGCCCACCAGTCCAGCGAGAGGTCTTAGCCCCAGGGCAGCCTGACCAGCCTCTGGCTGGAGGGACTTCAGATCACCAGCAGCTGTGGTTTCCAGAATTATCCACCCATAGATGCCAAGAACAAAGTGAGAGGTCAGTGCAGTGTGGACTTTGGGACCTGGGAATTTGAAGTGCAATCAGACATTTGCCCCTGGGGCAAGAAGTGGCTAAGGCACCCTGGCCTTGCAGCCAAGAGGCAGCTTCAGCTGTGGCCTTCAGAGTATAGGGGGACTAACTGACCAATCTGAGGGGTAATTGCTCTTGCTTTAAGCTGCTTGGATCTGGATTGCTGTATAGGATAGAGGTCCTGAGGTGTGAGTCTAACTTGCCAGAGCAGATGGAGGCTTCGGAGAGGGCACCAAACTAATACCTTTAGCAGCTGAGAAAACCCTAGAGTTTGGGATAAAGCTCCCGTTTCTGGTAGCAGAGTTCTACTGTGGCAAAAAGCCCCAAGGTCAAGCAATTGAGGGGCAACAAGAGCAGGCAAAGGAAGTAAAGTAAATAGAGCAACCCAACTTTACACTCATATTTCAGGGACAAAAACAATCAAAGCATGGAACAAGAAGAAGACAGTGAAGTCAGAACTCCTTCACCCAAAGCTTCCAAGAAAACCATGAGCTGGTTACAGGCCACAGAGGGGCTTAAAAAGGATTTTGAAAATCAAATAAGAGAAGTGGAGGAAAAATTGGGAAGAGAAATGAGATCCATGCAAGAAAATTATGAAATGAGAGTCAACAGCCTGACTGAAGAAAATAATACCTTAAAAAACAGACTAACTCAGATGGTAAAAGAGGCTCAAAAAGGCAATGAGGAGAAGAATGCCTTAAAAAGCCAAATTTGCCAGATGGAAAAAACAATCTCAAAAGCTCTCTGAGGAGAATCCTTCAGATTTAGACTGGAGCAAATGGAAGCTAGTGACTTTATGAGAAATCAAGATACTATTAAACAGATCCAAACAAATGAAAAAAATAGAAGGCAATGTGAAATATCTCATTGGAAAAACCACTGACCTGGAAAATAGATCCAGGAGGGGGTGGCTAGGTGGCACAGTGAATAGAGCGCTGGCCCTGGAGTCAGAAGGACCTGAGTTCGGATCCAGCCTCAGACACTTAACACACACAAACAAAAAAACCTAGCCATGTAACCTTGGACAAGTTACTTAACCCCAACTGTCCTCCAAAAAAAAAAAATAGATCCAGGAGAGATATTTAAAAATTATTGGTCTACCTGAAAGCCACGATCAAAAAAAGAAACTAGAAATCATCCTTCAAGAAATTTTCAAGGAAAATTGCCCCGATGTTTTAGAACCAGAGGGTAAAATGGAGGTTGAAAGAGTCTACTGATCACCTCCTAAAAAAGATCTCAAAAAGAAAACTCCTAGGAATATTATAGCCAGGTTCCAGAGTTCCCAAATCAAGGAAAAAATATTACAAGCAGACAGGAAGAAACAATTTGAATATTGTGGAAACATAATCAGGATAACACAGGATCTGGCAGCTTCTACAATGAGGTTTCAAAGGGCTTGGAATATGATATTCCAGAGGGCAAAGGAGCTGGGTTTAAAACCAAGAGTCACCTACGCAGCAAAACTGAGTGTCATGTTGCAGGGGAAAATATGGTAATTCAGTAGTATAAAGGAATTTCAAGCATTCTTGATGAAAAAACCAGAGTTGAATAGAAAATTGGACATTCAGATACAAGAAGTAAGAGAAGCTTGAGAAGGTACAGGGAAAAGAAATCATAAGGAACTTATCAAAGCTGAACTACTTATATTCCTACATGAAAAAACGATAATTGTAACTTATGAAACTTTTCTCAGGATGAGAATAGCTGAAGGGAATAGAAATGTATACGTATGTATATGTATACACACACATATATGTGTGTGTATGTGTGTATATGCATACATACATATATCTATGTAGGGGGTATATGGCATATGTATACATATGTGAGTGTGTGTATATATGTCTACAGATATACATAGTCAGAGGGCACAGGACCAACTGAGTAGGAAGGGATGATACTTAAAAGGTGAAAATTAAAGATGAGAGAGAAGTATAATGAGAGGAGATGAGGAGAGCCAGAATAGGGTAAATTATCTCATATAGAAGACACAAGGGAAGATTGTTACAATGGAGGGGAGGAACAGGAAGGCAAAAGGGAATGAGTCAACCTTATTCTTATTGAATTTGGCTTAGGGAGGGAATCACATACACACTAAATAGGGTATCACACTACAGGAGAGTAGAGGGGAAGGGGAAGAGAAGGAGGATAATGGAAGGGAGGGCAGGTTGGGGGAAGTTGGAAGCACCCACTTTTGAAAAGGGAAAGGATCAAATTAGAAAATAAAACAAGTGGGGGTTGGGATAGGATAGAGGGAAATATAGTCAGTCTTCCACAGTATATGCACTATGGAAATGTTTTACATAGCTACTCATGTATAACCTATATTGAATTGCTTATCTTTCCAGTGAAGGTGGGTGACAAGGGAGGAAGGGAAAGAATCTGGAATGCAAAGTTTTAAAATCAAATGTTATATATATATATATATATATATATATATATATATATATATATATATATATATATATATATATGTATGTATACATATATACACATATATATGTATACATACATATATACACACATATATGTATGTATATGTATGCATATGTATACATACGTATATATATATATATACATACATATTATCGTTAATAGTTTACATGTAACTGGGAAATGAGATATACAGGCACTGGAGCGTAGAGATCCACTGTGCCCTACTGGAAAGTTGAAGGGGGAATGGGGGAAGATATGGGAGAGAACAGATTGGGGGGAGGGGATATTCAGTGGGAACGCTGTTTTTGGGGTGGTGGGTAGGGAAAATTGGGGAGAAAATTTGTAACTCAAAATTTTGTGGAAATGAATGCTGTAAATGAAAAAATGAAAAAAGAGAGAGAAAGAAAAAATAAAGTAGAAGAGGAAAATTTTTTAAAAATACACATTTATTAAGAGATCTGATCTCTTTGCTAGGCACTGTGCTAAGCTCTGGAGAGCCAAAGAAAGGTCAAAATAGTTCCTCCCCACAAAGAATTAACATTCTGATGGGGGTGGGTGGTGCAGTATAAATAACTAGCCATAAAGTAATCACAGAGTATGTATATGGAAGGTAATATCTGGAGGAAAAGTCACTAGTGATTGAAAAGTCACATGGAACAATTGGAAAAGGTCTCCTACCCAAGAAGAACTGGAGCTGAGCCTTGAAGGAAGTCAGGAAGTTAAGGTGAAAGGATGTGGGTGGGGGGAGGCAGCCAGTATAAAGGCACAGGGACAGCAGGTACAATGTTGTATTCAAGAACTGCAAGCACGCCATTATATCAGGGTCTTAGAGTGTGCAGAAGAGAGTGAAACAAGACTGCAATGGAGGAAGGGGCAGATTATGCAGAGTTTTAAAAGTCAATGCTTTCTATTTGATCCTGGAGGTAAGAGGGAGCCACTAAAGTTCAATGATCAAAGGAGTGCATGGTCAGACCTGTGCTTTAGAAAAAAAATCTTCTTAGTAGATAAGTGGAGGCTAGACAGGAATGAGAAGAGCCTTGAGGCACAGAGACCATTTAGATGGCTATTGCAATTGGCTAACTAAGAGATGATGAAGGTTTGAACTTGGGTTATGGTTGTATGAGTACAGAGCAGAAAGGCAACAAATGTCTTGAAGGTAGAAACAAGAGGATAATATCTGAATCCAGGGAAGCAGCTAAAATGATTGAGTGCTACAGCTCAAGTAGGAAGGGATCTGAGAGGCCATTTAGTGAATCTTGCTTACTTTGTAAATTAAAAAAATAAAACTCCAGAGAGGTCAAGACATTTACTCAAGTGGACATGGATAGGAAGTATCAAAAATGAGATTTGAACCCAAGTCCTCTACCTCCAGAACCAGTAAGGTCTCCATTGTGCCACACTGCTCCCGCCTCTTCTCCACCAAATCATCAAATGAGAGAACATAGAGAGAGAAAATGTGACCAAGTCTAGCATCTTGGAATGGAGTGGGGTGGACATTTGTACTTTGGAGTCAGAATACAATGAAGAATAATTGGTAAATTGAATTTACAGTCAGAAGATCTGGGTATGAGTCTTGGATCTGCCACTAACTATGTGACCTTGGGCAAGTCACTTGAGCTGAGACCTCAGTCTTCTCATCTATCAAAAGAGGACTTCTGTTCTACCTCTCATGAAATTATTGTGAGAAATGTGTGTATAAAATGTTTCTCATTGTTATTTTCCTCTTGAACAGGCTCTCATTCTCCTTCTTCCCCCCAAACACACACACACGAAAGCATATATGTATATGTGTGTATATAACAGCAAATATAGACATATAATGTCATTTATACATATATGTGTGTATTATATATTATTAGAGGCATACCATTTTAGAGTCATCAGGACCCTTAGAGGTCACCTTCTCTCCTAGCCCTCATTCCACAAATGAGGAAACTGCTAATGCCCAGTGAGGGGAAAAGCCTCCCTGAAGGTCATACATCTCCTTAGCAGCAAAGCTTAAAGAGATTTAGTTCAACAAACATATAGTGGGTAACCATGACATCAAAGCTGGCACTATAGTAGTTCATGCAAAGAGTTAAGATAGGTATATTCATAACTGCTGTAGAGGGTAAGATGTACTAAATCCCAAGAGAACGGTGCAAAGTGTGAGAGGGTTTCTGAAGAAGGAATGATCGCATCTGGTTGGGGATGCTACATACGTGCATCATGCTCAAAGCATGCTACTTTATAGCTATCTTAAATTTTGAATTAACAGTTTAAAATTGCCCGGATTCCTGGGTGATTTGGAAGGAAGGCCCATCTGTTCCTTATCACCGCTCATCAAACTCAAGTTAAACCATATGGCATGGCCTCTATTTCCCCTGGGGAAAAAAAAATAAACCTGATACAAGAACTTGTGCCTAGTAGAAGGTACCATTGGTTTAACATATATTAACTTTTATTATACTTATCTTGGCACATAATATTCCTCCTCCCCACCCCCAACCTCAACAAGATGCTAAGAATTTTGCATGCAGAGACTATGTCATATGTCATCTTTGAATCCCCAGCATCTAACACAGTTCCCTACATATAGTAATAATGTTTGTTGAATTTAATTGGCTTCCTGATGTCTATGGATAATGTAGCAGAAAGAACAGTGGAATTGCTAGGGCCAACAACTGTGTACTATGAAGTCAACTGCATACTATAAACTATTGAGCACACCAGCTGTGTGCAGTGGATTATAGAACCCTACTCTGAAAAGATACTATAGAAGAAATGTTCCCATCAAGAAATGTCCTTGATCCACTCACTCACCCCCCTATCTCCCCACCCCCTGCCAAAAACAAATCCTTTGGGAATAAATAACTTCAGGCACATGGTTTAAGGCAGCAAATGACCTGGGAGTTCATTTTCCTTATGCTCTGTGACACTTATAGGATCTGATTCCTAGAGTTATGAGACCTTCAGAAATCAATTCAATTCAGTAAGCATTTATCAATTCCTGCTATAAGCAAACAACTATGTTAGGCACTGGGAATATTAAGCAAATGAAAAACAGTGCCTGACCTCAAGGAGATAACATTCTATTGCTCTTAAACTCTGATCTCATATCTCTCTAACATTCTACTGGTCAAAAACTCTGATCTCATATCTCTCTAGAATTCTAATGGTCAAAAACTCTGATCACATATCTCTCTAACATTCTATTGGTCATAAACTCTGATCTTATATAATTTGGACCCTGGGAAGGCAGCAAGAAAGCAAGATGACACTGGGAAAGTACTCTTACATTTCATTAAATAGTCATCCTATTATGAGACCACAAGGACCTTGGAAATTTTTTACACACACATAGACACAGAATTATAATATGTGTGTATTTACACATAATACATTATACATTACACACACACACCCCTTATTTTTCAGTAATGACAACTGAGAACAAGAGAAGAAACATCTTTTCTGAGTCTCATGGGCTAGTCACACTAAGACATATCAATGCACTGGAAAATGGAAAAGTCCACTATTATTAAGTCACGGAATCCACTGAAGATGAGTATACATTTCTGCCCTCTGTGCTGATGTATCTGATTGATTGTCTTAGAAGGTTATAGCAACACTCTTAGCAATATGACAACCATGTTCTTTCTAAAAGACTAATGAGTGTAGCCCTTCTGCCTTACTGCTGCTGTCTAAGTGTGGATTCTGCCCAAATGCTCCAAGAATAACAGCAAGAGGACATGTGTCAGCTTAGGACCCTGGCACAGAATCATATGAACAAAGACTCTCAGTGGTAGAAGGGATGTCAAAAGATATCTAGCTTGACCTCCTACCCAGTACAGGAATTCCCTCTGCTGCATCCCAGTGAAGAGTCTAGAATCTAGGTTCAAGTTCCTCATTGGATGCCTACTCCCTGTTCTCTAGGTATCAGTTTTCTCATCTGCAAAATGGGGGGGGAGCGGTTAACCTAAATGGTCTCTGAGGTCCCTTTCAGCTCTGGATCTAAATAGATTTTCATCTTAATGGGAGACTATAACGTATTGGAAAGGGCACTGAGCTTGGAATTACAAGAATGGAATTTAATTCCTGGATATAGCAATTAATGGGGATGTGGTCCCTAGGGAAGTCACTTCAGGTCAATGAGTTGACTCAGTTTCCTTGTCAAATGAGAATAATTACATACTATGTATTTTGCAGGGCAGGAAGGAAATTACTGTATAAATATTAGCTATAATTATCTTTCTTCAATGTCTGCTTGAATAATTCCAGAGCCAGGAAATTCATGATAATATAATGAAGCTTAATTCATTGTTAGAGAGGTCTAGAAGTCCACTTCATTCATTCAATAGATATTGTTAAGCACCTAATGGGGAGAGAATATTGCGCTGTTTTTCCTTATAATAAACCCCAAATGTGCCTTCCTGTCTATCTTTTACCCTCCCCTCTAGGGGAAAGTTGTCTTCTTACTCTCCACACTGATTTCTACAACACTAGCCTCTCAAATCTATGTATCCAGCCCCGTTATTTCCTTTGAGTTGTCCTATGGAGTTTCCAACAATCTGCTAGACATCTTCACCTGAGTATCACTTTATTCCAACTCAACAAGTCTAAAGCTGAACTCATCATTCCCACCCCCAAAACTAAACCTCCTCTAATCTTTCCTATTTCTGTTGACCACTGTCCTAAATCACTCACATTCACACCCTCAGTCATCTTTGGCTCTATCCTTCCCCTTGACTCATTTATATGATAAGACCTACCACAACATCTCAGATTAACTCCCATCCTTTCCACTTGAACTAAGGTAGTATCCTAGTTCTTGTCTTTTTAACATCCCAGGAATATTACAACAGCTTACCAATGTTTTTAATTGCATTCCCTCTCTAGTCATGGTGATGGACACAATCATCTTTGTAAAGCACAAGTCTGATCACATCATTTCCCTGCTCAAAATTTTCATGGCTCCCTACTGTTTCTAACATCCCCCAAATCTTAGTCTTCTTTCACATTATCCTCCTTCATATGTTCTATGAGCCAAATCAGACTATTTAATGGGGACTACAAACCTCTCAGTCCTCTAGATTGGCAACCCAATTGGCATCCTCAACTCCTCACTCTCTCTCACTGCCCCATGCCCAATCAGTTGCCAATTCATGTCATTTCTACCTTTGTAAGATCTTTCTTATGTGTTCCCTCCTCTCATCTAACATTATCACCACTCTAGTGCAGGGCCTCATCACCTTACTCCTGGACTGTTACAATAACCTGTTGATGGATCTCCCTGCTTCAGGTCTTTCCCTATTCCAGTAAATCCTTTATTCAATTGTCAAAATGATCTTCCTAAGTTCAGGTCTGACTATATCTCTCTCCCACTCCTATTCAATAAACACCAATGTCTCTCTATTTCCCAATCAACAATAAAATCCCCCGTTTGTTTTTTAAATCCCTTCAAAACCAAACCCCTTCCTACTTTTCCAATATTCTTACACCATATTTCTTTCCACTATGACACTGGCCTCTTGCCATTCCTCACATAAGATACTATCTTCCCATTCCTTGCATTTTGATTGGCTGTCTCCCATGCCTGGAAGGCTCTTGCTTCTCATATATTTCTCCTGGGTTCTCTGGCTTACTTCACATCTTAGCTGAAATCCCATCTTCTGCAGGAAGCATTTCCCCAGTCCTTAATGCCAATGCCTTTCCTCTGAGATGATGGGAGGTGTGGAGAAAACAGATACACAGAGAAAGAGGATATAGATATATGTATATACATATAGATAGGCACATATATATGTGCATACATGCATGTATATGTATGTGTATAAATCTATACACATATACATACATACACATACATATACATATCATACGCACACACATACATCATGTTTGTACATGGTTGTTTGCATGTTGCCTCTCAGAATGTGAGCTCCTTGAGATCAGGGACTATCTTTTGCTTTTCTTTGTATCCCTAGCACTTAATATAATACCTGGAACATAAGAGGCACATAATAAATGCGACTTTCCTCATTCCTTGGTTTTAACCATTCACCCATCAAGCCCTTCCCTCTGACTGCAATGCATTCCCTCTTCCTAGAGCCTATTTCAATCCTTCCCTTTATTCAAGGCTCAGCTCATGTACCATCTCTTCCACGAAGTCTTCTCTGATTACAAGCACTGCAAGCGTTCTCCTAAAATCTTCCTAGAGTACTTTTATATACCCTTGGCTCCTATTATATTGGACCATCTATCTTATTATGTTATAAAATTACGTGTATATAAATCATACAGCAGACTATCAATACATTGAGGGCAAGGACTATGTTTCCTATCAGTATCTTTAGTTCCCTAAAAATCACAGGAATTTAATAACTGTCTGTTGAATTGATTTTTTTTACCCCATATTTGTATTATCCTTCTTAACAAGAATGAATAACTAGCACAACATAGTATTTGCAGGCAGATTATCCTGACTGGGGCTCTGCTTATTTGTGGCAAATCTCCTTTCAGTTCTCACAATGAGTATTACAGATTTGCCTTCTCATACTGTTGTGGGCTGCCCATTCCCTAGAAGAGCTACAAGGGAAGGGTATTTAAATAAAAACACATAATACAGTTTTATCCCATGGAAAGTTTGAAACAGAAATGCTTGAGGGCTACCTGTGGGTGCCAGGAAGATAGCTCAGCTTATCTAGGAAAAAAAGGTAAAAAGTCAGTTTCTAGACTAGGTTGGAAGCAAGCAAACAGAAAAGATAAGTTGTAAAACCCCATTCCTTATAATTCAGGACTTAATATTATGGCCTCTTCATTTTGCCTCAAGTAGAGTGAATAACTCGAAAGATACCTGCCCTATTTGGAGGTAAAATTAAAAACACCTCAAAGCCAAATAAAAATGATCTTCAATCATATGATCTAATCCAATCTGTTCTGTTACTACAGTATTAATCTGTACTGCTCTCTCTATTCTTAATCAATAGATGCTCAAATATTTTTCTCATTTTCCTGTGATATAAGTATGACACATATTACAACTATACTGGGGATCCAACCAGCCAAACTGAACCAACATCTAAACATCTCTCATATCTACTCACCCATTGCTGATTCTAATTCAAATTAATCAAACATGTGCTCTGTACCTAGCATATACAAAGCACTATGCTAGGCACTAGAGGAGACAGGCAGTAGATAAGGACTATACCTGCCCCTGGAGGGACTACCATCACCAGCAAAGCTTAAGCCATACATAGTCTTCAAAAGTTACTGAGCTTGAGAATTACATGAAGCCTTTATAATCACCGATAAATCCCTTTATCACACAATGGAGGACATTGAGGCCTAGAGAGGTATTCATGGGCAGATAGAGTCATGGCCCAAGCCCAGTTCTCTGTATGTTCATCTTCACCTCTCAGGAATATAAAATCTCACTATGATAGAAAAGGTACTATAGATGCTTCTCACACAACAGTCTGCCTTCCCAGAGAGATTCCATCAACATTTTATCTTCTAAATCATCAAAGACTTGAATCCTGTAATGCTTGAGGCAAAAGTCCTTCCTTTTAAGCTCTACATTCTTGTCCTTTGCAAACTCAATGATCCACTTTAGCTGAGACAGTAAATCCTCCCTGCTGAAATACCAATCCTGTAGTGAGAGAAGAAAGAAAAGGAGGCAAAGTGACCAGATGCCCTGTTTTGGCCAGGACCAGCCTGGATTTTAACTTTCCTTCCTTCCTTCCACTATGAGTTGCATAACTTTGGGCAAGACATTTCATCTCCTTAGGCCTCAGTTTCCTGGTTTAATAAAATCAGGGGTTGCTTTTAAAGTCCCTTCATGCTCCAGCATTCTGTGTTCTCAATTCCCTTCCAATCTGATATTCTATCTCTTATGGTTCATTTCCAACTCTAATATTCTATGTTCTATGGCCCATTTCCAGCTCTAATTTTTTATATTCTATGGTCCCATCTAGTTCTAACAGTGCTCTAACAAACACCATTATATTTTGTTTTTCTCTGGATTCCTCTTCTTTTTTTTATTCCTTTTGTCCCTCACTATCACCCCATCTCTCATTCTCTCTAGCTTTGCCCATGGTTCCTTAAGCAATATGCATAATATTTAGTTACTAAAGAATAGCCTCTAGATTTCTGATTAGAGGTTCTAGTGAATTTAATAACTGATTCTCCAGCTGTTACTCTGAGTGACTTAAGCAGGACCCATTAATTAATAATGTAGCACTTTATAGTTTAGAAGGAACTTTCTTCTGAACTTTCCATAGAGATAGATGGTTCAAGCAGCATTTCTTGTTATTGCTCAATCATTTTTAGTCCTATCTGACTTCATGACCCCATTTGGGGTTTTCTTGGCAAAGATACTAGAGTGTTTTTGCCATTTCCTTCTCCAGTTCACTTTACAAATGAGGAAACTGAGGCAAACAGAGAAGTGATTTACCCAGGATCACACAGCTGGTAAGTGTCTGAGGACAGACTTGGATTCAACAAGATGAGTCTTCCTGACTCCAGGCCCCACACTCTGTCTAGTGTGCCATGTAGCTGTCTCCCTCAAGCAGTATTACCCTCAGGTGAAAGATGGGGAAAAGGAATGCAGAAGTGACTCTGAAGCTCATACAATGAGTTAGTAGCAAAGCTAGCACTAGAGGATATGTTTTCTGACTGCCATGCCAGGGCTTTACCCATCACCCTTACTGCACCCCAAAGTATCCACATACAACGTGTGAGACCAGCAACAGGTCATTTACCTATACTGGGCCTCTCTACTCATGTGGAAAAGAAAGAGATCAGACTAGATAACATCTCACAGCCCTTCAAACTCCATATCAATGACTCTATAATGCTAGGATTCTAGGCAAGATATCAACTTGATACTAAGATATTTCTTTGATCTACCCAAGCATGAATACCCGTCAGGTAGATGAAAGTAGGTTTATGGAGACTATCTGAAGGAAAGAGATAACATAAATAATCATAGAATGAAAGAGAAAGAGAGAAAAAAGAAAAGTCAGAAGGAGCTGTACAAGTCATATAGACTCATCTCTTCTTTTAACAGATAAGGAAACTGAGTCAGTAAGTGGTTAAGTGGTGCAGTTGTTAAGTGATGGAGCCAAAATTTGAACCTAGGTCATCTGTCTCCAAACCTAACACTTTTGTCAATTACCCCAGTGTGAAACAGAGATGACTGACAAAACATCTAGAATCACATAGTGAAGCACTTTCATTATCTTGCAGATAGGAACACTGAGGCCAAGAGAGGAAGTGACTTGCCTAAAGAGTCAAATTCTTTTTTTGCTTGTTTCTTTAATCCTGTAATGTGACCGTGAACTTGTGGTCAATCTCCCTGATACTCAGAATCCTAGGGTAATAGTATTACTTTTCTCTTAACAGCTATAAAGCACTTTGAGACCTTTAGCAAAAAGAAACTGTGTGAATACCAGCATTATTTCAGTTTACCATGTTGTCTAGTTCCCAACCAATTAGTGCTGAGTTCTGTTAAGTGAGGACTCTGAATTCACTCCTGGATTTATGCCAGGCTCACTGCTTGGATAGACTAGAACTACTAGGGTCTTTTCTGCTAAACTCTGTAGGACCTACTACAAATGTTGTAAATAATTTTTTTTTAATTTCTTTTTCATGGGCTATTAATAGAATTTAATAGGTCCCTGTAATGATCATCCCACTGTTTGGTATACTATCTTTCTCAACAAACCCTTTATTGGAGTCATTCTTAAGTCACTAGTATAGGAATGACCTACATAAGATGGTATGGTTATGTAAGCCTTGTGTAAACGTGGGGCAGCTAGGTGATGGAATGGATACAGCATTGGGCTTAGAGCCAGTACGCATTTTCATGAGTTCAAATCTAGTGTGACCCTGGGCAAGACACTTAACCCTATTTGTCTCACTTCCTCAGCTGTAAAATGATCTAGAGAAGGAAATGGAAAACTACCCTAGTATATGAGCCAAGAAAACCCCACATGGGATCATGAAGAGTTGGGCATAACTGAAATAACTCAACAAGAATAACATGTAAGCTTCTCTCTGAATGAAAATTATGGTGATGGTGAAATCCATCAAAATCTAGACTAATTCCCAATTCACCCTAAGTAAACCTAGGAAACTTGTACAATCACATAGCTACCTGAAGCAAAATTCTACCTCTTAGTGTAGGAGGGAAAACATTGACCATAAGGCCAGAAGACTCAGCTTCAATTCTCAACTATATTCAAGTGATTAGTTGTGTGATCATGGAGATGAGCAGTTTCTCTTCTCTAAGCCTGTTTCCCCATCAATAAAATAAGTCTAATCATAATTATGCACATTTATGCTTTTATAATAAGACAGAGGTAGCTAAATTATCATCTTCATTTTGAAGACAGAGAAACTGAGATGCATAGCCACATAGCTGCAATAACATTGAATTGCTGATCTAATAGTCATACACGTATCTTTTGATTCCTACACCAGGACTCTTTCTCCTATCTGATACTTTAAATGAAGATAATATAATGCCTATACAAAACAGGGAGGGACACTTTAAAGAAAATTCTTTGTGTAAACCATTAACCCACCACAGAAGCAGTGTGGGGTGGAAAGACTGATGGGTTTTGAAATGAGAACTGGGCTGGTATCTCAACTCTGCTACTTATTAGCAGAAAAGTTGTGCCCTTTCTGGGCCTCAACAGCTAAACAAATTATTAAAGCTACCTTTCAGATCAAACATTTGAGCAATAATAGCCATTATTTCTTTTTAAAAATCATAGTAATACATTACACCTATGTCATGCACTTATATTTTCAATTATTTTATATGTCCTTGTACATGTCTCATTTCCCCTATTGGACTATCCACTCCCTGAAGACAGGCCAGAGCTGTATTTACCTTTGCTTCCTCCCAAATTTGCGGAATAGGGCTGGATACACAGCAGACACTGTGAATGTTGTTATATGAATATTGAAATATTTTATAATTTTGGAAATGTGGAGAATGGATAATTAGTATACACGCACATGACCCTTTTAAAGAGCTTTGATTGCAGATACATCATCATTAGTGGATGGAAATTGAACTTGTTCCAAGCTAGAGAACCACAAAGGTTACTGGTAGCTAAACTACTGGTGAATTTGCAATGCCCACTATGTAAAGCAACATGTGCAAAAGATGCTTACTCTTGATTTTATATAGATATTAATCATTTTAAGAAAGACTCCATTGATGCCTATGATTTCTAGTGTTTTTTAATAGGAATAGGTATTGCACTTTGTCAGAAGCATTTTTTGCATCTATTGAGATAGTCTATTATCTATGTAGTCTAAATCTATATAGATAGATTTGTTGTTTTTGCTATTAATATTGTAAGTTATGCTAATAGTTGTACTATTATTGAACCAGCCCTGTATGCCTGGTTTGTATATTCTTTGTGATATATTGCTGTAGTCTCCTTGCTAGTATTTTATTTAAAATTTTCATTAAGGAAATTGGTCTAGAGTTCTTTCCCTGATTTTGCTTTTCCTGGATTACTTATCAAAACCATACTTGTGCCATAAAAACAAATTTGATAGGATTCCTTCTTTACCTATTTTTTTCAAATAGTTTATAGAGTAATGGTATTAATTGTTGCTCAAATATTTGGCAGAATTTACTTGTAAATCTATCTAGGTTCTGGAGATATTTCTTAAGAGAGCTCATTGATGGCTTGTTTAATTTATTTTTTAAGATAGTTATGTAAGTATTCTATTTCTGCTTCTGTTAATCTGGTAAGTTTATATTTTTGTAAATATTTATCCATTTCACTTAGATTATTAGTATTACTGGAATATAATTTGGTGAAATAACCCCTAATAATTGCTTTAATTTCATCTTTGTTGGTGTTGCATTCAACCTTTTCATGTTTGATATTAGTGATTTGGGTTTTATCTTTTAAAAATTAAATTAATAAATAATTTTCTATTCTATTAGTTTCTGTCATTAAAGAGCCCCTAGTTTTATTTATTGGTTCATTTTTTACATCAAGTTTTATTAATCTCTCCTTTAACTTACAAGATTTTGATGTTTAATTGGCAATTTTAATTTGCTTTTTTTTTTTTTAAGCAATTGGGGTTAAGTAACTTGCTCAAGGTTACACGGCTAGTCATTATTTAATTTGTTCTTTTTCTAATGTTTTTAGTTGCACACCCAATTCCTTGATCTGTTATTTCTCTCTTTCATTGATGCATTCATTTAAATATATAAATATTCCCCTAAATTCTACTTTGGCTATATTCCACAAATTTTAGAATATTGTCTTATTATTGTCATTCTATTTAATAAAATTATTGATTTTTCCTTTGTTTCATTTGTTGGATTAGATTTAATTTCCAATTAGTTTTTAATCTATGCTTCCATGATCTTCTGTTGGGTGTAATTTTTATTGTATTGTGATATGAAAAGGGTATATTAAATATTTCTGCTTTTCTGCATTTGATTGTAAGGTTTTTATGCCCTAATACATGGTCGGTTTTTGTGAAGGTGCCATGTATAGCTGAGAAAAACGTATACTACTTTCTATTCTCATTCTGTTTTCTCCAGAGATCTATCATATCTAACTTTTCTAAGATTCTATTCATTTCCTTGACTTCTTTCTTATTTATTTTATGGTTAGATTTATCTAGCTCTGAGATGGGAAAGTTGAGGTCCTCCACTAATGTAATATTACTGTCTATTTTCTTCTGTAATTCATTTACTTTTTCCTTTAAGAAATTGGATGCTATTAGGGGTGGCTAGGTGGTGCAGTGAGTAGAGCGTCGGCCCTGGAGTCAGAAGGACCTGAGTTTGGATCCGGCCTCAGACACTTAACACACACAAACAAAAACCTAGCCGTGTGACCTCAGGCAAGTTACTTAACCCCAATTGCCCACCAAAAAGCAAAAAAGAAAGAAAGAAATTGGATGCTATGCCACTTGGTGAAAATGTTTAGTATTGATATTATTTGTAACTCAATATCTTGTGGAAATGAATATTGAAAACTAAAATTAAATAAATAAATTATGGGGAAAAATATACTGGCACAGTTTGCCATTTCCTTTTCCATCTAATTTATACATAAGGAAACTGAGGCAAACAAAGTTAAGTGACTTGCCCAGGGTCACACAGTTAATAAGTATGAGAGGCCAAATTTGAACCCAAGTCTTCTTGACTCCAGGTCCAGTGATCTATCCACTGTACCACCTAGCTGCCTCACCTATAAATAGGGGTAGTAATAATTTCACTCTCAGAGTGACTGCCTTAAAACTGCTTTGAAAATTTAAGTGTTATCACTGCTTAGCTAAAACCCATACCACTTTCTCTTGTCACCCCTTTCTGCACTCATCAATAAGCCCTGGGTAACCATACCTCCCAGCCACACAGTTCTCTCATGTTTTCCTTTGCTTACTCACCATAGCATCTCTATCCACTCTGCTCTCCTCAGTTGTGGAATTCCCAGAGTCCAGTAGTCAAACACATTCTGTCCCTGAATCTTTGTAAGACATGAGCAGAGAAGTCTGAGCTGGGTAACAGGGATGGGAAATAATACTACTGTGTAGAAATGAAGTCTCAGAAAATGCAGGAAAGGCAAAAATCTCTGAGCACTTTGGTCTGACCAACAGGGAAATCACCTATTTCTCGCCTGAGAAATGTAAAGAAGATCTAAGTTTTTATTTCATATTCACTATTCTGGCTACAAAAGCAACAGTCTACATATGCAAAAAGCCTCAAACTCCAGAAAACAGATGAAATGCTAGCCTGGGTTTCTCCTCCCAATGCCTCTTCCCTATAAGGAAAGTCCTAGTCCATGCTGTTTACGTTAGAACCAGAGATAAATTCAAGATCCAGTGAAGTTCCCAGCTGAGAGCCTAGGAGTTTCTTCTTGATTTAATCCCAGGTTCTAAGGGATTTTAAAAAATGGGCCAGTGAGGACAACACCTTCTGCCCATCTCAGTAACAAGGTTTTCAAGGGAGTCTGGTGCCAAGTGGGAAGAGATACCGCTAGGCTTCAATGAACATAGGTAGAGAGAGCTGGGAAATTTGCCCTTTGGGGACAGAGCACCATTTTTATCTGCTAAGATTCAATTCCTAAACAACATACTGAGACCTGTTTACCTGTCTTATAACAGCTGCTTGAAAAATAACAACTCCAGTCAATAGCCAATAGTTTATCTACATGATCCCACCAAATTCAGAAGTTGTTTTTTGATTCCCATAGACATACCATGAAGAATTCACTGATTTTTTCCCCTCACCTTTTGAGTTCAATGGAATTTCATGAGAGTATGTGTGTGTGTGTGTGTGTGTATACACATATACATATATACACATACACATATATACCCATACATATATGTGTGTATACATATACACACATGCATGTGGGAACATACACACATATTCAGAAGCAGCTCTTATGGAGTGGAAATCATGCTGGACTTAGAGTTTAATGGTAAAGGTTCAAACAGGATCTGCCACACACTACCCATAGTTACTGCTTAACTTCTCTGGGTCTCACTTTGTTGCTCTATATACTAGGGATTATAACACCTGTGTCATTATGCCTCATTACATTTATTCAAACAACAAGTACTTATTAAGCGCCTACTATTTGGTGGGGGAGGGGGGGTATAAGGATAAAAAAGAAGCCAAGAAACGAGACTAGAAGCATTTACCTTTTCTACTAAGTCCTGTCCTCAAAGCACTTATATCCTGCTGGTAAGAGGGGGATGAACCCCAAAAGGCTAATAGAAAACATGTATAAAAATTGGGGAAGGACAGTCACAAAATTAGCATTGTCATGAAACTCAAGGGAGAAGCAATACATAACACTTTATAAACTTCAAAGCACTTTACAAATGGCAACTGTTTTTACTCATTGTGCCTCTAACTTTAGTATTTTTCTCTTTTGTGGGGTGGGAACCTGAAGCCATTACACTTAAAATCATAAAACTCTGTTGCTGTTTAGTTGTTTCACTCCTGTTCAACTCTCCATGACCCCATTTGGAGATTTCTTAGAAAAGATACTGGAGTGGTTTGCCATTTCCTTCTCCATCTTATTTTATAGATGAGGAAACTGAGGCAAACTAGGGTAAAAAAACTTGGCCAGGTCACATGGCTAGTAAAGTATCTAAGGCCACATTTGAACTCAGGTCCTCCTGTCTCCAGGGCCAGTGCTCTATTCACTGCACCACCTAGCTGCCCCCATAATATCTGTAAAACACTTTAGAGTCTTTAAGCCCTATATACATACTAGGTGTTGTTATTTTTATTGCTAGTAACATTATCTTATCAATCAAAGTAATAAATGAAAGTTTTGGAAGTGAAAGAAGAAAGTGGCTCACACTATAGTAGAAAGAGTACTGGACTTCGAGTCAGAAGATCTAGATTCAAATTCTGACTCCAACATCATTTAGCAACTGTGTGATTATAGGCAAGTCACTTCTCTGCTCTGAATCTCTCTATACAATAGGGATAAAAAATGCTTGCAGGACCTGCCTCACAAGGTAGTTGTGAGGAAAACATGCTATAAACCTTAAAATGCTATATAAATGTGAGTTATTATTATCAATAGCGATAACAATAGCAATAAGAGTAGCTGGTAGGAAAAAAGGAAACCTGCTGAGATTAAGTTGCTTTGGAGTTTTAAAGAAGCTATCTACTGAATGCAATCTCCTTCCTCCACTTTGTTTGAGCACTTTCCCCAGATCTCTCCTTTGCCTTTGTCACATTCTACTTTGTATCTCGCTTTTCTGTGTACGTGTCTTTTCCTCACCCTATCACATAGTAAATTCCTTTATGGAAGAGTTTGGACTGTTTTTTCAGACCCTCACATAGTAAAGCCTTGTACATAGTAAATGCTGAAGCCATGTCTGCCAAATTGAATTACATATGTCTTTTGACATGCAAACAGAACGAGGTAATGGGGATTCAGTGGCACACAATGAGGGGTCAGGTATAAAGCAGAATGGCTATTCTTTTTGGATAGTATTTTCAGAGCTGTCCAAAAAGTCTAAGAATCATCTTGGGAATGATTTTTTTTTTTCTGTTACTTCTTATCATCCAATAAACCTCCAATTAAAAACACAAGAATATTCTATTGCTGATGATGCTATCTTCAGTAATCCTGTATGAAACACTTCTCCATTAGAACAGTGACCTATCAAAACAAAACAGATCAAAGAGCATCCATCCTCATCTACCTGATGCCCAACACAGACCCTGCACAGCTGGGTACTTAGCAAATATTTTGGATAACGGTGGTGATGTATAGCATGGTGTCATTAGTTATATTTTATAGCACGGGTAAAGAGTTGGAGTATCATGCCTCTTTATCCAAGGTTATTTTTCATGAAAAATCTGATTGAGTCATCATGGGATTCAGAGAGACTATTTTTCTCATTAACAGGGAACTGGCTTAATGACAAGAAACAGAGGGTAGGAGTAAACAGGAAAGGCTCTAAACTGGGAGGAGAAGAGAGCTGGGTTTCCAGGAATCAGGGATGGAAACTCAACTTTCTTTACCTGTTGCCCAGTAAACGCCTTACTTTGTAAAGAAATGCTAAGCTGATGAGGAACAGTGAAATACTGAACTCCCTGGACCTCAGAGGGTTTGGCATTAGGTGAAACCTCTTACATTCTTATGTTCTTATATGTAGGGTTTGGGGAGGTTTACATGAAAGAATTTTGAAAATGGCCAAGAATGTCACACACATGAGGTGGGAGCAGGTCAAATGGAAGAAGTGCTGCATTTGGAGTCAGGAATAACCTTACCGCCTCAGATGCCTATTAGCGGTGTGACCTTTGGGAGATCATTTAACCTTTCTTAGCTTCAGTTTCCTCTATAAAATGGGCATAATATAAATAACACCTACTTCACAGGGTTGTTGTGAGGATCAAATGGAGGCATAAACCTAAAATATTTCAAAAACCTTAAAACACTGTACAAATATTAGGCTATCATCATCATCATTATTATTATTAAAGAATCGTTGCGGTGGCTAGGTGGCACAGTGAATAGAGCACTGGCCCTAGAATGAGGAGGACCTGAGTTCAAATCCGACCTCAGACACTTAACACTTACTAGCCGTGTGACCTTGGGCAAGTCACTTAACCCCAATTGCCCTCCAAAAAGCAAAAAAATAAAAAAAAGAATCATTGCTGATATTATTCTTGCTGTGACAATTCAACACACACTAAGTGTATACTATGTAACAAAGAAGGAAACATAAAGATTATATTAAGACATAGCCCCTGCTGTCAGGGAGAATGGAAGACACATAAAAAGAATAATACAGGATAAATATATGAGAGGAGTACAAATAGAGTGTTATGACAGCTCTGGACCAGAAAAAGGATTGTTGACAAGGAATTTCAGGGAAAGCTTCACATAATGGGTGTCCTCTGACTTGGACTTTTAAAATATGAGTAAGAATTGAATAAGTAAAATGGAGAAGAAAGAGTATTTCAGCCACGGGAACAATGGAAACAGAGCTAAAAGGTGAAAGAAAAAATAGGGAAATTTTTTTTAGCTTTGCTAAAATACACACTATATGAGGAAAGATATAAGATGAGGCTGGAAAAATGAGTTTTGTTAGAACTCGAATGCCAGGCAAAGGGTTAGTGCCATCTTCTTCAGTAGTAGTAGGGAGTCACTGAAAATCACTGAACAGAGGAGGAGTGAGTGACATGACCAAATTCATGCTCTAGGAAGATGAATCTGGCAAGAATATGAAGGATAGTTTAGGTTGGAGTTCTTGACCTGGGACTTGGGAACATGGTGTATGTGCATGTGTACATGCATGTATTATGTGTATATGTACTATATACATATAATGTATATGTGAATGTATACATGTATGTGTGTATATATCATATATATATGTATATATAATATAGAACCTCTGTGCATATTCTTACATGTACACACATAGAGATATGTACACACACCTCCTACAGATACACATTATTTTATATATAATTAGATAATCGTACTTCAATATAATTGGCTTCCTCTGTAATACTATGCATTATATTCTATGCATTTTAAAGTGGTATTCTGAGAAGGGGTTTCTTGGCTTCACCTGAATGCTAGAGAGGTCCATACAATATTCAGAAAAAGGAAAACCAGAGTCCTTTGTTTATACCTGGGGTGGGGAACCTGCAGCCTGGAGGTCACATGCAACCTTCTGGGTCCTAGGGCACAGCCTTTTGACTGAGTTCTACAGAACAAATCCTTTTATGAAGGGGATTTGCTCTGTGACATTTGGATTCAGTTAAAAGGTCACATTTGGGGTGGCTATGTGGCACAGTGAATAGACAGGACAGGAAAAGAGAAGGGAGGGGAGGGACTCTTGCAACCGATTTGCATGGTTAAGCAAAACAAATTCTAGCATTGACCATGCCAAAAAATGTCTCCCTATGCAATTGGAGTCTAATATCTGTTGGGATCTTTCCTCTGAGATCCTAATCCACATCTCCAGTAACTTGCAGGATGTCTGTTGATATCCTTTCTAGAATCTCAAACTCAAATCACACATAAGTGACCTTACCACCTTCTCCCTAAAACTCAACAGGCTTTCCAATTTCTTTTATCTTCTCTATGGCACCACAATCCCCCCAGTGACCTAGGTTTGAAACTTCAGTCACTCTTGACTCTATATTTCCTTTTCCCCCATGTCAGATAAATTACTAATATCTTTCCAATGGTTCTTCCACAATGTCTCTCACGTCATTTCCTTATCTCCATTCATATTGCTTCCTACAATTCCAATTCAGGTTCTTACCACTTCTTGTCTGGACTATCTTCACTTGTTTGTTTTAGTTTATATTTTGTTTTGATAAAATACATTTTAAAAAAAACAAGCAAATCCCTTCCAAAGTATAAAAAAATACAAGTTTATCAATTATTAATGGAAAGGAAGATGTCTCCTTTAACTATTTGTCTAGAATATTTTAACAAGAACACATTTATAAATAATACAATATGGCTTGTGAAGCATTTTCTACATACTGTAATATACCTGTCATTAGGTCGTGCAAATATGCATTCATTCATTTATTCAATAGGTGTTTATTAAGATCTCACTATACTCCACACAAAGTGCTAGACACTGAGGATAAAAAGATAAATACAAGGAGCTTATATTCTTTTGGAGGGGCAGGGGAAGCAAATATACACAGATAAGGAAATGCAAAATAGAAAGAAATATGGAGGGGCCACTCCCGACTGGGAGGATCAAAATAAGCCTTGTGTATAAGTGACACATAAGCTAAGCCTGAAAGGAAGCTAGGGATTCTGCTGGGTCGAAGGGAGGTAGGAGTGCATGGCAGGGATAGGGTCAGCATCTCCAGACTGACTCCAGACACAAACCAAGGCTCAGAGAGACAAGGTGATGTGCCCTTGGTCACAGAGATAAGTAAGCAGCAGTCCCCATTTCAAGACCACATCTGACACAGCTTTTTCAATTCAACTGAACCATCTCATAACAGGCAACCCTGCCACTGACCTTCTATTCTCCAGTTCATCCCTCACACAGATAGCTGCCAAAATAATTTTCCTACACGGCAGAACTGGCATTTTAACCCCAAACCTCCAAATCAAAGGCTCACTCAACTACACCAGGCTGAGATCTTGATTAGAATTCAGAAGAATTAGTTAAAACAGAATGGAATGCAAAATACAGGGGGGTCAGATTGCACAGCTTGGAAATTTTACTCTAAGACATCATTCAACTGGCCATAGAGTAACTCATCCAGCCTCTGATTGGACATGACCACCTGTTAACAGCCCATGCCATAGATTATCCCCTTAATTCAGAGGTACTTCTTAGTGGACCATGTATCGCTGACTAAACAATCAATTTTATTACTTTGCAGTCACACTTCATCACTTAGTTCAAACTCCCTGACAGTTTCCTAATCTGTAAAGTAATAGCTGGCATTTTTTATACTAGCTATTATCTCTATAGTGCTTTAAGATATGCAAAGTTCTTTACAAATATTATCTCAGTTGAGTCTCACAACAACCCTGGGAAGTAAGTGCTATTATTATTTTTTTTTAATAATACAGATAAAGAAACAAAGACAGAGGTTAAGTGACTTGCCAAGGGTCACATAACTAGTAAAGTATTTGAAGTGGAATTTGAACTCAGGTCCTTATGACTCCAGGTACTGGGTTTTAAGCATTGTGCTACTACCTGCCAGGGACAATTATGGAGATAATAATTGTACCTACCTTAAAAGGTGGTTGTGAGAATCAAATTAATATATGGAGAGTGCTTTCTACACTTTCTACACAATCTACAAAATATCAATTTAAATCTGAGCTAGAATTGTTGTAGTGCATACAGTCTCTAAGGATAGGGCGGCTAAGTGGCACAGTGAGTAGAGTGCTGGCCCTGGAGTCAGAAGGACCTGAGTTTGGATCCAGCCTCAGACACTTTAACACACACAAACAAAAACCTAGCCGTGTGACCTTGGGCAAGTTACTTAACCCCAATTACCCTCCAAAAAGCAAAAAAAAAATCTCTAAGGATACCTAGGTGGTGCAATGGATAGAGTTCTGGGCACTTAAGAAGACTCATCTTCTTCTGTTCTCAGACACTTACTAGTTGTGTGACCTTAGTCAAGTTATTTAACTCAGTTTGCCTAGGTTTCCCATTTTTAAAATAAGTTGGAGAAGGAAATGGCAAACTACTTCAGCGTCTTTGCCAAGAAAATCCCAAATGGGTCAGGAAGAGTTAAATATGACTGAACAACAACAAATAGACTGTCTAGGCTCTCTCCCAAACCTACATAGATTAGCAAAATGGGCCCCCAGAGTACAGCTGTTACTTGTACCCTATGAGTCTAAAGGTAGCACTGATGGGGTTTCATGAGCCCCAAAAAGTATGCTTCCCATTATAATTATCAACTGATAACAATTAGTTGGCCAGGATTATACATAACTTAAGAATGGGTATTACTAATATAGTATAGTAAGAAAAATTAGCATCAACATCCCCCAAAGTTTATGACACACTCTAACCCTAGAAAATACAGAATCCAGGAAAAAGTAGGTTCCAACTTTAAAAGCACCTGTGGCAAAGGGCTAACTCACAGCTCCTGATTTCTGGGAAATTAGTTCCTCCCAGTAATAGAATTCTCATGAAGACATTATATCTTAAGTACAGCATATCTGATCTGCTGGGTTCTTTGTAGAAGCTTGAATCTTCTTTTTCTTAATGTGCACAGTCTGTTCTCAGATCCTAAGGTACTGTCATCAGCCTGAAAAGATTTTAAATTGGCAATGGACGATGGGAAGTTCAAAATCTTCTGAGTCTTAGAAGAAGTTAAGGTCCTCCTTTGGTCGAGATAAAGAGGTGACACCTAGGTCAAGGATAAGATGTTCTCTTCCTCACCCCCATGGAATTTCTCTACAGGGGCAGCTCTCTCTCCTTTTTATCACCAGACACTTAAATCTCTAATTTCAACTAGCTTGATGATTTCAAACAGGCCTCAGGGGAGCAGTGCCAAGTCCCCAGCTAATATAGATAGACCTCCTGTTGAATCTAGAGAGGTGTCCAGACCTTATTCACACCTGGAAAATTATTGAGATTTGTTCTCACCTGAAAAAAATGTATCAAGATTACTTAGAGTAAGGTAATTTCAACCCCACACTTACATCATCAGTACTATTACCTCTAAGTTTCTGAACCAAACCAAAGAGAAGTGACTTACCCAAGCCAAACAGTAAGTGGTAGAGGCTAGACTTGACTCCGAGTTCTAGTCCAATTTTTTACACTCTATTATATAGTCTTAAAACTACAAGACCTTGAACAAGACAAAGGCAGATGCCTCTGTCAACCAGTCTCAAAGGAATGTCATAATGATGAATGAATTAATAAAGAGGCATTTATTAATCACCTGCTATGTTCCAGTCACTGTGCTGAATTCTAGAGATATAAAAGTTTATATTCAAGTAGGGAAATACAATACATAACAGGAATGGTGGCTGGGGAAAGAAACTTTGATTATAAAGTCACAGGGATGGTGAGCTGATGTAAAGAGCAGTAAACTGACATGACCTTTCCAGAAATAATGGCACTCTTAACTTGATTACTTTGCCAGAGTATGGAGAAATCTAGGAGAATGGGATGGAGGATGGGCAGTAAGAGGTGATGGCAAGTGGTAAAATGGCTTAGATGGATAGATGGATAAGTGGATTAATCACCTCAGGAATTAGAGACATTGCTCCTGGAGGTCCAGGGTACAGAAATCCAGGACCTATAGATCTAGATCTCCTATGGAAGTTGTTGGTCTGCTGGTCCAGGTGGTAAGAAGTAGGTCAGTGGTGTTAAGCCTTTAGTAAGATAGTCTGGGCAGAAGACTGGAAGGGATATAAAACTAACACAGTCTGATAGATATATACAAGCTAAGTGATCTATTGTGCACTCAGTCATTAATCATCTCTGTGGAAGCCCCTGTGATAATATCTGATCAAATGTGATATCTATAAAGCACTTAACAAAGAACCTGGCACATCATAGCAACTTAATGAACATTTGTGTCTTTCTTTCCCATCGCTTCCTTAGATAAGGGTTAAGATTCAAAAATCTTCAAGAAAAGTTATAGTAGAACCAATATAGGAGAGCAGAAGAAGCACTCCTCTGAATTGTCTCAACATTCTCTTCCAAACTTTAAAATGACATCTCAAATCAAATTCTGGAGTGGCAGAGACAACAAAAGGTCAAAATGACATGGTCTTCCAGCCCAAGACTACTTAGGAGGTCAGAAAGAGAGATCTGTGACACAAGTCTGGAGGTTGTCTGGGAGGTCACATGGATGTGACATCAGTGCTAGGACTAGGTGGAGATGAAAGAAGCAGCAGTAGTTTTGGGATTTTGCAAAAATAGCTAACCTGGAAAATAGATTGAGGAGAGATAACTTAAGAACTATTGAACTACCTAAAAGCCAGGATCAAAGAAAAATACCTAGACACTGTCGTGTTTGAGATTTTAACAAAAGGATAAACTGAGGCAGATCTCCAAGCAAGATAACATTTATTACCAAGGACATGCTACCTGTCAATAAATGAGTCAATGGCTTGCCTCCATTAGTGCCAAAGATCCCTAGCAAAAGGACAGTTCCCCTTATATAGGTTTTGTGGAGTACAGAAATGTGTTCAGGTTTATAGGTTGTATATCTGTAATCTGAAGTCAAACTTCTATAGGTTCAGAAAGGCTCACTCCCAAGTACACCACAGGGAATTTAATGTTTTAGCCACAACTCTGTGAAGACTCTCTGCTAAATAGATCTACAGGGGTTTCAGAGGAAGTTCCCACACTGATAAAAATCACAGTTCCTCAAACTAGTAAAGTATTATATGCAAAAGAATTTTTAAAAAGTGAAATCATAAATGAGAATCCTTATAAGTACATGAAACTTCTCTACTTCTGAGTCTCTGCAAAGGAGAATCCCTTAAGATTTAAAAACAAGCTGTGAATACAAGGAGAGGTAAATAGACTTCTCTGCTTTAAGTTAGGGCTCTACTCAGAAACCTAACCTTAAGAAGATAGCACTAAGGTTCTAAACACTTAGCAATGAAGACAGACTAGAAGATGTGTGTGTGTCAGAGGGAATGGTGAGGTGTAGAGAGATTAATTCCTTTGTCCAGCTTGGTGCTGCACAGGAAAGGTAATAAAACATCCCAGCCTTGATGTATTTCTGAATTCCCCTAACAATGTCCTCTTCAAAGAAAACATTTTCAGAAGAAAACTGAATGGAGCTCCCACTTAACAGAAACATGCATGCTTTTGTTTGATACAGAAAAGGTTCTGAAAAGAATAAAAAAGCTCTAAGTGACATTAAACTAAAGAGGAGAAGAGTATTAAGCCAAATTAAAAGACCTGAAGTTAAGTTCACATGTGTTCCCTAACAGTAGACAGCAGTTCCCAATGACATTTATTTCTTTATTTTATTTCTTTCTTTATTTTTTGCACAAGGACAAAAAATAATTCTCTAAGGATACCTAAGTGAAGCATTTTCCAAGTAGGGTCTCTTCTGGCTGGTTTTATAAGAGTTGCAGGTATTATTTCTTCTTAATTACAAAGAAGAGGCTCTCCTTGGATTTCACTGTAAATAACTATACATGACAGGAGCCCAGTGGAGTTGAGAGTCTGTACTGGGAAGGCTTCTAAGTTTAGTTTTAAGCAGAATACTGATAGTCTAACAGATATAAGAGTAAGGGAGATGGAAACCATATCATATGAGTGAGCATTGAAGGAACTGGTTAATAGTTAATCTGGAAAAAAGAGTATATTATGGGAGTCAAGTTAAGGAGTTAATCATGTACAGAATAAGGATATGATGGTGCCAACATTAACTGCCTTATCTGACTATATCTGGAATGTTGTATTCAGGTCAAGGATAAGATTTCAGGAAGGTCAATGGCAAAGTGGAATGTCTTCAGAAGGCAAGTAGGATAGTAACAGGATTACAAACAAAAAAAGGATTTGTTTTGAGAAATTTTTTTAAATAAATGTTTATATTCCAAAAGAGAAAGGAAAATGGGAAGGGGAGGTCATGATGTCCTCAAGTATTTGGATGATTAACATGAGAAAGACTTTGCATAGCCCCAAAGGGTAGAAAACAGGAATAATGGGTAGAAGTTGTAAAGAAGCAAATTTTGGGTAAAGAAAAACTTATGTGTCAAAAAGTGGAACAAACATCTGCAATAAGGCAATCAACAAGCAGCTTACTATATGTCAGACAAAAGGCTAAATACTAGGGATACAAAGGAAGCCATAAATATATTCCAAAGGAGCATATACATATACATGCAAGATACATAGAGTTGGTGAAAGGTAATCTTAGTGGAAAGTATTAGTCCTCTTGGTGAGGACTAATAGAAGGACAGCAGGAAAGTAAGATTTGAAGACTTCAGGAGAGATTTGACATAAGACTTGAAGGAATACAGGAGGGAGAAGGGAAAAGGGGGAAGAGAAAGCATTCTAGACTTGGGAATCTGCAACACAATGGCACACAAAGATAGGAAATGGAGTATCATGTCTGGGGAATAGACAGTAGGTCAGTATAACTGAATCATAGAGTGCATGGATGGGAGGAAAGTATGAGATCAGAAAGGTAAGAATAGGCTAGGTTATAAAGAGATTTAAAGGAAAATTTATATTTGGTCCTAGAGGTAATAGGTAGCCCCTGACATTTGTTCAGGAGAGGGGTGGCATGGTCAAATCTGTGCTTTATAAGAATCAATTTGGCAGCTGAATTGAGGATGCATTGGGGGAGGGAGAAATCTGAGGTAAGAAGAACACGTGAAAGTATTTATAATAGTCCCCCAAAACAGAGAATGAGTGCCTGAACTAAGGTGGTAGCTATGTGGCTTGAAGAGAGACATGTACAAAAAAATAGTATGAAGGTAGAAACAAGATTTGACAAGAGTGGATATGTGGGGTGAGTAGTTGAGTATAATACCAAAACTGTAAGCCTAGTTTCTTGGAAGGATGGTGGCATCAATAGCACTAGGAAAAGCAGAAATAGAAAAGGGTTTAAGGGAAAGATAATGAGTTTTATTTTAGATATGATGACTTTAAGATGCCTCTAGGAATTCAGTTTGATATGCTTAAAAGTGAGTTGGTGATAGGTAATATGGGACTGAAGTCAGGAAAAAGATTAGGGATGGATATGTGAATCACCTAATCATCAGCATGGATCAGATGATAAATGAATACACAAGAGCTGATGAGGTTACCCAGCAAGATAGTATAGAGAGAAAAGAGAGAAGAGGGCCAGGACAGAGCCTTGAGGGATACATATGATTAGTAAGTGTGAAGATCCATCAAAGAAGACTAAGAAAAAACAGTCAGACAGGTAGAAGGAGAACCAGAAAATAGCAGCATAATGAGAAAAAAATCAAGTAATTTAAAAAAAAAGATGGGAGAGACATGAGAGAGTTTGTAGGCATCAGAAAAGTGCCAGAATAGGGACAGATTGATGATTAGACAGACTGTGGGTAGAAAAATAAGGGAATGGGATGAACAATGCAAGTTGGTTGTAACAATGGGAAGGACAATGTCTTCTTCAGAGATAAAAGTTAAGAAGGCAGATGGTGGGAATAATTTAGGGTTTGGTGACTGTCAGGGCATGACTACAATAAGAAAAGGGGGGCAAGTAATAATGGAAAGCTGGACTGGTTCACAAGGGGTCAAGACAAGGAGAGGAAGAGAATGTGTCCAATGAAATGGTGATTGTCTAGCAAAGAATTGAGAATAGCATGAGCAAGAAAATAGAACAGTTGTGGGGGATAGTAAATCAGGCATATGACCATCTATTTCTGTGTATAGTTTAGGTGAAATGAAGAAATAGGTCCTGGAAGTTAAACAGATTGAAGATTAGGAAAGTTAAGGTATTTGAGGGAGCATGAATAGATAAATTGAAGTCCCTATATGAAATTAGTAGCTAGGGTTAAAAGAAAGATTGTGAGCTAGGCACTGAATTTATTAAGGAAGTAAAGAGAATATCCTGGAATTCAATATATAACAACCAGAAGAATGTAAAATTGGTGATAAATTTCTATTTCATGAACCTCAAAGGAGAAAATGTTGCTGGGTTTGATAGTAGTGGGAGATCCTTGAAATAATAGTGGAAAGGAAGGAACAGTCTGACTTCCCACCATGAGCAAGATTTGCAGGTATATAAGTAAAAGTACCAGTATTGGAAAGAGTGGCCAGGGATTCAGAAAAGACCAAAACTCATTGAGTGCCAGAAGATGAAAGTGTAAAAAACAAAAAGGTTTGGGATGAAAGGAAACTTTGTTAGTTATGGAGCAGGCATTCCAGAAAGGAAGGGGCAGGCACAGGTAGAATGGGACATTGGTTGGGGCAGAGAAGGTAAGACGGAGGTAGATGGGAATGAGAGCAGACAGCTGGGGAGAAGGTACAAGGTTTGTGAATTGGCAGCCAAGGGCTTAGAATCATTGGGATTGTGGAGAGAATGTAGGAATGAGAGTATACTACCATGGAGGCATGAGTCCAGACAAAATAATTGGGTAGAGATCAACTAAGGAAGATCAGTGAATATATTGTTCAATATCCTCTCCTTATGGTCTAACCTCATGGTGGGCAGTAATGTATCCCATGAAGTCCCAATAGGCCACTTCACTGAAGGCAGGAGCAGACTGAAGCACATTTCTTCGGATTCTAGATAGGAAATAGGGTGTTGTAACAAGAGGTGAGAAAGCTAAAGACATATGTTGGAAGCTGTAATGAGGATAGAGAAGCTGGAGAAGGTTTTGGGACAAATGGAACCCAGGAGGAGGTGGTCAAGGCCCTTGGGATAATCCCCGTGGCACTGAAGAAGACCCTGGGAGGGTGGGAATTTAAAGGCAGGTTCTAGAGCAGATTCAAGTGACTGGGACTGGTCATGAGTAAGGCCCTGCATAGGTAAGGAGTAGGACTCAACTTCAACGATAATTTTCTTGGGATGTCATGGGGAGAATTTCTGTTTTGGTAAAGGTTGAATAAGAACACCTTCAACTCTCCTTTCTTGTCTCACCATTATACTTATATTTATCCACTTGTTAAGAAGACCATAAAAGAGACTCCTACTTGGGCATGATTGGACCACATAGCATCTGATCCTCTGTGTTTCTCATGCTGGTGGATGCTTTCTCATTAGGCAATTTTGAAAATCTGAAGGAATAGGAGGCTTTGGCTTGAAGCTGCCTGAATTCCCAGAGGTCACAAAAAGCCAATTAAACCTGAGTTTCCTGGAAACTCTAGGAAATTAGATTTTTGGGTTTTCTGGTTTTTCCAGATAGCTCTAAGGTTCACCCTTTTAAGCCCCCATATTTCCTTTTTTAAAAAATGACTTGAGATAGCAGAGATGTTTTCCGCCCTAAATTATAAAACTATTGCCCTGTTTTTCTAAAGGATGCTGAACACAATTTAATCTCTTCTTGATACTTTTGCATTATTACACATAGTAGGCACTTAATAAATAGTTATTGAAAGAATAAATGTATGAATGACAAAAATTGGTGCTGTTTCAATAGCATCAGAGGATGCCTGAAGTCCAAACTCCAAAATCCTATCATTCTGGGAACCTAGAATTTGTGAATTTCTAGGATGAATGAATGAGTGATGAAGCATTTCATTAAGTGCTTTTCATGGGCTAAGAACGATAAATGGATAGAGCTGGAAGGAATTCTAGAGGTCACCGAGTCCAACTCTTTCATTTTACAGATGAGGCGACTTCATCTCAGGGAAAGGAACTGACTTTCCTTAGTTGGAAAGTAGTAGACAACTGAAGCCTAGACACAAGGTCTCCCAGCTCACTTTTCCTTGTCCTACTCACTATACAATACTATCTGTATGTGAATGTGTTTAAAAGTGTCTCAGACAGTGTCTGGAATTCTGTTTCAGGGTTGAATTCTAAAGCATTTAGGCTGTTTTTTAAGGTTGTCCCATAAAAAGCAATATTAAATGCCCATTAACTTGGATGTTTGGATGTGGCACTCAGTGTTTGGATGTGGCAGACCCTAATGTCTAAGAACCCCAGCTCTGATGATTCCTTCCTCTCTAGGCCTCTCTCTCATCTGTTATTATACTGTGCTGTAATGCAGTGATACTCACAGGATTTAATGGGATGTTTACAGCTATTTGTCTCTGAATGGACCAGACCTGGCCTGGGTGATTTTTTTACAATTTTTCTTACCTCCCCTCCTAACTCTCAGTCTGTCAGCTGTCATTTCTGCAGCTGCAATTATGACTGCCTCTAGCAAACCCTCTGACCTTCTAATTTATTGTTTATATTTTTGGTGAGTGGGGAAAATATTAAATAAGTCTATTAGAATTATGCCTAAAATGAATCATTAAGGTTCTGAATGAAGCTACTCATATGTAAAGTGAGTGAATTTTATTACAAGGCTTTGTGATATATTTTGGCTGCTCAGATTTATCATTTTTTTCTTTCTCAATTAATGTTGAATTTCTGAATCCTGCTACATGTGGTGTACTGGAAAAAGCGATGGATTTAGAAAGCAAAGGTCCTGGATTTGTATCTCAAGTCTAATATTAGCTATGGGACTTGGGGCAAGTCATTCAACTTCTTGGAGGGGGGGGAGAGAGTATACACACACACACACACATATATACATATACACATACACATACAAATACATATACATATACACCCATATATGATGAAGAACTTGAAAGCCCAGTCCTAGACCAGAAGATCTTGAAGGCCCTACCCTTTCAGCTATAAATTCATTGACTCCTATGGCCAGAGTTTTAGGAATGGAGGACAGGGTAAGCATATAGCAGATGAATCTTTGGAAAGTATAACCTAAAAATTAACAAAATACAATTTTGCAAAAAATTTCTCCAAGTAAACAATAAACTCATATTTTCTGTTGCATATTAATGAAACAGAACTATCCATAGTAATGCAACAGACTATTATCAAGTAACAGAATAACAAGAGGTTGACAAAAGATCCTCAGGTTCAGGAGGGATCCCATACATAAACCCTCCCTCTGAGCATCAGTTACTTTAGACCTACTCAGTATATTGCAACAAAAGAAAGACTTTGGGATTTGGCTTGTTATATTAATGTCTAAGAGATTTTGCCTATTTTCTTGTCAAAGAGAACAGCTCTACTGTCATCCCCAGAAAATCTTGCTGAGCAGGAATTTTGTTTTGGGTAACGGTTCCCAACTTATCAAATAGGTCTAACTAGAGTAGAGTAACTATCACTGCCTTACTAAACTCTAGCTAACATTCCTTCCAAGGAGGAAGGCCAGTAGCTGCAGAGGCCCAGGTACCATATCAGCTTCTCCAAAGTTACAGGCTACAAAACAGAAATTCAACAGTATTTCTATATGATAATAACAAAATGCAGAAGGTAAAAATTTAATACAAATTTCCATTCAAGATACCACCACTAGGCATGGTGGCAAACAACTATAACTGTGCTCCCTGGGAGCTACTAGGATGCCTACAGAGGGTAAACTGGCCCAGATCAGAAATGATGCTGATGAGCAGTGGGATCTAGATGTGAACAGCCACTGCACATGTAGCACTGCTGAGATAGACAAACCCAGTCACCAGAGAGAGGGAAAAAGGAGAGACAGAGGCACAGACAGAGAGAGAAAGAGACAGACACAGAGAGAACAAATAAATAAATAAATACAAAATGCTAAAAATATTTGTGAGTTGGTCTACCAAGGTACACTCAAAACTTATATAGATTCAATTACAAAATTCTAGGTAAAGAAATAAAGGACAACTTAAATAGCTGAGAGAATATTCAATGCCCATTGGTTGCCCATGCCAATATAATACAAAAATTCATCAGAGTTAATTTACAGATTTAGTGCTATTCTAATTAGCTTCCAAAGTGATACTTTACAAAGCTAAATTAAATAATAATAAAATTCATCTGGAGGAACAAAAGATCTGGAATAACAAGGGAAATAAAGTTAAAAAAAAAGAAATTCTAAGAGAACAGAATTTTTATGTCAAGTTATATTACCAGAGAGAAATCATTAAAATCATTTGGTATTGGTTTATAAAAGAGAAAAGTAGATCAATGGCTACACACTAGATAAGGAAAAATCAGAAATAATGAAACTCAATAATCAACATTTGATAAACCCCCAAATAAAAATTGCTTAGGAAATAATTCGCCCATTTGCTCAGAACTGCCAGGAAAACTAGAAAGCAGCCTGGCAGAAATTAGGCATAGACCAATTTCATATACTATATTCTATAATAAATTTCAAAATGAATACATGAACTGAATATTAAAGATAATACCATTTCAAATTAGAAGAGCAGACCAAACAAGGGACAGAGACAATTGCAAGAGATAAAACAGATCATTTTTTACATGAAATTGGAAAGCTTTTTCACAGACAAAATTAATCCACTTAGGATAAGAAAGAAAACAGTCAACTTGATATCTTTGATATGTGTTTGATATTCAAGATGTGTAGACAATAATTAGAAATACATAACCCCCAAGCCCTTATGTAACAGATAAATGGTTAAATGACATAAACAGTTCTCAAAAAAGACTTGCAAATTATTAATAACCACATGACAGAATGCTCCAAATCACAAATAATAAGAGAAATGCTGTAGCAGCAAGCACCACAATATCCCCAGGATGGCTGCCAACACAGGTTCTTAGATCTGCTTTTCTAAAGGAAAGCAACTCAAAATGGGTTAACAAGCTTACTTTAATCAATCAAACATATATTACCTAGTTCAGGGGAAAAAAGTCAGCATCCTAAACTTCAGAGTATACAGACATAAGTTTCAAAACAAAGAAACAAACAGATCAAGCAGACAGGCTTCCAAACTGTCCAACCATTATCAATACCAAAATCACAGTTACCAGAGAGGAAAGCATCAACATCTGGGTTTTCAAAGGGGGGGGGGGGGGTCTCAACAGCTGCCCAGAGTCTCATCTGGTCAAATCACACAAGACTTCTCAAAGAGAGCCCCAAAGCAAAGCCTCCCATCAGGGTTTATATAGCCTTCTCCTGGCTCAGAGAATGTAACAACCTTCAAGGTATGGGTGTTCCAGAAAACAAGCCTCCCACTGCAGGCTCCGGGTTCCAGGTGCACTTAACCTAGGGGCAGGGAAGATCTTTAAATTTGCATTTCCATTACATTCAGCCCCAAGATCTTTCATGCCCTTAGCATAGACAATTTACTTTTGAATTAGCACTAAACATCTCTTAGGTCACATTTTCAAGGTACATAACCAAAGTTACCAAAGTGGCCACAAGGCCTTAAACAAGCACAAAATACAAAGCATTATCACTTCAATTCAAAACAAGAGTCCCAATAAAATTCTCTTGGGCTAAGGGGGGGTTGTCTTTCCCCTCACACTGCTGCAGCACCTGCTTCCAAGTCCAGAGAGGGGGCTGGGCAACAAAACCAACAGGGTGGAGTCCTTAGGGGTCCATGGAACTTCACCCCACCCACCACAGTCATAAGTCCATCCTCCCCCAGGGTCCCAAACTGTGGGATGCAGCAAGGAAACACTTTCAGTGCCCCTGCTTTGCTGCACAGTCCTTATCTTGTCCTATGGCTGAATTCCAAACTCCTGGGTTGTGTTGGCAGCCACCCTGGGGATGTTGGGGTGCTTGCTGCTACAAATGCACATCAAAAAACTTTGAGGTTCTACCTCACACCCAGCCAATTGGAAAATGTGATAAAGGATAGTCAGCAACTGAGGGGTTATGGAAAGACAAGAACACTGATGTATTGTTGGTAGAGCTGTGAATTAGTTAAAGCAAACACAAACACACACACACACATTCTGAAAAGCAACGTGGAATTGTGTAAATAAAGTGATTAAAATGTTCATATGCTTTGACCACTAGGTCAAAGGTACTGAGGAGTTCACTGACCAAGTGAAAGGCTCCATATATCGATTGCAGTACATTTTGTGGTAGCAAAGAATTGGAAACAAAGTAGATACCCATCACTTGGAAATAGGCTAAACACATTATGTATGGATACTATGCTATAAGAATGATGACTATGAAGAATACAAAATAGCATGAAAAGACGTAGGTGAACTGATGATGAAAGTGAAGTAGGGCCAAAAAAAAAGGTACACAATTAATTCAATAATGTAAATGGAATAAAAAAGAACCACAAAGCAATTATAAATGAATACTGTGAAATTATAAAGAATAACGCAGGAGGATTCTGGGAAGATGGCTGAGTAGGTCAGAAAATTCCAAGCTCTCAAAGATTTTCCTCCACAAAAGTTAAAATAGCACCATAGGGCAAAAAGAGTATGGGTAGAGAATACATAAGAACAGGGGCATTATTGGGATCCTCCAGGAACAATTTGAGAAGATCAGAAGAAAAATCCCAGTTCAAGGTTGATTTCTGTGAAAAGTAAACACCTCCTAGGCTAGTTTCATTTTAACCACAAGCAACAAGCCTCTTAAACAACAATCTCTGGGGTTACTTGCTTTGTGAGGCTGCCTCACTCCAGTCACAGGAACTTTATCCCTGGGGGACAGTGAGGAAAGTTGGGCATTTGAGTCTGGGGAGGGAACTCCAGACCCAGTCATGCTGTGAAGAGCAGTCGGGGTAAGGAGGAACCAGCACATGCCTGGTGAGTACAGAAGTTGTGGGGCAGAAAGCCCCTGACTGTGGGCACTTCTGGAGGCTGAGGGTTTGAATTTGTTATCAGGTTAGAAGTGAGAACTGAAGGTCTGGGGCAAGAGGTACCATTTCCCATACCCCAGAGCTATAGGTGATTATAAATTATTAAGCAAAAAAACAATGTACAGGCAAAGGACAAAGAATCCAGCCTTAGAAACTTATTATGTGAATAGAGATGACCAGGATTCATCTTCAGAGGAGGAAATTGAAGTAAAAAAATTCCCAAAGAGTAATGTCAAGTGGTCACCTGCCCAAAAAGAATTTATAGAAGATCTTAAGGACTTTAAAAATCAAATGACAGAGACCGAGGAAAAATTAACAAGAAAATAAGAATAATCCAAGAAAAACAAGAAGAGTATGAAAAGAAAGTCAACCAACTGGAAAAGGAGATCCAGAATCTTAAGAAAATGACACCTTGGGGCGGCTAGGTGGCGCAGTGAGTAGAGCGCCGGCCCTGGAGTCAGAAGGACCTGAGTTCGGATCCGGCCTCAGACACAACCCACACAAACAAAAACCTAGGCGTGTGACCTTGAGCAAGTTACTTAACCTCAATTGCCCTAAAAGGGGCGGCTAGGTGGCGCAGTGAGTAAGAGCGACAGCCTCGGAGTTGGGATGACCCGAGATCAAATGCGGCCTGAGAAAATGAGCACCCACACATAAATAATGACTAGCCGTGTAACCTTGAGCAAGTTACTTAACCCCAATTGCTTAAAAAAAAAAAGAAAATGACACCTTGAAAATTAGAAGTGGGAAAAGTGAAACCAATGAAATTATAAGAGATCAAGGAATGATTAAATAAAATATGAATAATGAAAAATAGAAGAGAAAAAGAAACATTTTATAAGAAAAATGGCAGATTTGGAGAATAGATCAAGAAGAGAAAATATAAAAAATAATTAGACTAACTGAAAGTTATGATAAAATAAATAATCTTGATACAATAATACAAAAGGTAATTAAAGAAAATTGTCCTGAAGCATTAGAACAAGGGACAAGGTCGGGAATAGAAATAGAAAAAATCCATCGATCACCACTTAAAAGAGATCCTATGAGGAAAATTCATAGGAATATCATAGTCAAATTCCAAAAACCCCAAGTTCAAGGAAAAAAATATTAAAAGCATCAAGATTAAAGCAATTTAGATATGATGGTGCCACAATTAGAATTACACAAGACCTAGCAGCAGAGACATTAAAGGACCACAGGTCTTAGAAGACAATATATCAAAGAGCAAAAGTACTAGGGTTCCAACCAAAAATATCATACCCTGCAAAGTTAAGTATTATCTTGAATGGAAAAAAAATGGACATTTGATAAACTCTCATACTTTCAAGACTTTGTTTAAAAAAAAATCCTGAACTTGATAGATGATTCAACATTTAAGAACCAATATAAAAATAATGTACATAACAGAAGACTGATTATAAGGGATCCATAAGGACAGACTGTTTGATAGATAGTATAGGTATATAGAGAGAGATGTGTGTGTGTGTATATATATATAATATAAAATGTATGTCTTAGATTCTTATTAATAATTGAATGGTTCATAAGAAAGATTGGGGTAAACCTGAGTATGATATGAATCTAAAAAGTAAAACTGTTTGGAATAGATTAAAAGAATAATTCTTTTATACAAATGAGGTACAAGAGGAAGAACTGATACATAGGAATTGGATGGGAGAGGAGGGCTGGTAGTTCTGGTAACCTACTTTCATTGCAAATGGGTTTAAGAGGGAACAATACATATATATTTTAGAAAGTATAGAAGTCTTCTAAATACATAAGAAATAAAACAGTAGGGGCATAGGGAGGGGGAGAGGATAAAGAAGGGATCTTTAAAGGGGAATGTGACAGAATAGGTAAATAGGGGTATAGAAGGGTGTTTAGATTTATGGGAATAGGAGAACAGGGGAGGGATTCCTGGAGTAGGGTAGGAAAGTCATAGGATAGCAAAGTAGTGGGTAAAAGTAAAGTAGAAGAGACCAGAGGGAAAGGAAACAAGAGAAATGCACATACATAAAAACAAAGATCAGGCATACAGTAGTTTTGGGAAAGCATTTGTCTATATATGTATGTGTAAGTCTATAGTGTATGTATATATCTAAAGCTATAGATAAACATATCTAAACTTTATTGTGATCTTCTGGGAGGGGGTGTTGGGGAAAGGGAAAAAAAGAACAAAGTAAAAAAGTGCACAGCAGAGAACAAAAGAAAATTCACAAGGAAGCAAAGAATAGATGGAATTCTCAACACAATGAGTATTATTTATCATATAGGCTTTCTTGAAATGAAAATTTATTGTTACATATTTTGAATCCTCTCATGCTCTACTATGCACATAACATGCTTTTTTTTCTAACTTTGTGTTTAAGTTCTGATATTTAAGTTTATGATTTGTTTTGTTTTGTTTTGTTTTTCTCTATTCTCTATTTGTGTTCTGGTGTTTGAAACTAAAAGAAAACTTTGAAAAGAAAAAAAAAGAATAACCCAAAGAAGAGATAGGAAAATGCACCTCTTTTAAAGAGGTTGATGTCTACAGGTGTGAAACATTTACAACACTAGACTTTTTCACTGTGTTGATGAGTTTTAATAATTTTTTTCCTTTTATTTATTTTTTGCTCTTTTAAAATATTTGTTATAAGGCATGGTACTCTAACAGGGGTATGAAAAGGGATATGGGGGATATCTAGGCAATGTAAATATATATATATATATATTTATGTGTGTGTATGTATGAATGAAATCCATTTTTAAGTAAATCATGGGGTAATAGAACTCTAAAACAAGAAAGGACTTGGAAATATAGACTGTTAAAGGTGAAAGTAACATTAGAACAAAGGGTAGGGGGAAGAGCCAAAATGGCAGGCAGATTAGAGGTAACCCAGCTGAAATATCTCAACATTATCCTTTAAACAACCTGGAAATAATGCCTGAAATGAAATTTTGGAGTGTCAGAGCCAACAAAAAGTTCAGGGTGAGACATCTTTCCAACCTAAGAAAACATAGAATATAGATAGGAGAAGGTTATGACACTGAGGTGGAAACCTATCTATTATCTACAAATATGACAGCAGCAATAGCAGTGGCTTCAGGAGCTTTCAGCTCAGAGATAGTAAGGTGATCAGACAAGTATTCAGAAAGAGATTACAGGGGACCCTTTGGTGACAATGATTGGCAATTCAATTGTCCATTCACAGTTCTAGGTCACAAATCCAGGGTGGAAAAGAGCACTGGGGGGTCAGTCACAAGGGAGCAGTGGCCCTGGTCACAGTTAAAGGGCAAAGAGAATACTAGTGCTTGTGGCTACAGAGGACTAGGATCCCTTCCTAGGTAAAAAACAGAGTACAGAACAGGAAAGCAGCAACCATACCTCTCCCAGAATCATATTACCTTGGCAGCACCAAAAACTTGCAGACTGCCAGAACTAGTTCTGAAAACATTAGTATGAAAATGTCTGAAGCTTGTGCCTCCCCATCATTAGGTGAGCAGAGTTCAAAGTTTAATAAATAGGCTACAAAATGAGCAAACAAACAAAAAACAATTTGAACATAATAAGTGCCACAAAAACTCAGAAGACAACAATGTGAAAACATCTACAAAAAAAAAAAAACGCTCAAAAATATGCTAATTAGACTCAAGCCTAACAAGAATTCCTATTAGAGTTAAAGAAAGAGATGAGTGCTAAAAGAAAAATTAGGGCAGAAAAAGTGATGCAAGAAAATTATGAAAAGAAAATTAACAGTTTGGTAAAAGAGGCACAAAAAATAATGAATAAAATAATGCCTTAAAAACAGAATTGGCATAATGGTAAAATAGAAACAAAAATTCACCGAAGTAAAAGAACTTAAATAGAATTGGCCAAATGTAAAAAGGATTAAAAGCCTCAGGGGAAAAAAGTTTAAATTGAGCAAGCAGAAGTTAATGACACATAACACTTTAAGAAACAATTAAATAAAATCGAAATAATGAAAAAAATAGAAGAAAATGTGAAATATCTCATAAAAAAACTAATCTGGAAAATAGATCATGAAGAGATAATTTAAGGACTACCTGAAAACACAACATATTTCAAGAAATTATCAAGAAAAACTATCCTGATATCTTAGATCCAGAGGGTAAAATAGAAATTGAAAGATCCACCAATCGTCTCCTAAAATAGATCCAAAAACAAAACCTCCTAGAAATATTATAGCCAGATTTCAAAGCTCTCCGGTCAAAGAAAAAAATAATGCAGATAAACAGTAAGAAACAATTCAAATACCAAGGATTCAGTTTCCACATTAAAGAAACAGAGGGCTTGGAATAAGATTTAGCAGCTTCCACATTAAAGAAGAGGAGGGCTTGCAATATGATATTCCAGAAGGCAAAGGAGTTCAGGTTACAACCAAGAATTAACTTCGCAGAAAAACTGAGTATATTCCTTCAGGGGAAAAATAAAAATATTTAATGAAATAGAATACTTTCACATATTCCTGCTAAAAAAGACCTGAGTTGAATAGAAAATTTGACATTCAAACACAAGACTCAAGAGAAACATAAAAAGGTAAACATGAAAGAGTTATCATAAACATCTCAATATAGCTAAGTTGCTTACATTCCATTAGGGGAAGATGTACATGTACATCCTAAGAACTTTATTATCATTAGGGCAGTTAAAAGGAATTTACATAAAGGGCATAGATGTGTCAATTATGTTGGAATGATATCCAAAAATAAGAACGGGTAAGAAAGAGAGAGGCACTAAGAGAAAGGGGAAGGGAAAGGTACAATGGGGAATTTTTTCTGACATAAAAGAGGCTCACAATGAAAGCTTTTACAGTGGAGAAAATGGGGGTGGTGGCAGGGAATGCATGAAACTAACTCATTAGAATTAGTTCAAAGAGGCAAAGAATAGGTGCAGGTGCATTTGCATACACACACACACACAAACACACACTATACACACTTGGGCAAAGAAATGTAAATTAATAGGGAAATAGGAAGGGGAGGAGATAAAAAAAATGGGGATTATAAAAGGGAAGATGATTATGGGAGGCTGTGGTTATAAGCAGAATACACTTTTTTTTAAAAGCAATTTCAGTTAAGTAACTTGCTCAAGGTTAAAGGGACAGTCATTATTTATGTGTGGATGCTCATTTTCTGAGGCCAGGACCAATCCCGGGTCATCCGTACTCCGATGCTGGCACTCTTAGTCACTGCACCACCTAGCTGCCCCCAGAATACACTTTTTGAGGAGTGACAGGATAAAAAAGAGAGAGGAAAAGAAGAAACAGAAGAAAATGGGATGAAGGAAAATACACAATAAACACAACTGAAAATGTAAATGTGATGAGATCACCCATAAATTGAAGCAGATAGCAGAATGAATTAGAAACCAGAATCCAACAATATGTTGTTTACAAGAGACAGATTTGAAACAGAAAGACACACACAGAGTTAAAATAGAAGACTGGAGCAGAATCCAAAATGCTTCAGCTAAACTAAAAAAAATGGTAGGGTAACAATCATGATCTCAGACAAAGCAAAAGTAAAATACAGACATAATTAAGAGGGGTAATCAATCAACAGCAAGAGATAGAAAGAGAAATCCCATTTAAAGTTACACAGCTAGACATGTACAACATATACTGAATTACTTATCTCCCAAGAAGGAATGGGTGACAAGGGAGGAAGGAAATGGATCTGAAATTCGAGGTCGTAACATTAGATGTTTCAAATATATATAAATACTATTATTAAAGTTACTGTAGGCATTATAAAATATTTGGGAATCTACCTGCCAAAACAAACCCAGGACCTATATGATCACAACTACAAAACACTTCTCACACAAATAAATTTTGATCTAACTAATTGGAAAAATATCAATTGCTCATGGTTGGGTCAAGCTAATATAATAAAAATGGCAATTTTACCCAAAATAAATTATATATTTAGTGCCATACCAATCAATTTACCAAAAAAAAAAAAATCTACTTTTTCTTACTTTATAGAAAAAATAGTAACAAAATTTATTGGGAAGAACAAACAGTCTAGAATATCAAGAGAATTAATGAAAACAAATGCTAGGGAAGGTGGACTAGCTATACCAGATTTTAATCTGTATTATAAAGCAGCAGTCATCAAAACTACTTGGTACTGGCTGAGGAACAGAGTATGGATCAATGGAATAGATTGGATGCACAAGATTCAACCATCAATGGGTATAGTAATCTATTGTTTGATAAACCCAAAGACCCCAGTTTTTGGAATAAGAATGTACTATTTGACAAAAACTGCTGGGAAAACTGGAATACAGTATGGCAGAAACTGGGCATAGACGATTATCTAATACCATGTACCAAAATCAAGTCTAAATGGGTACATGATCTAGGCATAAAGGATGATACTGTAAGCAATCTGAGAGAACAAGGAATAGTTTACCTATCAGATTTGTGGAGAGGGAAAGACTTTATGATCAAACAAGAATTAGAGAAAATTATAAAATGCAAAATGGATAATTTTGATTACATTAAAGTACAAACATAGCCAATGTAACCAAGATTAAGAGGGAGGTGGGAAATTGGGAAAAAATTTTTACAAACTATGTCTCTGATAAAGGACTCATTTCTAAAATATACAGAGAACTGAGTCAAATCTATAAGAATACAAGTCATTCCCCAATTGATAAATGGTCAAAGGATATGAACAGGCAGTCTTCAGGGAAAGAAATTAAAGATATCTATAAACATATGAAGAAATGCTCTAAATCACTACTGATTAGAGAAATGCAAATCAAAACAACTCTGAGGTACCACATCTCACCAGTCAGATTGGCTAAGATGACAAAACAGGAAAATGACAAATGCTGGAGAGGATGTGGGCAAATTGGACTACTAATGCATTGCTGGTGGAGTTGTGAACTGATCCAACCATTCTGGAGGACAATCTGGAATTATGCCCAAAGGGCTATAAATGATTTCACACCCTTTGACCCAGCAATACCACTTCTAAGGTTATATCCCAAAGAGATCACAGAAGTGGGAGGAAGACCCATATGTACAAAAATATTTATAGCAGCTCTTTTTGTGCTTGCAAAGAATTTGAAATTAAGGAAATTAAGCCCATCAATTGGGGAGTGGCTGAACAAGTTGTGGTATATGCATGTAATGGAATACTATTGTGCTATAAGAAACAAGGAGCAGATAGACTTCATATTTACCTGGAGAGGCTTATACAAATTGATGCTGAGTGAGAAGAGTAGAACCAGGAGAAATTTGTATACAATCACAGACACAACATATGTTTCATGACCAGCTATTATAGACTGGACTCTTCTCAGCAATGCAGTGATATAAGTCACCATGAGTCAAAAGACTCATGATGGAGAGAGATGTCTACATATAGAGAAAGAACTAGAAAGAACTGGATTTGAATCCTGATTGAAACAAATTTCTTGATCTTTTTCTTTTGTTTGGTTTCATTTCCTCTTTACCATTTTTCATTCCATCTAGTACAATCCACCTTTGTAATCTGACTAATGTCTAATGTGAAAGTATTTGCAGATCCTACACTGGAATGTGGCCTTCTGGGGGGGGAAGGGAGGGAGGGAAAGAAAATTTGAATCTCAAGGAATTATGGAATTGAATCTTGTAAACTAAAAGTAAACAAACAAATTAATAAAGACAAAAAAGGGGTAATCAAGGAACCTATATTTTGTTGAAAGGTACCATAAACAATGAAATAATATAAAAATTTTTACAGCAACTTTCTCTAATGAAGGGCTCATTTCTCAAATATATATTTAGCATAGAACTGAGTCAAATTTATACAGTAAGATCCAATTGATAAATGGTCAAAGGATAAGAACAGGCTAGTTTTCAGATGAAGAAATAAAAGCTATCTATAGTCACATGAAAAAAAATGCTCTAAATCACTGTTGATTAGAGAAATGCAAATTAAAACAACTTTGAGGCACAACCTCACAACTATCATAAATGACAAATGATTGAGGGGATGAAGAGAAAACAGGTACATTAATGAACTGTTAGTGTAATAGTGAACTAGTCCTACCATTTGGAACTACACCTAAAGGGTTATTAAACTATATATACCTTTTGAACCAGAGATAGTACTACCAGGCATATATCCCAAAGGGATCCTAGAAAAGGAAAAGAACCTATATTTAAAAATATTTTTGCTTTCGTTGTGGAATTGGAAATGAAGGGAATGCTTATCATTTGGGGAATGACTGAATAAGTTGTCACATATGATTGTAATGGAGTACTATTGAGCTATAAGAAATGACGAGGGGAGTGGTTTCCAAAAAACATGCCAAGATTTATATGAACTGCTGTAAAGTCAAGTGAGAAGAACTGGGAGATCATCATGCACAGTAACAGCCATGTTATAATGATGATCAACTAAAAGACTTGGCTACTCTGATCAATGCAGTGATCGAAGACAGTTCCAAAGGACTCACAATGAAAAAATGCTCTCCACCTCCAGAGAGAGACCTTGTGAAGTCTGAGTTCAAATTGAAGTATAATTTTCTTACTTTATTTTCCTTGCATTTTAAAAAATATGGCTAATATGGAAATATGTTTTGTATGATTTTACATGTATAACTGATATCATATTCCTTGCCTTCTCAGTTGGGTAAGGGAGATGTGGGAGGAGGGGAGAAAATTTAGAAATCAAAATTTAAAAAGCAAAGAATGTTAAATAAGAAATTTAAAGGAAAAAAAACAGAAGAGCAGAACCAGGAAAGGTCTTGAAATTTTGAATGTTCAAATTAGGAGAGGGCTAGAATTCAAGGCTCAGAATATTTGTAAGGAAGGCACTTTACAATATAGGGTTTGCTGTGGATGGGGCCTTAAAACAGACTAGTGAAGCTAGAAGAAATATTAGAACATGGAATGTTAATTTGCAATGCTACCTCAGGGTACCTCAAGTCTGACCTTCATATTTCACAGAGGAGGAAAATGAAGCTGAAAAAGGAAAACCTGGCCAACCTGAGCTTACATTGCAAATAACTAATAGAGCATGGACTTAAAACCAGGTCTCTTTACTCCAAGTATAACCTCTCCATACTGCTGGCAGGATCTCATGGTTTAAACTGCCTTCTCCCAATCCCTCTCTTGCTATATACTCAGGTAATAACATTTTGATTTCCTTGGAGGAATGTGAAGAAAAAGAGGCAAAGGGCAATGAAAAATGATAACTGCTCAATGCATTGACCCAATTGTGAGTATATCTTGGTGAAATTCAGATTTACTATTTATTCTAGAAAACCTAAGTACCTTATATGTGCAGTTATGTGAATATTACTGGGGCAATTTAGCAATAAAATGTGACTGACTTCATTATGGAAAATGGAGGAGAGAACATCTCATCTTAAATCAGGAGGAGGCTGACCAGACTATATTGGCACAAAGACATGTAAATTCCCCTTCAGGGGAGTGAGGAGCTCTATATTGGGAAAAGTGACTTTGTTATTAAAATTCAAAACTGCTTTAAGTCCTTTTGTTTAGGCTGGTGCCCAAAAGGTAATTTATGTGTAAAGCTGTAACAGGCCATATGGAACTTCCTATGTGCTTCCAACAATCCTGGATGCTAAACTCTCTTGACTTCAAGGCTTTCCATCCCCAAGGAGAAATATACTGACAGAGATTGCCTTGATTCTCTAGTTTCTTCCAAGAGAGGGCAATTACATGAACGTCCACGTCTATTGGAAGGGACTTGGCTGAAAAAGCTGATCTTCATTTAGCAATTTTGAATATGTATTTAAAAGCCAATTTCCAGAAAGATGAAATTTTTGGTGGAAAGACTAGTTTCATCATTATTAATAACAAGAACAATTCACATTTATATTGGGCACAGGTTTGAAAAGCATTTGTTCACAATGATCTTGTGAGGTAGGTAGAGTAAGGATGATTATTCCGATCTTGCAAAGGAAACCGAGGCTCAGAAAAGTTATTTCCCCAGGGCTGTGCATCTAATGTCAGAGCTGGGAATCAAATCCAAGTCTTTGATTCTTTCCACTGTACCATGCTATGGGTCTCTTTAAACTGTTCAATCATCCATCCAGTAAGCCAACAACTATTTATTGAATGCTTATTATGTACAAGACGCCATGCTCAGTACTGAGGGGAAGGGAAGGGAACAGGTATTTAGTAATTGCCTATTATATACCAGGCACTGTGCTAAGTACTTTACAAATACTGAGAGATAATTAAACTTATCACAGATTTTAAAATATTAGCAGAGGGCATATAACACAAATTAAATATAAATTATACAATAACTACAAAGAAGAATGGGATATAAAATTATCAGAGGTAGAAAGAGTTATGTACAGCCAAAGAAGTAAAGATAATTTTCAATTTAATGAATGAAATAGCATTTGAACTGGTTTTTTAAAGTATGGGCAAGGTATCCTTGCCATTGGGAACTATCAAAGGGGAAGAGAAAGAAAATGAGTAATGGGGGACTACATATAAATATATAAACATGTATATACATACATACACAAATGTGGGATGATACTAAAATTAGAAGGGACAATGACTACTAAAACACTTAAGAGATTATAAAACTCTCCAAATAAATATTATAAAGTTAAGGAAACTGGACCAATATCTGATGAAACACAGAATCTGATGGATGCCCAAGAGAGCATGAAACCACAGTTAGATGTTCTAGAACAGATCAAGGGACAAATCAGAATTTTAAGACAAGTCAAAAGAAAGGAAATGGCAAGATGTATGGTTTACACAGCAGAAATGATTAGCAGAAGATAAAAACTTGGACAGTTGCAAGTCTTCCTAAAGAAACTAAGGAGCAAACATTAGGTTGGAAATACTAGTATTACTGAAGTGAAAGACAATCTAAAAGAAGGAAATAGAAAAGAAAAATGATCTCTATATAATGAAATGAATCACACGTTAGAAAGTCTAAATGAATTGCATTCTATGGTTCTGACTGAACTTGGCTGTCTTGGTGTTGGCAATATTTTAAAAATTACAAAAGATGGAAGACAAGAGACAGGAATTGGATTGATGTGGCCCAATTTTCAAAATACAGGGCAATAAGCTCAACTCCAACCTCTGTCAAAAATCTACAACACTAATGTGAAAACTTAGAAAGGGAATGAATGATCACTATAAGCTGGCATGGATTCATAAAAGGCAAGTCATGACAAATTAACCAAATTTCCTGACTGTATTATTAAATGGTAGATTGGAAAACGGTATACCTGAATCTTGGCAGAGTATTTAATAGTACTTCTTACAATTTTCTTGTGGATAAGATAGAGCCATGTAGTTAAAAGAATTCCAAATTTTGTGAATGACCAAACCCAAACAGAAATGTCTAATGCCAAACTGGAACAAAGTACCTACTGGAGTATCCAGCAAATTTGTTCTTGATAACATTTCATTTAATGTTTTTACCAGTGAATTAAGTCATGATAGGTACAAATCTGTGAATAGTCAAAACATTAGATAACACATGGTCCCCAAAAGACTGGAGACCAATCATAATAAAAAATTAAATTGGGATCAGTTGAAAATCATTGGATTCAGAAATCAAATATACACATACAGCACAGGGGAGATGTAGCTACACGATATTTTATATGAAAATGACCCATCAATTTTAATAAATTATAAATTCAGTGTAGATCTGATCTGGAAGCCCCAAATATTGCGATCTTAGATTACATTAATGGAAATTAAATGTCTAGAACAAAGGAAATGGCAGCTCATTGTATTCTCTCAGTCAGATCACATTTGGAGAACAGGGTCCAATTTTGGCTATCATGTTATAGGAAGAATTTTGACAAGCTGGAAAAAGAGAAAGGTGTCCAGATTGATGGACCCAAAACTAAGAAATGAAGGGTTTATATAAAAGAAGAGTATATGTTTAATCTAGAAAAGACAAGATTTGAGGGAATGGGAGATAATAGCTATATTTAAATATTTAAATGATTGCTACAGAAAAGAGGAGTTAGATACCTTTGGCTGTATCAGGACAGAAAAACTGGGACCAGTAAGAAGTTATATACAGGAAGTCATACTTTGACATGAATTAAAAAAATAATAACAATTAGAGTTGTCTATGAGTGTGATGAGTTGTTTTAGTAGATAGTAAATTTCCTGACCCTTGGGATCCTCAAGTGAAAAATTAATGAGTATGTATTGAGCATGTCCTTGAGGAGACTTGTGCTTCAGGTAGAAGTGAAACTAGTTGCCTTTCTGTTGTCCCTGTCCAATCTAGAGATTCTACAATCCTATGGGATATTCCCAAATTTTTGAAGGAGAGGTACATTCTGGTCTTCATACTTTATTTTATTTTATTTTTCATCTTTGCTTAGACTACTGTATGCCCCCTTAACCCCGCTTCCATCATCAACGTGGAGTCTGACTTCAAACACTTCCCATGCCCCACGCCCTGTTCTGCCTTAGATGTGCCAAGTGACTCCTGCCAAACTGTTTCAGTTCTTTCATATTTCCATTCAATACTGTGTTCCTGGAGAGCATGCATCTTGCTCAGCTGTGTTGTCTATCTCCACTGCACTTATCACTGAGGTTTCTTTGCTCTCAGGCAATCTCATTAAACTGACTTTAATTACTTATGTGAAGGAGAAGAGGGAGGCTTCTCATGTGCCTCTCCACAAGAGCCATCTTTATTGATTGGGTGGTGAGAGGATTTTGTCAGATAGAGGATTAGAAAAGGTTAGTTTCCCTAATTCCCTAACACTTTTCCTAGTGATAATTGGTTCCCAGGTGAAATGCCATCCCAAACACATACTCGTTTCTGTTTATTTTCCTCCTCCAGTTGCATCTGAATTGAAGTTTATCACAGCTGAAAAATATGGCTTCCCAACATCTCCTCTGGTGGATAATTGAGAGTTGCCTAATAGGTTGGTGCTACAAAGCTTGTTACCATTCACATCACTGCAGCAAGGGCATTTGCCAACATTTTGCTCATGACACTGCTCAGGTTGCTATCATTCATCCTGCTCCTCCTAGGGCCCATGGCCAGTCTCTGGGAGCAGTTTAGGATCTTAGGGAAGAAGCATTCCCTTAAGTTGTTAGACAGGCTTCTTCTATTTGTTATACATAAAATAAGGGAGTTACAATAAAAGACTTCTGAGGTCCCATCCAACTTAAAAAATCCTACACTCTTAAGAGAGATTAGATTCATTTTGATCAGTCGCATATTATATTACTAGTAAAAAAAGAAAGAGTGAACATTATATGGAGGGGGTCTCAACAACAAGTATATGCTTCTGATTTTAGTGACCATTCCCCAAGCCTTAAATCTTTGTCTGTTTCCTCCCTTGGGCTAAGATAAGAGTGCATCCAGAGTAGAGAGACCTGGATGGCAAGAAAATATGGAAACTACATCACAGGGGAATCTTTTGAAGGGTATAGTGACTTCTGTTACAGAAAGGAGAAAGTATAGAGACATGTAATTGATGCCTTCAAAAATATGAAGGGTCAAGGTGGCTAGGTGGCACAGTGAATAGAGCACTGGCCCCTGGAGTCAGGGGGACCTGAGTTCAAATCCAACCTCGGACACTTAACACAAAAACTAGCCATGTGACCTTGGCCAAGTCACTTAACACCAACTGCCCTCCAAAAGGAAAAAACAAAATATGAACGGTTATGTAGAACAGCTTGGTCACCACCTGTGTAACTTTCAGCACATTATTTCCCCTCTCTGGGCTGCCATTTTGTTAGATGTAAATGAGGGGTTTGGACTAGCTGATTTCTAACTTTCCAAATTAAAAATCCTGGGCTGCCAAGAGAGATTAGATTAATTTTGTTTGGTGCCATATTATACAATTAGGAGAGGGGAAAAAAGAATGAAAGTTATATGGAGGAGATTTCCACAATCTATAATCTTTCCCTGGAAAGATCAACCCTATATTGTAGAAGTATGACATATAATCTCCTTAACTAGAAGATCTTTTTTCTTTTCCTTGTACCTTTGCTAAGCTTTCTGTACAGCTCTCACCAAGCAACAAGGAAAAGAAACATCCAGGGTGTCAACAAGACTGTACAAGACCTTTGAAATCCCAGCACTGCACTCCAAGGCATTGCCTTTTGTTTTTCTAAGAGCCCTGTACTCACAGGGGAGATACACAACTACTTCCACTGGTTTCATTTTTTTGTTTTTGTTTTTGTTTTTTTGGAGGGCAATTGGGGTTAAGTAACTTGCCCAAGGACACACGGCTAGGTTTCTAGGTTTGTTTATTTTATTTGTTTGTTTGTGTGTGTGTGTGTGCGTTAAGTGTCTGAGGCCAGATCTGAACTCAGGTCCTTCTGACTCCAGGGCCAACACTCTACTCACTGCACCACCTAGCAGCCCCATACTTCCACTGGTTTGCTGCTGGAGGGCTTAAGGCTTCCCTTGTTCTCCCTGCCACCCAACTCTTATTTCATAGATATAATATCAGGTTAGAGAAATATAGTCTTGCTAATTAATTAAGCAAGTAATGAAAAGTGATCAGGGTGATCAAAGATCAGGAGAATGGTTAAAAAAGACATAAAACTAGTCTTTTTTTTTTTTGGCCCTTCAGTTACTTTTACTAGTATTTTAATCTGTTTTAACTTTGTAATTTTTTTCCATTTTTTTCCTTTTTTAAAATACAAAATCTGAATTGTCCCAATGCCCCCTACAGTCCAATAGAGTCTGAATCTTCAATCAGAATCTCTGTCATAGCCCCAAGAATCTCCATGTCCATGACCAGCCCTTCTGTGCCTCCACTGCTGCCACTTCCCACAAAGATCTTGCCATCTGCCATTAGGCTCACTTGCTCTGCCCTGCTGCAGAATGCCTTGGGCATCCCTTAAGAATTTAGCAGGAGGCACTCTGAAGAGGCTGAGTTCCCCGGCGGCTCTGGAAGAAGGGGAAGGCCCTGAGCATGAGTGGGTAGCGCCAGGGCCTCTGGATTAGTGCCAAGGATATCTGTGCTGGTGATCAGGGCAAAAGCATTGGCAGCCAGAGCTTCATCAATCAACATGACTGGCGGGGGGGAGGAGGAGGGGGACGGAGCCAAGATGGCTGAGTAGAAACAGCACTTCCACTGCACTCCAGCCCATACCACTTCAAAATCATGTAAAAGGGGTACTATGAACAACCTCTGGAGCTCCAGAACCCACAGAACAACACGGAGTAGCTAACCTCCCACTTAGGACAGCCCAGCAGCCCGGCAGGGAATGGCCAGCGCAATGCTCTGGGAGCCAAGTGCAGGAACCCCTGATTCAGAAGTTTTAGCCCCAGGGCAGCCAGTCCAGCAGCCAGCTGGAGGGACCCCAGAACACCAGCAACTGTGGCTTTTCCAGAATTTCCAACACAAAGTGAGAGGTTAGTGCCCTATGGACTTTGGGACCAATATTTGGGAGTGGTGTCAGCTTCTTCCCCTGGGGGCTAGAAGTGAGGCTGAGGAGACTCAGCACAGATGCCATTTTGCAGCTTCAGTTGCAGCTTCAGCTCCGGGCCTGCAAACTGTAGGGGAATCCAGTGATCAGTCTGGGGGGTAATGGCTCTTGCTTTAACCTCCCTGGATCTGGATTGCATTCTGGGGTGGAGGTCTTGGAGTGTGTGTCCAGCTTGCCAAAGTGTGTGGGGTCTTCAGGGAGGGCACCCAACTAATACCTCTGGAAGTCGAGAAGACCCCAACATTTGGTACAGAAGCTCCCCTGTCTGGTGGCAGAGTCCTACTGTGGCAACAAGCCCAAAAGTCAAGTAATTAAGTGGCAACATGCCTAGGCAAAGGAAACAAAATAAACAGAAAAATGCAACATTAGACTCCTATTTGGGGGGCAAAGAGGATCAAGGCATGGAATAGGAGGAGGACTATAAGGTCAGAACTCCTCCACCAAAAGCCCCAAATGAAAATACAAGTGGGTTACAGGCCATAGAGGACCTTAAGAAGGATTTTAAAAACCAAATTAGAGAAGTGGAGGAAAAATAGGGAAGAGAAATGAGAAGGATGCAGGAAAAGTATGAAATGAGTCAACAGCCTGACTGAGGAAAATAACATCTTAAAAAATAGACTAACTCAAGTGGCAAAAGAGGCTCAAAAGGGCAATGAGGAGAAGAATGCCTTAAAAAGCCAAATCTGCCAGATGGAAAAAGAATCTCAAAACCTTGCTGAGGAGAATCATTCCTTCAGAATTAGACTGGAGCAAATGGAACTTAGTGACTTTATAAGAAATCAAGGTGCTGTTAAACAGATCCAAGCAATTGAAAGAATAGAAGGCAATGTGAAATATCTCATGGGAAAAAACACTGACCTGGAAAATAGATCCAGGAGAGATAATTTAAAAATTATTGGACTACCTGAAAGCTGTGATCAAAGAAAGAACCTAGAAATAACCCTTCAAGAAATTCTCAAGGAAAATTGCCCTGATGTTTTAGACCCAGAGGGCAAAATAGAGGTTGAAAGAATCCAGAGACCACCTCCTGAAAAAGATCCCAAAAAGAAAACTCCTAGGAATATTATAGCCAGGTTTCAGAATTCCCAGATCAAGGAGAAAATACTACAAGCAGCCAGGAAGAAATAATTTCAATATTGTAGAAACACAATCAGAATAGCACAGGACCTGGCAGCTTCTACATTGAGGGATTGAAGGGCATGGAATATGATATTCCACAGGGCAAAGGACCTGGGATTAAAACCAAGAATTACATACCCAGCAAAATTGAGTATTTTGTTTCAGGGGAAAATATGGTCATTCAGTGGAATAGGGGACTTTCAAGCATTCTTGAGGAAAAAACCAGAGTTGAACAGAAAATTTGACATTCAAACACAAGAAGCAAGAGATGCTTGATAAGGTAAATGTGGAAAAGAAATCAAAAGGAACTTATCAAAGTTGAACTATTTACATTCCTACATGGAAAAACAATAAGTGTGACTGATGAAACTTTTCTCAGTATGAAAATAATTGAAGAAGGGTATATGGGAATATGAATACATATGTGAATGTGTTTATATATGTTTACAAGTGTACATGGATAGAGCGCACAGGTCGAATGTGGTGGGAAGGGATGATACTTAAGAGGAATGTGGCAAGAGGGGGGGAGAGACGGGAGTGGGGGTAAACTGTCACATGTAGAATAGGCAAGGGGAAGTAATCGCAGGGGAGGGGAAGAACAGGAAGGCAAAAAGGCAAAACCATATTCTCATTGACTTTGGCTCAGGGAGAGAATGACATACATACTAAATGGGATATCTTACCCTGCAGAAGAGTAGCGGGGAGGGAGATGAGAGGGGTGAGGATGGAGGGGAGGGCATGCTGGGGGGAGGGGAGTTTGGAGGCACCTACTTTTGAAGAGGGACAGGATCAAAGTAGGGAATGGACCAGGTGGGGAGTGGGATGGGTGGGAGGTAATTATAAGCAGTCTTTTACTATATCTACTATGGTAGTGTTTTGCATAGTACATGTACAACATATACTGAATTGCTTATCTTCCCAGGGGGAGTGGGTGACAAGGGACAAAGGGAATGGATCTGGGATTCGACGTTTTAAAATTAAATGTCTCAAATATATATAAACACCATTATTAATACTATTTTGCATGTAACTGGGAAATAAGATGTGCAGGCATTGGGGCACAGAGATCCACCTTGCCCTAATGGAAACGTCGAAGGAGATATGGGAGAAGATATGGGAGAGAGCAGATTGGATGAGGGGTTATCATGTGGGACTGCTATTCTGTGGTGCTGGGTAGGAGAAAAACAGGGAAAAAACTGACACTCAAAATCCGGTAGAAATGAATGATGTAAACCAGAAGTTAATGAATCATTTGGAAAGCACCACTGGGTGGCTCTTGGCTTTGTGGGTCACAACGCTGTGCTTCTTCTCAAACTTCTTGCCACAAAAATTGCAAGAAAACTGGTAGAAGGAATCTGCATCATGCTTCTTTGTGTGCCAGTTGAGGGAAGCCTTCTGCCTATGGGTGAATCCACTGATCTCACGGTTTCTCACCAGTGTGGATCATCCAGTGAACTGCCGAATTGTGGGCTCTCTTGAAAGCCTGAGCACAGTATTCACAAATATAATACCTTTGATCTGTGTGATGTTAGGCATGTGGCAGCAGCTGCTTCTGGAGCCTGAAGAGGAGTCCACAGGAAGGATGAGGGCCCACATATTTCTTCTTCAGCATATGCTGGTATTTAATATTGTGTTGCAGATACCGAGGGTGTGCAAGAACGATTCCACAGCCTTCCATCTCCCAAGGAAGGTACTCCCATCAGAGGTTTCTTCCTCCTTTTGGGCAACTGTGGACTTTCATCATCTTTTAGTCTCCTTCCTTTCCTTTCTAAGTGGGGTTTGTAGGTCTCATCTCTTGGGTCGTCTTTGAAGGATATCTCCTCTCTGCTGATCAGCATCTCCCCTTCCTCCTCCTCCTCATCATCACTACTTACTCCACCAGGAGACTGATGCTCTTCTGTGATCTCATGTTCAAGCTGTTCTGTATTGGGTTCTGATTTGCAGATCAGCTGCAAGGAGCCAGTGTTGGACCTCGAACTTGTGTTCTCTGTATCACAATGGTGGGAGGCAGCAGTCCTGCTGCTGCTACAGCAGCCTTGGCTGGGCCAAGGAGCAGCAATGGGAGCTTCCTGAGCAAGGAGAGGGTGGTCTTTATCCTTCTCTTCCTTGGGATCTTCACTGGTTGTCACCACTTTTTCTGAGTGTGAAAGTCAAGCGCTCTTCTTGGCCGGGGCTGGGTCCACTGCTGAGGCCTCCAGCCGCACCTCCGCAGCTTCTCCTCTGCCAGGGGTATTCCACCTTTCTCTGGCGGGACGCCTTGCCCCACTGGCATCCTCCCCTCAGCACCCAGCTGCCGGTGGCCCCGAAGGCCACTGCCACAGGGGGGTGGCGGCGACTCCATAAAACTGTTAATAGTAACTTACGTAACTAAAGAACTCTGATTTTTATAAAGCACCTTCTTGTTAGGCACTTAATGTCAGTATTAATAGTCCCATTTCCCAGATGAGGAAATTGAGTCTCAGAGAAATTAAACACCTTACCTCGTGTCACATAACTCAGAAGAGTCAGTGTCAGAGCTGAGGCTCAAACTCAGGACCCCTAATTTTGAAATCAATGGTCTTTATACTGTACCCCATTAAATCCCAACTCTTGGTTTTGTGATCAGCAGCTTTGTTCTCATTTCACAAACACCCTCCCTGCACCCTAAGCTGAATAGTAAACTATGTTTGCCCCACTGTACTTAACATCTTGGATTATTTAGCTTGCCAAGTGAAGTCATGGGGCCACCTGACTTTGCCTGCATTCTGACAATACTCACCCACTGAATGGGTTATGTACTCTACCTAACACTAGTAGGGAAGGGGAGAGAAGGAAATAAGTATTTACATAGAGGCTCTATGAAAGATGTTGCACTAAGAGGGTTGTTTTGTTTTGTTTTACAAATATTATTTAATCTCGTCCTCACAACAACCCTGTGAAATAGGTGCTATCATTATCTCCTTTTAACAGTTGAGGAAACTGAGACAGAGATTAAGTGTCCTACCCAAGGAAGGTCACACAGCTAGTAAGTGTTTAAGGCTGGATTTGAACTCAGATCTTTCTTACTCCTAGCCCAGTTCTCAATCCACTGTACCACCAGCCTCCTCAGTAACTAGGCAGGGGAAGCTAGTCACTGCTCAGGGAAAACTTAAAGCTCTCTATTATTCTCCAAGGGCTAGCCATATTTCCCTACCTATACTGTGTGTGTGTGTGTGTGTGTGTGTGTGTGTGTGTGTGTGTGAGAGAGAGAGAGAGAGAGAGAGAGAGAGAGAGAGAGAGAGAGAGAGAAAGAGAGAGAGAGAGAGAGTGTCCCTGAATATGCAGGGACTAATTTGTCTAATTAGAGTCTTGGCCCTCTTGGCCCACCACCCACCCACTAGGGAAGTACAACCTCCTCTCTTCAAGCTACATTTTTCATGGACTGTATTCATATGAGAATGGTATAAAAGTCAGCCAGTCAGGCAATAAGCCTTTGTTAAGCAAGGCACTGTGTTTAGCACTAGGGCAAGCCACACAAGCATGTGTTGATAACATATAGTGCTCTATTCATACTGTTAGAATCAAAAGGAATAAAGTAAAACATATTAGAACAATGAGCATAACCTAGGCAGCCTTTAACTCAACTACAGACCTACTCCAAACCCAAAAGTACCAAGAATACATTATAGGGACTCTCACTCAAAACACTCCATTAGCTAGGCCCAGTAGATCCTAGCAAACATTCTCCAACTGATTCAGAGTCAGGATCTGCCAAATGGGGGGCGGGGGTAGAGGAGACAAGGTTGCTTGAGATTTGAGGAATCAATTTCCTCCACAAGTCACTTTTCCTTATGCATAAAACACTAGCCCTGTCTGGAAACTCTAATCCTGATCTCAAATTGCATCTTGAAGCAGCTGCTAAAGGATTGGCCTGTCCAGGTTCTGATCAATCCTTTGCCCCTCCATTGCTGGTGGAATAGAGTCCAAGACAATCTGAGGTACAGAAAGATTCTTCTCTTGTCCACCACTCTTCCCTAACCTTGAACCATCATGCCTTAATAATTTGCCTGATCTCATCTAATGTCATTTCCATTCCAGCTACTCTTGAGCCTCTTCCTTTTGCCTTGCCTTTGTGGATGGGGCCCAAGTAAAACTCAGGGACAATGTTTTGTCTCCTAGGACATATGGATGTACTGGTGAATGTTTAACAACAGATCTCTGGGGGAAAACAAGAGAGCATACATAACGCACTTTTCAGTTCATAATGCATTATTAATATTTTTCCATCACTTAGGTATAGATAATCAACAAAACAATATATCAAGCCCTGATTTATACCATTTGCTAACTTCCTGAAACATAAATGATCGCACTGAAAATTTAATAATCAATTCCCAAGAACCTCTATAATAGGGCTCCAGAACACCTTGAATTAACTCCTACTATGCTTGTTCTTTCTCAAGGTCACTAATCATACCCACACTCTTTACGTCTTCCCCTTTTTTAGAAAAAAAAGCCATTCCCTTATTACTCCTTCCTTCCTCTACCTTAGCCTCCTGAGCTATCAGCTCAGCAGACAGAGATGTATAGGGAAGTTTGTGGCTTGGAAGTCCATTGGTACCCTGATCCCTTGACATGTAGGCTTGTCATAGCTGAAGAATGTATCTGTCAGTTTCAGCATGGGGAAGGAGGGTTTACCCTGCTGAACCATGCTCTTTCCCACAATATAATTTACAATATACAAGACAGAATCACTATTTCAATCATTCTGAAATCTTGGGAACATTAATAATGCATGTCAGTGTAGCAAGGGGTATAGGAAGGGGGTAGGTTAGGATTTGGAATCAAATAGCAAAAGGATCATGAACCAGAATCAAGCATGACTTATGTCTTTTAACAACATGGGACAAAAGATTACCTTTTGAATTCCCAAGGAACTGTTGTTACTTTTTAATCCCTTCCCACTCCTAGCCCCCACCAAACATGAGAGAATTGAACTCACCTTATTTATTTAACTTACTTAGCATTTTAGATTTTTATTTATTTAACTTATTTGTTTATTTATTTAACTTACTTAGCATTTTAGATTTTTATAAGGGGGAAAATAGCTTATGATGTTGTTTATTATTATTGCTTTGAGTTCTACTCTGCCATGACCTCTAAGGATGAAATCAATGTAAAATCTCAAGGTTGATTAGGTTCATCAAGAATTAAAAATAGTTTTTGGCTAAATTAGATAGTTACATATGCATTCTCTATATTACTCACATTCTTTATGGGTCATTCCTAAGAGATGACCTGGGAAACACACAATAACACCCACCCAGTGAAACCCAAGGCATTAACATTTAGATCCCAGGCCTACATCAGTTAATGTTCTTCAGAATGATGCCATTTCAAGACATCATTAAGTGCAAGACCATCAAACCCTTCTTCATTTTTGTGCAGGCAATTATTAGGAACCTGTCAGGGTCCACTCAGCTGAGTCCCACTGATTCAATACCTAATTATAATATCAGGTTTCCATAAAGACTACACAGAGCTTTGATGGCACAATTTTGGCCACCTACGTGTACAGACCCAATTCCTAACATTATTTAATAGATAACTCAAAGGACCTTCACATCCCTCTCCCTTCATTTTATGGATGAGGAAATGGAACCCCAGGTAAGATTATTCCTTGCCTACAACTGTACAGGTACTAAGAAGAAAAGTTAGGATCAAAATAAAAATTTTCTGATTCTAAATCCAGCACTACAGTTCCTATGGAAGTTTTACAGATGGTAGAGCAAGTTGTTGCAGAGAAAAATTAAGCAGAGCTGGAGGACAGGAGATCTTGGGATGGGGGAAGGGGAGAGGGAGAAGAGTCATTCCTGATGGGTAAAAGAGCTGAAAGTATGTTCCCATAGCTTACTAAATGAATTGAACCATCATTAACAAATTCAGATCTTTGCCAATTTGCATTTTAACTCAACTTCTAATGTCAGACAAAGGCATCAGCAAGATAACATTTCCAGGCTCATCGTTCTAAACAAAAACACTCCAGAATGAAATGAAAGTAGAAGGAAATGTTTGGTTTCTCAGTTGCTGTTGGTGGTGATTTTTTTGCTTGTTTTCTCCCCCCTAAAAAAACCCTCCCATTCATGGGCACTTAGGGGATTTGTAGCATCTTCTCTGAAAAGGCACCAGAATCTTTCACTACCTAATCCAGGGATCTTTATTGTATGTGCTGCCTTCAATTTATGTTTCAAGCACATCATAGTGTGTTTTATGTGGGACTAGTCTTTAGACCTATGAGTGGAAAACTGAGTAAGAAGAGCCCAATGCTTTATTTTTAAATGCCTTTTTGGAGAGGGCAGTTGTGCAAACAGCAAAAAAAAATAGATCAGGAAATATAGAGTTGTATTTGTCGCTGTTACTAAATGAATTATGAGCAATTCATTATTAATAATGACAATAATTATATTATCTGTGTTGGATTGTGTTTTTATCTGTTTTGCTAAATATTTCCCAATTACACCTTCATCTGGTTCAGGAATAGTGCAGGCCACTTTGTGTGTTTGACAGTTCTGATGAAGAATATGGTTCTTGAACCACATCTGGAAGAACAGGAGCAATTCCATGAGGCAGCCATGAAGAAAGAGTGTATTCCAGGCATAGGAATGGCCAGTAGAAAGGCAAAGAGACAGGAGAAGGAGTAATACTACGTATAAGGAACAGAGAGGCCCCTTTTTTTATCAAAAAGCACAAGCAGAGAAGTTATATACAATGATGCTGGAAAAACAGATTAGGACCGGGTTGTGCTTTAAAAGCTAAGCAGAGAAAGTTATGTTTTATCCTAGAGGCAACAGGGATCTCCTGGAGTTCATTGAATAGACAAGTGACTTAGATCTTTTTTTTTTTTTTTTGCTTTTTGGAGGGCAATTGGGGTTAATTAACTTGCCCAAGGTCACATGGCTAGGCTTTTTTGTTTGTGTGTGTTAAGTGTCTGAGGCCGGATCCGAACTCAGGTCCTTCTGACTCCAGGGCCAGCGCTCTACTCACTGCGCCACCTAGCTGCCCTAGATCTGTCTGTAAGGAAAGTCACCTTGACATCAATGTCTAGGATGGAGTATACTAGTGAGACATAAAGAAGGCAGACCAGTTGAGGGATAGGCAACTAGGTAGTGCATTAGATAGAGTGCCAGGCCTAGAGTAAGGAAAAATCATCTTCTTGAGTTCAAATTCAGCCTCAGACACTTATTAGCTGTATGAGCCTGGATAAGACATTTAACCCTGTTTTCCTCAGTTTCTTCAGTTGTAAAATGTACTAGATAAGGGAATGGCAAGTACTGTATTTTTGCCAGGGAAGCTTCAGATAGGGTCACAAAAAGTCAGGCATGACTGAAATGGCTGAACAACAAAAAGAGAATTTCACTGACTCCACTGACTCATCAGGAAAGTCCTTTAGAATTTCTTTAATAAGTAATACTGGTGGTATAGTACAGAGGTACCAAACTTGAATCTGAGTCCATAAGAGGACTATAAAACTATGCTGCCAAATCAAATTAATATAAAATTCAGAAATATTTAATACAATTTTTAAAAAATACAATACAACATAGATAATGTTAATGGGGGGAGTGTTAAGGCAGTATGTGACCATAGGGATCCTTGCCTATTTGATCTTAGCACTACTAGTATGAGTAGTACATGAGAAAAGTAACTTGAGTAAGAAACATGTACATTACTTACTCATAGAAAAAGACTTAAATAATAGCAAAACCAAGTGCAGCATTGAACACAATATCAATATTCCATACCCATGAAACTTTGCAACATTGTCACCAGGAAAGAGAAAAGAAAACTAGATTCCACTTGGTGGTTTTTTGGCCTGGACAAGTCCTTTCCCCTCCCTAAGGTTGAGCTATTGTCCTTCTTTGTCTCCAGGGTATATCACAGCTCCTAGAACATAATAGGTGCCTAATAAATGTTTACTGACTGGCTGACAAGCCAGATATTTCACCATATAGGAGCCCTACTACATGAATGGATTCATGATTTAAGCCTTTATATCTTCTTACCCACCCACACTCTAGACCCATCAATGACTAGATCATGGAGCCATGCAGGGAAGAAAGAAGCTTTCTAAGGTTGGGGAAATTGTAACAGCTGGAAAGATGTTTCCACACATTTTATTCCCAGCAGACTAGATAAGGTGGTTGAGAATTGTGAGAAGCCTACTCGAAAAAAAATTTTTTCGAAATATTGCAATAACTGGGAATCCATTTCTTTTGTTTGTTTTATTTTTAAATTAAATATGCTGCTGGGAGAGTTAAACCTCATTCCCACCTAGTAAGAGTATCTTTAATCAGATAATGAGACCAGCATCAAACAGTGCTGGTGACTTCCCAGGGAATGGAAGCTTGGATGAGGTTAAGGAAGAGAGGAGAAATTATTTTGGGTTTTGGACTAAGAAGAGAGGTTTGAGTGGAGCCAGGCTTTAGATAGACAACAACTAGGTTAAGGGTATTGGAAAGAAGGGAGAGGAGGTTAAAAAGTGGGAGAGGGGTTCATTATGTGGTTGGAGATAGGCAGTCATATTCTTCTTTCTAATCTCAGTAGGAGTGAGGATCGAGCTTAGCAAAACTTGTAAACTGATAAACAGGTGCAGAATGATGAAGTTTCATGGCTCCAGAGCCCAAGTAGCCACTGTGCACAACAATGGTCTTTTTTTTAAAGGTAGGGTAATGGACAAAATCTATGCCTCTTTTTATCATTCTGTCTAGGACCCTGATGGTGGCTAGAGAATGAGGGTAAAAACCGCAAAGGTAGATGGTCAATACCTGAATTCTCTGGACTGGTTGGAAAGGCTATAAATACCAATTACCCCCAATTCAACCCAATCTCCCCAAACCAGAAAAAACCCATTTGCCTAAACCAGGAATCTTTGGAGGAGGAGGAAGAGGAAGAGGAAGGAGGAGGAGGAGGAGGAGGAGGAGGAGGAGGAAAGTGTAAACAAACATGTACCTTCAGATTTTTCCTTTCTAGAAATCCCTATTCAGTGCAGTATTTAGAAGCACCTTTTCTGAAAAGAAGGTACTATATTTACCATGAATATTTTCACTCCAATTACTTTATTAGTTCACTAATGGACAGTAGGATTGTGAGTCAAAGGAAGAGAAGACAGGTAACAGACTTGCAGTTTCATGTGCAATCATCTTTTTAAAATTATATTGTTATGGAAACGCTTGTGTTATTCCATAAATTTAAGAAAAAATACCCTCAGAAACAGGACAAACAAGAATAGTACAATCTTATACAGATAGATATGAATGTATATGTCTATATATGAGTGTGATTATGGATATCTAAGTATATGTATGTGTATGTACGTGTATGTGTATATATTTATGTATGTATGTGTATGTATGTGTGTATCTGCACTTAACTGTAGCCTTTTTGGGGAAGAGGGGAGGAATGGGAGAAAAAAGAAAAAAATAAAAAGTGCATAGTAGGGAACTAAAAGAAACTTACAAGGAAGCAAAGAAGAGATGGACAGCTCTGAATGCTATATGTAGTCTTTATTTTATAGGCTTTCCTGAAATGAAAATGTATTGCTGTATATTTTGACTCCTCGCTTACATTCTGCTGTGTACATGGCAATGTTTTTTTTTTCTTTTCTTATTTTGTATTCAAGTTTTAATATTTAAGTTTATAATAAGTTTCTTTTTCTTTTCTTATTGTGTATTTAAGTCTCAATATTTAAGTTTAAAATAAAAAAAATAAAAAGATGACTCAAATAAAAGAAAAAAAGAAGTTTTCTGGAGAAGGGAACCCTGCTCAAAGAAAACACGCTCTGTTGGGTAACTGATATAGGGAGTGAGACTCATAACTTTGCTGCTGGAAAGAGCCATAGTACATACAAAATTACTAGGTCAGGGGGTGGCTAGGTGGCACAATGAGTAGAGCACCAGCCCTGGAGTGAGGAGGACATGAGTTCAAATCTGGCTTCTTGATACTTAACACAAAACTAGCTGTGTTACCTTGGGCAAGTCACTTAACCCCAATTGCCCTAACGTCCCCCTTGCAAAAAAAAAAAAATTACTAGGTCAACCAAGATTTCTTGGATATCTTCGATGTTCCAGACAATATATTACATGATGGGGAAGCAAAGAGAGAAATGAAAGAGTGTATGCCCTCAAGATAACATTCATAAGTTGGAGCCAAGATGGCAGAGAAAAGGCAGTGACTCACCTGAGCTCTCCCCAAAACCTCTCCAAACACCTTTAAATAAAGTCATAAAACAATTCCTGAAGCAGCAAAAGTCACAAAAGGACAGGATAAAATAATATTCCAGCTAAACACAACTTAGGTCAGCAGGAAAGGTCTGTCATACCAGGGTGAGAGTGGAATACAGTCTAGTGCAAGCCATGCCAGTGCAGACTAGGCCCCAGCAAATCTGAAGCAGGCCTTGGGAGTCATTGAATCAGCAGTAACAATAGCTGCTTCTGGAGCTCTCAGCCCACAGATGGTAAGGGGCTTGAACAACTGATGAGAAGGAGATTACAGAAGTCTCTTTGCTGATTCTGGGGGAAGGACAAAGTTGCTTTGCCCATTCTCAGATCTGTATTGCAGTCCTGGGTGGCAGACCCAGGGCAAGGAGGAGCACTAGCACAGCAGAACTTGTGGTTACAGTTGGAGCAGGGACCCTTGTCACAGTTCCAGGCTAGAAAATAGTGCTTTTGGTCACTCACAGACCAGAACACAGGACAGGAGAGTGGTAAAGGTACCTTTCCCTAGATCATACCACCTTGGAAGAACTGAAAACTTATAGATCCCTAGAAATATCTTTGACAACAGCTGTACAAAACCCCTAAAGCTTGGGACAGTGTGTCCTCCACCCTGAAAGCAGAACCCCACTTTAATAAAGAGTTAAATGTCAAGAAATAGACTAAAAATGAGCAAACAATAGAAAAAAAATCTGACTATAGAAAGTTACTATAGTGACAAGAAATATCAAAACACACATTTGGAAGAAGACAACAAAGTCAAAATTCCTGCATCCAAAGTCTCCAAGAAAAATATGAATTGGTCTCAGGTTATGGAAGAGCTCAAAAAGAATTTTAAAAATCAAATAAGAGAAGTAGAGGAAAACTTGGGAAGAGAAATGACAGTGATGCAAAAAAAAATCATGGGGGAAAAAGTCAACAGTTTGGCAAAGGAGACACACAAACACACACACACACACACACACACACACACACACACACAAACACACACACAAAACCAAAGAAAATAACACCTTAAATAACAGAATAGGCCAAATGGTAAAAGAAGTACAAAAAGCAGATGAGGAGAAGAAAGCCTCGAAAAGCAGAATTTGCTAAATAGGAAAAGAGAAAAACTCCTTATAAAGTAGAATTGGCCAAATGGAAAAGAAGATACAAAAGTTCACTAAAGAAAATAATTTCTTAAAAATTAGAAATTAGTAAATGAAAGTTAATGACTTTATGAGAAATCAAGAAACAAAAAAATAAAACCAAAAGAATGAAAAAAAATAGAAGATAACATGAAATATCAAACTGGAAAAACAACCAACCTGTGAAATAGATCCAGGAGAGATAATTTAAAAATTATTGGACTACCTGAAAGCCATGATCAAAAAAAAAAGGATCTAGACATCATCTTTCATGAAATTATCAAGGAAAATTATCTTGATACTCTAGAACCAGAAGGTGAAACAGAAATTGAAAGGCTCAACTGATCAGCTCCTGAAAGAGATCCCAAAATAAAAACTCCCAAGAATAGTGTAACCAAATTCCAGACCTCTCAGGTAAAGGAGAGAATATTGTAATCAGCCAGAAAGAAACAATTCAAGTATTTGTGGAGCCACAGTCAGAACAACACAAGATTTAGTGGCTTCTACATTAAAGGATCAGAGGGCTTAGAACATGATATTCTAGAGGACAAAGGAGTTAGGATTACAACCAAGAATCACTTATCCAGAAAAACGAAGTATATCCCTTCAGGGGAAAAATAGACATTCAATAAAATAGAGAACTTTCAAGCATTCCTAATGAAAAGACCTGAGCTGAATAGAAAATTTGACTTTCAAATACAAGATGCAAAAGAAGCATGAAAAGGTAAACAAGTAAGAGAAATCAAAAAGGATTCAATAAGGTTAAACTGTTGTAACGGTAATGTAATTTTGAAGATCCCTTTGTGGTGGCAAAAGTAGCAGGTACTTAGCACTTCGTAACTGATCAAGCCTTTGTTGGGGAAACAGAAGATATGAACTCCTGTCTCCTATTACTGATATAACAGGAAGGGGTTGGCTGAAACAGGAAGCTAATGCTGTGTGTATATAAGGAAAAGACCTAGAGAGTCACAGTCAGAATTTCTTGGGACCAGGATCTGGTGGCCAAGCAGCTACAGAAGAGAGAATGGAGAACTGAACCAGAATTTCCTGAGAACTTGTTGTGGTGGAGCTTCTTCTGAACAGGAGCACAGGAGCCTGGAGCCAGGAACTAGGTGCCCAGGTGACTGACTGAGGAAGCATGACTGGGGTGCTGAGACTTTGTTTGTGGCTTGGTTGAGCCTTGAATTCCCTGAAACAGAAATGGTGAAGGATCTGACATGGACCAGACCCTGTGAACTTTAGTGTGGAGCAGGACCTACCCAGAGAGCTAGACAAGGAACTGAGAGCTGTCTGCCAGTGAACCCAGGTGACAGTCTAGTGCATCCAGGTAGAATCTGGGACCATGGAAGGGGATCCAGGGAATCTGAGAACAGGCCCCAAGTCAAGATGAAAAGACCTCTCCTTGGGTACTGAGTAATTATGGAATTATAGTTTACTAGTGACCTAAGGGGTGGAGGGTTTTGTGTAATTGATTGCTGAATAAGTGACTGATTGAGTTAATCAAGTGTGCCCCATGAGTGGAAGACTTTGACTATTTTATGATTGTTACTGATAAGTGACTGATTGAGTTAACTTAGTTGCCCCATGAGTGGAAGACTTTGATTATTGTATTTTGAGACTATGTTGTACATATTATATTGTGATTTTCTGTGATAAGTTTATTGTGAATGCTGTACCTTGATTTTCTGTGAAAGTTTTGCTTTGATTTGTTATGGAATAAATAGAGTGATCACTATACTGTGTAATGAGAACCTTATAAGCTGTTCACAGTAGCATTCGTCTGGAAAGCTTCTTGTGCATGATATTATAACAGTTTATATTCCTACATGGAAAAATGATACTTGTAAGTCATAAAACCTTATAGCAATCACAGGTGTTAGTTGAATATAAAGGGATGATATCTAAAAAAAAATTAAGGGGTGAAAGAGAAGAATGCACTATGAGAAAGGAAGGGGCAGAATGGGGGTAAATTATGTCACATAAAACTTGCAAGAAAAAGATTTTCTAATAGAAGGGAAGATGGGTGATGTGAGAGGACGGGAGTGGACTTTATTCTCATCAAAACTGGTTCAAAGAGGGAATAACATATACATTCTTAGGCATAGAACTCTATCTTACCCTACAGGAAAGTAGGAGAGGAAGACAATAAGAGAAGGGTGGGATAAAAGAAGGGAGGGCAGATTGGGGGAGGCAGTATTCAAAAGCAAAACACTATATGGAGGGACAAGGTGAAAGATGAGGGAGAATAGAATACATGGGGGGCTACTGGATGGAGGGAAATACACTGAGCCAATCATAACTATTAAAAAAACTATTTGAAGCAAGTTTCTCTAATAAAGGCCTCATTTCTCAAATATATAGAGAACTGAGTCAAATTTATATAAATAGGAGCCATTCCCCAATTTATAAATTATCAAGAGATATGAACAGTTTTCAAATGAAGAACCAAAGCTATCTATAGTGACATAAGAAGGTGCTCTAAATTGCTATAATTTGAAACAATTCTGATGTACTACCTCATAACTATTAGATTAGCTAACAGGACAGAAAAAGAGAATGACAAATGTTGGAGGGGATGTGGGAAAAATAAGACATTAATGCTCTGTTGGTGGAGTTGCGAACTGGTTCAACCATTCTTTAGAGCAATTTGGTACTATGCCCAACTGTACATACCCATACCCTTTGACCTAACAATGGCACTACTAGGTCTGTATCCAAAAAAAGATAAAAAAACAAAAGGGAAAAGGACCTACATATAAGGAAATATTTGTAGCAGCTCTTTTCTGGTGGCAGGGAGTTGAAAATTGGGAGGATGCCCATCAACCAGGGAATAGCTGAAGAAACTGTGCTATATGATTACAATGGAATACTACTGTGCCATAAGAAATGATGAGCAAGATGCTTTCAGAAAAATCTGGAAAGATTTACATGAGCTGATGCAAAATGAAATGTACTGTGTACAAAGTAACAGCAATATTACAAAATGATCAGCTGTGAATGACTTAGCTATCTTCAGCAATACAATGATTCAAGACAACTCTGAAGGACTTCAGATAAAAAATGTTATCCATTACCAGATAAAGAACTGATGGTGTCTGAATACAAATTGAAGCATGCTTTTTTTTACTTTATTTTTCTTGAGGGTGTTTTTTGGTCTATGTTTTCTTTCACAATATGACTAATATGGAAATACATTTTGCATGACTACACACATATAACCTATATTAAATTACATGTCTTCTTAATAATGGAGGTAGGAAGGGGGAAAAGGAGAGAATTTAGAACTCAAAGTTTTAAAAATGAATGTTAAAAATTGTTTTTACATGTAATTGGGAATAATAAAATGCTAGATAATTTTTTAAAAGATTATATTCTATTCAGAGACAATATAAATAATGCATAAATAAGTATATGAAAATATATATGAGATAAATACAAGATGGTAGTATGGAGGCACCAGCTGCAGAAAGAATCAGGAAAGGTTTCACATGGAAGATGGAACTTGAACTGAGTTTTGAAGGAGGTTAAGGATTATAAGTGGGAAGTAAGGGGGGAAATATGTTGTAGGCATGAGGGAAAATTCATGCAATGACAAGGGATGGGCAATGGTGTGTAAGTTGAGTAATATATAACAAGGCTAAAAGGATAGTTGGTGCTATATTGTGAAGGGTTTGATATGCTGAATTAAGAAGGGTATATGTGATCCTAAAGGCAAAAAGGGAGACATTAGAATTCATTGTACAAGGAGGTGATGTGAGTAGATGTGGGCTTCAGAAAAATTACATTGCCAGATCTATGGAGGTTGGAGGTTGGAGGGGGAGAGGGGTTCAAGGAAAGAGAACAATTAACTATTGCATTACTTGGTAATGCACCATGGTAAAAGGTGCTGAAGGGCAGAATTATGGTGGTTTCTGTGTTGAGTAGATAGATGGGGACAGATATGAAAGATGTGGAGATGCAAATGATAAAATGCGTAAGTTAAATGGAAATGTAGAGAGAGGCAGAATGAGGGGTGAAGGGTGTCTCCAAGGGTTTAAACCTGCTTAACTGAAGTGATGGTGGTGCTTTTAAAAGAAATAAGAAGTGTGAAAAGACAAGGGTCTGAGGAATGATGAGTTAGGTTTAGAAATATCAAGTTTTACATGCCAATAGTACATCTGTTCAAAATGCTCATTTGGCAGTATGTATTCAATTGGGAGTAGGCCTCTCAGAGGAGAGACTAGAGTTGGATACACAAATACACACACAATCAGGGAATCAGTTGTAAAATAAAAAAGTAAACTCATTTTGGGGGAAGTGAGAGAGAAATGGAAGGATGAGAGAGGAGCAAAGAGGAAAAGTCAAGAGCAAGGAAGAGAAAGGGAGGGAAGGAATGAGGGAAAAAGGAAAGAAGGAGGGGAGGGGAGGGGAAGACAATGCAAGGAAAGAGAAGGAAGGAAGGGAAAGAAGGAGGGACAAAGAAAGATGGGAAGGGGGAGAGGGAGGGAAGGAAGGAGAAAGAGAGAGAGAGAGAGAGAGAGAGAGAGAGAGAGAGAGAGAGAGAGAGAATAGTATCATGAAAACCAGAGAGGAGAAAATATCTAGGTAGAGTTGATCAATAACATTGAATGTTTCAGAGGTAAAGGAAGATGAGGATTAAGAAAAGGCCAATTAGATCTGGCAATTAAGGTGATCACTGGTAATTTTGTAAATACTGGTTTCCCATTCAGTAATGAGATGAGACGTCAGAATGCAAAGTGTTCAGAAGTGAGAAAATGGAGGAGCAGTGAAGCTGATGAGAAGAGACAAGGTCTCTGCTCTTCTTCTTAGTAGTTGGATAGGGAAAGGAAAAACTATAGAAAACCTTAAGGGGATAATAGACACAGATGAGGATTTCCTGGGGGGGGGGGGTGGAGGGGAGAGATTGACACATCTGTAGGTAGTGAAGAGGGAGAATTTTAGGATTTGAAAGACAGAGGGTTTTGGCTATTAGGGCGTAGGGGCAATCTGCCATAGAAAATAGAAGTGAATGTGACCAAGGATAAATGATGGCCTTATTGAGGGGAAGGCATACCTATTCCTCAGTGACTAAAGATAGAAAGAATTAGGGAGAAGAGGCTGCTGTCACAGAACTTTGAGGTGTAGAGATAGAGAGAAGAGAGCACTCATGGCAAATGACCTCTATTTTTCTAAATATCCAGGTCCTCTGATGAGAGGGTAGGGAGAGGGATGATATGCGAAGGTTGAAGAAAGAAAAGAAGGTCTAACAACCACTGAGGAAGTGCAAGGAACAATAAATTTGGAAGCAGTAGAATGATTGCCTTTCTATGTTGAAGGTCCAATTGGGAATATATGACATATATTTTGTAATGGGTCCAATTAGTACAGGTACATAACTTTTTCTAGAGTCAGCTAAGTGTCTCAGTGGATATAGTGCTGGGCCTGCAATCAGGAAGACCTGAGTTCAAAACTGACCTCAGACACTTATAGTTATGTGACCCTGGGCAAGTCACTTAACTTCTATTTGCCTTCATACACTAGATAACAAAATCGAAAAATACTCCAATACTTTTTTTTTTTTTAAAGCAATTGGGGTTAAGTAACTTGCTCAAGGTTACACGGCTAGTCATTATTTATGCATGGGTGCTCATTTTCTGAGGCCGGATCTGATCTCGGGTCATCCCAACTCCGAGGCCAGCACTCTTACTGCGCCACCTAGCCGCCCCTTTAGGGCAATTGGGGTTAAGTAACTTGCCCAAGGTTACAGGGCTAAGTTTTTATTTGTGTGGATTAAGTGTCTGAGGCCGGCTCCGAACTCAGGTCCTTCTGACTCCAGGGCCAGCGCTCTATTCACTGCGCCACCTAGCCGCCCCTCCAATACTGTTGCTAAGAAAACCCCACGTACTCGGGTGCTATGGTCCACAGGGTCAGAAAGAGTCAGAAACCACTGAACAACAACAAGAAGGTAACTATTTTTTTTACTACATTCAGCAGTATGTGAACAGAGTCAAAGGAGGAAGATGGGGGGATGACCAAGGGTTAAAGTTTGGCGATGCATAAATAACACTAGGGCAGGTACCAGAGATTTGTGAGTAGAAGATGACATAATGCTGACAATACAGGGTCAACATTGGGAAAAAATTAAAGTGAAGCCATAGCATTCGTATCATTTGGGAACAGTACTAAGATGTGGGGAGACTAGAGGCCAGTGTGAGGATGAAAAACAGATTTAGGAGGAGTGAGGTATAGGAACAGATGAAATGATACTACGTTATACTCTGGGGGAAAAAGGGAATTTGTAAAACCAAATGTTAGAATTGGAAGGAATCCTAGAACAAATAATAAAAACTGTTAGTGCTTGAAAGGACCCTAGAAACTAGAACTTTAGAGCTGGAAGGAACCTTAGAGAGATCATTTAGATTTTAGTCCAACTCCTTTATTCCAAAAAAGGAAGTAACTGGAAATAAGAGAGGACAGATCACTTATCCTGAGTGACCTGGGGAGACATATAGGATATTAAACATCAGAAAAGAGAAAGAAATTGGAGAAAATATATAGAAGGGCCTACAGATATGCTTCACCAACATCAAAATTTTGCTAGAGGTCCTTCTTTTATGAGGTGATGAGAATGATCTAGAACCAGACATGCTTCTCACAACCATCTGAAGTGAATTAGTATGTCTCTGGTTAGGAGGAGGTCAGATGCTCAGAGTAAATTGGTATTCATGGGCACAGTCCATCATTAATCATCATCCTTGGCTATGTATTAAACACACTCTTCCACACAGTGCTATTTGCTCTAAGCACTATAGAGAATAATTCAAACAGACAGTCTCTAACCTCTAAGAACCTAGACTCAATGAAAAGTCTGTATTTCAGTAATTCAGTCATGTCCATATTTTAGCTTGTAGGGATAATGGACATTTTGTTGCACTTTATATCCATGATCATTCACGATTGTTATAATAACTGTTTTGGGTAGATTCAATGCAACACAATCAACGTTTATTAAGTACTTGTTCTACATGAGATCCTTTGCTCCAGAGAATATAAAGAAAAGAAAATGAGACCCACTGCCTTCAAGTAACTTTCAGTCTACTAGGGGAGACTCAACATGTATTCAAATAAGAATGATGGAAGGTAGAAGATGATGGGACACAGAAAATGGCTATTCAAAGTCCTAAGCTGAGTTTGGTGAAGGAGGCAGCAGAAGAGAGGGCAGTCTGACCAAGGGACAATAGTAGAAGAAGAGGGAGTGATATGTTATTCATGAGTTTGGGACTAGGAATGAAGGCAGGAGTTGCCATAGAGGAAACAGAGGAAGGCAGTAAGAGTGGACCCACAGAAAGGGTGGTGGTGATCACTGCAAGGACAGCAGCCAATGAAGGACTCCTAGAAAGGAAGCACATCTCCACCAACTCCTGTACTTACTCATTGCTGCACCACCACACCAAGGCCTAGTAGCCCTGTCCTAGAGAAGACTGATTCTTCTGTTGATGATATTGATGATAATAGCTAATATTTATGTAATGCTTTCAGATTTATGATGTGCTACATGTATATAATCGTATGTAAGTACAACTTTTAGTAGTAAAGATCAGCCAGTGCAATCTTGTCATGTCACAGATGCGAAAACAATACTATCCACATCATTGTGATTGAGGGTTCAATGGAAGAGTTTGATGGAAGAGTCTAATGTTGTGCTAAGGCCATGCCATGCCAGAGAGAGATCTGGCTTGGGGGTAGTGGTGAACATGGCAGTAGTGACTGTGGAATAAAAGACAGAATCCAGGATTTTTTGTTCAAAGAGATCCATGAATTCATAGAACTAATAGTGGGAGACCTTAATGGTACCATGGAAAGAGTACTGGAGTCAAAAGATCAGGGTTATAACCCCAGCTTTTTTACTATGTGACTTTGCTTCCCCGGTCTATGTCTCATTGTCTTCACATGTAATATCAGGTCAAGGATTCAATGATTTCTTAGGTCCCTCCCATCTCTAACCTTATGACCCGATGAATCAGGTCCCTTTCAGTTTTCCATGTTCCCTAATATGAATATTCTACCTACCATTTCTTACTAAAAGGAAAATTCTGAGAAAACATATGCTGCTATTAACATCAGTGAACCTACTAGAAGAGAAAGGTAAGAGAACAAGCAATCACTGAGTATCTACTATATACTAAGGCACTAGGTTAAATACTTTACAGATATCATCTCATTTGGTCCTCACAACAATCCCAGGAAATAGGTGTTATCATGATCCTCATTTTACAATTGAGGAAACTGAGGCAGACAGAGGTTAAGTAAATTGCTGGGGTAATGCAGCGAATAAATATATGAGGCTGAATTTGAATTCGGTTCTTCCTGATTCCAGGGCCAGTGCTCTATCTACTTCAAGAAGACCTCAGTAGTCTTCTATTCCAACTCATACTTGAAATGAAATATGGACAACATATTGGACAAATGCTCATCTAGACTTTGCTTAAAAAGGTGAACTCATTACCTTACAAGGCAATTCACTATAATTATGGACACTTAAGTTCAGTAAGTTTTCCTTACATCAACATAATGTTGCTCCTTTGCAGCTTTCATTCATGGTTCCTGTTTCTTCCCTCTGGAATCAAATAGTACAAATCTCTATTTCACATGATAGCCTTCAGATACTTAAAGACAACTCTCATATCTACCATGAATCTTGCCTTTTTCAAACTAAACATCCCCCAGTTCCTTCAAATGATCCTCCTATGACATGAATTCAAGAGCTTTGACCATCTTGGTTGTCTTCTGGGTGCTCTCCAAGTTATCAAGAAAAGGTTTCATGAAACTGGGGGCCCTTGAGTTGTGTCTTAAAAGAAGATAAAGATTTTGAGAGGTAGAAGTGAAACTGCAGCCCATGACAGGCATGAAACCAACTTGTATAAAGACAAAAGTAGAAAGGTGAGCTTGGAGAATCACTATGGGGTTAGTTTGGCTAGATCCAAGGTTACAAGAAGGAGAATTTTGTTTTCTTTTGTTTTTTGGTTCGGCTCTATGATTTTATCATTGTAAAGAAGTCCTGATATGTAAACTCCCTCTCCTGATTCAGATAAATGACCATCTAATGTGTTATTTTCAGTCTTTGTTGCTTAGAGACATGGAGAACCAAAATGATTTAATCCATGGTCACTCAGCCAATATGCACTGGAAGGAGGACTTCAATCCAGATGTTACTGACCCCAAGGTCAGGTCTTTGACCATGGTGCTAAGCTGATTTTCATGAAAAGGAATAATATACAATAAATTTGGAAAGTTAATTTGTAAACAAATTGTGGAGGGTTCCCAAATGATAGGCTAAATAAAACTGCATTTCAGCTTTGAGGAAACAGTAAGCTAGTGAAGATTTTTGAGCAGGGGAGGTCATGGTCAGGCATGTATCTTTTGAAGATTATTTTGGCTGTTGTGCTGATGGTACATTGAAAGTGGAAAAGATTAGAAGTAGTATGATAAATTAACAAGATATTGAAATAGTCTACACAAGAGGCAGAAAGAGTTCAAACTAGTGGCAATTCTGAGTAAAGGGAAGGGAGAACATGAGAGAGATCATGTGGAGGCACGATAAACAAAACTTGGCAAGTGCCTGGATTATGCTGACAGAAATAGGGAAGAAAAAATAGTGACAGATAAAAACTAGGGTGACTGAGAAGATGATAATACCCTTAACAGAAATAGTGAGGATTGTAGGTGGTAGGTTGGAGGCAGACGAAGGGGGGAAGATCATGAATGCTATCTTGGATGTGGACTTGGAAATGCAGATGTAGAGATAACTACTAAGCAGTTGGGATATGAAACTGAACTCATGAAGAGAAATTAAGGTAGATATGTAGATTTATGAGTCATCTGAATTGAAACCAGAGGAACTTGTAAAACAGCAATAGAAAGAACATAAAGACTTGGGGAGCACCCATGTCTAAGGGCAAGACAGATATGGGCAATGATATAGCAAAGGAAACAGAAGAGGACTGGTCACACAGGTTTAAAGAGGACAAAAGAAGGAGCCATGGCATAGAGACCAGGGAAGAAAGGTAACTAGAATGAGTGATTAACTGAGGCTCTCTGAGGCTTATTATTATAATCTGTAAAAGGAACAGGTTGTATCAGATGATCTCTAAGGTCCCTTTCTTTTCAAAATTGATGATCCCACAGTAGGTACACCAGGGATCTAGAGCCAAGACACTCGACATAAAAGAATCTGCAACAAAAACAAGCAGTTAAGAGAATGGAAAATTTATCATGACCTGAGGCAAAATTTACATGCCCAGAATTCTGTGCTTGTGGGGTGCCCTCACTTCCCTACCCTTTTCCAAATTCTTTGTCACAGGACTCAAATAGATCTTCAAATTCTATTTTTTTCCCTAGCATACCATCTATGTAAAGAAGCAGCAAATGAAAAAGGAAATCAGGCTTTGGTAAGGCCAAGGCAAACATTTCTGTGGAAATGAGACCAACTAACCAATCACTCTCAAATCGACATCCTTACATATGTGTAGTGAATGGCAGAGCTTGTTGTACTAACTGCCAACCCATCCCTCCTGCATTAATGCCACAAAATCGTCTGTGGGCTTGTTCTCTGCAGTGCCTCTCCAAAAATCGGCCAGGACTGTCTGCTGCTATTTCAGAGAAATCAGACTCAGATCGATTGGGCTTGACAGGTGATGCACTTCAAGTAAACCCTTTCCAAGCAGCCCTGGGTGCTACTGAATATTTGAAGTGTCTCAACTTTTGTGAAGAGAATACAAAGAAGACTAAAACACCAGATGCTCAAGGGAGAGCTTTTCTGCTTTAGAAAGTTGGTTTGTTTTCTACCCCCAACCCTTTCCTCTTTTGAAGAGCAAAATTACTAAATGACATCAGTGCTTTAAAAAAAATCAGATGACTGGGCTCAGACATTTCTCAGGGGGGACATTTTAGTTCTTCTGTAAGGTCTTATCAGGCAGTAAAATCACCAGGGACTAAGAGTCTCACTCTCAAGATAATGCTTATCTACATTGCTTTGCTAGAAGAGACCCATTCAGTAATTTCTTTAGACTCCATGGGAATTTTCTCATATTCCCTGAAACAATAAACTTCAGCACAGTCACCATCCTTTGGCACTTACAGAATGCATTCCAAAGTGCAGGGCATTAGCAGGCATTAAGTTACCTATAATTATTTTGTTTTATTCTCTTCTCCTCCATCTTCCTTCCATTCCCCCCTCTCCCCCTCCTCCTCTCTCCACTTTCTCTCTTTCTCCCTACTTCCCTCCCCTACCTCTTCCTCTCCCCATTCTTCTCCTCCACTCCCTCCCCACTGTCTTTTTCTCTCTACCCTCCCTCCTCTATCCCTACCTCCTCATATACACCCGTTTTTCCCCACAAGATAAGCAGCTCAAACTGAGCAAAGCCCCAATAATCATTTGCCATTCTTGTGATGGGCTTGTAGATGTGCTTAGCATTGATATGAAAGTTAAAGGGGGAGCCATCTGTGGGTTTGACAATTATGCAGTTTTCCTGGGTAATCCCATTAGAAATCCTCTTAGGAATAGGGAACCACATATCCTTATAAAACAGAAATAGAACCAAAGGGTCATGGAGAGGCCATCCATCCTTATCCTTAGGCAGAACTCAATTAGATATGATAGAAAGAGACCCAAGCTTAGAGTCAAGCTACTTGGGCTCATAGCCAAGTTCTAATACGACATGACTACGGACAAATGGCTTAACCTCTCCCATTCTGTTTTATCATCTGTAAAATGGATATAATATTTTAATTACCAACCTGACACGGTTATTGTGAGGGAACCATTTTTGCAAAGGAGTCTTTATTATTATCTTCCACATGCCCCTCAAAAAATCTCCAGGTTTCTGGCCTTTATTGCTTGCCATTTTCCATCAATGGCATGTCAATTATCTCATTCTCCATGCTCAAGATTCCAGTCATCTTGCACTCTTACCCTTCGCCTATATTCAAATATCATCAAGTAAGATCAGTCTTCCTTGGGTAATGCTACTTATATCCTTTCCTTCAAATTCTATTTGTATTTCCCTAGTTCTAGCCCTTATGGTTTCACAATTGGATTACTGCAAAAACATCCAAATGTACCTCCCTGATTAAAGGCTCCTTATTAGAATCAATAAACAAGCATTTATTGAGTGCTTTCTCTGTGTCAGGTACTATCCTAGGCACTAGGGAGACATATATAAAAGTGACAATTCTTGTCCTCAAGGAGCTTACATTCTACTAGAAGGGAGAGGGAAGAATAAGAGGACAAGGACATAACATAAGAACATAAGGTCAGAGATATACAGCTGGAAAGTACCTTGGAGGCCAACTAGCCTAACACATATATAAAAAAGAATCCCCCCTACTAACACCTGACATGTAGTTATCCAGTTTCTAAGGAGGGTGAATATACCACCTCTTGAAACATCCATTTCATTTTCAGGCAGCAGTACTTATTAGAAAATTGTTTTCCTATTATAAAGCTTAATTTTGTTTCTTTTCAACTTACATCCTGGTATTCTATTCCAGTATTGCCCTGAACAACCAAACAGAACAAGTCTATTCCCTTTTCCACCCAACAACAGCCTTTCAAAGATTTCAGTGTAACCATGATATCCCTGCTGAATCTTCTCTGAGCAAAACACCTCTAATTTCTTCAACTGGTTCCAATATTGAATGCACATGAGGTTCTTCACCATCCCTGTTGCTTTTCTCTGAGTACTCTCTAGCTTATCAATTTCCTTTTTAAACTATGGTGCCCAAAACTCATCACAATACTGCAGATGAGGTCTGATGAAGGCAGAGTATAGAAGGACTATGACCTTCTTATTCCTGGAAGCTTTGTCTCTCTCAAAGCAATCCCAAATCACTTTAGAGTTATTTTTTTTTTACTATTTTTAAAATACTTTTTTTTGGCTTTTTGAAGGGCAATTGGGGTTAAGTGACTTGCCCAAAATCACATGGCTAATAAGTGTGTCAAATGTCTGAGGCCGGATTTGAACTGAGGTCCTCCTGACTCCAGGGCTGGTGTTCTATTCACTGTGCCACCTAGCCACCCCTTTGACTATTTTTTAATACATTGCATTGCTAACTGACATTAAATTAAAAAGTCCTCTGGAAACCCTGGATCCTTTTCAGATGACTGATCATGCCTTGTTTTGTTGTTGCTGTTGCTGTTGTTCAGTTTTGTCCAATTCTTCTTGACCCCACTTGGGGTTTTCCTGGCAAAGATACTGAAGTGCTTTGCTATTTCCTTCTCTAGCTCATTTTTCAGATGAGGAAACTGAGGCAAATAGGGTTAAGTAATTTGCTCAGGGTCATACAGTGTAAAGCCAAGTATGAGCAGCTTTTCAGATGACTGCTACTGTGAACATAAAAATAGTATCAGATAATTCATCAAAAGCTTTGCTAATATCTAGGTGGATAATCTATAGCATTTTCATCATCTATCAATTTAGTAACCTCACGAAAAAATGGAATAAAGTGAGTCCATTATCTGTTCTGGATAAAGTCATGTTGGCTCTCTGAAAGTCTTTTCTAGATGTTCCAAAACCATGCCCTTTTGTAACTAATTCTAGGATTTTGCAATCATGATCACTGTCACAAATCCCAGAGAGGTTAAAATTTCCAGAGAAAGGAGTTGGTCAAAAAATGCCAAAGGCTATAGAGGGGTCAAGAAGGGTGAGGACCATTCTTTCCCGTCTCTCAAGATGGCAGACAAAAAGCCTCTTAGGAAAAGAAGGTCAGAAAGGAAAAAAAAGAACAAAAAGGAAGATGTAGCTGAAAAGGCCAAAAAGCCTTGGAAGCATTGCAGTCAGAACCCAGTCCTGGTCTGAGGGATTGGTAGATACTCCAGGTCTGCAACGTATTCCTGGAGAGCCATGTACAAGCGGAAATACGCTTCCCCGAAAACCCGGATGGAAAGGAAGAAGAAAGAAAAAGTGCCTGCTACTATCTCAAAGCCTGTTGGTGGTGCTAAGAATGGAGGAACTCAAGTGGTAAAGATTCACACAATGCCTAGGTATTACCCTACTGAGGATGTGCCTAGAAAGCTGCTAAGTCATGGCAAAAAGCCCTTTAGCCAGCATGTGAGGAGACTTCAAGCTAGCATCAAGCCCGGAACTGTTCTGATCATGCTCACTGGGCACCACAGGGGCAAGCAAGTGGTTTTCCAGAAGCAGCTGGCTAGTGGCTTGCTACTGGTGCCTGGACCTCTGACCATCAACCATATTCCTCTGAGAAGGACCCATCAGAAATTTGTCATTGCCACTTTTCTACCCGGGTTAACCTTTCAGGTGTGAAAATTCCAAATCATCTTACTGATGCTTACTTCAAGAAGACGAGGCTCCATAAACCTAGACACCAAGAAGGAGAGATTTTTGACACAGAAAAAGAGAAAAACGAGATTACAGAGCAGCGCAAGGCTGATCAGAAAACAGTAGACTCTCAGATCCTACCCCAAATCAAGAAAATTCCTCAGCTCCGTGGCTACCTGTGTTTTGTCTTCTCTCTCTCCAATGGAGTTTATCCTCATAAACTGGTGTTTTAAATGCCTTGCAGAGAACACTTATTAAATATTTGCAATAGTTAAAAAAAAAGAAGGGTGAGGACTGAGAAGAGGTCATGGATGTAGCAAAAAAGAAATCATTAGTAACGTTGAAAAAAAAAGCAGTTTCAGTTGAACAGCGGGGTCAAAAGCCAAATTGTAAAGGACTAATAAGTAAGTGAGATGTAAAAAAAGGAAGCAATGAGTATAGACCAATCTTTAGAACTATCTTATAAAAAAACCATCTGATATAGCTTCCTTAAATACATATTGTATCATGTAATTATTGTCCTTAAAAAAAACCTTTAAATTACTGATAGGTAATTTAATAGATAGATAATGTCTATAGATATAGATTGTGTTTCTCCATGACACACAATCACTCATCCTCTGTGAGATGTGAATGAATCTTCAGGGTGCCATCTGATATTTTCATGCCCTCCACTGAGAGATAATCAGCCAGTCAACAAGCATTTAATAAACACTATAATGTCCAACACTTTAATATAGTATTTAAGTCCTGCTACAATTTAGTCTTAACCTATATTTCATACTTCATTTCCCCTTGTTCCATTCTGTGGTGTTTCAACCAAATTGCTCCTTCACTGCCTCTCTGCAAGCCCTTGTTCATTAAAGAGGAAATATGGAATAGTGAAAAAAGTACAAGATTTAGTCAAAGAGCAAGTATTCAAATCCTGGCTCTATTACTTGGTAGCTAAGCAGGAGATGCCCCTAATGGTTTTTCAAAGAATTCACCTGCCTTCTGCTCTTGAAACTTCCCTTTGTCCCAATGGCCTCCTTCACCCACTGGTAAATTCATCCCACAGCCTCCATTTTGGGAAGGATCTCAGGCCAGCAATTCTACATTCCTCTCCTGGATCTGTTTCTGACTCTGTGGACTTCACTACAATGCCCTTTCCAGATCTCCACCCCCCGCATTTTCCACCCTTGCTACTCCCTACGTACTTTCAAATTTCTGGTATATATTTTCTTCCTCCATTAGAATATGATGACTGTCTTTCATTTGTTTTTATTTGTATCCCAAGCACTTAACACAGTGCCTAGGGAATAGTAAGTGTTTATTAAATGCTTATTGACTGGCTGATTATCTCTCAGTGGAGGGCATGAAAATATCAGCTGGCACCTGAAGATTCATTCACATCTCACAGAGGATGAGTGATTGTGTGTCATGGAGACGGGGAAAAAAAGAACTGAATTCCCTCTCAACTAGCACTAAGCACATACTATCTTGTTCTATTACCTTCTTATGTCTTTGTACCTTGTTTCTTCTCCCTTCCTATATTTCAAGCCCCTCAAGGGCTACTCTAGCATATTGCCTTACATGGAGTGGTCTGAGATTATGTGAGCAAAAATGACTCAGGCCAATATCTTGAATGGTGATGTTTCCTTCAATTTCACTGTAACTATATGCAATAATGTTGTCTGGTACCTCTATAGATTCCACAGGAACAACTCTGCATTTGGTTCTCTCTTTACTGATACAACCAAAGTTTTATCTACATATTTTTCCCTATTCCCTAGGACAGCCACTGTTTTATAATTTCAAAAGCAGGCAAGTTATTATTATTATGATTATTTCTTGAATTGTGGTGTTTTAAACTGAAAAGTAGAGATTTAGAGATTGGAGGGACTTCAGAGGTCTAACTCCTTCATTGTATTAAAGAAGAAACTGAGGCCCACAGAGAGGAAGTGACTTGCCCAGGTCATGGAGTTGGTAAAATGCAATACCAGTATTTGAAACCAGTTCTTTTCACTCTAAATTCAGTGTTTTGTTTTCCCATTACTCCTTTAGATGAAAGTTAACAAGTGAATAAAGGCCTGAATTTGAAATGGGAATGCCTGTGTTCTAGTGCTGTGCTGTGGTTTTGCTATTTACTGATTATATGAGGCTGGGCGAGTCTCTTCCCCTCTCAAAGTCTTCCTATAAAACAATGGTATTAGAAGACATGACTGCTAAGATCTCTTCTTTTTCTGAGATTAAACTAGTCTGATATAGTTTGTGCTCCTAATGAAATTTAGTTCTTGTTGCCACTATGGCTAGTGTTTTCAGATTGCTTCAAATCTACTTGGATTCTGGAATTGTTTTTTTCTCCAGCAATTTTCTAGTGAGGGAGGCTAAGGTTCCTGATCTTGCTCATGGCATCTTCCCTAAAGAGATACCATCTGACCAAATACAGTATCACTAGACCTCCTAAACATAAATATTCAATATTTGCTGAAGAACAGATGCACATCATTAAATATCTTGGTTGTAGAAAAAAGGGTCATGAAGATTTATTTTTCTGATAAATAAAAAAATAATACAGGCAGAGAAGAAAGAATACTGGGCTAGTATTTAAGAGATCTTCACTAGTCTCAGTGCCAATCCTTCTTAGAATTGGAAACCCCACTACTTGTTGTGGGACAGTGAGCAAATTATTTCCCCTCCCTGGGTCTCAGTTTCTATTGTGTAACTTAAGGGTGCTAGATGAGATCATCTCTAACTTACTTTCCATCAAAAACATATCATATTTTGAGGTTTCTTTCAATTAAAGTATTCTATGTTCTATGGCCTGAGATATCTTTCAGCTCTGTCATCCTATGTGCTAACCCCACTAGTAGCTCTGATATTTTAGGCTCCATGTTCTAATGCTTATTCTGGTTCCAACTATTTGTTCTCTCCAATGATAATAACTGATTCTTCTGTGCAGAATCATCTAGAGAAAGAATTTAAGATTAAAACATAATGAGCCCATGATATGATTCTGGTAACTGTCTCACTAAGGAAAAGATATTAGCAGTGATACTCAAAGAGCAATAGGAAGGATCTTGTAGTATTTGCTGGATTTATTCTATATTGAGGTAATTTATTATATTCAAATATGGGGGTGCCCACAGAATTTGGCGTCAGAAGACCTGGATTGAGACCTGCTTCTTCTATTTAATTGGTATGTGAACTTGGTCATTAATAGCATGCTTTAAACCATTGTTAATTGGATCTAAACTTCCATATCTCTTCCACCGGTAATGAAATAAAATATTTTCTGGCTACAGCAGCCTTTGATTTATACAGTAGCAGTACAGTTGCAAAGAACTTTAGACATATTATCACACTGGAGGCTCCCAACAAAACTCTGATGTAGGAACTGCAGGTTACTACTGTCTTGACGAAGATGAAACTCCAACATGTCAGCTAATTTGTCTGTAGTCATGCCAGGGTTGGGCTGTCTTTCTGACTTCATGTCTAGCAATCTATTCCCTATGCCATTTTGCTCATTATCTCTTTTCTAGAAGAAAAAGTATTTCCTTGACCATGAAGTGATATATAAATGTGAAAATCCTAAGAGCATTTTTCCCTCAATTTTTTTTAATTCAATAGATGTTTCCAATTAAATTCCAATTCAGCAAACATTTATTAAGTACCTACTATGACCAGGGCACCAGTAAGATACAAAGTTTAACCACAATACAGCATAAAGGTTATAATAAAATCAAATGCATCAGATCCTTCAGCTGAAATCCCCCCCAATATTATCCAAAGACCCCCTTAGCAAACACTTGATCTCCATGACAGGCAAAGATATATGGCTGCCAAAGGCAATTCCAATTTAGAATATAAACTCATTTGTAAAATCTTCCAGGGGTGGAGAGCAGAAGATCATGAGCAATATTGCCTCATAAAACTGAGGAGCAGTAGAGGAAAAAACAAGTTTACAGAAGGGTTGGCCAAAAATCCAATTAAGCCACATTATCCTGAGAGCACTTAGGGATGAAACTGGAAAGAAGACAACAGAAGAAAAATGGAAAAAATCTGTTAAGTCATCTATAATCTCTTCCTCATAGTTACAGTCGAACTACAACATTTGGTATCAAAAAACAGCACCATTAATGTTCTTCAGGACATTAGGAAAGTCACTGAACCTCTTTGATCCACAGTTTTCTCATCTGCAGAATGAGGTAATTAAGATAGATAGTCTTTTAGGTCCCATCTATATCTAAATCTATTGTCCTATAATATCTGAAAGAGAGGAAACAAAATACTTTGAAAAATCAGTAATTTTGTTATTGAAAAAGGCAAAGGAGAAAATTTCAGTAATTACCATCTGTATACCTAATTTCCCATCTCTAAAAAGTCGTTATGAGAATAATCTGTACATTTATCAAGGACATTCTTTTTGAAGGTATGAAATGAAAAGAGCTGACCTTTACAAACAATAATTCTATAGCAAGCCACATCCTAGTAATCAACAACTGACTAAAAAGTAGAAAGAATACATGATCCTACTATTCTCATTTGGGGGGAAACATAAAATAAAAGCAGTTGAGTTGATATAGCAAAATGTTGCCTTAAATGCTCTTTTTCAACAAGATGTTTCCTATGCATGTGTTGAAATAATACAAGATGACTTGAAAGTTGGAACAACAGAGATAACTTTGTTAAATAACCTTTAGATTATCACTGTCAAATGAAGCATAAAACAGACAGATGTCTGACTGTCAAAGATGCTTGCCGTTGTCACACAGTATGTTGGGGAGCAGAGTCCAAGTGAAAATGAAATTCCCTATAACTAAGAAAGTCCCCCAGAAGCCCCTGTTTGTAAATGATACTCTGCTGATTTCAATAAGCCCAGTAATGTGGCAGGACCCCTTAAATGAAGTATGTAATGGCTCCAGAGTTTGTTCTAGCTATGCACGTAGGAAAAACTAAATGGATGAAGAATGCCTATTGCCCCTACTATGGTATATACTTAGGCAAACAGCCTATAAAGCCATCAATAAATAGAGCTTGAAGAGACACTTTAGGTAGATAATGAACTTGGCTCAGAACTGAATACTAGAAATATGGGATGGACAGATATTTGGGAAATTGTGTAGTGTATTTACTGACCCCAAGCTTCACCCTGAAAGATCCATTTTTAAAAATCAATATTCTTCAGGTACAGAATACTACTGGTTCAAAGAATAAGGGGTATAAGCCACCCAATGGTAATAATATGACGTGCATGAGTATGCTGAAGTATATTACCAAGGAGGAAATGTATAGGAGAAGAAATATCAATAATAGTATCAGAGGAGAGCATGACTCAAAGTTAGTGTTACTCATGCAACAAGATCAAGGGATAGCTAATAGAAGGCCACATATTCCATTGGTTCACACTTTTAATATCAAGGAAACTAGAAAAAATTCTCTAGTATAGTGAGTGGATTCCAAGCAGATTTACTTCAGCTGAAGCATAATATATCCTGCTCCAGCCCTTTGTTTTAAGTCCGGATGTGTCTCTCTGTTTCAAGTGTTTCTTGTAAACACTATATTGTTGGATTTTGGTTTCTTATCCATCCTGCTCTCCACTTCTACTTTATGGTTGAGTTCAACCCATTCACATTCGCAGTTATGATTACTATCTGTGCATTTCTATTTTATTTTCTTCAGTTTATTCTCTCTCTCTCTCTCTCTCTCTCTCTCCCTCCCTCCCTCCCTCCCTCCCCCTTTCCTCCTTCCCTCTCTCCCACTCTTTTTCTCTCCTTTCTCCCTCTTGATCCCTCCTCTCAAGTCTGTTTTGCTTTTGACAACTGCCTTCTTTTTATCACCCCCTTCACTTATCCCATTATTTTCCTATTACTCTGTTGTACATTTCTATTACCAATTGAGTATATATGTACTTTCCCCTCTCTGAACCAATTTAAATGTGAATAAGTTTCAAATGTTGCCCACCACCCCAACATTTTCCTCTCTAGTGTAAAAGCTCTTCCTTGCGCACTTCTTTTAGGTGAGATAATTTCCCCTTTCTCCCAGGGCATCTCTCTTTCTTGCCTATCGTTTTTTTTTTTAAATATAATCCTAACATATTTGACTCTTTTTAAAAGTAAAATCATTCTTAATAATAATAAAGTTCTTAGAAGTTACATGTATTACATTCACATATGGAAAGACAAATTGTTTAACTTTATTGAGTCCCTTTTGATTTCTCTTTCATTTTTACCTTTTTATGCTTGAGTCTTGTATTTGAAAGTAAAATTTGATATTCAGCTCTGGTCTTTTGATCAGGAATGCTTGAAAGTCCTCTATTTTATTAAGTATTCATTTTTTCCTTGGAAGGATTATACTCAGGCTATTCTGTACTATAGGCTATTCTTGGTTGTAATACCAATTCTTTTGCTTTCTACAATATCATTTTCCAAGCCTTCTGCTCCTTTAATGTGGTGATATTAAAGCTTGTATGATCCTCACTGTGGTTCCAAGGTATTTGAATGGTTTCTTTCTGGCTGCTTGAAATATTTTCTCTTTGACCTTATAGCTCTGAAAGTAGTCTATAATATTCTTGGGAGTTTTCTTTTGAGGATCTCTTTCAGATGGTCATTGGTGAATACTTTCAATTTCTATTTTACCCACTGGTTCTGGAATATTGGGGTAGTTTTCTCGACAATTTCTTGAACTATAATGTCTAGACTCTTTCTTTGTTGTGGCATTCAGGTAATCCAATAACTGTTAAATTATATCTTTCTGATCTATTTTCCTGAACAGTTGTTTTTTCCAAAGAGATAATTTATATTTTCTCAGTTATTTTATTCTTTTGACTTTGTTTTATTGTTTCATAATGTCTCATAGAGTCGTTACCTTCCACTTGACCTATTCTAATCTTTAAGGAATTATTTTATATCTCTTTTTTCCATTTGGTCAATTCTGTTTTTTAAGGTATTATTTTCTTTAATGAGTATCAAGATGGATAGAGGGTCAGATCTACATTCAAGAAGACTCATCTTCATGAGTTCAAATCTGGCGTTAGACACTTACTGGCTATGTGACCCTAAGAAAGCCGCTTAACCCTGTCTGCCTTAGTTTTCTTTATGTGTAAAATGATCTGGAGAAGGAAATGGCAAACCACTCCAATATCTTTGCTAAGAAAACTTCAAATGAGGTCATGAAGAGTCAGACATGACTGAATTGACAAATTTCCTTCAGTGTGTTCTTTGCCTCTTTTATGAAGCTATTGTCTTTTCATAATTTTCTTCCTTTGTTCTCATTTCTTTACCTAGTTTTTCCTCTACCACTTTCATTTAATTTTGAAAATAATTTTAGCTCTTCCAGGAATTTTTGTTGGGTTTTTGTCTTGTTATTCAATTCACATTTTAGCTCAAAGTTTTCCTTGTATCTATTTTTTAACTTCATCATCTTCTTCTGAGTTTGGGTCTTGATCTTCCCTGTCACCATAGCAGCTTTTTAAGTTCAGATTCTTTTCTGTTGTTTGCTCATTTTTCTACCATATTTCTTGATTTTGAACTTTATTTTAAAGTTGGGTTCTGTTCCTGGTGTGAGGAAAGGATTGAGGAGGGGTACTATCTCCAGCTTCAAGGTTTTTTGTTTTTTGCTTTTTTTTGCAATGCTATTTTTAGAGCTACTTCTGGGGAAGGGGAAGTTTTCAGTGTTTCTAATGTGGTATGATCTGGGGAGAGATGTGGTTACTGCTTTCCTGGTGTGCATTCAGTTCCTTACCCAGGAAGGACCCTTGAACCCTTGAGATTGCAACTGATACTGTTCCTTAGGATCCTTCCTCCCTTGGGATTGGAAACAATACTGTTCCTCAGGGTCCCTGATCCCTTATGATCAAAAGTGATATTGTTCTTCACGGTTCCCCCCATGGAGGATTTATGGGAGGACATGGAAAAAAGTCACATAGGATGAAAAGATTTAGAAGGGCTACAATCCACATCAATGGACTAAGTGTACATATCAATGATATCACACATCCATCAATGAATTATCAAATGCCTACCATTCTATGAGACAGCATAACATTGTGGATGAGATAGATGTGGAACTAGGAAAACCTGGCTCATACCTTTGGCATACTGACTATATGACCTTGAACAAGTGATTAAGTTCTCAGCTCTCTAAGACTATCAGATGTTAAGAAGATGTTCATCTGCATTGGTAGCAGGGGTTTCCTCATCAGGGAGTTTTTTATACCAATAAAATCATATATCTAGTACCTATCTCTATGATTCTGGAAAGTATACCAAAGTAGGGTTCTAGCTTCATTCCAAGGCAGTCATGTTATCACAGAAGGGTAGAGTTAGAAAGAACTTTAGAGACAATACAGTCCAATCCCATCTGATAAAGAAAATTATATCTAATGAAGTTAAATGACAAACATGTGCCCCCAAAACCAATAACTCAAAAAAGGTGAGACTTGAACCAAGGCCTTTTTACCTTACTACTCTTATTAATACACCATGATTGTCATTCCAAAAGCCTCTACTACTATATCACATCATTATTCAGATCCAGAAAGCAATGGCTTCCCAAGAGCTGTAAGGTTAAGTTCATTCTGGTCTAGTAGAAAAAGCATGGAACTTGGGCATTTACTACTTCTGTGACTTTTGACAAGTCACTCTTCGGATCTTAATTTCCTTCTTTGTATAATGAAGAGATTGAACTACATCATCTCAAAGGTCCCTTTTCAGAACCCAAATAAATGGGTTCAAATCCTAATTCAGTCATATATTATTTGTATAAACTTAGGCAAATCTCTTTGGGCCCTAGTTTCCTCCTCTATAAAATGAGAGGGTGAGAGTGAATTAGATGACATACAAAGTCACTCACAGCTCTAAATAAATGATCTTGCAACCTTGGCAGCTCTAAAATGTTATGACCCTCATCCTACCATTCAAGACCATTGATGATTTCAGACTACTCTTGTCTCCCACCAGAACATAACTTCCACTCTTATGAAGCCCACTCTTCCCATGAACCCCCAGGTCATGTCATTTGTGCACCTTTGTTCTTGCTGTTCTTTATGCCAAGAATACCTCCTGCCTCCCCTCCACTTGGTTACCTCCTACCTATTCAAGTCCAGCAGAAGTGCCACCCCCTAGACAATGTATACTGAGACAGTAACAATGAATACTGGCCTATGTGTCATTCATTACACCATTACACCAAGTTCATTTTCTATTCCATCTCTATTTCCTAACCCCCAACTCTCTTCTCTATGTCACTGTCTCTAACTCAGTCATCAGATACTTCTTCCCTTTTATTCCCCTTGCTGCCTGTTATACAGCTAAAGGGTTCAAACTTCTCAGAGCCTTCTACAATCAGTCTACAACCTATCCTTCTGTCATACCATTCCCCTTTTTTACTATACAAAACAACCAAATTATATTTTTCTAAATCATGTCCTACTCTATCTCACTTCTGTCCCTTTCTTCATGCCCTGCCTCATGACTATCCTTTGGAATATCCTTTTGACACTGTGCATCCCCCTGGCCTGTTGATATAATTATTGTTGCTGCTATTGTTTTTCAGTCATTTCAGTCATGTCCAACTCTTTGTGACCCCATTTGGGGTTTTCTTGGCAAAGATACTGGAATGGTTTTCCATTTCTTCCCCCAGCTCATTTTACAGATGAGGAAACTGAGGCAAACAGGGGTTAGGTGACTTTCCCAGTGCCTGACGCCAGATTTGAACTCGGGTCCTTTTGACTCCAGACGCAACATTCTATCCACTGTACCACCTGGCTACCCTCATTGACATACTCACCATTCTACAAATCATAACACAGACAATATATCCTACATTCAGTCTTCCATGATTACCTCCAGCTAAAGGGAATCTTTCCCAACATTAGACTGTGTCTCATTCTGATTTTTGTTATATTTATACCCCATATTTGATTGTAACTCTTTAAGGATCAGGCCTTAATAATAATAATCTTAATAATCTTTATACTATCTCCAGCCTAAAGCTTTGATCTTACAAATCCAGTCCAATCAAAAAGAGACTAACCTACAAGTCAGAATTCCTGGATTCTAGTGCCAACTGCAACATGAATTTACCATGTGACTTTGGGCCAAGTTATTTCCCCATTCTGGGCCTCAGTTTCCTGATTTCCAATTAGGGCAGGGGAATAGAGGGAGGTGTTAGACAAGATGATTATCAAATCATCAAATTATCAAAGTCCTTTCTAGCACATAAACTCTAGTTCCCTGATTCTCATAGGCACTTAATGAGCATTTACTAAATAAATGAGTAGTTTTCCTAAGGATCTGAAGTAACACTTGGCAATATTTGCCATCTAAAATCAAATCCACTTTTGAGCTGCCAGAGTTCAATGCTCTAAATCAGCAGCTTAAGTCATCTTCTTGTTTTTAGATTTGCATGCTTGCAGATCTAAAGTTAATGTTTCTTTTGAAACTTAAGGAAAGGGCATGTTTCCCTGGAGAGACACTATGGAGAAAGTAGTAGATTAGAATCAGAAGCCTGAGGGTTTAGCCTAGGATCTGGCCCAAGTACTGCCACTCAAAAACCATGAGAGACTACATAAGTGACTTTACCTCTTGGAGCCTTGATTTCCTCATCCATAAAGCAATGGTAGTTGTGAAGATTAACTTAGATAAGGTGTGTAAATACTTTGTGAATTCTAAAGAACTGTATAAATGCAAACTACTGAGGAGCTGCTACTCAACTGTGGGTCACAAAATTCTCTGGGACTGAAAAATGAGAGGTTTTGACTAGATGATTTCTAAACTCTAAAGTTTTATGACCCTAGGACTGTATATCTGAACTTCAATTTCCCCACCCTTAAAATGGGTATGATGATGAATTTCCTAAAGACTTGATGTGAGAGTCAAATGAGATGATAACTATCAAGGATTTTGTAAGGATAAAATCCTTTAGAAGTTGCTATTATTGTTGCTACAAATTATTATATTTAATCACTTGGGAATAAAGAGCTTCTTTCTATGATAAAAGGGAAGACCATCTATCTGCTGCTACTTCTCAGACACTTGAGCCATAATTATAACTGGGAAGAAACATGTTGCTCATCCCCTTGATCCCAATGGGTGTGATCCCACCACTGGGGATCCCATAGCCCATTCTCTCCATGTGACAGCAGGCACGGTAGGTTAAATTTCTTTATCACCAAAGCCATAGCAAACTGTTTACGGCTGAGTTATAAATCCCCTGAGCGTGGGTTTCTTACTGGAAATGCTGACTCAAACTTAACTTTAGCAGCACAAATGGTACCACAATAAAATGTATATATCAAAGTTGTGGGCAGCCATAAAGCCCTTTAAAAATCTAGTTGACATTGCAGTATGTTTCCTTGAGATAAGGTGAGGATTTACGTTCATAAATAGAACAGTGAGGCACGAGAGGAATAATTGGCAATTTTGGTGGCTGCAACTTGGAGATCCTTTGTCCTTGATCTTCAACTAAAGGCTTTATTTTTCTTCTGCACGAGTCTCACTCCTCTCTTTCCCTCTCTCTCTTTGCACCAAATGTGAGTGTTCAGTACTGAAACCCACTTGGTGAGACACCCCTACAAAGCACAGCTTCCCAGATGCATAGAAAGCTGAGACACAACAGAGCTATGGGTCATGGACTTTTTTCCATGTGTCTGAAATTCTCTTTTCAGTCTCTTCCTGAGCCTTATTCTCTCTTCTGCTCCTAGTAGAGAACTAAATTCCCACTGGCAACAGCCCCTGCCTGCTGGGCAGCACTTGTGTGGAACGGAGAAAGAATAAACAAGGAAAAGAGGGAGGAGGAGGAGGTGGAAAAGGATGGAAAGAGAGTCTGAAAATAAACTTTGCAAAATGGTCAATATTTACAATCCTCAAAGTGGTTGATTAGAATTATTTCACAGCCACAGCAAGATAAAGAAACACCCCCACAGCTTAGCACACGTTCTGCATTGCAAAACATGTATTTTTAATATTGATCCATAAAATACAACACTGCCACATTGATTTTCACAGGATCTGGGAGAACAAGTGTGATAAGCCAATAGCTCTTGGAGCTTTATCAGCTCAAAGACATGACTTATTTTGTTCTGGTTTGACTTCTTTCCTAGCTGCCCTATTCTTCTGTTTTTGTTTGCCTGGTGGGTTCCCCACACCCCCAGAGATGGTCACATTTTATCAGTCAGTTTTAAAGTCCTGTAAGTAACCTTGAAGATGAACCATAGAATAGATCCATAGAATTAATTTCTTTTTAGTTATCATGAGTCAAAAAAAGATGTATGTTAGTGACAGAGAAGAGAGGGAAAATGAACCATAGGTGTGAATAAGGAGATGAGAATCTGACAACCATTCTCTCTACTCAAGAACTATGTGACTCTAGATTTCAGTAAATAGAGTATATCAAACCAGGATCAGATGACCTCTATTCCATCTGGAGAGGTGAGTGTTTTTAACCAATCAGCTCAACACCAAGGTTAGTTTCATAGTTTCCTTCTAATGCAAAGCTACCAAGCAATGGAAAGGGACTAATTTGTAGAAATCTATAGTGGAAATAAAATCTCTGCTTTATCAATTGACTAGTTCCTTCAGCATTCATAACCTTACTGAGAATTAATTTCTGCATCTGGAAAACTGGGATAATGACAATTACATAACTCATTTCATGAAGATACTATGAAGAAAGTACTTTATAAACTCTAAAGCATTATAGAAATGTGTTATTGTAAATATGTTATTATTATGTTGATCAGTCGTCAATCCATCAATTAAAGAGTCTTTATCCAAGCCTTGTGTGCTGTACTGTCTTCTGAGATACAGAAGCATGAGTGAACCTTACTGCAATTTCCTCTCGTTCCTACATGTCACTGGGGACAAGAATAAGCCTAACAGCACTTCCAAATGACACTCCTTCAAATCCTTCATGATAGCTATCATAGCCACCCCCAACCCTACCCCGCCACACATACAAGTTTTCTTTTCTTCAGGCCCAACAACTCCTGTTCTTTCAAAAACAAAAAAACAAAACCCACATACTGCCTGATCTGAAAGTTCTTTGCTATTCTTGTCTTTGCTGATTCTTAGTGGATGAAAACTGGGTAAGCAAGGATCTGCTGGGGTTTAGTGGGTGATTAACAGGTACAAGTCTCAACAGGGACAGCAGTGACCTAAATGCCATATTAGTGCTAGAAACCAACAGAGAGAGTGGTAACATAGTCTAAAGTTCAGATACAGGATTGCTGATCATGGAGATGCCAGTTATCAAAAGGTATCAAAGAATTCCAAACAGAACAGGGCCAGGAAAGTGATATGGAGAATGGAGCAAACTATTTAAATCAATGTTATTTATACAAAGCAAATCACTCCAAGTCCTCATCAGTTTATATTAGGAGTCCACTAGCTAGCTACCTTTCACTACCTCTACCTTGCATCCCTCCACTAAGTTGAAGAGCTCAGACCAGATGGGCTTTGATAAACGTGTATAAATTCAGTATTTTGGGTCCTTCTAACCCTCCTACTTAGAACACTCCATGAAGCCTTTCCTGATCCCTCCTGCAAAACGTGTCCCGGCCACAAATTACTCTATATTTGCTTTTCTTATGATTATATACATGCATGCTTTTTGTCAGTATGTAAGAGCAGGGTAGGGGCTGGCTTCATTTTTGGTTTTGCATCCCAGGGGCTCAACACAGTGCCAGGCACATAGTAAGCACTATAAGAATCATCATTCATTGATTGATTGCATTAAATAGGAAATGGCTCTTCTATCTGGCATGCTTTCCTGGTTAACCTATGGGTTCTATGTTCTACAGAAAAGCTTGCTAATATCTATACCTGCATGGTCCATCTTTACCTGAAACTGAACATCTTTTCCACTTTAGGTGTGTCCTCTCCCCACTTGACCTCTGTACATCTAACAACAACAACAATGATAATAAAGTAATAATAATAACTAACATGTGTATGATGTTTACCATATGCCAGGAACTGTGCTAAGTGTTTTATAGTTATCATCTCATTTGCTCCAAAATTGGGTGCATCCCCATCCCAAGTGCTTTTAAATATTTAAAAGTGACATCATTGTTTTGGACAGGGAAAGACCAATCAAATTAACAAGAAATTAGCCATCGAGTGCTATGTGTTTAGTATAAGTCTAGAAGAATATTGATTACCAGGCCTCTTTTTAAGCCATTTAGAAGACCATTCCTTCCATGAATTTCTCTTTGTACTTTGTTTTCTACTTTGCTACATATCCATCATAATCTCTTCTGTGTCAGAGATGCTCATGTATCTTTGTCTCTCCCTCAGCATTTTGCACAGGGTTTCTGTAGTAGGCTCTTGGTCAATGTTTTTTGGGGTTTTTTGTTTGTTTGTTTGTTTTTTGGAGGGCAATTGGGGTTAAGTAACTTGCCCAAGGTCACACGGATAGGTTTATTTGTTTCTGTGTGCCTTAAGTGTCTGAGGCTGGATCCGAACTCAGGTCCTTCTGACTCCAGGGCCAATGCTCTACTCACTGCACCACCTAGCCACCCCTCTTGCTCAATGTTTTGCTAAGTAAATACTACCAAATGAATAGTAATGAGAAAGATGGTCTAGTCTAATAGAAGGCAGAGTAGACCTGATGTCAGAAGAGACAGAGGTTCAAGTCCCACAAATGGTATTTACCATCTCAGATTCATATTTTCTTCCCATGCAAAAAAGAGCCTAATTAAACCTGTAGTGTCCACCTTACAGGTTTGGTGTGATGACCAAATGCGATATACAGGTGAAATGGTCATTCCCCCTTAGAGGCACAGCGCATAAAGAGTGCTGGACATGGGGTCAAGGAGCCTTGAGTACAGCTCAATCTCAGATGCTTACTAGCTCTGTTACCCTAGCTAAGTAACTTAACCTTTGCCAGTCTCAGTTTCCTCATCTATAAAATGGGCATAATAACAGCTGCTACATAGCAGGGTTGTTGTGAAGATAAAATGAGAAAAAAGTGGACTTTGCTTAAGTAAAGGGCTGTATAAATTTCAAATTCTTCCGCTAATTATCTGTGATTCAATCTCAGTACCTCAGGTAATTTTTCTAAGGCAATAAGTTACAGATGAGTTTCTGTCCTTCTATACCAGTTTCCACCCTGAGAGCTTCCCCCACACTAAGACCATCACAAATAGGGACCAAAATACAGAAGTCATTGTCAAGAATTATTGGCCTATAAAAAGACCATGGTTAAGATTTATTGGCATGGGGGGGGCGGAGCCAAGATGGCGGAGTAGAAACAGCTCATCCAAGCCACTCTGCCCCCAGATTCCCCCCAAACTATGTAAAAGGGGACTCTGAACAACTTCTGGAGCCCCAGCACCCACAGAACGACACAGAGAAGCTAACCTTCCACTGAGGACAGCCCAGCAGCCCTGCAGGAAGGACCAGCACAGTGGTCTGGGAGCCGGCAGCGCGCAACGCGCAGAGTGCAGGAAGTGGAGCCAAGCGGAGCCCAGGTACGCGTGAGCCGAGGTTTTAGCCCCAGGGCAGCAGGGCCAGCAGCTGGCTGGAGGAACCCCAGAACACCAGCAGCCGTGGCGACTCCAGAATTATCAACATAGACATGCCTAGGACAAAGTAAGAGGTTAGTGTCCTATGGACTTTGGGACCAGTATTTGGGGAAATGCATCGGCTCCCTCCCCTGGGGGCTAGAAGCCACTGAGGAGACACATCATTTTGTAGTTTTCAGAGGCAGCTCCAGCTCCCGGGCTGCAATTAATTGTAGGGAGATCCAGCGATCAGTCTTGGGGGGGGGGGGGGTTAATTGCTCTTGCTTTAACTTCCCTGAATCTGGATTGTGATCTAGGGTGGAAGTCGTGGGTGAGTTTACAGCTTGCCAGAAACGGAAGTTGCCCCCCACACGTTTGGGACGAAAATTCCTCTATCTGGCCTTAAAGCCATAGTGTGGCAACAAGCCCAAAAGTCAAATAATTAAGTGGCAACATGCCAAGGCAAAGGAAACAGAAAAATGCAACCCTAGACTCTTATTTTGGGGGCATAGAGCGGGAAAAGGACTGTGAGGTCAGAAGTCCTGCTCCAAAAGCCCCAGGGGAAAACATGAGCGGGTTGCAGGCCATAGAGGACCTTAAGAAGGACTTTAAAAATCAAATAAGAGAAGTGGAGGAAAAATTGGAAAGAGAAATGAGAAGGATGTAGGAAAAGTATGAAATGAGGGTCAACAGCCTGACTGAGGAAAACAACACCTTAAAAAATAGACTGACTCAAATGGCAAAGGAGGCCCAAAAGGGCAATGAGGAGAAGAATGCCTTAAAAAGTCGAATTTGCTAGATGGAAAAAGAATCTCAAAAGTTCACTGAGGAGATTCATTCCTTCAGAGTTGGACTGGAGCAAATGGAAGCTAATGACTTTATGAGAAATCAAGATGCTGTTAAGCAGATCCAAACAAACGAAAGATTAGAAGGCAATGTGAAATATCTCATGGGAAAAACCACTGACCATAGATCCAGGAGAGACAATTTAAAAATTATTGGACTACCTGAAAGCCATGATCAAAGAAAGAACCTAGAAATCACCCTTCAAGAAATTCTCAAGGAAAAGTGCCCTGATGTTTTAGATCCAGAGGGCAAAATAGAGGTTGAAAGAATCCACCTATCACCTCCTGAAAAAGATCCCAAAAAGAAAACTCCCAGGAATATTATAGCCAGGTTCCAGAATCCCCAGATCAACAAGAAAATACTACAAGCAGCCAGGAAGAAACAATTTCAATATTGTGGAAATACAATCAGAATAGCCCAGGACCTGGCAGCTTCTACACTGAGGGATCGAAGGGCATGGAATATGATATTCCAGAGGGCAAAAGAACTGGGAATGAACCCAAGGGTCACCTACCCAGCAAAACTGAGTATTTTGTTTCAGGGGAAAATATGGTCATTCAGTGGAATAGAGGACTTTCAAGCATTCTTGAGGAAAAAACCAGAATTGAATAGAAAATTTGACATCCAGACACAAGAAGCAAGAGATGCCTGAGAAGGTAATCAGGGAAAAGAAATCAAATGGAACTTATCAAAGTTGAACTATTTACATTCCTATATGGAAAAACAATAACTGTGACTGATGATATCTTTCTCACTATGAAAATAATGGAAGAAGGGTGTGTGGTCATATGAATACATATATGAATGTGTGTGTATATGGATAGAGGGCATAGGTTGATTTTGTTGGGAAGGGAGAATACTCAAGGGATGAAATTATGAGGTGAGAGAGGAAAGTGGCAAGAGGAGATGGGTAAAGACAGGGTAGGGTAAACTATTTCATGTAGAAGAAGCAAGGGGAAGTGGTTGCAAGGGAGGGGGAGAATAGGAAGGGGAAAAAAAAGGCAAATCCACATTCTCATTGAATTTGGTTCAGGGAGAGAATGACATACATACTAAATGGGATATCTCAACCTGCAGCAGAATAGGGGGAAGGGGGATGAGAGGAGGATGATTGATGGGGGGGGGGGGGCATCCTTGGGGGGAGGGGAGGTTAAAAGTACCCACTATAGAAGAGGGACAGGATCATGTAGGGAGTGGACCAGGTGGGGGGTGGGACGAGTGGGAGGGAATTATAAGCAGCCTTGTACAATATATCTACTATGATAATGTTTTGCATAGCTAGACATGTACAACATATACTGAATTACTTATCTCCCAAGAGGGAATGGGTGACAAGGGAGGAAGGAAATGGATCTGAAATTCGAGGTCTTAACATTAAATGTTTCAAATATATATAAATACTATTATTAATACTCTTTTGCTTATAATTGGGAGATAAGATGTGCAGGCATTGGGACACAAAGATTCACCTTCCTCTAATGGAAAAGTCGAAGGGGGTATGGGAGAAGGTATGGGATAGAGCAGATTGGAGGAAGCGATATCTTGTGGGACTGCTATTCTGGGAGGTTGGGTAGGGGAATAATGGGGGGAAATGATTGTAACTCAAAATCTGGCGGAAATGAATGATGTAAAACAGAAGTTAATAAAGCATTTGTTTAAAAAAAAAAAGAAAGGAAGAAGTCTCAGGCTCAATGAATAGAGCACCGGCCCTGGAGTCAGGAGGACTTGAATTCAGATCTGACCTCAGACACTTAACACAAAAAACTAGCCGAGGATATAGAGGAGAGCAGATTGGGGGAGAGGGTATTCAGTGGGATCACTGTTTTGGGGTGGTGGGTAGGGGAAAGATTGGGAGAAAATTTGTAACTCAAAATCTTGTGGAAATGAATAATGTAAACTAAAAATAAGCATAAAATTTAATTAAAAAAAAAGATTTATTGGCATATATAAATACCATTGTTCAGAATTATTGGCATATTTAAATAAATTTAATATTTAAATGTTGACATATTTAAATGCAATATTTAAATACTGGAATATTTAAATGCAATATTTAAATATGGTATATTTAAATGCACATTTCAATATGGTTAAAAAGATTTTTAGTAAAGTATGCTACATTATCCTCATCTTGGCCCTTTCAGGCAAGAAGCAGACAAGTTGTTGGAAGAATGACACAATCTGGCATCTTCTGGCTCTAAGTATAATGTTTGTTGGCTACAAGAGGCTACAACATGTCCCCAGACATGATGTTCTAAAAAAGAGACCAGTGACCACTAATGCTGCCCTATCGGAAGAGGACACCAGGTGAGCAAGGGAAGTCTCTCTCCAGTGATCTGCTTTAGTTACAATCAGAGCACAAGGGGACCTGAGACATACCCCAGGCTCTGCTCTCCACTGCCTGATGGAAACGGATGCTGCCTGTAGATAGATATGTGCTGTATTCCCAGACACATCTGTCCCAAATGAGGCACCTTGTCATTTTCAGAACATAAACTGTCAGAGCAAGAGTCATCATCTGTTAAAATGAAGGGAATAAAAAAAAAAACCCTTCCACCCCTCCAAATGAATATAAACTAAAAAAATGATTCAAAATCCTTAGCATAAAGAATATATAATCAGCTATGGAGAGCACAATCAGTGGTGGAAATACAAGGTGAGTGCTGTCAACAAGGCCTGATGCTGGAATAGAAAGGGCACTGTGCTGTAAGGTGGACCTGAATGCCAGCCCTGACTTTGCTACTAGCCAGACTTTTACAGGTCACTTCAAAGAATCTCCATTTTCCCATTTAAATAAAGGGGAAAATAATACTTGCACATGAGGTATTGTCTGGTCTAGGCTTTGAAAGGATGAAATAGGAGTAATAGATGGAAATCTGAAAAGCCCAAGGAGTCTATGGACACTCTTTTAAGCCTCCTTCCTGTGACACACTGCTGGTGTGCTTAAGGCTTAAACAGAACTGGCTAGTTAAAGCTAGAACTGGCTGCTGAAACTCTCCAGCAAGTTTGTTGGTGTAACAGTTATAATTCTGCCTTCCTCAGTTTGAGTAAACCTTTCTAGTTAATTTTTAGAAGCCCACTTTTTACTACTGGTCCATATACCCTGCCCCACATTGTGGCAGCTGTCATGGCAGACCCTTCGTCTGAAAACCTATGTAACAGAGCCCCCATTCTCTACGTTTTCTATGAGATGGCACAACCCAACTGCTTGTCCAAACTATACTGGACCATGGGATAATGAGGGTGAGGGAGGCCATGTGGGACTCTGTCCCTGGATAAACTGCTATTCATCGGCCTATATCCTCCTATGCTGCACCCAGCTGTACCAATAAACTATTCAAACTCACCCTAGTGTGTAAGCCTTCTGTTTATCCAAATTCTAATTTAAATTTGCCTGACAAAGTCCAAAAGTGAAATGAGATCTCTCAGGAAGTAGTGGGCTGCCCTCACTGCAGGTTTTTCAGGTGAAGGCTATAGGGCCACTTGTCAGAGATACCACAGAAGAGAACCCCATTCAGTTACAGCTTATTTAAGATAAGCTCTGTGGTCCCTTCCAATTCTGAGATTCTATGTCATTTTTATAAAGTATTATCTTGGGTGGCTAGGTGGTCCAGTGAGTAGAGCACTGGCCCTGGAGTCAGGAGGACCTGAGTTCAAATTCAGTCTCAGATACTTAACACAAAAACTAGCTGTGTGACCTTGGGCAAGTCACTTAACCCCAAATACCCTCCAAAAAAGAAAAAAAAGAATTATCTTACATTGAGCCTAGTCTGCCTTCTACTATGGCATTTAGTTCAAGAATAATCCCTTTTAGGTATGAGTCATTCAAATACTTGAAGGCGACTGTAATACCTTTATTAAATATTACTGTCTTCAGGCTAAACATCCCTGGTTTGCTCTGTGCGTATGACCTTGAGGACCCTCAATATCCCAAACATCTTCCCCCGAATGCTGTCTAGATAATCAACTTTCTGCTAGGTTCATCTCATTAGATCTGGTCTCCTATTCTAGCCATCTGAGATCTCCATGAAGATGCTTCTATCATTAACACTCATTAAGTACTTAACTATGTTCCAGGCACTGTGCTAAGCTCTGGGGATACAAAAAGAGGCAAAACACAGACTCTGCCCTCGAGATGCCTCTACTGGAGAATAGCTAACATTTATGTAGCGTTCATCATGTGCCAGGTATTATACAAGTCTTCTCACATACATGATTTCATTTGATTCTCACAATAATCCTGGGAGGTAGGTGCTATTATTATCCCCCCATTTTATGGATAGGAAAACTGAAGGAAACAGAGCTTGTGTGACTTGCCCAGGGTTACAAAGCCAACAACTGGATTTGAACTCAGGTCTTTCTTATTCCAGGCCCAACACTCTCTCCACTTTACCACCTAGCTGACATCTAGAATGTTAATAATCTCTCATAGTTTGGGGTCATCTACAAGTTTCATCCACATAATAGCAATACCTTCATCCAAAGTACTGATAAAAATTTAGAAGAAATAGACCAATAACACAAGCCTGAGGCATTCAAGTAGAAACTTCCCTCAAGGTTCATTCGTGACTACTCTTAGGCTCCAATTATTAGAATAATTCCTAATCTATCGCTTTAGACCACACATCTCCTGTCCACAAGGCAATGTCTTACTGAAATCTCAGTAAAATATATCTACAACAATCCCCTAATCAACTAATCAAGTAACCCTATCCAAAAGGAAATGAGGTTAGATTGGCATGACCAGCTCCTGATGAATTCTTGCTAGCTCTTCATTATCCTTTCACTTTCTTTTCCTGATGTTCACAAACCACCCATTTAACAGTATGTTCTAGAACTTGGCTAGGAATCTAGGTCAAGCTCACTGACCTATACTATTCAGACTGTATACTCTTCCCTTCTTTTTGAAGATTCACAGGCAGTGAAGAAAAGGATACAGTATTTCCTCTCATTGCTGGCCCCTACCTGCCCTTAACTTTTGTCTTTGAAAACTGTTTGTAAAAGAGCAAAACCTTCTCTGCTACAATGGATGGCTCTTTAAGAAGAGAGAAGGGGAAGTACATTGGAAAAAAATCTAGGAGACTGTAAAAACAAAAGATACCAATAAAAATCTGCTTTAAAAAACAAACAGAGAAGGCCTATGGCTCTCTTTTAGCCTCAGTTAACAGAAGGAAACTTTCCATGCTATCCCTTGTTCTCTACACCCAGACCCCACATCTTCTAACACCCAATCCTAGCCCCATCAGCTACTGAATTTTGATTCTTTTGACTAGAGCTAGGCATACTTTTATTTGCATATAACATGAACGTACTTCTCCATTCAACAATTCAGATACATAAAGTTATCCCTCCCACATCACATGAGTTAGGGGTGCAGCACCCCCACGATCTGGAAAATCCACATAAAATTTTTTGGTCTTCCTTTTGTACCAGAGAAGTTTGAGTTTTTTCTTTTACTTTGATGGAATATTTACAGCACTTTGTGTGGGTTAAGTATTTTTCTGTGTTGTCTATGAGTCCCCATTTAATTTCTTACACTGACCCAGAATATACCAAAACCATGATAGAAAAGTTGTGATGTGGAAGGGATAACTGTACACACACACACACACACACACACACACACACACAAAAGATACACATAGGTATACCAATAGGTAGATGTAGAGATAGATGATAGATATCTCAAGAGAGAAACTACTATGTATTAAGTACTGATCTAAATGTTGACAATAAAATGATGGAAAAAAGATATTTACCCTTCAAAGAGTTTACCCTCTATCTAGTAAGAAGGATATTGCATATACACAAGTAAGTATGATACAAAAGATCTAATGTGATAAGAAAAATAGGTAGGATCTAGACAAAGAACTATGAGAAAAATGAATAGGGAGAACTCACATTTTCACTGGCCGTCCCCCACGCCTGCAATGCTTTCTTCTCATCTCTGCCTCCAACCTCCCCTGGCATCTTTCAAGTCTCAGCTAAAGATCTTCCTTCTAAAAGAAGCCCTTCCCAATTCCCACTTAGTGACTTTCTTTGGAATGAATCTCCAAATTATCTTGTATATATCTTGTTTGTACATAATTGTTTGAATATTGTCTTGTCCATAGACCATGAGCTCCTTGAGAACAAGGAATGTCTTAATGTGCCTGGCACACCATAGGTACTTAATTCCAATTTGTAGACTGACTTTCAACTTCAAGTGTCAGATCAGGGAAGGCATTAGGGAAGGTGTGACACCTGAACAAGGAGGTGAAGGAGGAAAGGAAGGATTTCAAAAGGTAAAGATCCGGAGGAAGTATAGATAGCCTAGACAAATGCTCAGAGACAGACAAGAGCAAGAGGAAAGAAGACAATTCAGTATTGAAGGGTAATTGAGTAGAATGAGTCTGAAAAGATAATCTGGAGGAAGACTGTGGAGTGGACTTTAAATTCTAGGACTAAGCTAACAAGCTGCCTCAATTTATAAGATCATAAACTTTACACAGAAAAGAACACTTTGAACCAAAATTAAACAAAGTTTTTGAACAGGTATTTAAATTGGTTTTATGGTGGCCCTTTCCCCCTTTATATTTCTGCCAGGCATTTTCTTCCTTTTTTAAATGCTTTACTAACTTTGGGTTTACATCATTTATTTATGCCAGATTTTGATTTACAAATGTTCTCCCCGTTTTTCTCCTACCCACCACCCCAAAAATAGTGGTCCTACAGGATATCCCCTCCTCCAGTCGGCTATCTCCCATATCTTCCTTCATACTCCCTTTGACTTTTCCAGTAGGGCATAGTAGATCTCTGTGCCCGAGTGCCTGTCTATCTTATTTCCCAATTACATATAAAATAGTGTTAATAATATATATATGTGTATATATATATATATGCACACACATATATATATACACACATATACATATATATATATATATATATGATGTATGTATGTATTTTAAACATTTGGTTTTAAAACTTTGAATTCCAGATTCATTCCCTTCCTCCCTTGTCACCCACCCTTACTGGGAAGATAAGCAATTCACTATAGGTTGTACATGTGTAGTTATGTAAAATATTTCCATAGTGGATATTTTATGAAAGACTGACTATATCTCCCTCCCTCCTATCCCACCTCCCACTTGTTCTATTCTCTACATTGATCCCATCTGTTTTCAAAAGTGGGTGCTTCCAAATTCCCTCCCCTCCAACCTGCCCTCTCTTCCATCATCCCCCCTCTCATCCCCTTGCCCCCTACTCTCCTGTAGGGTGAGATACCCTATTTAGTATGTATGTCATTCCCTCCCCGAGCCAAATTCAATGAGAATAAGGTTGACCCATTCCATTTTGCCTCCCTAGTCTTCCCCTCCATTGTAACCATTTTCCCTTGCCGCTTCTATATGAGATAGTTTACCCAATTCTGTCTCTCCTCTCGTCATATTCCTCTCACCTCTTAATTTCACCTTTTAAGTATCATCCCTTCCTATTAAATTGGTCCTGTGCCCTTTATCTATGTATGCCTGTACACATGTATACACACATTCATATATATATTCCCTTCAACTATTTTCATACTGAGAAAAGTTTCATCAGTTATAGTTATTGTTTTTCTATGTAGGAATGTAGATAGTTCAACGTTGATAAGTTCCTTATGATTTCTTTTCCCTGCTTGCCTTCTCATGCTTCTCTTGCTTCTTGTATCTGAATGTCAAATTTTCTCTTCAGCTCTGGTTTTCTCATCAAGAATGGTTGAAAGTCCTCTATTCCACTGAATGACCATATTTTCCCCTGAAGCATAATACTCAATTTTGCTGGGTAGGTAATTCTTGGTTTTAATCCCAGCTCCTTTGACCTCCAGAATATCATATTCCAGGCCCTTTGATCCCTCAGTGTAGAAGTTGCCAGATACTGTGTTATCCTGATTGTGTTTCCACAATATTTAAATTGTTTCTTCTTGGATGCTTGTGATATTCTCTCCTTTATCTGGAAATTTCTGGAACTGGCTATAAATATTCCTAGGAGTTTTCTTTTTGGGATCTTTTTCAGGAGGTGATCAGTGGACTCTTTCAACCTCTATTTTGCCCTCTGGTTCTAAAACATCATGGCAATTTTCCTGGAGAATTTCTTGGAGCATGATTTCTAGGTTCTTTCTTTGCTCATGGCTTTCAGGTAGTCCAACAATTTTAAAATTATCTCTCCTGGATCTATTTTCCAGGTCAGTGGTTTTTTCCATGAGATATTTCATATTGCCTTCTATTCTTTCATTTGTTTGGATCTGCTTAACAGCATCTAGACTTCTCATAAAGTTACTAATTTCCATTTGCTCCAATCTAATTCTGAAGGAATCATTCTCCTAAGCGAATTTTTGAGATCCTTTTTCCATCCTGCAAATTTGGCTTTTTAAGGCATTCTTCCCCTCATTGCCTTTTTGAGCCTCTTTTTCCATTTGAATTAGTCTATTTTTAAGGTGTATTTCTCCTCAGTCAGGCTGTTGACTCTCGCTTCATAATTTTCTTGCATTGTCCTCATTTCTCTTCCCAATTTTTCTTCCACTTCTCTTATCTGCTTCTTAAGGCCCTATATATGGCCTGTAACCAGCTCATATTTTCCTTTGAAGCTTTTGGTGCAGGAGTTCTGACTTCACTGTCTTCCTCCTGTTCCATGCTGTGATCCCTTTTTGTCCCCCAAAATAGGAGTCTAATATTGGATTCTTTCATTTGTTTTGCTTCCTTTGCCTGGTCATGTTGCACTCAATTACTTGACTTTTGAGTTTTTTGCCACAGTAGGACTCTGCCACCAGACAGGTCTGTCCCAAATGCTGGGGTTTTCTCACCTGCTGGAGGTATTAGTTGGGTGCCCTCTCTGAAGCCTCCACATGCTCTAGCAAGCTGGTCACACACCCCAGGACCTCCACCCTAGACAGCAATCCAGATCCAAGGAGGTTAAAGCAAGAGTAATTACCCCTCAGATTGGTTGCTTGGTCCCCCTACAGTCTGTAGGCCAGGAGCTGAAGCTGCCGTGTGGCAGCAACTGTGCCATGGCTCCTCACCAGCTTCTTGCCCCGGGGGAAGAGGCTGACGCACACCCCGCTACTGGATCCCAAAGTTCACATTGCACTGACCTCTCACTTTGTCCTTAGCATCTATATGTTGATAATTCTGGAAACTGCCGCAGCTCCTAGTCCCTCCAGCTGGTCAGGCACACCCTAGGGCTGAAACTTCTGGGTCAGCTCCCAAAGTGCTGCACTGGATGCTCCCTGCCAGGCTGCTGGGCTGTCTTCACCAGGAGGTTAGGTTCTCTGTATCATTTTGTGGGTTCTGTAGCTCCAAAGTTTGTTCAGAGTCCCCTTTTACATGAATTGGAGAAGGTGGAAGTTGGAGCCCCATGGAAGTCCTGTTTCTACCCTGCCATCTTGACTCCACCCCTCTTTTCCAGGCATTTTCAAATCTAATAGTGTTTAGCTTTATCATTTTCTCTAGATATGAGTAGCTAGGTGGCAAAGTGCATAGAGCACTGGGCCTGGAGTCCAGAAGATTTCATCTTCCTGAGTTCAAATCTGGCCTCAGCTATGGCGAGATGTGTGACTCTGGGCAAGTCACATAACTTTATTTGCCTCAGTTTTATCATTCATAAAATGAGCTGGAGAAGGAAATAACAAGCCACTCCATTATCTTTGCCAAGAAAACCCCAAATGGGGTCAGGAAAAGTCAGACACAAGAGAGATGAGTGGGAGGCAGGCCCCTATTCTTTAATGGTTGCCAACATTTATTTAGTATTCAGCATGTACTGAGTACCTTCAGATACCCTGCAATGGATGTTGAGGAAGATATAAATATAACAAAGTAGTAGTAGTAATATTAACATCTAGTACTATATCATACTTTCAATGTTTTAAAGCATGTTAACCAATATTATCCCATTTGAAACTTATATCAACCCTTGTAGAGAGGTTCTATTATTACTCCCATTTTACAGATGAGAAAACTTAAGGGCTGAAAAAGCATCATTCAGCTACTGTCTGAGGTTGAATTTGAATTCAGTTCTTTCTTACTCCAGGTTCAGTACCTTATTGTGCCACCTAAAGACACTCTAAACAAACCATGCCCTTCTCTATGCCTGGAATGACTTCCTTAGTAAAGCCCTTGGCATACAGTAGGTGCTTAATAAATATTAATTGACTTTAACTATCAAATTCCAATCCATTCTTTAATGGCCAACTCAAGTGACACCTCTTCCATGGAGTTCTCTGTGACTGGCAACCTTTGCCCCACATCAGAGCTTAAAAAAAATCTGTTTACCCTTTCTAGTGCAATTATGTTATAATATCATTATTATAACTATCTCTGATGGTATCACACAAATACACACAAACACATACACATATACACAAACAATTGTAAACTGCTTGAGGACAGTGTCCAGGTCTGAACTACATCTCATCTCATCAAGTCTAAAGCATATGTACCTAGTGTTTGAATTTAAATGACTGAAAACTGAACAGGTGTAATAAAAACATTGAACTATATATTTGAATGATGTATGTCTCCCAGTTCCTGCCCTGACACCATGTATACAGTTGGTTCATGATAAATATCTATTGAATAAAACACGTACACAGAAATGTGAGCGTGCGTGCGTGCGTACGTGCGTGTGTGTGTGTGTGTGTGTGTGTGTGTGTGTGTGTGTGTGTGTGGAGAGAGGGAAGGAGGGAGAGAAAGAGACAGAGAGAGATAGAGAAACAGAAAGAGAAACAGAGATAGGGAGAGACAGAGAGAGGGAGAAGGAGAGAGAGAGAAAAAGAATATGTATAGGAAAAGATGACAGAAAGATCACTTCATTGGATTCATCTGGGAACAAAGAATTGAATGCCAACTTTTGCCCAATAAGACATTGAGTAAATCACTTAATCTTTCCACCTTAGTTATTTCATCAATCTTTCCACCTTAGTTATTTCATCCACAAAATGGGGTAAAAAATACTTTTACCAGAGGACTCTTTTTGAGAAAAGTGCTTTGGAAACCTTAAATATATTGTTATTGACATTATTACTAAAATTAGTTGCAAAGGCCACTGAGAATAATAAATATGCCAGCTCAAACTTAATTATTTTTCTGAGGACAGCACACAGTCTGAAATGGTAGCGACTTATAAAACCTATGAGTAAGATCAGATCTTCATCATGTTGGCAAAGAGAAGAGCCTGTAAAAAGAGGGGGGAAAATAAAAGATTCAATTGTAATCCCACTAATGCATCTCCAGGAGGGTTGGTATCTGTTGAAGAACACTTCCCATTAAGGAAATCAATTTACTATTCGACTTTTCTTCCTGTGGTGCATATTGAAGTGGGATTTGACAATGATGGAAAACAGATTTGTGTTAAATACTGCCAATAATGCCTCTGTAGCTCAAGGTTACAGCTTTATGTGAGCAGTAGTCAATTGTAATCCAGTACCTCCCAAATAGTGAGCCCTTCATCCATCAACCAGGGGTATGAGGTTTGAAATGAACCAGCAGGTCTATGCATAAGACACACGCTTATGTCTGGAGGTTATTTTTCTGATCCCATTACTGTATGAGACTAACTCGGTTCAGTGGAAGGCCCATAGGCATGGCTAGGGGGGGCCACTGTGGTGTAGCCCTGTTCTTTTGCTAATCGTGTGACTACTATAGGGATCTTAGTTTCCTAATTTATAAAATAGGGATCCAGCAACATCACGAAGCTGTAATGATCAAATGAAAAAATGTATATAAAGTGTTTTATAAACCTTAAAATTCTATATAAAATTATTATGTTTATTATTAATGATTGGCTGCCTGATAAGTATCTTTTCTTCTTTCCTCCTTAGAGAAGTAGATAGATCCAGTGGCATACTTGATATGGCCTGAAAAGCCAATTATTAAATTGTCAAACTTTTAGCGTGACCTCAGAAGTCAGCAAATGCTACAAATCAGGACTTGATTTAATGTTCTGTTGATTGTCTAGATTGTCTAGAATTCAGTGATGAGAAAATGTTAATAGTGCAGATTAAATTTAAAAGTGTGCTGTATGGACATTTTTTTCTCCTAGGGAGCTGGTTGTTAAACCAGCATACCCCCAGATATATCCTGGTTCTAGAGCTGCAGATATATTAAGTCTTCAGTATGATGAACACATCAGACCCTTTCTTGGTGACCCAGACTTGTGGAAATTGGTCCTAAACTGACACTCAAGTTGTTACAAGGAATTAAGCATTATTACATTTCCCTTTCCTCTTTCTCCTCACCCCATTCCATTTCCCTTTCTCTTTTCAGGTCAGCTGAAATCTTAGTTTCCTAGTGATAGAATCCTAGATCAGAGTTGGAAATTGCCTTGCTTTACAGAACACAATAACAGTCACTCATAGTTATATTCTATTATATATTTATATACTATTACATAGTAATTTATATACATACATATTAGTAATGATATAGTATTAGTAATAGTATTATATAATTATTAGCAATTAGTAGCATAATAGTAATTAATATATTAGTACTTTAAGGTTTACAAAGCATTTTTCTCAAAAAAAAATTCTTGTGAAGCTTACAGATCCCCAGCTTACAGATGAGGGCACTGAGATGAAAGGATTTACCCAGAGACATCTTCAAGGGTGAAGGAGAGAATCACAAAACCATAGCAGAAATACTCCTAAAGATGGTGCTTGTAATGTAAATAGCCCAACCAAGATATGGACCTAGATCTCTTCTGACTTCAAGTCCAGTGCCCTCCTCACTTAAACACACTGCCTGAACTAGGAGGAACATCTGAACATACACTGTGATGCAGCAAGAAGAGTAGCAGATTTGGGATTAGAAGACCTAGATTTCAATCCTGGTTCTATTGTTTACTACCTTCATAGCCTTGGCTAAGTCACTTAACCGCCATGATTTGCATAGGATCACATAGGCATTTGGCTTGAGAAGTGAGATTCAGACTCAAGTATTCCTGACTCCAAGGGTCTTGCCATATTATTTCTTATTATCTATAAAAATGGGAGAGGGGAGGATGCATGCAATATCTACTTTTCAGATTGTGGTAAAGTTCAAATGAGATCTGTATATAAAATACTTTGCATCTCTTTAATAGGGCTAATACAACTAGGCAACAGAAGATTTTGGTTCGACTTCAGGTCAAATCCTTCCTCCCTTGTCGCCCCTACATAAGTACAAGGAGTGAAATTCTTTCTGTTTAAAGGTGGAGTAAGTTTCTATTCTGCATGTTATTCCTTCTCCCCACCCCCACTCCCAGACCCCAACACCTATAATAAAAAGACTGGATTTTTCATGATCTGATGGAAATTAGTTTTAATGGTAATGACACAGAAAGGACAAGTTAGAATTGGAAGTTTATGTCTGCACTTGAAAATGGAACTGAGTGGACAGCTTTTCCTTGAACTGGCATGTCAGCCCCAGTCTCACTTGCTTAGCAGCAAGAATGATTTGGGACTTGGAAAGGAGATACTCCAGTGGAGATATGCTTCTATTCATGTGAATTTTTTTTAAAAATCAAGCTAGATCAGCAGCTAGACTTTTGTCTATGAGTTGTATGACATTTTTGTAATGCATACTTTCTACAGAGTTTCAATCAAGGTTAATTATCTCATGGTCCTTTTCCTACGCATTGAGGTTAAGCAATGTAGTATAGTGGAAAGGATACTACGATTGGACTTAGAAGACATGCTTTTGAGTCTCAATTCTCACATTTAATGAGTTATGTGACCATGGGCAAGACACCTTTCTGAGCCCCAAATGGCTTAGCTATAAAATGAGGGATGATATTACTCACACTAACTAGCTTACAGAATTGTTTTGATGAAATTGCTTTATAAGCCTTAAAGGGCCATATAAATGTGAGTAATTAATAATAAATGACTGGTACAGAAAATAATTGGGGGAAGAGGGGAATGGAATAGCCTGTTATTATTATATAGCCCCAGAGCCCTTTCCAGACTTAAATCAATAATTCTGTTTCCTTCCTGGCACATAGTAGGAGCATGATAAATGTACATTGACTGATTAATGGGAAACACTTTGTTACCTAAAATCATGGATATATAAAGTCTTAGAGTTAAGAGAAGCCTTAGAGGTCATCTGGTGACACCTCATATAAGAAAGCCTCATTTGCAGCCTTGATAGGTAATCTTCCAGCCTCTTCCAGTGACAAGGAGCTCACTACCACCGGGGACATCTTCATCCTCAAGAACCATGCAGATTAGTTGGGCACATAGGACATGGATGCAAACAATTACCATAAGGCAGAATTAGCTGGGTGTCTTAGAATGCATACAAGCTAAGCACCAAAGGAGTGTAAAGGAAGGAAGGATCATTTCCAGCTAGTGGGATCAGGGAAAGTCTCATAGGTGATACTTGATCTAAAGTTTCAAGTATGGACAAAATTTCAATAAGTGGGGAGAGTGTGGGGAGTCATTTCAACTGAGCTGGAGCAAAAGCACAGAGGTAGGAAATTACAGGATATGTTCAGGGACTAAGGCAGTAGTTTAATTTAGCTGTGGCTCCATGTTAATAAGAGGGAAGAGTGAGATATATGGCTAGAAAAAGTATATTAAGGCTAGAATGTCAAGGGCTTAAATTGAAAGCTAAGAAATTGGGACTTCATTGGTCAAACAAAGGAATCACAAAAAGTTTCTAAATAAGGTGGTCCTGTGCTCAAAGGACCTCCACAAGTCCATACAACCTCTCCCCAATTTCTATTTGCTCAGGAATCCCCTACCCACAAACCACTTGTACCTCTCTTCTTCTCTCTGACTTCCCATATTTACATTTCCCAAATCCACCAGACTAACACAAACTGTGTCACAGACATCTGTGTACTACAGGACTTGCAAAAACCCAATGGCATAAATCTGCCATAGCCCTCTGCCTTCATTCTCCATTAACCCACTCTCCTAGAATTGAAATTGCCAACACCATAAACTGCTATAAAGGCATTCTGAGCTTGGAAAAACTAGCCCCATGTTCCTCCAAGTTCCTCTTTTTTCACCTTATGGACTATTAACCAAGTCACATTTCCATCTGAAATCCAACAACTACTTTAGACAAGGAGTAATGGAGGAAAAACTGTCAAAAAAGCAATCCAATTCCATTCTGTAAATATTTATTGAATTGCACACTTTGTGATCATAGGATGTCAGAGCTGAAAAGGACCTTAGAACCCAGAACATAGACTATTAGAAATGAAAAGGGCATTAGGAGAGGTAGCTGAATATAGGGGAATGAGTATACACATTGGAGGAAGGAAACCTGAATCTGACAATTAGTGGCTATGGAAACAGGTATTCAGGTAGTGCAGTGGATAGAGTCAGGCCTGAAGTCAGGAGGACATATCTTTTTAAGTTCAAATCTGACCTTAGACGTTTCCTAACTGTGTGACCCTGGCAAGTCACTTAATCCCATTTACCTCAGTTTCTTCATCTATAAAATGAGCTGGAGAAGGAAATGGAAAACCACTCCAATATCTCTGCCAACCAAACCCCAAATGGGGTCCTGAAAAATTGGACATATCTGAAACAAATAAACAACAAAAGCTGTGGACATACTAGTGATACAGTCAACTCATTTTACTTTTATGGACCTTAGTTGTCAGTTTTCTCTTCTGCAAAAGGGGGATAATTCTTATATAATCTAATTTACAGAGTAGTTTTAAAGAAAGCACTTTGACTTCTTTTTTATTTTTTATTTTTTTTTTTTGCTTTTTAGGAGGGGGAGGCAGGGCAATTGGGGTTAAGTGACTTGTCCAAGGTCACACGGGTGGTGTTTAGTGTCTGAGGCCACATTTGAACTCAGGTCATCCTGAATCCACGGCCGGTGCTCTAGCAACTTGCACTTCTATAGTACTATAGAATAGTAAATTATTAATACTAGAACATAAACTTTTAGCACTGGATGGGACTTTAGATGAGTAGTATCAAACTCAAATAGAAAAAGGGGCACTAAATTCATATATAAGGATCTATAACATATAAACTTAGAAAATCACAAATGAGCATTATCTATGTTCTGTGGTATTTTTATTTATTTTGTCAAATATTTCCAAATGACATTTTCATCCTCTTCAGCCTCTAAGTCTGACTGACATCTCTACTCCAGAACACAAAATGTCAGACCTAGAAAGGGCCTGAAAGATCATTTTATTCAATCTCCTCATTTTAAAGAGAACAAAGCCAAAGTCCAGAGATGGCCAGCAGCTGACCCAAGGTCATACAGTAAGTGGTCAATGCAGCTGATACTAGAACCCAAGTGTCCTACCTGCAACTGATTTAAAGCCCTGTAGCTCATAATTTATTGAACCTATGTTTCCAATCCCTTTCGTACACATTACTCTCTGTACACTCTATGGGCCAGCCCCATTCCCCTACTCAGTATCCCACTCCCCATGCTAAGAAAGTACTCCATCCTATACTCTACCTCTGGAGTCACTGGCTTCCTTCAAGGTTCAGCTCAGTGCTATCTCCTACACAAAGCCTAACTCAATCCTCTTTTTCCACTATTCCCTAGATGCCTTTCCCTGCCTCCTAGAAATTAATTTTGTATATTTTTATACACACCTTTCTATGTTTCTAATGCTTCCCTCTCCACCCCACCCATCCCCAAGAGAATTTCAGGTTGTCACCTCCTTAAATGCAGGGACTGTTTTGTTTTGCCTTTTTGTCCCCAGGGCCTGATATAGTACCTGCCACTTATGTAAAAGGCATCCCAAAGTCTTAGTGCAAGTTTAAGCTATCAAATCTTACATCTGCACTAAGATTTTGGGGACACTCTATTGGATATAATCTTCTTGACTGAATTCTGTTCCCACTGTATCATGCTGCTTTTGTACAGTCTTGCCCTCAAAGTCCCACGGCTGATAGGAGTTAGCAGACTGTTCTACATTTTAGCTCCTGTTCCAGCAAGGTTTGATTATTGACAATTTTCTCCTAAGGTCAAGATAAAAGGAATAGCAACAAATCAGTTCCTTTCATTGAAATAACAGCTGTTAATATCTGGCATTCATTTAACACTTTAAAGCATACAAAGTGCTTTTATATACTTTTACCTCATTTAATCCTCACAACAACTCTGTGAGGGAAGTGCTATTATTATCCCCATTTTGCAGATAAGGAAACAACAGGACACGAAGTAGCCCAAGGTCATACAGTATCTGAAGCAGTATCCGGAATCAGGACTTCCTAACGCCAAGCCCCAGGTTCTAATCACTCTACCACCTAGCTGCTGGGAACACATAAATCCTCCACTAAAATGTGCCTCATCTCCTATCACTAAGGTGATAGTGATCCACTTTCTGTTCCTTCACCCCTAACTCAAAGGATGAAGCAGACTTACTCTTTTCCAAAGCTAAGAGTTTCCATTCCATTCATCTCCTCCAACAGGGTGTCCCCTCTGTCATCTCTACTCTCACTTATTTTAAACCTCTCCCTCTCTACTGGTTCATTTCCTACCACCTCCAAACATTCCCATGTCTCCCCAATCCTCATTTGATCCTTCCATCCCCACTAATAAATATCTGACATTTCTTCTGCCCTTTGTAGCCATCTGACTGCATTGTTCAGTTATTTCAGTTATGCCAACTCTCCAGGACCCCATTTGGTGTTTTCTTGGCAAAGATACTGGAGTGGTTTGACATTTCCCTACTCCAGCTCATTTTGCAGATGAGGAAATTGAGGCAAATAGGGTTAAGTGACTTGCTCAGGGTCACACAGCTACTAAATGTCTGAGGCCATATTTGAACTAAAGAAAATGAATATTCCTGATTCTTTGTCCAGCATTCTATCCCCCCCAAAAAGAACTTCAGTTTTATTTGCATTTTACAAGTAAATTTTAGTGATTAGCTTAAAATTTATTTAGTTATAAGTTTTCTTAGTTTGATGAACAAAAGTAATATTCCTTATGAGTAAGCATTCATAAATATTCACTTAAAAATACCCTTGATCCACTGCCTACTAAAATATGCTACATACACTTATGCCATGACTTCTATCCTTCCATCTGTCCCAATGCCTCATTTTTCCTGACCCTGTATTATCCCCCTTGCAACTTCAAGACACTCTATCCTGGGGTAGCTACATGGCACAGTGAATAGACAACTGGCCCTGGAGTCAGGAGGACCTGAATTCAAATCTGGCCTCATACATTTAACATTTATTAGCTGGGTGACCTTGGGCAAGTCACAACTCCAATTTCCCTGTATTTTCTCCTCCAAAAAGGAAAAAAAAGACACTCTTTCCTACTTTCCAGAGCTATCAGCCCTGCTCTGGTCTCACTTTTCTTCCTTTAAAAATTTGACCCCATCATTAGTTAGGTCAACTTCACACTGTTCTTTACTCTTGACTTCCTTGTCTCCTTGTCCTATTCATTACCAATTATTATTCCAAATTTAACCATGGATTATTTAACAATAACCCATTAATTTTCAGTGGAGTTTAAATTTATTCAGTTCCTAGTCATGAAAGCTTGTTTATTATCTCCATTTCTTTGAAAATATGGCTTGATTACAGTGGAAAGTCATGTTTCAGTCTTTCATTTCCATTTGGAAATTTCTACAATTCCATAATTTGATACTAATTCTCCTCAAAATACCAATGTATGTATCAGAACTCAACATTCCCTCTATGGAATAATGGAATTCCATGACTACAGGAAAAAAATGTACAAAACATTTTGGGAGTGAACGTTTTACATTTGGAAGATGCTCAGATCTTTCAAGGTCACCTAGACATCTGACTGGTATTGGTAACAGTCTTCTAAGAAAATGTGGATTTCTTTAGTAAAAATTGCCTTTTTCCAAACTTCAGTACTCCAGTCTATGTATTACCTTGCTCATGACAAGTGATTTTTCTTCATATAAATGGGTAGCAGCTGTTTTGTGTTTCTTCCTGCTGTTCTTCCAACTTTGAGAAGCCTAAGTCATCTATAAAGAAATCAATACCAACTCCTTCAGTTGCCAGGTCCCTCTGAAGGTCTCTGCTCTTTTCTGAGGATTAAATAAGCCATTTTACAGAAATAGTTTGTCAGTTCTAGACAATTAAATTTTCAATCACACTTTCCTTTGCACATCAATGTGACTGATCCTGTGTCATTGTTGGCTTCAATATTTTTTTAAATGCTCGACATCTTCATACCCACAAAATACATCTATTAGTCTTTGAAGTGTGCTCCCTCAAAACTACAACTTCTATACATTTTCTGTATTATCAATTCTTGATAACCACTGAACAAAGAACACAAAAGAGAGAGCCTAAAACATGAATATGTTGAAAAATGCAAGATAGAATTTACATAGAGCTAACTAAAAGTGGAGGAACCAACTCAATAAAGTTTCATCCAGTACAAGTCATACTAGTATCAACAGAAGCACAAAATGCATGGCCATTGATGTGATATAATGAAATTATATAAAAAATATTGCTTGTTCCAAGTAATTCACACAGCACTTTTGGGTAAAATGCAAACTCTTCTGTCTGGCATTTAAAATTTTTTTAATAATCTAGAATTGTTAGAACACTGGTCCTGGAGTCATAAAACTGGTCTCAGATACTTCCTAGTTATGTGACCCTGGGCAAGTCACTTAACTTCTGTCTGTCTTAGTTTCCTCAAATGCTTAATGGGGATAATAATAGCATCACTTCTCTGTATTGTCATGAGGATCAAATGAGTTAATATTTGTAAAATGCTTAGCACAGGACCTGGGACATGGCAGGTACATAATAGATGCATGTTCCCTTCCTGACTGATTTCTCATTACTCACCTTTATATATTCTGCATTCCAAGTCAGCTAGCTTGCTTTTTCTCTGGCATGACATTCCACCTCTTGTCTCTGTGTATTTGTACATATTCTTCTTGATGTCTGGAATCTTACTCCTCTCTACCCTATTCCCCTTTAAGGTTCAGCTCTAGGACACCTCCTATAAGAAACCTTTTTTTTTTCATTCCCCTAGCTGTGCATGTCCCTTCTTCCCCCTCCTAAACAAATACTTTGAATTTATTCTATAAATACTTTGTGTTTATTTCCTTGGAAACATATTCTTTTCCCCTTAGTAGAAAGGAAACTCCTTGAGGGCAGGAAATGCTCTGGTTTTGGCTTTGTTTTTGTTTTTTAAGCTTTGTACCCTCAATACTGAGGAGATTGCCTGGTACATAGGGGGCATTTAGAAGTGCTGGCTGAACAATAAATTTATTAGACAACCACTAAGTCCCTATCAGTTCAATCTATAATCACATGATCTTGCTGGTTTTCACAGATAATTTATTTATCAATTTATATATTCATATTCTACTTTTTTATATTATTCCATCTCATAATTTAAGAGCACAAGTGCCTTATGAGTTCTTCGGCAATTAATCATCAGCATATAAGCCTAACATCATTGTGGCAAGGGACTATATTGAATTACTTAGCTATATACATTGCCATTAGCACCAAGCCCAAGAATAACTCCATAATACTCTTTTACATTTAACTGGTGAATGGAACTATATATTAAAGCAATCTCAAAGAATGTAATAAACCTTAATTAATCCTCAGTGCCCTGAAAGGAAGGTACTAGACAAGCATGTATAATAAAAAGATCACTGACCTAGGACTCAGGAGATCTGAATTCTAATCCTGACTTTACCACTACCTTTATGGCCTTGAATGGGTGACTTTCATTCTGGGCCTTCAGTTTCTTCATCTATGTATATAATAGCAAGGTTACATTAAATGATGCCTAAGGTTCCTTCCACCTCCAACATCCTCTGTTCTAAAGTCCTTTCCAGCTCTGATAATTCTAGTCTGTGGTTTATTAAAATGTACACATTCCAGGGTTCTAGGATTCTTGTTTAAGTAGTGGGTAACCTGTTGTCAGATTTGGAGAATAAAATCTAAAAGGTTTATTTTTGAGTCATTTTTCCAGTTTTGTTTGACTCTTCATGACCTTAAATTGGGATTTTCTTAGCAAAGATACTGAAGTGGTTTTCCATTTCCTTCTCCAGTTCATTTTACATATGAGGAAATTGAGGCAAACAGGGTTAAATCACTTGCCCAGGGTCACACAGCTAGTAATTGTATGAGGACAGATTTGAACTCTCAAAGAGGGGTCTTCTTAACTTCAGTCCTGGCACCTTATCTACTGTGCCACCTAGTCAAACTGCCCCACTTTGGTCTTCTTAATTTTAACCAGTCCAGTGCTTTCCACTAAGACTAAACATCGAGTTAAAGACTGTGCAACAAATTGTGGCAAAGCCTAATGATCAAAGACATACTGTACTTGCTTTTCTGTTCAAATGTAACAAATTTCAAGCCCAGTTCTGCATTGAAGAGTTCCTCCAGTACTTTTAAATTCTTAGGCTATTATTCCTAAATTGATAAATGATCAAAGGATATGAACAGGCAGTTTTCAGAGGAAGAAATTAAAGATATTAAAAATATAAGCATATGAAAAAATGCTCTATATCACTACTGATTAGAGAAATGTAAATCAAAACAACTCTGAGTTACTACATCTCACCAGTAAGTTTGGCTAAGATGACAAAACAGGAAAATGATAAATGCTGGAATGGATGTGGAAAAACTGGAACATTAATGCATTGTTGGTGGAGTTGTGAACTGATTCAACCATTCTGGAAAGCAATCTGGAACTATGCCCAAAGGACTATAAATAACTTCATACCCTTTGACCCAGCTATAATACCACTTACTTCTAGGGTTGTATCCCAAAAAGATCATAGAAGTGGGAGGAAGACCCATATGTACAAAAATATTTATAGCAGCTCTTTTTTGTGGTGGCAAAGAATTGGAAATTAAGGGGATGCCCATCAATTGGGGAATAGCTGAACAAGTTGTGGTATATGAATATAATGGAATACTATTGTGCTATAAGAAATGACTTCATATGTACCTGGAGAGGCTTATACAAACTGATGTTGAGCGAGAAGAGCAGAACTATGAGAAATCTGTACACAATTACAATCACAGCGTAAGTGTGATGATCAACTTTGATACACTGGACTCTTCTCAGCAATGCAGCGCTATAAGACAACTCAAAAGAGGCATGATGAAGATAGATGTCTACATTCAGAGAAAGAACTAGAAAGAACAGAGTTTGAATGCAAATTGAAGCAAACTACCTGCTCTCATTCCTTTTCTTGTTTGGTATTACTTCCTCTTTCCCATTGTTCATTCCATTTGTTATAATCCTTCTTTATAACCTGACTAATGTCTAATGTGAAACTATTTGCAGATCCTATACTTCATTGTATACTGCCATGGGGAGGTGGGGAGAAAATTTGAAACTCAAGGGATTATGGAACTGAATCTTATAAATTAAAAGTAAACAAACAAATTAACAACGACAAAAAATTAAAAAAAATTCTTAGGCTATGAGATCCACCATTAGAGTCAGATCCTTACTTTCCTCTCACCCAACTTATTTGTCTTAGGCTTCACTATATGAGATTCTGGAATCTGCCAAGGTTGAATTAATATCTAAAAGGCCTAATGAACCCAGTCCTATTGGTATCTATTGTCTGGAGCACCTGTAGATTGTGTTCTAATGCCTCAAGTGCCCTCACCTCAGTAATCTAGCTTTATCCATACCACAATCCAGTAAAGGAGGAGGTAAAGCAGGTGGGACTGATTATTATTTTTTTTTTACACATAAGGAAATTCAGTCTAAGAGTGAAGAAATGGTTTAAATAATGTCTCTAAGGGGACCAATAAAGGGAAAGGAACAACCTGCCTCCTATCCCCCCATACTTTCCCCCAAGAGCTCCAAAGGCTTTGAATAATGAGAGTGGCATGTAATAATCTCTTTGGTGCCTGCTTTGGGAAGCAGACAATATGAAAAGAGGGAAGGTGCATTTAGGATTAAAGCCATGTCTCCTAGTCAGCTCCCTGGGAAGGGATGGTGGAAAGGGGGAGGAAGTCCCAGAAAGTGGAGAGAAGGGAAAGTTAGGAAGACCATTGCTGTGGCCTGAGTTACAGTCTTGGGTTATCATTTTAATGCCATTGGGCATTTTATCTGCATTCATCAATCAGGGCAGATGGAAGGAACTGGAGGCATGAAATACCACGCAATACGCTCAACTATATATGCTTCCTGAATAAGTTGATCATTCGCTTCCTCACCATAGTCCTCGCAGACCTGCATGAGTTATGCTGCACAGACCTCCTGGATGGTCTCATGGGGGAGGGGCAGGGAGAAATACACTTGCAATTCATGAGGCATGCAGGGCTGCTCTATTTCTGCATTTGGGCAGGAGATCATGTCCTGGAAAGAGGGGGGGGGAGAGGGAGAGAGAAAAAGAGAGAGAGAGAGAGAGAGAGAGAGAGAGAGAGAGAGAGAGAGAGAGAGATGTTTGTGTGTTGTGGGCTGCAATGCCATCTGAATGAGGATTATATTCAAACATGCTTTATACCATAGCATGGAGGGTTTAACTATGATTTTTCAGGACACCTTTTAGGGCCCATCCATTCATTCAACAAACATTTTGTGGGTGCTGATGATGTCCTGGCTCTCTTTTCTAGGCACTAGGTATGCAAAGATAAAATGAAATAGTTCTTGTACTCAAGAAGTTCACATTTTCCTGAGGGGGAAATGACATAAATGCAAATATGTATAAGCCAATGTAGAATATGACAAAGTAAAAGAAATACAGACAAGGTGATCCAAGAAACTTCACAGAGGATAAAAAATTACTTTTTGACTGGAGGGAAAAGGAAAGACACCTTAGAGGCAATGATACCTGAGCTACACCATGATGAAAACTCAATAGTCAAGAAAAGAATACTCAAAAGCAGACATGAGGAGATTCATTTCACCATATTGAAGGTGATGACTAGATTGCTACTAAAATGAATTCTGCTAAATGCATCTCAAGGCACAGATTTGTCTAAACAGAGGATTTGACCTCTCCTGGAGGTATCACCAATAATCAATGCCAACCTCAGAGGCACTGAGTCTCTGCTCTACTCAGGTGTATCGCACACTTAATGTTAAACAATGCTACCCCTCCAGAGGACTCTAGGACCAGCCTCAGTCATTAAAAAAAAAGCCGTGCCCCAGAATTTATAGCTTCTCCCTTCAACTTAATTAGCAAACATATAACAGGAAAAAACAACAGCTCACATATCTTTAGTCCTTTACAAAATAGTTCCCCTACTTTGAGGGAAGTAACAAATATTCTACCATTCCCATTTATACAAGAGGAAGCTAAATATAAGAGAGAAGTGACTGACCCAGGCTCATATAGATGGCTGAGGCAGTGAGCCTTGGGGAATACCTAAACTCAGGGGATGGGAACAGCACAGGGAAAGGAGGCATGGAAGGAGGCAGCAAATTCAGTCTTACCAGTTAAAATGCCTCTTTAAAGCTAGTGAAGTCTGTGTCAATGCCTGCCTATCCTTAGAGTAGTGTTTCAGCTCCACTGTGATGCTGAATAAGCTTGTTGATTAAAAGGTTGTAGGTGAGTGTCATCTCTGCCACTCCTGGAAAAACCTGCCCTCCATGAGTACCTTGACATTTAATGTTGCTGCCCAAGATCAGAGGTACTGTCATGTTTGTGTATGGTGCATGCCAGGTTAAGTCAGGAAGTGATGATATATTATATCCTCTGGTATCAATTAGCAGTTGGGGAGTACTTCCTCATGTTCCTGCTTGAGGATTTAGGAGGTTTACGCATGCCCTTTATGCACTATTGATGAAAACAAAGATTAAATAGCAGACTTCTCTACACTGCTACTATTCTATATAAGCTTCTCACAAATTTACTTTTTTTTCCCCTCCAAATGACACTCAGGATCTTCCCCTATTCTATCCTTTATTCTTATCCCAATTTTAGAGAATAGCTTACCTAATTTTCCTTTGTAAACAAAGAAAAAACAAACAAACAAAAAAACACTTAAGGACCAGACACAGAGACTAGGCTTTCCTCTGAAAATATAGACAAATCTTTTTTTCATTCTTTATATTTTACAAAATTCAGTAGTTCCACTTCAGAGTCTAAAGTGTGAAAGTGGAAATGAGTGGGAGGAATAATAATAAAATTCATCTGGGAGAACAAAAGCTCAAGGATATCAAGGGAATCAATGAAAAAAGAATGTGAAAGAAGGTGGTCTGGCTATACTGGGTCTCAAACTGTATTATAAAGCAGTAATTACCAAAACAATCTGGCTAAGAAATAGAGAGGTGGATCAGTGAAATAGATAAGGTACAAATTACATTAGAGAAAATGACTATAGTAATCTAGTATACGATAAACCCAAAGATCCAAGCTTTTGGAATAAAAAATCACTATTTGATAAAAACTTCTGGGAAAACTAGAAAATAGTATGGTAGAAACTAGGTATAGATCAATATGTCAAAATGGGTACATGATTTACATATAAAGTGTAATACCATAAGCAAATTAAGATAGCATGAAATAGTTTATCTGTCAGATTTATGCATAAGAGAAGAATTTAGGACCAAAGGAGAAATAAAGAAAATTACAAAATATAAAATAATTTTGATTATATAAAAATTTTTTTTAAATTGCACCAACCAAACCAATGCAACCAAAATTATTAAGGAAAGCAGGAAACTAGGGGGAAATTTTTGCAACATGTATCTCTGGTAAAAGCTTCATTTCCCAAAAAAATGGAGAATTGAGTCAAATTTATAAAAATACAAGTCATTTCCCAATTAATAAATGGTCAAAGGATATGAACAGGCAGTTTTCAAACAAAGAAATAAAAGCTATATGAAAAAATGCTCTAGATCATTATTGATTAGAGAAATGCAAATTAAAATAATTCTGAGTACCATCTCACACCTATCAGATTAGGTTAATATGACAAAAAAGGAAAATGTTGGAAGGGATGTGGGAAAACTAGTACACTAATGCATTGTTGGTGGATTTGTGAACTTATCCAACCTTCTGGCAATCAATCTGAAACTATACCCAAAGGCCATAACAAAACTTTGCATAATACCATTTGTTCCATTCATACCACAGTTAGGTCTATTTCCCAGTGACATCCAAAAAGGGAGAAAGATTTATTTGTTACAAAAATATTTATAGCAGCTCTTTTCATGGTGGATAAAAACTGGAATTTGAGGGGATGCACTTCAATTGGGGAATGACTAAACAAGTTGTGGTATACAAATTTAATGGAATGCTACTCTCCCATAAGAAATGATGAGCAGACAGATTTCAGAAAAACCTGGAAAGATTTATATGAACTGATGCTGAGTGAAGTGAGTAGAACCAGGAGAACACTTTCCACAGTAACAGCCATATTGTTCAAAGACTAAATTTGATAGACTTAGCTCTTCTCAGCAATGCAATTATCTAAGACTATTCCAAAAGAGTTATGATGGAAAATGCTATCCACATCCAGAGAAACAACCCGAATACAGATTGAAGCATACTATTTTTTTCCTCTCTTTTTTCTTTCTCATGTTTTTTGTTTACTTTATTATTATTATTATTTTGGCAAGGCAATCTGTGTTGTGATTTGCCCAGAGGCAGACAGAAGAGGATGAGGAAGTAGTTGTGGTAAAAGCAAAGAAAGACAAATGTACATACCAAAAAAAAAAAAAAAAAGTCAGGAATTTAAGGATCCGTTCAAGAGAAGAAAATGGCAGCAGCCTAGGGGGCTTTAGGACAGGAAAAGAATGCATTAATCCATTTGAGATGCAAGAATATGTACCTTCAAAGACAAACAATTCCTTAATTCCTACGATTTAGTGCTTTAAAAACAAATTGAGGGGCAGCTAGGTGGTACCATCTACCTTGGATTCAGGAGGCCTTGAGTTCAAATCCAACCTCAGATAATTGACACTTACTAGCTGTGTGACCTTGGGCAAGTCACTTAACCCTGACTGCCTCACCAAAAATAAATAAATAATGTTCTTGATCAAAGACTTTCTGCACCTAATGATATATGCCTATGCTGTTTTATTTTTTATTAATGATTTATTATGTTAATGTTTTTCCTAATGTTGAGCCATCCTTGAATGTCTAAAATAAATTTAACTTGGTAGTAATACATGATTTTTGACTACATGAAAGAAATAAAAAACACTAGCAAAAGGATCACATCATTAATGTCCATTAGTGATATAGGACTATTGTCCTCTTCCTCTGCCTTATCCTTCCTTTGCTTGGGTATCAGGACCACATTCATTTTATAAGACAGACTAGGCAGAGTGCTGTTGCTTTGATTTTTTAAAACAGTTTATATAGCATAGGAATTAGTAGTTCTCAAAATAACTGATAGAATTCACTTATAAATTTGTCTAGTTCTAGTCCCTTTATTACATAACAGTTCATTTATGGTCTATTTATAGGACCAATAAAAAAAAAATCAACCATCAAGCATTTACCAAATGTCTATTATGTGTCAAGCACTATGTTAGGAAATAAGGACATAAAAAAGGAACAAAAATAAAATAGTTCCTGCCCTCAAAGAGCCAAAATGCCATGGACTCATATAATAAAATGTATATACAAAGTTAAGTAGAGGGTCATATTAGACAGAGATCAGAAAATGTCTCTTATAAAAGGAGGCACTTGAGCAAAACTTTGAAAGAGACTAGAGGGAACAGCTAGGTGGTACAGTGAATAGCACCAGCCCTGGAGTCAGGAGGACCTGAGTTCAAATCCGACCTCAGACACTCAACATTTACTAGTTGTGTGACCTTGGGCAGGTCGCTTAATCCCAATTGCCTTGCCTTCCCCACCTGAAAAAAAAGAAAGAAAGAAAAGAAAAGAACATGACTAGAGATTCCAGTAGGAAAGAGTATATTCCAACACAGGGAACAACCAATGGAAAGATAGAAAATGAAACATCATGTGTGATAGATAGCAAGAAGACCAGTTTGACTAGATCACAAAAGATAAAAATGATAAAATACATAATAAGGCAGGAAAGGATGGTGAGAGGCAAATGGTGAAGGGCTTTAAATGCTAAACAGAAGAGCATGATTTAATTGGATTATATCAAGCATTAATTATTACAACCTGGTGTCAACCTGCCTTTCCAGCTTTTGTGGACATTGTTGCACCTCTGTTACTCTGTGATTCAGCAAAACTAGTTTTCTCTTTGCTCCTCATGCATGGCACTTCTTCCATCTCAATGCCTTTGCACTAGCCTCTCCCATACTTGGAAAGTGTTCCCTTCTGCAGCTCAAGGATAATCTTCTGTGTGAAGTGAAGCCCTTCCTCATCCCTCTCCCTAACTACTAGGTCCCTCCTTCCCAAACTACCCTGTATTTAACTACTTTGTGTGGGTAATTGTATGTATTAATTTTGTGGTTATGCCATATATTTTTGTGCATATCTGCTGTCTTCTCCATTAGCATATAAGCTCATTTTTGAGTAGGGATTGGTTCATTCTTTGTACTTATATGCGCAATATCTAGCCTGTGCTTTAGGAATATCTCTTTGGCACCTATGTGGAATATGGATTGGAGAAGGGAGAAATAGGAGATAGGGAGACTAATTAAGAGTCTTCTATAGCATCATAGATTAAGCACTGGAAGAGTTTTAGAGATATTCCATCCCAACCCCCTCATTTTACAGAGGAAGAAATGGAGGTCCAGAGAAATGAAGGGATTTGCCAAAGGTAACACAGAGAAGATTTCCTTAAATTAGCTAGTGGTTTGTCCATTATATTTGTATTAAAAAAAAATTCTTTAGACTTTTCTCATTTTTTTTTTTTTTGCTTTTTGGAGGGCAATTGGGGTTAAGTAACTTGCCCAAGGTAACACGGCTAGGTTTTTTGGTTTTTTTTGTCTGTGTGTGTTGAGTATCTGAGGCCAGATCCGAACTCAGGTCCTTCTGACTCCAGGGCCAGCGCTCTACTCACTGGGCAACCTAGCCGCCCCCCTTGTCTCATTTTTTTTTTAAATAAGCATTAATGAACATAGATTTCCCTCTGAGGACTATTTCAGTTGCATCCTGTAAATTTTAAAATGTTGTATCATCATTATGTTTATTTTTTAATTGTTTCTTTGATCTGTTCCTTGATTTACCCATTTAGCAGTGTGTGTGTGTGTGTGTGTGTGTGTGTGTGTGTGTGTGTGTGTTTCAAGTTTCTGTCAGGTCTGAATTATTTGCTTACATGTCTCTTATTGATTTTTTTTATTACATTATGGGACATTAATGAATGACTAGTATATACATGTATATAGATATATATGCATAGGTATATATGTATGTCTTTTGGTGTTTACTAGTTTTTTATTCCCCTACAGAATGATTTATTTTTCTTAAAGCCTCATTTTTTATATTTGAGTGGTGAAAAGTAAACTCTCAAATATTCCCATTCATTTCTTTCTATATGTCTATCAAATAAATACAAACATTTTAAATAGTCTTTTCAAGTCTAGAATTTCTTTTTTGTTTATCTTTCTATTTGACTGTTTTACCTCCAATTCAAGAGAATTAAAATATCCTACTATGATTATGTAACTATCTAGGTCTTATTGCATTGCAGTTAACTTTTTCTTTAAGTACTTAGTAATTATTCTATTTGTAAAATTTGCATTTAATGTTTAAGTAGTTTCAATAAAAAGCTTCACAACTTGATTTAGTTTTCCATTTAGATCTCTTGTTGCTTCCTGATATTTGTCTCTAAATTATTATTACAACTGTGACTTTTTTTGAGTCATAATAAGTAATAATAATAATAAATAAGGCATAATAAATTTTACTCTAGCACTCATTTTAAATTGCATGTTATGACATTTCAAGCATATTTCCTGTAGGAAACATTACATCATTTTAAAATTCATTTTGTGGCTCTTTTCCTTTTTATAGGGAATCTCTCAATTCACTTACATTAGAAATTACAATTGTTCTTTGATTTCCTTCCATCATATGTGGTTATATTAATTATTTTAATAATAATAATAATACAATTTATTTTATTTTACCAATATAAATCTCATCACACACACACACACACACACACACACACACACACACACACACACACACACACACACCCCTCTTCCTACCCTAAACATAAATAAGAATTTTTATTAAGATAAAATTTTCAAATCTCCCTTACCCTAAATTCATCTTGATTCAGGACTGTGATTTGGAGATTAATCACTCTACTTCATCCACCCTAATTCTTTATTTGCTCAGTCTTTATCTGCTTCATTCATACTCAAGGAACAATAATCCTTTTTCATTCTGCTCCTCCATCTCTTCTTCAAGATAATCTGCTTCCTTTTGATCTGTGAAGAAGTGGATTAAGCACTGGACATTGTGTCAGGAAGACCCAAGTTTGAATCTTGCCTCAAACCCTAAGTGTATGATACTGAGCAATTCATCAAATCTTTCCCAGACTTAGTTTCTTTTTCTGTGAAATGAGGATAACAGCCACCTACTTCCCAGGGCTGCTCTAAGGATTATATGAAACAATATTTAAAGTACTTTTACATTTTAAAATGACATAAAAAATGAGAACTATTTTTTTTAAATTAAAAAGAACTGGCAGTGAATAGAACACCAGCCCTGGAGTCAGGAGGACCTGAGTTCAAATCTAGCCTCAGACACTTAACAATTACTAGCCCTGTGACCTTGGGCAAGTCACTTAACCCCAATTGCACTGCCCTCCCCCCTCCAAAAAAAGTAAAAAAAAAAAAAAGAACTGGCCTTAAAACCATAATGAACTGGGTTCATATCATACCTCTGACTCATATAGACTAATGTGACTCTGGGCAAATTATTTAAACTTTCAGCACCCTGGGCAGCTCTCTAAGACTACAGATTGCAGAGAAGATACTGATCTGCATAGGTAGAGGAAGTTCCTCCTCTGGGAACTCTCTATACTCAAGAAACCACTGGTCTAATCTCTAACCTTATTTCTAGAATTTGTCGAATAATTCCTAGCCATTAATTATACTATGTTTGTAGGTTCTGACTTAGAAAGATAATGTCCTTTTTGCTCCCTACATGATATAAATGCATTTAGTCACAATTTATATAGTCAGTCACTTTATTAATATTCACCTTTACAGTTAGATTTAAATGTCAAAGGACCCAAGTCTAGTAAAGCATGATGTCACTTAAAGATGTATGGAGGATCTTGGGGAAGATTTAAAATGCACTTTTCTCATTTAAAATACACTCAGATTTTCTGGGTAGAAAATTTGGAACTGTAGGTTAATTTCCTTTTTTTTTTAAAGTATTGCCTTCCATAGCCTTTCTTTTCCTGTCTCAGATGAGAAATCCTGAGTAATTTGAATTGGCAGCTTAGAATAGGTTATTTGTTTCATCCTGCTTGCCTGCAAAATCCTTCCTCTGGGACTAAAACAACTTTGACTGTGATTATGACTTCAGGAGGAACTGAATTTGGGAAATCCTTTATTTGTATCCTGTGCATTCTGTCATTCTTCACTTTGTCCCCTCTTTTCAATGCTGTAAGGATATTTTCTTAATTCTATGATTTCTCAAAATGTGGCATTCAGGCTTTTTTTTTCCTTCTTATTTGTCAGCAAGTTGAAAAATTCTCCAGTTGCTTCAGGTTGTTTGAGGCTATCCTCAAACTACATCCTTTAGCTTCATCATTTTTGTTTGTAACAACTTCTAATCCCCTTCCACCTGAATTGATTTCTTTTATTTGGCTATTTGTTCTGCTACTTCTGCCTACTTTTTAATCCAAAAGGTTCATTCTGTTCTTTAGAGAGTCTACCATTTTATTGTGCATTTCCACTGAATTGTCCAGACTGTCTTTGTCTTTCCTTCATTGATTTTAATTCCATCTCTTCAGATGTTAGTTTTTCCTTAATTCTTCTTATTGAAGGTAGCCAATCTGAGGAATCTCACAAAAGAAACATTTCAACTTCTAGAGCTTTTTTTATATTTCTTCTGATGGCTGCTCTTCAGTGTGTGTTCTTTTAACTCAATATTTATTTGTTGCATTGGAGCCTTTTTTGCTCATTGACTGCTTTATAATCTAGTTTTCTCCCTTTCTATAATGCAATTTTCCTATCGGAGTTTTATCTTTAATGGAACTTTTGTTTGTATTTTTGTAATGATTCTTTTACTTGTTTTTCTAAAGATGATGTAAAGGGACCTGGGCTCATTTTGTCATACCACCTTGGATGTCTTTAAATTGTAACTCTTTGCCTTTGATTTTCCCAATTTGTTTATCTCCTTCCCCTATAAAGTCATAGTACTGTATGATAGATCACAATAGCATGGAGTGACCCCAGAGTCCTGAAAAGCTAATAATCAAGTTCGGGTTCTGGTCAGTGCCCCCAAATTAAGAAGATTTTGGAATATATATCAACTGTAAAAAGTTCAATAAAACTAAGTTAAGGGAGATTTGTTATTAGGTTGGCCATAGAACAATTATTTTCAGATACTTAAGACTAGATGATGATGATGATGATGATGACCATGATGACAAAGCATAATGATATTAATAGCATAGCTAACATACGTACTCTAAGTTTGCAAAGCACTTCACATACATTATCTCATTTGATTTTTACAACAACCCTGTGAGATAGGTATTATTATTATTCCCATTTACAGATAAGGAAACAGAAGCTGACAGAGATTATGTAACTTGCCTAGGGTCATACATCTAATAAACATGAGGCATGATTCAAACTCAAGTCTTCTGACTTGAAATCTAAGATCCTTCCCACTATGCCACCTAGTGATAGAGAGGTTACATTCTCCATCAGTGGAGAGAGTACACATACTGATGAAATTATATATCCTTGAAGTACTGAAGTCTAAAGTTTATGCACTATATGTTCCCATGGTGTTATACAGCTTTTAAAAAGGAGATCTGACCCTCAAGAGTAAATAATTATGGCCTCATCATATCAAAAAATTTTATAAAGGTGTTTTTTGTTTTCTTTCTGTGGTAACCAAGAACTGAAAACAAAGTAGACACACATCTACTAGGGAAGGGCTAAACAAAACATGACAGATACGGATTATTGCTATAATTTAAGAATTGATGGGGCAACTAGGTGATGCAGTGAATAGAGCACTGGCCCTAGAGTCAGGAGGACCTGAGTTCAAATCTGACCTCAGACACTTGACACTAACTGTGTGACCTTGGGCAAGTCACTTACCCTTAATTGTCTTGCCTTCCCCCCCCCCCAAAAAAAAGAATTGATGAGCACAATGAATACAGTTTATTTGAACCAAGCAAATAAATAGAACCAGGAAAACTGTATATATAATGACAATAACAATTTAAGTGAGAAGAATAAAACAACTGAAAACCAATGCTGTGGAATTATAATAACCTAGCTTGTCCCCAAAATAAGAAATATGAGAAGATATTTCCCCCTTCTGCTTTGCTGAGGCAAGTGACCAATATTACATATTGATGTCAGACATAGTTTATTGGTTCTTCAGTTCTGGGTGTCAAAATTTCCCAAATAATAGGTAATTTACCATTTTAAGTATCAATGCTTTTTTTAAAATGTAAACCATTCTTTAAAAAATACACTTTGATTTTCCTTTTCTTCTTGAACAGAGAATCAAAATAGAACAGAATTGAAACAAAGCTTTTTAATGACAACTCAGGTTCATCAGTGTGATTATCATTCATTCTCTTAAAAAAAATAACTTTTACACATACTGTCTAAGAATATTTGCTTTAAGGCTGTTACGTAAAACAGTGATGCCCTCTAGACCTAAGAGTGTGTGTGACAGAAACCACACATATACTATCACATCCAGCATCTCTTGGCTTCTTCTCCAGCATCCTCTGTCCCCATGAATCAAAACTATCCCAATCAGATAGATATCTATATATGCTAGGATCTCTTGTTCATCCCCGTAAATGCTAATAATATCATTTCAGAGGAGGGTGCACCAAACCAAAGTGACATACAGTCTCAGGGTTTGGAAAATCAGTGGAAATGGTTAGTACAAGATTTATTCTTTCCATGCTCCTAATACTAAGTTACCAAATTGCTGAGTTCAATGGAGGTTATACCTCACTATATGTTGCCCCTCCTCTGAGTTAACTCTCCCGACATACTCTTTCACTTAACCTTCATTTATGTCAGTCATTAGTGATAAACACATACAGAAATCACATTACATCATCACCCATTCACCTGAGCAAACCAAATGAGGACTTTAGCTTAACCATCAATATCAAAGGAACACTGATGCTCTATCTACATTTTGGAGTGATAATTCAGGCCACATCTTTCTCTCCTCCTTCACCACACACAGCTCTCTCCTCATCCTCAACCGTAACAGACTTATGTTATACCAATTGGTCCTTGGGTCTAGATTGCTGGGACTGCTTGAGCCTTGTTTCCCCTTATAGGCACACTCATTTGTTTGTTTTTTTTTCCCCTCCTTGTTACCTATCAGTTTTTGCTGCTGTCAAGGTGCCTTCCTAAAGCAGTCCCTGTCCTTCCTTCTCATCTGTTATTCACTTGGAAAGCAGAGGGCCAAGTTGGTTTGGATTCTGTCTTAAAAATTCATAAATAGTAGTTATTTTTTAAAACAGCAATGAGCAAAGTTCATGGAGATTGTGCCATCAACTTTGGCAGTTCAAAATATTCCTTCCCACCTTTCCTAGTTCTTGGCTAACAAAAAATTAATCAAATGTTGGGGGGCAGAGCCAAGATGGCGGAGTAGAAACAGCTCATCAAAGCCACTCTGCCCCCAGATTCCCCCCAAACTATGTAAAAGGGGATTCTGAACAACTTCTAGAGTGCCAGCACCCACAGAACGACACAGAGAAGCTAACCTCCCGCTGAGGACAGCCCAGCAGCCCTGCAGGAAGGACCAGTGCAGCACTCTGGGAGCCAGCAGCTCGCAGAGCACGGGGAGCTGAGCGGAGCCCAGGTCCCCACAAGCCAAGGTTTTAGCCCCAGGGCGGCAGGGCCAACAGCCCGCTGAGGAGACCCCAGAACACCAGCAGCTGTGGTGACTCCAGAATTATCAACATAGACATGCCTAGGACAAAGTAAGAGGTTAGTGTCCTATGGACTTTGGGACCAGTATTTGGGGAATGCGTGAGCTTCCTCCCCTGGGGGCTAGAAGCCACTGAGGAGACACGCCATTTTGTAGTTTTCAGAGGCAGCTCCAGCTCCGGGCCTGCGAATTGTAGGGAGATCCAGCAATCAGTCTTGGGGGGTAATCACTCTTGCTTTAACCTCCCTGGATCTGGATTGTGATCTAGGGTAGAAGTCGTGGGTGGGTTTACAGCTTGCCAGAAACGGAAGTTGCCCCCACACGTTCAGGATGGAAATTCCTCTATCTGGCCTTAAAGCCATAGTGTGGCAACAAGCCCAAAAGTCAAGTAATTAAGTGGCAACATGCCAAGGCAAAGGAAACAGAAAAATGCAACCCTAGACTCCTATTTTGGGGGCATAGAGCAGGAAAAGGACTGTGAGGTCAGAAGTCCTGCTCCAAAAGCCCAGGGGAAAACATGAGCGGGTTGCAGGCCATAGAGGACCTTAAGAAGGAATTTAAAAATCAAATAAGAGAAGTGGAGGAAAAATTGGAAAGAGAAATGAGAAGGATGCAGGAAAAGTATGAAATGAGGGTCAACAGCCTGACTGAGGAAAACAACACTTTAAAAAATAGACTAACTCAAATGGCAAAGGAGTCCCAAAAGGGCAATGAGGAGAAGAATGCCTTAAAAAGTCGAATTTGCCAGATGGAAAAAGAATCTCAAAAGTTCACTGAGGAGATTCATTCCTTCAGAGTTAGACTGGAGCAAATGGAAGCTAGTGACTTTATGATAAATCAAGATGCTGTTAAACAGCTCCAAACAAATGAAAGAATAGAAGGCAATGTGAAATATCTCATGGGAAAAACCACTGACCTGGAAAATAGATCCAGGAGAGATAATTTAAAAATTATTGGACTACCTGAAAGCCATGATCAAAGAAAGAACCTAGAAATCATCCTTAAAGAAATTCTCAAGGAAAATTGCCTGATGTTTTAGACCCAGAGGGCAAAATAGAGGTTGAAAGAATCCACAGATCACCTCCTGAAAAAGATCCCCAAAAGAAAACTCCCAGGAATATTATAGCCAGGTTCCAGAATCCCCAGATCAAGGAGAAAATACTACAGGCAGCCAGGAAGAAACAATTTCAATATTGTGAAAACACAATCAGAATAGCCCAGGACCTGGCAGCTTCTACACTGAGGGATCGAAGGGCATGGAATATGATATTCCAGAGGGCAAAAGAGCTGGGAATGAACCCAAGGGTCACCTACCCAGCAAAACTGAGTATTTTGTTTCAGGGGAAAAAATGGTCATACAGTGGAATAGAGGACTTTCAAGCATTCTTGAGGAAAAAAACAGAATTGAATAGAAAATTTGACATCCAGACACAAGAAGCAAGAGGTGCCTGAGACGTTTATCAGGGAAAAGAAATCAAAAGGAACTTATCAAACGTGAACTATTTACATTCCTATATGGAAAAGCAATAACAGTGACTGATGATATCTTTCTCACTATGAAAATAATGGAAGAAGGGGGTGTGGTCATATGAATACATATGTGAATGTGTGTGTATATGGTTACAGTTATATATGGATAGAGGGCATAGGTTGAATTTGTTGGAAGGGAGAATACTCAAGGGATGAAATTATGAGGTGAGAGAGGAAAGTGGCAAGAGGAGATGGGGAGAGACAGGGTAGGGTAAACTATCTCATGTAGAAGAAGCAAGGGGAAGTGGTTGCAAGGGAGGGGAGAATAGGAAGGCAAAAAAGGCAAAACCACATTCTCATTGAATTTGGTTCAGGGAGAGAATGACATATATACTAAATGGGATATCTCAACCTGCAGCAGAATAGGGGGAAGGGGGATGAGAGGAGGGATGATGGATGGGAGGGCATCCTTGGGGGGGAGGGGAGGTTGGAAGTACCCACTATAGAAGAGGGACAGGATCATGTAGGGAATGGACCAGGTGGGGGGTGGGATGAGTGGGAGGGAATTATAAGCAGCCTTGTACAATATATCTATTATGATAATGTTTTGCACAGCTAGACATGTACAACATATACTGAATTACTTATCTCCCCAGAGGGAATGGGTGACAAGGGAGGAAGGAAATGGATCTGAAATTCGAGGTCTTAAGATTAAATGTTTCAAATATATATAAATACTGTTATTAATACTCTTTTGCTTATAATTGGGAGATAAGATATGCAGGCATTGGGACACAAAGATTCACCTTCCTCTAATGGAAAAGTCGAAGGGGGTATGGGAGAGGGTATGGGAGAGAGCAGATTGGAGGAAGCAATATCTTGTGGGACTGCTATTCTGGGAGGTTGGGTAGGGGAATAATGGGGGGAAATGATTGTAACTCAAAATCTGGCGGAAATGAATGATGTAAAACAGAAGTTAATAAAGCATTTGTTTAAAAAAAAAGAAATACAGCAAGGCTGTGTAAAAAAAAATAAAATAAAATAAAAAATTAATCAAATGTTTATTAAACATCTACTGTGTGCCAGGCACTGTGTTAGGAATTAGAGATAAAAGTACAAAGAAAGAGACCATCAATGTTGGCAAAGAGCTTACATTCCAATAGTGCAGACAACAAGAACATATAGAAATATACTACCATAAATACAGAGTGAACAAATACATACAAAGTAGTTACATCCAAAGTAATTTGGGGGGAAGAGCACTAGTTGTTTGGAGGATCAGGAAAGGTTTCACACACAGAAAATGGTACATGAGCTGCATCTTAAAGGAAGAGATGCTATGAGTCAAGGGTAAGCAGAGAGTACATTCCACGTAAGTTGGACAGTCAGTACAGAGACCTAGTACCTACGGAATAAAGAGAAGTCTATATTGCTCCAATGTATCAAATGACAAAGAAGCTTGGTATGTGGATGGTTGACCAAGGCAGTCAGTTCTGACAGCGTAAGGGTTGTATATGCTGAGACTTAGAAGGTGATAGGGCCAACCACCTGTGGCCTCCCTGGTGGCTTAAACCCCTCAACAGCAGAGAATGGGCAGCCAGATAGGACCGGAGAAGTAACAGGGAATAACAGAAAGACTTTTAGTCCAAAGACCAAGTGACTTGTTAGGTAAATGAATGCCCTCTCTAAGCCTGAGTTTCCCCATCTAGAAAGTAAAGACAATAAACAGCAGATAGGTACCATGAGGAAAGTACCTTGCAAGTTTTAAAGCACTACAGAAAAGTGAATGACTAAAATTTTATTGTCTATGAGACAGTTCCTTTCTTAAGTAAACAGGGATCAGACGTTGAAAGAGGATCCAAGCCATGACAAAGTCAATAGCTAAAGCCTAAAGAAGTCGAGGACAAATACAGAGCAGAATGGAGAGAAGGGGCAAGATTAAAGAAGCCAGAGACAATCCAAGGCCACAGATACTGGCAGTGCCCAGGATGGTCTAACCATACCTTTAACACAGAATATTTCTGCAGGTCCTGTGATTCTGGTTCTGAGCTCTGACAACTAGTAAAGTTATTAGACTGAATAACTGAATTTATAGAATCACAGACGAAATAAAATATCACAGAATCTCAGGGTTGGAAGAAACCTTCCAAATAGCAGTGGTGAGTCACATGGCACAGCACCAGAGCGTGGTACTTGGTCTAAAGAAAACCTAAGTTTGAATCCTGCCTCAGACACTTAGTAGCTGTGTGAACCTGGCACAGTCATTTAATTTTTCTGTGTCTAAATTTCCTCATCTGTAAAATGGGGATCATAGTAACACTTATCTCACAGGGTATTTGTGAAGATTCAATGAGTTAATGTATGTAGCATGCTTTGTAAACCTTAAATACATATAGTGTGTGTGTATGTATATATATATATATATATGCTATATGATAGCATAATTTATAATACTAATAGTATATAATAAATACATATCATGTACTATTATTATTATAACCATCTCAGAGATCATTTAGTTCAACCCTCATCTAAGAAGAAATGCCCTCCATAGCATTCCCAATAAATGACTATATGGACTTCACTTGGAAAATTCCAGTGACCAGGAGCTCATTATCTATAAACACAACCCATTCTACATTATGGTAATTAGAATTGTTACGATTTTTTTTATTTCATGGACCAAAATCTGCCTCCCTATGACTCCCACCCATCTTCAGGTACTTAATGTCTATTTTACAATTATTTATCTGTATACATATTATTTTCCCCCAGTAGTATGTGAGTTCTTCAAGGGCAAGGAATTACATTCTTTGTCTTTTTACCCAGAGAACCTTGCACAGTAGTGGGCACATAGTACTAACTTAACAAATGTTTGTTGAACTGAACTGAGTCAAATTTAATTCCTTTTTTACCTACCCTCTGAAACCAAAGAGGACTAATCTAAGCTTTCTTCTATTTCACATCCCTTAAAATATTGGAAAATGGTTAGATTTTCTCTCAGGACTTTCCTCCTTCAAGAGTTATAGACATCCCCAGCTCTTCCAAATGCTGGACATCCTTTCATATTCTCTCATTATCTTGCCTATTCTCCTTCAGACAATCTATAGCTTGTTAATATGCCTTCCAAAATTTACCTAGAAGTGGATAATATACATTAATATCTGATCAGGGGAAAAGACAATAAAATCATCAATTCCTCTGCTTTGAGCAATATACTTTTATGTCTTCCTACTCTTGATGGGTGACATATTATAATAGCAAAAATCCTTAAGAAATGCCAAATAACCTTATGCTTATTTAAGGAGCAGTTGGGAAAGGAGGAAGGATTGGGCAGGGCATTCTGAGTCTAAGACTTAGTTGGGGAAAATTAAATCCCTCTTGAAGTAAGGCAGCAAACAAGAAAGTAGGTCATGCTATTTTATCTTTTAAAAAATTCACATTTCCATAACAATTTAAAAGTTTATAAAGTACTTCCTACACAACAACTCTCTGAAGTAGGAAGTACAAGGCAAAGTAGGTAGAATACTGGACTTGAGTCAAGTAGATCTAAGTTCAAATCCAGTCCCAGACACTTATTAGCTGTGTAACTCTGGGCAAGTCCCTCTGTCTGCCTCTAGTTCCTCATCTGTAAAATGGGGATAATAATAGCACCTCCCTCTCAGAGTTGCTGTGAGAATGAATTAAGATATTTTGTAAAGTGCTTTGCAAACCTTAAAGACCTATGTAAATGCTACTAACAGCACCAACAATAATAATCATAGACAAGGACACTGAGATTGGGAGAATTGAAGTGACTACAATCACACAGCCAGTAAATGGTGGAGAGTCAGCAATTGAAACCAGATCTTCTGACCCCAAGTTCAATATTATTTCCACTATAATTTAATATTGAAGGCATAAGAATCACTCCTGTTTAAGGACAGCATCCAAGATTTCTCTCCCTACATACCTTGCATCTCTGGGCCATGTGAAGATGACATGCAGTAGCTATGTTGGCAGTTAAAGTGCAAAGGAAAGAATACTGGAGTCAAAAGACCAGCTCTGGAGCCCTAGCTCTCCTACTTAGTGGCTGAGTGACCTTGAGCAGCAAGGGTGTTAACTTCTTAATAACTCTGTTCCCTCCATTGTAAAATGGGGGGGGGGGGAGAATAATATCTGCATCATCTACCTTAAAAGGCTGTTGGATTAAACTAGATAATTCATGTAGTCTATGTATACATGTATGGGCTATTTTTAGGAACATAGGACTAAGAATTTGGAAGGGACTCTGGAAGCCATCCTGCCTAGGATCCTAACATTTCTGTGCATCCTGGAACCTGTGGCAGGCCGGTAGAGTCTATGAACCTGTCCTCAAGACATTTCTTTTTAAATACAAAAAAAAATTAAAATATTTAGGATTACCAAGAAAACCAATTAAACTGTAATAGAGTTATCAAAATCTTTTTAAAACCAAGTTCAGAGACTTCAGGATAAGAACCTGATCTAATCAAATCCCCAAATTCTATAGATGAGAAAATAGAGGCCCAGCAGAGAGCTAACAGGGCCAGTGCCAGGACACCCTGACAGCAATTAGGGGGGCTGGAGATCTCATTCCATGTCTTCTGACTCCTATTACCTACTAATATGGAAGGAGTATAGTACAGTACAAAGTCATCTTGAGTTGGAGGCAGAATCAAAGCTCTCTGGGGCTCAGTTTCTTCCTATGGAAAATGAGAGAATTGGACCAGATGGTCACTAAGGTCCCAGAGCGCTAGATTTAGAGTCAGAGGATCTGGGATCCTATGTTAGCTCCCTGTGAGACCTTATATAAGTCAATTCCCTTTCCTGGGCCTCACATATACAATATGGGGTTGAACTAGAATCTAGATTTTGAAGTCCCTTCCAGCTTTAAATTTTTGATTCCTATGATCCTATAATTTGAGCCTTAACTGGCTATCATTATGGCTCTGAGTTTGAAGATATCTAAATGTATCCTTGGGAAATATATCTTAGATATGCCATTCTCTACTTATTAGCAAGACTGGGGGGAAAAATCTAGGGTTTTTTGTTTTTCCTGATCAAGAAAAGGCTCTGCACCTCCTCTCCCCCAGCTAGAGATAGTTCCTAAGGCAGAGCAGCATGCCAGTCTAACCCTGCCTCAGGCTATGATTTCGGATGTAAGCCTTCTCTATTCCTGGGCAGCAGATGGCTGGCAGGCAGCTATGGCCAGCTTTCATTTATCTCCTTCACATTACTCCAGCCAAGAAACCCTCAGTAATTACTGCAATTGTCCTTAAATTAAATAAGGGTTAATAAAATCAGGACTGACACACTACCACACAGGAGAAAAGAGGAGGCAACCTGTGGGACAAAGGGATTTTGAGAAGACAGTTTCTCCCTATGCCATAGCCTAACTGGGTTTGTTTTCCTGCACCACCCACCCAAAGGATCCTCACTCTACAAGCATCTGTCATCTGATTTTCTCTTTCTGGAAGGTGCACGATTTTTTTTAACCCTTCTTCCCCTACCCTCACTCCAAGTCTAGAATCTAAACAGATGGGAGGGAAGGGAAGGGGAGGGGAGGTGGGCAAATATGACCTTCTTTTATAAGGGATGATTCCTTCATAATCTCCTTCCTCCCTTCCCCCAAAAAGATGACTACAAAAATACCCTCACTCTTTAAGGATATTTCTGATAATACATTTACCCTGAAGATGAAAGGAAATTTGTTTGAATTGCAAATCTTTTCAGAAAAAAAGGTACCCAGTCCTATTTTTAAGTGGGTGGGGGGAACAATACTTCCAATTTGGGATTCTAGGATTCAAAAAATGAGGAAATATAGGAATCATGGCGCTCATTTTAAAGTTGGGGAAACTGAGGCCCAGACAGGGGAAGAGACCTGCTCAAGGTAACACAGCTAGCAACTCCAAACCAGATTCATCCATTCTATAATACCACACAGAATCCAGAGGAACACCTGCTGTCTATATGATTACAGGTTTAGATTTCAATCAGATACTAGAGATCATCCATTCCAAATTCATTTTACCAATGAAGGAATAAGCCCCAAAAGGGTTAAATGACTTGGCCAAAGTCATATAAATAGTGTTTAGGCACCAGTGGTGGCTGGGTTTCAACTTTGTTTCATTGTTGACATGCCCCCTACTCTCCACCCATCCCAGCCTCACCAACCACCTGGCTACCTATACCAAAAACCATACCTTGGAGCAGTTTCCATCCTGGGGCCCCCCTTTACTGACTGGTGATGTCGCTACCATCTTGATGTCTCAGGAAGGGCCCCAGTCATGTTTCATTTCACTATCAGACTCAGACCTATGCTCCACAAACAACCTCACCTTTTTCCTCTCCCTGACCTCTTTCTGCATAGAGCGGAGCATACAGTCCCATTCACTATTTCTATAAATTCCTGAATCAAAATTTCTGTACCTGCCCACCACTCCCCTAGATGTCTTGTCTAGCCAATTAGAACATAAGCACCTTGAAGGCAGGAATTATCCTTACTTTTATGTTTGCATCTCTCAACTCTTAATACAGTGCTTAGCACATAGTAAATATTTAATAATGTTTCCTTCATCATGGATTACTGAATATTAAAATTATCTATGTCTTATTCTCCCCTGATAGACAATAAGCTCCGCAAAGGCGGAGACTGTGTCTTATATAAGATTTCTACCTCTTCCAGCCTAGCACTGCTCTCTGCCCACTCTAATCACTTAATGGATCACTAAATAGAAATTGATAGTTTATGACTCTCATCCTCCAGCTCAGTCTGAAACATTCAATAACAAGAAAGACACCTAACCTTTTACTACTCCTATGACCCCATCCCAAGACTAAAGCCATGGATACCATTTATGGGAAGGGATTTCTACCACCACCAGCCTCCCCCCCATTGAAACAATAGCTCAGATTTACATATCACTTAAGGGTTACAGAGTGATTTTTATGTATATTTCATCCAATTCTGACAACAATCCTATGGAAGGTTTTGTTTTTGTTCTGGGGGGTATATGCTTTTGTGTGCATGTGTGTATATGTGTGGACTTGAGATTTCATCAATATAGCAAACTCTCAGTGAGAAAATTCCCTCTATTAATGGAGACCAGCACCTGCTGGGCAATTTATAATCTGAAAGCCAGCTGGAGCACTAGGAGGGTAAGTTGTTTGCTCAGGGTCAGTATTTGTTGGAGGCAGTATTTATTGGAGGCAGATCATGAGCCCAGACCATGCTGCCTCAGTGGTCACTGTGCTGTCTCTAACACACACTCATTTTACAAATGAGGAAAATGAGGTTCAAGGGACTTGACAGAGGCTTGTCTGAGGTGAAACAGGTCACAAATGGGAGAAACAGGATTTGGATCTGAAGATCCTGGAGACATTTGACTTCAGACCCAGAGCTCTCCCCTTTGGCAATCTGCCTCACCTTAAAACTAGAAGTGATCTGTCCTTTTGTTTTTGGCTTTCTAAATCACCCTGAATCTTATAACTTTCTAGTATTCTTGTCTAGGATGTGAGTTGGTATGAAGGACCTCTACTGTCAATGCCTTAGACTCCTACTGCCAGTAGGGAGTGGGGGTGGAGGGAGTGGGTGGAGAAAAGTAAGAATAAAGGAAAGCAGGTTGTGTCCCCTGCTGTTCCATCCACTTTTAGTAGCTTATTCTGTGAATTTTCCTTTTAGAGAATACCGCCCTGGCATGGAACCCTCACTGAAAGCCAAAACTCTAGGAGGCTGTTCCTCCCTCATCCAGGGCCCCAAGGGGAAGTGGTTCAACACCAGCTTCCTATTTGCTTCTGGGAACTATCCATCTTCACTTGTGTAGGAGGCAGGCACAGAGAGGGAATGCAGGCATGAGAGGAAGGGGAAGCCATTTGGAAGCCAAAGTCATTTTAAAAAAGCAATATGGAGAATGCCGCAGCAACATCTCAACTCTGCTCTGCTGAAATTCTGTTGCCTAAGCTCCAGTAATGGCAGAGGAAGATCAAGAATGGTGGAAGGAATTTTTAGGAAAGCAACAACCACTGGGACATAAAATTTTATTCTAAAAGGGACCTGAAGAGATCATCTAGTCAAAACTTTTTTGTGTCATGGTTGTTTGGCCTGACCTTTCTCAAAATAATGTTGGGGGGGTCTTAAATGCATACAATAAAATATATAAGGATGACAAAGAAAATCAATTACATTGAAATATAGTTATGCAAATATTTTTTAACTTAAGTTCACAGACCCCAGGTTAAGAAATCTTGATTTGGTCCAATATCTTTGCTCTCAATCTAGGGTCTTGGAAGGGGAAGAGATTTGCCCAGAGTCACTCTGGTACCTCTCTGGTACTTCAATATATCTACAATTCCCCAGAGCTACAAGGGGGTAAGGAGAGTGACTGCCCTATCTCAATTTCACTTTTTCCCATTTAGTGGAAGGACAAGTGAACGTGACAATCAGGAGACCTCTGTTTGATGCCTTTCTCTAGAAGCTACTAGCTATCTGAAACTGTATGAGTCATTTTAACCTCTGAGCTTCAATTTACTTGCCTATAAATGAAAATAGTATTTGTACAATATTATGTCCTAACTCACAAGACTGTGAGAAAAGTACTCCGTGAATTATAGCATATTCTTACAAATAGGAACTCTTACTATTTCCACTCTGGTTGGACTAATTTTATTCTTCTACTAACTGTACTCCTATTCTTGCTGCCTCCCTCACTTAGAACTCTTGTTCATCTCTCCTGAGAGTTGTAATCAGCTGTGTACACATCTATCATTTCTACCCTTTGTGTTACTGATACTACAAGGATCTCAATCTTAATGGCTTATTAAACCACAAACTAAACTTCTAAACTTTAGAATCATCAGTTGGTACAACTCCTTCATTTTAAAGATGAAGAAAATGAAAAGCAGAAATGATTCACCCACACTCAAAGTAGATTATCTTGAGTCTGTCCCGGTTCCCCAAGTGGCTGTACTGTCTTTGAGATCAGGGATTCATCTTCCATTTAGAATCATCAAAGAAGACTAGATTTTGATTTAGAGTGGAAAGGATTGTAGAAGTCAATTGAATTTTGACTTCCTTCATTTAACAGTTAAGGGAAATGAAGCACTGAGAAGCTAAACCATTTGTAAAGCCAGCCTCACTAACTACATAATCCTGGGCAAGTTATTTAACCTCTCTCAGTTTCGGTTTCATCATCTATAAAATGGGAATAATGATGGCACCAATGTTACAGGCTAGTTGGAAGGATAAAATTAGAAAATATTTTAAAGTATTTTTGCAAACCTTAAAGCACTATGTAAATGCAAATTATCATAATAATCATCAGCACCATCTTCATCATCACCATCACAACTAGTAAGTGCCCAAGTCAGGACCAGAACTTAGGACTATCTGACTCTAAGTCTAGCATTCTATCCACTAAGATACCTTGCCTCTCCCCTCTGGAGAGTAGACAATGCCTTGCCAAGGTCACCCATTCCATCATGATCACTGCCACTCACCTTGGCTTTTCTCTTGCCACTGGACTCCAATGATGGTGGAAGAGACAACTTTTTCAACTCTGCCTCACTTAAATCCAATTTACATACAAGTTATGACATTAAGAACACAGGACAAACAACAACAACCACAACTGGTACTGCCTTCCTGATCTACTCTTCCTTGTCTATCTAAATTCTATTCCTCCTTCAAGTCCTAACATTTATTCTCTCTTTCATGAAGTCTTTACTAACCATGCCATCCAGGAGAGATTTTTCCTTCTAGTAGTATCTCCAGTAGTTCTTACTGCTTTGCTAGTCACTATTCATTGCTTTTGTGTTATTTCATCCATGCTGTCACATGTGTTCATCTTCTATCCCCAGAGGGACCACAGGCTCCTTTCCTGAGCAGGGATAATGTTTGATGCTTCCTTGTATTCTTTACAATGTTATCTCTCTGACGTGGCAAAATTGCTGGAAGTTGAAGGGCTGGCTATGTATATTTGTTATGAAGGTTTGGTGAGTAGTGATAGACAAAGAAAAAAAGAAAAAATCAATAAAACATTTTGAAAGGTGCCCATAGGAAAGGGTTGGGAGGTACTGGAGTCAAAGGTGACAACTAGAGAGATATGGAAGGATAAAGGAAATGTCTGGATTCTGCTTATAAAGACCATAGTAAGGTCGATACCCCATCCATTCATCTGCAGCCTCCCATAAACCCCCACTCCCAGACAGTACACAGGCTTCAACCAGATTAACCATCAAATGACAGCAATAGAACCAGAGTTTGTCGTTTTTTTTCTCATTTTCTCATTTACAATTTACAAAATGGTCTTACATGATCTCAAGGGATCCTCCTGACAACCCTGTAAGGTCAACAAATCAGGTAGCATCATTACCATATTAACTGAGATTCCGCTGAAGAAGTGAGTTGCCCAAGTCTATATACACTTGATAAGTCAAAGAGCTAGGGTTTCTGGCTCCTAATCTAATTTCCTTTCCCATCAACTGATTAAAAAGAAACTGACTGATTGACAGGTTGACAAAACTGACCTGAATAGGTACTGCCAACCTGCTGCTTTGCTTTCATTTTTATTGTTAATTTAACCATCACCAATGACCAGAAATGTTTCAAGAGAAGAAGTTGGTAGAAGAAATGAACTTCTGTCATATGTAGTATTTTAGTATGTGTGTATAAGCTTAACCAGGTATTAACAAATTGTTTTACTTCTATTCTTTTCTGTACTCCTCTCCCATTCCTATGGGCACCTGAAAATTTTTTTTTTTAATTTTTCCCCCAATCTATCACTACCCAACAATTCTCCATAACAAATATCTGTAGCCAAGCAAAACAAATCAATGAATTGGTCGTATCTCCTTTCCTTCCCACCTCACCCCCATCTGAATTTCCTATTGAGTTGCTTGGATATTTTCATTTGCTGTACAATCTTCTTTATTAAACTGTGAAGGTCTAATAACTGTAGTCATTATACAATTTGCAAAAGAAGCAATGCCTCAGTTACACAATCTGAGAATAATAAAGACAGCTGCTGTTAATCACTCTCATTCAATTGCCTTCATGTGGTGGCAAACAGAGTTAGTGGCAGGATGAGGATGATGATGTAGAAAGAACACTAAACTTGGAGCCAGGAGACCCGTGTTTGAATTGGGCTTTGATGCTAGCTGCAATGTGACCTCAGTACAATGGAATGAGACTTCACTGAACAGGGTGTCCCCAAAAGTCTTAGTGTAGTTGTGGACATTCAGCATTTTAGAATTGGAAAAGGAGAATGTAGGCTTGATTCCTGGCTCAGTACTTACTACCTAGGGGTACAATAATCTGTTCCTAAAAAATTGTGCTTGAATCAAATCATGTATTTATGTACACAGAATTATATTTTAAATTCACTAAGGGTACTCACTTATTTAAATTAATCCAATTGTGAATCCTTTTGTAGAATGAAGTGTTGCTTTACAAAGTAAATAATCCCTAATTTATGGGGGGCAGCATATTTAAGTCAAAATAGAAATGATTCAGATATTAGAGGACCTAGATTCAAATTCATATCACTGATGCTTATTACCTAGGTAGCTTTGGGTCAATTCCTTCATCTCTCCCAGCATCAGCTCCCTCCACTGTAAAAGAATAGGGTTGCCTTAGATGACCTCCAAGGTCAGCTCTTGAACAATGATCCTAAATCATTGAACTTCTCTAAAGCTGGGTTGGATTCATTTTCAAAGTAAGGATGGTAAGAATACCTGTATTATCCTTCTCACAGGGCTGGCAGGAAAGCACATTATGAACCAAATTAAAGCACTATATGAATGCAAGCTTTGAGGAGAGTAATCCTTTCCATTGTACTGTTCAGGTATGATATATGGTGCTTCACTTCCTATAAAGGGGTTGGACTGGATAATCTCTGAGATTTCTTCCAGCTCTAAATCTTTCACTCCTGCATGCAAAGGCAACCACATCTAGGCTTAGACCACATTCTCATATTAAATGAATTCATCTAGAATTCACTGAATGAAAACAACCACAAAACATTTATTGCTTTGTATGGCCTAGACTGACATAAATTTTAAATTATTTTTCCATTCATAAACCCAAATGTTTCTTTCATTGTTTTCTTTCATTGCAACATAGAGTCTCAATATTTATGTTTGCCCTTACTTTGGTATTTTCAAAAAGCTGTTTTTCAAGTGAAAGTGAAGTCATCACTGATACCAAACTCTATTTCCACCATTTATTGACTTGAACCTATACCATATTCCATCAGTATGTGACACACTGGACCTTTTACAAAAAGAAATTAAATTTACTTTCAAAGGTAAAATCACAAAAGTATATATAGGAAAAATAATCCTCTTCCCTCCTGTACCTGGTGTACCCCTCAATGTCTGGTGAGGGGAAGAGGATTAGGTCCATAGCTTAACTTGTTTCCTATTGAATATAGTTCCAGTTCTGTGTCCAAACCCCACCCCACCCACCCCCGGGGCTCAAGTCCCAGGCAAGGTTGCTGGGCTGGATAACTTCTACATCAGTCCACCTGTGATCCTGGAGCAACAGCTAGGGGTCGCTAATGCCAAAAAGATGGTGGAAAGAGAGCAACCAGCCTTAGTCTAATTAGTTTTGAAGATGCAATCAAAGGAAACCCTCACCCACATGGTAGGGGCACACAGTGGGTTCCATGTTATGAAACCTAAGCATGCTCATAGCTAGATTACATATATATAATTGCTAAAGTCTTTGTAACATTTAGGATCAGGTAAAATTGTGTTTTAAGAAATGCCATTGGGGGCAGTTAGGTGGTGAATAGAGCACTGGCCCTGGACTCAGGAGGACCTGAGTTCAAATCTGACCTCAGACACTTAACACTTACTAGCCATGTGACCTTGGGCTAGTCCTTAACCCCAATTGCCCTGCCTTCCCCTCTCCAAAAAGCAAAAAAAAAAAAAAAAAAAAAAAAAGCCAGGGAAGGGGACATATTGTACATGCAGAGCAAATGACTGAGGTAGGGATGCTCATATTTCTGTTTTTGACTAAAAATTGCCATCATTGTCATTAAGCTTTCCACTTAACATCATCAGAGGAATAAATGACTCTGTCTTCAGTAAATAGCTTTGGTTGTATATGTAGTTCTTTAGTTGACAATCCTTTCTCCTGCTAAAAGATGTGGTATGGAATTATACTGACTTTTGCTAGGCCTAAAGAATTGATGAGTGAAAGGTCAAGCTTATAAAATTGCAAAATCCCTTGGAAATACACAAGTCGAGAGTCACAGTGATGGAGGTTAAATCACATCAGACCTGGAGTCAGATAACCTAGGTTTCATTGCTAACTTCATCTCTTAAAAATTATTTAACTTTGGCAGAGTTAACCTCTTGGTAGAGTTTGGGGAGATTTGAGAAGGAAGAGAGATGAAAATATTTCACACTCTTGTATTGCTTTATATCTAATGGAACAAGTTAGCTGAGCAACCTTACATCCCTTTGTAGCATCCCCATTTTAGAAATGAGAAAATAGAGGCTCTGAGCAATCAAAAATTAACCTAAGATCTTACACTTACTAAATGACAATTACAATGAAAGCATTTATCTTCACTGAGTTTTTGGTGTTTTTCCCCCCACTACTGCATACATAAGAGAATAACATTTGCTTTGTCTTCTTACTCCATGGGGTTGTTGTGAAGACCAAATAACATGAACAAAACACTTTCGACTATGTTTGTGCTAGTTTTCGAATTATAATCAATAAACAGGTATACCCCCTACCAAATATCATTTCTTGATGACAAAAATAACAGGACTAGGTAAAACAATGTTTCAGGGAACAGTTATTTCTCTACCACAAAGTTAGAAATGGGAGCTCCTGGCCATAAAATTGATTTATATTTGAAAGCATTCCCAGAGTCGTCAAGTTCAATCCTTTCATTTTATAGCAAAGGAAGGTAAGGCCCAAGTAGGGTTAGGTGACCTGTCAAAGGTCACAATGTGGTAAATAACAGGATCAAGACTTAAATCCAAGTCTTTTGACTCCAAATCCAGGATTTTTTGTGCTATGTCACACTGCCTTGGGTCAGCTCAATCCAAAACTATTGACATAAAACTAGTTTTTACAACCTGAGTTTATGATAAGGAATTATGTGGAACAAACTGTGCTCGATTTGGGATTAGGATGAGAGAGTATGGACTGGGCCACTAAGAAATACTAATATGGCAGAAGTATGTAGACTTGAAATCTGAAATCACCAAAGCAAATCCTTTGTTTTACACATTTATTAAGATCTATGGAGAGCAATCAGTCTCATTTGGATGACAAAGTATGAGAAGATAGAGGAAGGAAGAAAAAGTTACCTCCAGTAGGGAAATCAAATGTGAATGAAGTCATCTAACCCCAAAGAGAGACTTTGTGGGAAAGATTTTTAAAATGCTATGATATCTTAGAAGAGGGAGGACTAAGACTTAATTTATTAATTTAATATCTAGATAAAGAAGAAACCTCCTTCTTATCCCCCCTCTACCCTTCTATCCACAGCTAGAGAAAGGTAAAAATCTATTTCCCCAGAGGAAATGGTAAGAGTGGTGGTATTGGATTTCAATGAAACATTGAAGTACAGGAAGAAATGGCAAGTATGAGGGATTTGGTGATTTATATGAACTGATGCAGAGTGAAGTAATCAGAATCATACACAATAACAACAATTTAAGTGAAAGAGAGTACTAAAGAGGAAGCCAAACTATAGGTAACTGAATAAGCAGTCATGGTCTCAAAGAATACCTAATGAAATACATCTGCCTCTCTCCTCTTGAAAGAGAAACTAGAGATTAAAAAAGCATGATATTATATACACTGTCAAATAAGGTTCCCCTAATTGGTAATAATCTCATCTTCCTTAGTCCTCACAGTATATTTTACTTATACCTCTCATACATAGTTCTAAGTGTTATTGCAGTTTTGAACTTTAATAGCTCAAAAGTTTTAAGAGTTTTTTTTGTTTTTAGTTATATTATTCATTTTGTTAAATATTTTACAATTACATGTAAAGAAAATTCAAAAATCATCCTTTAAAATTTTAAATTTCAAATTTTGTCAAACTCTCTCATTCCTCATCATACTTCAGAAGGCAAGCAACTTGATTTTGATTACACATGGTAACTCATGCAAAACATATCTTTATGTTAGCCATGGTACAAAAGAAAACACAAAATAAAACAACAAAAATAAAGTAACCTTTTAAAAATATGTTTCTGTCTGCATTTAGAGTTCATTAGTTCTCTCTCTGGAGGTAGATATCATTTTTCATTAGGGGTACTTTGGAATTGTCTTGGATCACTGTATTGATCACAGTAGATAAGTCTTTCACAGTTGACAATAATTATAATATTGCTATAACTGTGTACAATGTTCTTTTGGTTCTGCTTGCTTCACTTTGAATCAATTCATGGAAGTTTTTCTAGGTTTTTCTGAAAGCATTCTACTCATCATTTGATATAGCACAACAGTATTCTATCACAATCCTATCTATAACTTACTTAGTCATTCCCCATTTGATTGGCCTCCCCTCAATTTCCAACTGTTTGCCACTACAAAAACAATTACTATAGGGGGCAGAGTCAAGATGTTGACATAGAAACAGCACTTCTGCAGAGCTCCAGCCTACACCACTTCAAAATTATGTAAAAGGGGGACTCTGAATGACCTCTGGAGCTCCAAAACCCATAAAATGACACAGAGAAGCTAACCTCCCGCTGAGGACAGTCCAGCAGCACTGCAGGGAACAGCCAGCTCAGCACTCTGGGAGCCAAGCCCAGGTCCATGTGTGATGGAGGTTTTAGCTCCAGGGCGGCTGGACCAGCAGCCTGCCGGAAGGACCCCAGAACATCAGCAGCTGTGGCTTTTCCAGAATTATCAAAACATAGATGCCTAGGACAAAATGAGAGGTCAGTGGCCTATAGACTTTGGGACTGTAGGGAGAGGTTTCTACTAGGGGCAAGAAACTGCTAAGGAGCCAATGCAGCTTGGGCCACATTGCAGCTTCAGCTCCTGGCCTGCGAACTGCAGGGGGACACAGCAATCAGTCTGGGGGTAATCACTCTTGCTTTACCCTTCTTGGATCTGAATTGCTGTCTGGGGTGGAGGTCTTGGGGTGTGTGATCAGCTTGCCAGAGTGTGTGGAGGCTTCAGAGAGGCCATCCAACTAATACCTCCAGCAATTGGGAAAACCTCAGCATTTTGGATAGAAGCTACCCTGGATGGTGGTAGAGTCCTACTGTGGCAACAAGCCCAAAAGTCAAGTAATTGAGTGTCGACATGCCTAGGGAAAGGAAACAAAATAAACAGAAAAATGCAACATTAGACTCCTATTTTGGGGGCAAAGAGAATCAAAGCATGGAACAGGAGGAGGACTGTGAGGTCAGAAATCCTGCACCAAAAGCCCCAAATGAAAATATGAGTGGGTTACAGGCCATAGAGGACCTTAAGAAGGATTTTAAAAACCAAATAAGAGAAGTGGAAGAAAAATTGGGAAGAGAAATGAGAAGGATGCAGGAAAAGTATGAAATGAGGGTCAACAGCCTGACTGAGGAAAAAAACATCTTAAAAAATAGACTAACTCAAGTGGCAAAAGAGGCTCAAAAGGGCAATGAGGAGAAGAATGCCTTAAAAAGCCAAATTTGCCAGATGGAAAAAGAATCTCAAAAGCTCACTGAGGAGTTGATTCCTTCAGAGTTAGACTGGAGCAAATGGAAGCTAGTAACTTTATGAGAAATCAAGATGCTGTTAAACACATCCAAACAAATGAAAGAATAGAAGGCAATATGAAATATCTCATGGGAAAAACTACTGACCTGGAAAATAGATCCAGGAGAGATAATTTAAAAATTATTGGACTACCTGAAATCCATGATAAAAGAAAGAACCTAGAAATCATCCTTCAAGAAATTTTCAAGGAAAATTGCCCTGATGTTTTAGACCCAGAGGGCAAAACAGAGGTTGAAAGAATCCAGAGATCACCTCCTGAAAAAGATCCCAAAAAGAAAACTCCTAGGAATATTATAGCCAGGTTCCAGAATTCCCAGATCAAGGAGAAAATACTCCAAGCAGCCAGGAAGAAACAATTTCAATATTGTGGAAACACAAACAGAATTGCACAGGACCTGGCAGCTTCTACACTGAGGGACTGAAGGGCATGGAATATGATATTCTGCAGGGCAAAGGACCTGGGATTAAAACCAAGAATCACCTACCCAGCAAAACTGAGTATCTTGTTTCAGGGGAAAATATGGTCATTCAGTGGAATAGAGGACTTTCAAGCATTCTTGAGGAAAAAACCAGAGTTGAATAGAAAATTTGACATTCAGACACAAGAAGCAAGAGATGCTTGAGAAGGTAATCAGTGAAAAGAAATCAAAAGGAACTTATCAAAGTTGAACTATTTACATTCCTACATGTAAAAACAATAAGTGTGATTGATGAAACCTTTTTCAGTATGAAAATAATTGAAGAAGGGCATACGGGCATATGAATACATATGTAAATGCGTGTATATATGTTTACAGGTATACATGGATAGAGGGCACAGGTCGAATTTGGTGGAAAGGGATGACACTTAAGGGGTGAATTAAGAGGTGAGAGAGGAATGTGGCAAGAGGAGATGAGGAGAGGCAGGGTGGGGTAAACTATCTCATGTAGAAGAGGCAAGGGGAAGTGGTTGCAGGGGAGGGGAAGAACAGGAAGGCAAAAAGGCAAAACCATATTCTCACTGAATTTGGCTCAGGGAGAGAATGACATACATACTAAATGGGATATCTCACCCTGCAGGAGAGTAGGGGGAAGGGGGATGAGAGGGGGGATGATGGAGGGGAGGGCATGCTGGGGGAAGGGGAGTTTGGAGGTACCCACTATAGAAGAGGGACAGGATCAAAGTAGGGAATAGACCAGGTGGGGGATGGGATGGGTGGGAGGGAAATATAAACAGTCTTTTACAATATATCTACTATGGTAATGTTTTGCATAGCTATACATGTACAACACATAATGAATTGCTTATCTTCCCAGAGGGAGTGGGTGACAAGAGAGGAAGGGAATGAATCTGGAGTTCGAAGTTTTAAAATTAAATGTTTCAAACATATATAAATACTATTATTAATACTACTTTGCATGTAATTGTGAGATAAGATGTGCAGGCATTGGGGCACAGAGATTCACTTTGTTCTAATAGAAAATTCGAAGGGGGTATGGGAGAAGATATGGGAGAGAGAAGACTGGATGAGGGGATATCTTGTGGGATATCTGGGGTGTTGGGTAGGGGAAAAATGGGGAAAAAATTGTAACTCAAATCTGGCAGAAATGAATGATGTAAACCAGAAGTTAATAAAGCATTTGGAAAAATAATGTAGTTTTATTATTGCATTATGGTCTTAAAAAGGTCTTTAATATATCTGCTTTTCTACATTTGGTTGTAAGGTTTTTGTGCCCTCTTATATGGTCAGTTTTTAGGAAAGTACCACATATAGCCGAGAACAAAGTGCACTCCTTTCTCTTCCCATTCAGTTTTCTCCAAAGGTCAATTATATCTAAGTTTTCTAAGAATCTATTCATCTCTGTGACTTCTTTTTATTTATTTTATGGTTTGTTTTATCTAGCTCTGCAAAGGAATTTTCACTCTAATAGCTTTGCTGTCTATTTTCTCCTGTAATTCATTTAACTTTTCCTTTAAGAATCTAGATGCTATAACATTTGGTGCACATATGTTTGGTATTAATATTATATCATTGTCTATGGCTCCTTTTAACATGATGTAAATTCCTTGCTTAATCCCTTTAATGAGCTATTTTTGCTTTTGCTTTGTCTGAAATAACAATTGCTAATACCATCTTTTTAATTTCAGCTAAAGCATAATATATGCTCTCTGGCCTCTCATTTTTACTCTGTGTGTGTGTGTGTGTGTGTGTGTGTGTGTGTGTGTTTCTTGTAAACAACATATTGTTGGATTCTGGTTTCTAATTCATTCTGCTATGTGCTTCTGTTTTATGGGTGAGTTAATTCCATTCACATTCATTGTTATGATTATTAACTGTGTATTACCCTCCATTTATTTTTTCTGTTTATCTTTATCTCTTTTTATCCTGTCTCTCCTCTCAATCCTATTTTTTTTTTTTTGCTTCTGATCACTCCTTTCTTTTATCTCTCCTCCCTTTTATCTCCCACCCCCAACTCCTTCCCCTCCTACTTCCCTTTTGGGTAAAATAGATTTCTATTACTAATTGAATATGTACATATATTTTCCCCTTTGAAACAATTTAGATGTGAGTGAGGTTCAAGTGTCGTCCTTCCCCACAACTCCTCACACTCTAAAAGGTCTTCCTTTTTCATCTATTTTATGTGAGATATATATATATTTTTTAATTCCCTTCTCTTTTCTCCCAAGGTATACCTTTTTTCTTACCTATTCATTTTTTTACATCATCCCAACATAATACACTCATTCCTACACCTTCCTTTTCTGTAGAATTTTTCTAACTGTCCTAATAATGATAAAGTTCTTAGAAGATATATGTATCATCTTCCCATATAGAAAGGTAAACAGTTAAACCTTATTCAGTCCCTTATGATTTCTCTTTCATGTTTACCTTCTCATGCTTCTCTTGAGTCTTATATTAGAAAGTCAATTTTCTATTCAGCTCTGGTATTTTCATTAGGAATGCTGGAAGGTCTTCTATTTCATTAAATATCATTTTTTTTCTTGAAGGATTAGACTCAGTTTTTCTAGGTAGGTTATACTTGGTTGTAATCCCAGCCCTTGTGCCTTCTGGAATATCATATACCAAACCCTTCATTTCTTTAGGTGGTAGCTGCTAAATCTTGTGTGATCCTAACTGTGAATTCATGGTTTTTGAATGTTATCTATCTTGCTGCTTGAAGTATTTTCTCTTTGACCTTGAGGCTCTGGAATTTGGCTATGATATTCCTGGGAATTTTCATTTTGGGATCTCTAGGTAGCAATTGGCAATTCCTTTCTATTTCTGTTTTACCCTATAGTCCTAGGATATTGGGGCAGCTTTCCTTAATAGTTTCTTGAAATATGATGTCTAGGCTCTTTCTTTGATCATAGGTTTTAGGTAACCCATTAAATCTTAAATTATTTCTCCCCAAATTCTTTCTCCTCTCAGGTCATTTTTTTTCCAATGAGATATTTAACATTTTCTTTTTTTTCATTCTTTTGATTTTATTCTTTCTTGATGTATCCTGCAGTAGTTTGCTTTACCTTGCCCAATTCTGAATTTTAAGGAATTATTTTCTTCAGGGATCTTTTATATCTCTTTTTACTATTTGGCCAATTCTGTTTTTAAGGACTAATTTTCCTCAGTGAAGTTTTTTGTACCTCTTTTTGCATTTGGTCAACTCTGGTTTTTTAAGGTGTTATTTTCTTCAGGATTTCTTGTGCCTCTTTTCCCAAGCTGCTATTTTTCTTTTCATAATTTTTTTCCTTTGCTTCCATTTCTTTACCTAGTTTTCCCCTTATCACTCTTATTTATTTTGGAAAATTATTTTTTAGCTCTTCCAGAAATTCTTGTTGAGCTTAGTTCCAATTCACTTCTTTTCTTTGAGTCTTTACTTGTAACTGTTTTGACTTCATTAACTTCTAAGTTTGTGCCTTAATCTTCTCTGTCATCATAGTAGCTTTTTTATGATTAGATTCTTTGTTGTTGTTTTTTGCTCATTTTTCCACCCTATTTTTTTTTATTTAGAAACATTATATTAATGGTGGGCTCTGTTCCTAGTGGATGGGAAATGGGTGGGGCTTGTCTCAGAAATAGTTCTGGAGGGTTGAAGGTTTTCAGTGATTCCCAGATGATGTGATCTAGAAAAAAGGTGTGGTCACTGTTCTGTTGCTTTGCACTCTGGTCCTTACCCAAGAAGGGCCCCTGATTTCTTGAGATTACAATTGATACAGCTCCTCAGGCCCCTCCTCTGGACCAGAAATGATATCGTTTCTCAGGATCCCTGAACGCTTGGGGCAGGAAGTGATACCTCAGGGTTTCTACTCCCTCTTAACTGAAAGTATTCCTCTCCACCCTTGACCCTAGAAGTGGGTATATGCAATGGAGTTGCCAAATAGCATCTTGCCCTGCATCGAGCACCAGAACATAGGTATCCTGTAATTTCTTTCTCACAAATCACCAAGTTCCCTTAACCTCTCTGGCTTGAGAGCTCCCAAAGCTGCTACTGCTTCCTTCTATCACCACCACCTAGTCCCACTACTAGTGTTTTGCCCACATGGACTTCAGGTTAGCCTCCATTCCCATATCACAGATCTCTAAGTTGTCTTAGACTGGAAGAATGTCTCACTCTAATCTTTAGTTGGCTCTGCCACTCCAGAATTCAATTTGAGGGATTATTTCATGTTTAGAGATAAATGTTAGGACAGCTTGACTGAGTGGTTCTCTGCTACCTTGGCTCCACCCCCCCAGAATGCTTTAACAGCTTTAATAATTTAAAACTTCACCAAGATTTTTGGGAGACACTGTATGTATCTACCCTCTATCTCCCAACATTTGTGACCAAATGAGATAATAGATGTAAAGCACTCTACAAACCTTAAATACGCACTATTATTGCTATTGCATTTGAATTTATTATCTTACTCTATTGTTATTGTTTGGAGTATGCTGTACTATGATTTATGGCACATAATACATAATATAAAATATTACTAGCATTTCATAGTTTTATTGTATTATAATATTTGCATTAACTTGTATTTGTAACATTATTTTGTCCTACTATTTAGCTGTCTTGAAGGGCATACTTATGAAGGTTTTTTTTTTTTACTGGCTCCCTGAGCTGTTGTAAGTTTCTTGTACCATAATTGCTTTGTTCACATCAGGATCCATTGTTTCCCATTGCTAAAGGCCTCGATTATTCTAGTAACCTCACATTCCACTATTATAGTTGGTGGTTGTTTAGGATTCCATCTGTTCCTGATGAGTATCCTCTCCATCTAGCCCACATATCATCAGTGTTATTATTGTTGGTTTCATAGGGTTGCTCCCATTAATTCAGATGAATCTGATTTCAGCACATTATAATATGATGAGAGGCTTTAGCCAAGTATGTAAGTCAGTTTCAGTCACATCTGTATTGGAGATCCTGGTCAATACTGAGGAACAAGGCAGAAATGTTTACCTCCCCAGGGTTGCCACCCCAGATCACTCACACACTAAAAAGGGAGTCCATAATGACAAGCAGAACATGGTGGTCATTACAGGAGTGATGGATCTGTACCACATTCCACATCATGTGATTTAATAAGAAATGAAGAGTACCATGGAAGATCACAAGGAGTGAGCATACTGGAGCCTGTTTATTGTACCAAGGGGCATTGGTTCTTGTCACGAGGATGATAAATGACAGGTGAACTTACAGAGAGGTTCCCACAGGACCATAATCATCTGAACCAATTTTGGTTCTATGAGCCAATCAATGGTCCAAATGTTTGGGCAGAAATGGAAGAAGTTAGTTTACAAGGTGGTTAAACTAGTCTTTAGTGAACCAATGCCCCCACCCTATCAATCAACAATGGATGGGAATAGAAGAGAATCTAGTCTTGAGAGAGGTATCTCCAACTTAGAATGAATGATAATTTCCTAAATTAATGCTAGTATATGATGAATTCCCAGATACTTCCATGTGTACCTGAGATCACTCTAAGATAACTGATCACAGAGTCACATTCCTGAATCCTCACATTCATCTAGTCTGTCTGCCATAGTCACATTCACCACAGAATCAAAAATAGAGTTGGAAGAGAATTCAGAGACTATTTAGTCTGACACAATTTATGGATGAGGAAACAGAGGTTCAATAGATTAAGTTATTGACTGTCCAAAGTCACACAGGTAGCAAGCACCAAAGAGAGTGAGTCAGGGGCAGGATTTAAACCTAGGTCCTCTAATTCATGAGCCAAGAACTCATGAGTTCTTGTGATGTTTCAGATAGATAGATAGTATATTTATGACCCTGATTTTATTAGTTGCCAGAGTCCTGGAGAGTTGCCTCCTCACCCAGGGATAGGAGACATAGAAGCAAAAAGGAAAAGGAGTAAAAAAATTATGGGGAAAAACAATAAAGTGATGTTGAGACCCAGGAACAATAGAATCTCTTTCATAAGTCAACTTTTTGTTCTAACGGCAAAACTCTATAATATGAAGTAGGGACTCTCTACTCACATAGATATGAACTACAGGAAATGATGGTGGCAATCATTTACAAAGTGCCCACCTCAGAGGAATCTGGGACACCATGAAAATAATAAACACAAAATAGACCAAACTGGGCATGATGCCCAGACTACCAACCAGCCAGCCACATGGAAAAAAATGCACAGCATAAACCCAAAACTGAACCAAAAACCAAAAAGTATAGAGAGAAGCTGAAATATGTGAATGTACTGCTTTATTTACTATAGCCCTAAATCCAAGGGAATGCAAACGTTCCTTGGAGTCTTCTTAGTGGAAGAATAGTAAAGTGGGCTGACTATATACTCCTTAAGTATCTTTAGGGATCCAGATCTAAAAGCCACTACTGGATATAGTGCTAGCAAGAAGTTATTAGCCAAGAAGCCTCTGATTCTTCCTCAAAAACCTTATCAATGGTCCACAAGGGCCTGAAGAAGCAAGGATAAGATACTCCACTTCAGATGGAGCTAAGGAAAGGTCCCACAAAGGGCAACGCTCCTTTTCCAAACTCTAGCAATCTCCATTGTGCCCTCGACCTCTTCTGATGTTGCATTACAGAGGAAACTTAGAGATTTCTAAGGCAATGTCAGTGTAGCTCAAACTCTGGCAATCTTACCAAACTGGAATGGTTTCTAATGAGACCAGGAAAAATACAGTATTTGTTTGCTTTATATGAATACTATATATACACATATGTACTCATAGAAATATGTGTACATGTACATATAATTCATATGTATATTATATGCATTTGCAGTATTCGTCTTAAAATGGAAGCTTGTTTTGAGTGAGGATTGCTTCGTTCTTTGTATTTGTATTCCCAGCACCTAACATTTTCTGACACACAGTAAGGGCTTCCTAAATACTTGTTGACTGAATAATTGTTGCTCAAGTCTACTAAATGCAGAAAGGTTTATCAGCAGAAGGTTGACCACCAGGTGATAGACTGGCAGGAATTAGAATAGAAGGGAGTAGACTTGGGAGGGGAAGCTTAGAAGGTTGGTGGTCAATGAAACCCTCTGCATTTGGTGGACTAGCACTTGAATAACAATCAATCAATCAGCAAATACTTAAGAAGCCCTTACTGTGTGTCAGATCTTATCCTAGGTGCTGAGGATATGAGTACAAATTAATGAAGAACATCTACTAAGACATAAAAGGCTTACCAACCAGTAAAAATGTGGGTGTTCAAAGTATGAGAGCTAGCATCGACTGGCAAAGCTAATATCATTGTTGAGCAAGAAAATTATCATTATCAGTGAGCCACAAACCTATACATCATGAACACATGAGGGGAAAAAAACTACTTCATTCTAGGGAATATTGCATATCCCATCAGTAGGTATGCTCAAGGCCAGCTAATTTCTAGCAAGAGCACCAGAACGTCCCCCTAATAAAACAGTCTAGTACTTCGTGATTACCTTTTTAATTTTTTTTCAACTTCAGAAACACCTGTGAATTTCTGAAACTCCCCTTCAGGGCCACACTCTGTACCTAAAGAAGACAAAACCTGCTGTTCTCTGCCATGCTGTCTATATTGCCAGGAAGCATCAAACCAAATGAATGGGAAGAGAGCATATGACAGCACAGTCTGTTACCATGTAACTCTCCCGGAGTCATCCTGGGTATACCAGAACCTAGCTATATTAAAAATAAAAAAGGAAACACTTTTCCCCTGCCAGAGGAAATCCATCTACAACTGGCCTCTGAGGATGCCAAAGTGGGCAAAGCCCTAAGCAGAGAGGAATTCTACGCTATCATACTGACCACTGACACAACTGTATCTTTTTTTGGTGGCAAATTCACATCTCTGTAGCGCTTGACAGCTTGTGGAGCACTTTCCCTTCAGCAATCCTATGTAGTAGGCAGCATAGGAGAGGTTGCCTTCACTTTGTAGACAAACTGAGGGAGAGAGGGACAAATGATTTGCCATGGTCACACATCCAGAAGTAAAACTTGAATCCAGAACCTGTCCCTCCAAAACTAAAGTTCTTTCCATTATAACACAAAGACCAGGTGATCTCTGAAGGGTAACGTGGTCTTCTGACCATGGTAAAGGTCATTAGTGATAGGATGAGTCTTTATATTATTAAGGGTGTGCTCCACAGGTGCTCTGACACAACTAGATATTTCTAAACAACTAAAGAGCTCCATAAATATTAAGTGGATACAGTCACTGCATTCCATAAATACATTATCTTTGTTCCAAGAAGTTAATCTTTAAAGATTTTTTTAAGAGATCGATACCTAGAAGAATATATACCAAGCATATTGGATTTACAAATGTTCCAGACTTTAATTCCAAAAGCTTTTAAGTGATGTTAGTTACTATACTGGATGCAGTCTTTAGGTGGCAGTGACTGTTACTTGATAACTTTAAAATTAGGATATACCTAAACTTGCCAAATTGCCTGACTCTACTGCCAAGTTTTTACAATGCCAAGGACAATGTGGTTCCATTTTATTTGTGTAGAACAGTGACACCTAGTGGCAGGGGAGGCTAATCACAAAAGGGAAATTTATGAATGCATTCCCCACCCCCACTTCCATTCCCTGGACACCCATCCCTACCCTCATGAGATGTGGAATAAGAAGACAGGGTGTCTCCATTGTACTGCTGCCCCTGTCTGGGCTAAGTGTAAACTGCCTACTACAAAGTTCAAATTGTGCCTATTCTAGACCCGATTCAAATAGAATTGAGTGAGATTTATTGAGTGCATTACAAATACCCTTATCCTATCCTTGCCCCATAAGTTCCCATTTTAATGGTACTCTAAGATTTTTCACATGGTTCTCACTTTCCATATTGTCAGAATATGCCAGAAAGCAAAAATAGGGGGGAAAAGGTTTCTTGAGGTTCTGGTGAAGAGACTATGATCAAAGAACTAGCATAGTTCCCCAAAAGCTAGTTGCAAAGTTATGGCAACCTAGTAAAACCCTAGCTGTCAACAGCAGCCTAACTAGCCACTAAAGTGAACCTTTGATGCTTCCAGAAAAAAGGCTCTTCTGGAATTGCCTGATAGCAAAAAATCTGAAAAGACAGGGTTGAAGGGTAGATGGAGATACCTGTAACCCATAACTACCATGAGCCAAGTATATACTTCCACAGGGTTTCATTGCATAAGATATAACAACCACAGCCCTCCTCCATCAAAACTGAGACAGATTATAGGAAGTAGAATTGAACTTTACTTTTACTATACATGAAAATGCATGTTGCAGATATTATACCTTTGCCATAGTGGGAAAGGCTCTGAATTGGAAATGAGAAGGTTACCTTACAAGAGCTATGTCTGGCTCTGCCACTAATAAGCTGTATGACTTTCAGCAAGTCTTTCACCTTTCCAGGTCTTAGAAAGAAATGCCCTAGGCCAGGGGTGGGGAACCTGCAGCCTCAAGGTCACATATGGCCCTCTAGGTCCTCAAGTGTGGCCCTTTGATGGAATCCAAACTTCACAGAACAAACCCCCTTAATAAAAGGATTTGTTCTATAAAACTTGGATTCAGTCAAATGCTTGCACCCAAGGACTAGAAGGCCACATGTGGCCTGGAAGCTTGCCCTAGACCAAGGGACCTTAACCTTTTTTGTGTCATGGAGATCTTTAGCAGTCTGGTAGAGGCAATGCACACCCCTTCTCAGAATAATGTTTTTAAATGCACAGGATTCAAAATACATAAGATTACAAAAGGAATCTTCATTTTGAAAAATAGTTTTCAAAAAAAATTTTTAAACAAGTTCACAAATCTTGGGTTAAGAATTCCTGAAGATTTAGATAGAAGACAGCCCCAAATAAATGTAGCAGGTAGAACATTTTCCTTGTTGTCCTCAAGGGCCTAATCTCTAAGATAAGGCCAGATAGGTGGGCTAGATAGATGGTCTCTCAAGTTCCTTTCTGCCTTGACATCAAAAAATTAAGAAGGAATGATTCACTTTCCAAAGCAATGTTTTATTCCATAAAAGGATTCACAAATGTATTCCTTTAAATAAGCAAGTTCCCTCAGAGAATTTTAAAATTAATTTACATAAATCAATAAAAAAGTGTTTTGACTTAAACAAGAAAATTTTAAATATAATTCAATTTATACAAATGAATGAATGTTTTCACTCAAATACAATTTTCTGGAATGAATCACTGCATACATTGAGGTTCACCATTACATGAAAGTCCCCATGTGCTTTCCTAGCTTGTATTTGATAGCATTCATGTATTTGATATTAGATGGTAAAAGCCTCTTGCAGACTTTTTAAATATAAAAGGGGGTAGGGAGTGGGAAAGGTTCATATCATTCCTACCTAGTAGGGAGGTAGGATTTGATCTTTAAGGTTCCTTCCAGCTTTCACATTCTATGATCTCTGTGTGTGTGTATGTGTGTGTGTGTGTGTGTGTGTGTGTGTATCTGTGTGTGTGATATCCAGGATAGTTGCCATCATTTTTTAAAAATAGTCTTTCTTCAGCACAGGTTCTCCACCCCACCCCAATCAAGTGGTAGGGGTAACGACGGCTTCCCCTTCTTTGTGTATATTTACAATGAAAGAGAAATGTAAGAGATGGTGTGTGTTTATACTGGCTATGTACATGTTTCATCTGTCACAGCTGGGTGCTGTACCAAGCTTGAAATGCCACAGCAGTCTCCAGTCACGAGATTTTAGGGCACAGTCTAACCACTTGCAGCAGAGCCAGGACCAATGCATTTCCTTGATACTGGACACAAGCATTGAGGGAAACAGATGAGAAATGATATGAAGTCAGAGTCATTATTGTGGTCTCTGGTGGGACCAGGCAAATGTACTCAAGGAGGTCCAAAGAAGGCCTGACTTCAAGGACAGGTTGAATCACAGGGGTAATCCTGGCTTCAGAACCTGGCTTCTGTGAACAAGACCTGGGGGTGTTAATGGACTGCAAGGTAAATGTAAGCCAACGTTGTGATTCAGCTGCCAAAAAGGCCAGTGTGATCTAGGGCTGCCTAAACAGAGGCTTAGCATCCAGTTCAAAGGAGGTGGTGGGCCAGCTGTCTACCCCTCATGTTAGACTACATCTGAAGAAGTGTGTCCAGATAACAGGGCATCAAAAAATCAAATCACAGGAGAAATTAGGGACAGTTAGCCTGAAGAAAAGAAGTCCTGAGAATATGTGATTTCTGTCTTCAAATACTGGAAGCATTCTGATGCAGAAGAGAGATCAGACTCATTCTGTTTAGCTCCAGAAAGCAGAATGAATGTCAATGGGAAAAAAAGCTATAAGGAGGAAGATTTCAGGTCAATATATAAGGAAATATTTTATTAGCAGAATTTATTAGAATTACCCAAAATGGAATAGACTGCTTTATGAGGCAATGAGTTCATTTTCAAGGAAAGGATTCAAGCAGACTAGATGGCCAGTTGTATGGCCACTTCTCTTGGTACAGAGAATTTTCATGTGGTCTGAGTGGCTGAACTTGATACCTTCCAAGGTTCATCAGCCTCTAAAGTCTATCAGCAGAAATGATGCCATGTTAACCAGCCAATAATATGGACAGAGTCTGAAAAGTTAATGGACTGAAGCAGTCAGAGCTAATGACTTCACAAAGAGACCTGCGTTGTCCCCTAATATGCTTCATCTTCAAACACTCCTTCCTAAATTTTTCCTTAAGGCCTAAAAAAATATTCAGGTCTCCCTGATCTTAAGAAAAGATAAAATACAAATTCTCTTGATCCTGCCACCCTCTTTCCAATTATCTCTTCCTCTTCACTGACAAATCTCTGCTGTTAATTCTGCAATTTGACTTTCATCCCCAAGGCTCTTTTAAAACTATCTCTCCCAGGTCACCAGGGACCTCAGTCCAAATCCAACACCCTTTTCTCAGTTTCCATTTTTCTTTACCTTTCTAGAACATGTAATACTTGTGACTCTACTCTCCTAGATATGCTCTCTTCTCTTGGCTTCCATGACTGCTCTCCTGGTTCTTTTTCTACCAGTCTAGTTGTCTCTTCCCCAACATCTTTTACTGGTTTTTCTTCCTCGTCTTATCTTCTATATTTAAGTGGCATTTTTTTTCTCTTGCTATATCAGGGATTCTAAACCTGGGGTAGATGAACTCACTTGTTTGTTTTAAATACATTAGTGACTATATCTTAGTATAGTTATCCCTTCCACATCAGGACTTCCCCCATCACAGTTTTGCTGTATCGCAGGTCAGCACAAGAAATTAAATGGGAATTTCTTAGGAGTTTTGTGGAAGTTACAGATGACATGTAAAGGCCAGCAGATGGTAGAGAAAAAGTTTAGAAACTTAGAAATGCATAAAATATATGTATAGTATTATATAATATCAACATTTTTATCAATAAAAATCAAATATTTTATCTTTTAATACTGTAAACACCCCATAAAAGAAAAAAAATTCAGACTGCTCTAGCAGGAAGGGAGAGCCAAAAATTTTTATGTTGATTCTCCTTATCACTGGGCCACCCCACCCCAAATCCCCATGATGTAGAAGGAATAACTCCATGATTGGTTTCTTTTGCAATTTATGCTTTCAAAAACATTATTCTGAAAAGGGGTCTATAGGTTTCAAGAGACTTCCAAAAGGGTCCATGACACAAAAAAAAAAGGTTATGAATCTCTGTTCTACATTTTCCTCCATGGTACCTTCCTCTACTCTAATGACTTCAATTATTAACTCTGTAAATGACTCCAGTTGCAGGCCTATAGACATGTCTTCTCTCCTGAGCCTTGGCATCTCATTTTTAACTACTGGCCTTATTTATCTTTACCTAGACCTCAAACTTAACATGTCCTCACAAAACTTGTCCCTCCTCCAAGTATCATTATTTCATTGGATAGCACTACCATCAGTTTCCCAGTCTCAAAGTCTCTAAGTCACATCTGGGTCTTCTCTTTCCTTTAACCTTCATGCCCTCACATTTGCCAAATTCTGTTAATTCTAACACTATTATTAGATTATTTTCTTCTTCTCCTTCCAAAACCAGTCCTCATTTCTTTTCACTTTGACTACTGTTGTGGCCTCCTAATTTGTCTTCCTGCCTCCTTTCTCTCCCCCTCCAATATTTCTGTCAAAGTCATGTTTCTAAAGAATAAATCTCATCATGGTTATCCCCTACATGTCATTCTTTGTTTAAAAATTTTCAACAGCTACCAACTACCTACCAAATAAATGACAAAACTTCTCAGTCTGGCTTTTATCCCTCCACAAGTCTAACTTCAGTCAGTTTTTCTAGCTTTAGTTTCCATTATTGCCCTTGATGAATTTAACATTCCAACTAAACAATACCATTTGCCATTTCTCAATATCACCCTGGTCTCTCATACCTCCATCCCTCACCTTCTATACACTATCCCTCTTCCCCTACCAAAAACTATTTTTTTTCCTGACTACAAGCCTTTGTTCCTTAAAGTCCTACTGTGGGAGACACCTCCTCTAAGCCACATTCCCTGCTCCCCCAAATAGAAATGAAGCCTCACTTCTCAGATTCCCTCATTTTATTATTTTTGACCTCTCTCTGGTACATATTCTTTCTTGTTGTACTTACTTGTCATCCTTTCTTATTAGAACATAATTTCCTTGAAGGCAAGGACAACACAGATTTTTATCTTTGTGTCATTAAGCACCTTAACATGCTAAGTATTTAATAAACACTTGTGGAAGTGAACTGAACTTCAGTGAAGTCTATCATCTTATTGTACAATTCTTGGTATGACAGACTAAATTCCATAGAGGAATTCTTAGGATTCCTTGATATCTGGCCATCAAAAAAATGACCACTGCATTAGCATCATTAACAGTATCAGGCACTAGAGATGCTTCAGGACTGAGAACAAGAGAAAGGTACAGGTGTTTGTTCAGGAGGATTCCCTTCCCACCTCTCAACACTGAGGGGAAAGTTGCCCAATGGAGCATTTGATCCCAATATCCACTTGAACATTTGGTGACTCTAGGTATAATCTGGGAGCTCATTATGTAGCCCTGGGGCAGGTGGAAGTCAGCCTTGGTGCTATGTAAGTGGTGTCAAAGAAGAAAAAACAGTGATTGCAACTAAGTGTATAGAATGGTCACCTATTTCAGCATAAGAGTGGAGGGTATAAAATGAGGGAGAGCACAGCAAGGAGGAATTAGCATCTGGGTGGCAAGAAAATAGAGGCTAAAGAGAAGGCAAAGCAATAGTGGTGGGTGTGTGCACTTCAGGTGTCCTTTTAGTGTGAGAGATCCTTTCCCCTATAAAATTACTGTAGTATACAGAATGGGGGAGGGCAACTATACACTAATATAGTTTTCAACCTTGTCACTAGAACCCATAACAAACAGTATCTACCACTAGGGAGGGAGTAATGATAATAGCTATAAGATTCTCTCTTGTACACTAGGGGTCTACTAAATTGTGGGAACAGCTAATCTCATTTCTACATTTCTATTTCTGAAGGAAAATGCCTAGGGAAGGGAGTGAGAAAGTACACATGAAGCAATCTATCAGTTAGAGCAAAGTAGAGAAAGGTCGATATCTTAGCTCTACTTGGTTAAAAAAACGGGATCCATTCTTGACACCACTGTTCAGAGGTCCCATCTTCTGGTCAGACTCTGTTGTGTGTTATTTTGAGTTCTAGTCAACTATCTTATCTTTAGTGAGTCCTTTCATCTCCTCGCAGAAAGAAATGCCAGGCATTATAAAACTTTCTCTTCTTACACTGAACTCCCATTTTGGAGTTCAAAAATACCAACCCGCTTTCACCTGCACTGGTTTCCTTGGCCCCATAACAGACTTTTTTAAAATAAGTTTTTCAGATAGCTTTTGCTTTTATATCGCATACATTTCCAGATATAACCCTTGCCTATCCATTTAAACCCTCCTTTATAAGAAAAACGATTAAACAGAATCAAGCAACATTGACTATGTCTAATTATGAATATTACATTCCATGGCCATAACCCCCCCCCCCCCACTGAGAGGAGGAGATAGGCTTCATCCTCTATTCTCTGTGACCAAGATGGGTCATTGTAATTACTTCAAGATCAGAGGCCTCTTTAGCATTCTTTTTGTTTGCTCTTCTTGCCACTATACTTATTTTCCTCTTGGGTAGACTTCCTATGAGTCTCCTTACTCTGAATTCCACACATTTGTGGTTCCTTATGGCACAATAATACTCTTTCACATTCATATATCATAATGGGTTCAGTCAATGGGCAAATATTTTGTTTCCAAGGTTTGCTTTGCTACCACAAAAACTGCTGTTAGGAGTATTTTAGTATGCACTACAAGAGATTTCAGAGAAACTTCTTCTACCTATGAAGTAAAGGAATTTCTAGAAGAGAACTCTGAGTCAGAGTAAATAGGGCTCCTTCTATAAATTCAAAGTAGCTTTCCCTCACCATTAACTCAGTTCATGCATCCCAAGTACTAAGCAGTAACATCTCCATGCATTCTTCTTAGGGCCACAGAGACATGATCAGTGGGGCAGGTCTCTTTGAAGGTTTGAGTTTCTTTCTTACTCAGTCCTTGATCCTTAAATCCAGGAAAGACTTGGGGATGAATACTGAGGGGTTATTTTGACTTCAGACCCAATAAAAGCATCTGAAAGAGAGATCCAGGGCAGAAGGATGCACAGAAATGGAATTCCATCTTTTGCATGGGAAATGATAAAGGACACTCTGTAAGCATTTCTTTAATACACTGATCTTGCTGATTAAAAAAAAAATAGGTGGGAATGCAAAGCATTTCAACTAGCATCTAAAGAAAGTGACAAGTCAATGACTGGCCAAGTGTGAAAATAACTCTTCTAATGACTTACATTAAAAATAATGGGGCATAAAAGAAATCACCAAAGACATTTATGACCAGAAAAGGGGAGGATCAGTCATGGAGCATGAGCCAGGAATAGCAGATGGACAGATAGTCTGAGTATTGCACCTATATCCACAAGATATCACCATAACCAGAGGGGGGGCTTTGTTATCTTATGCAGATCATCTAAGGAAGATTTACAGAAAGACTGGGCAAGAATTGCACAAGCTGAGAAGGTATGAAAAGGTTATATACTGGTTAAGAAAGTACATACGGAATTTTTGGAACCAACATACTATTTTAATGATCCTACAGCCAAAATCCTCCATGGATGACACATGGTGTCATAGAAAAAGCTCTAGATTTTCAAGTTAAGAGAGTCTCGGTTCAGTCCCTGGATCTGCCAATTTCTATTTGGCACAGTTTTAGTTAAGTCATGTCACATATTTCATTCTCATTTCCCTCATCTGTAAAATAATGGTGTTGGACTGCATCACAGTAAAAGTCTCTTGCAGATATAAATACTCTGATCATATATGTTTTTTTCCTCTGCTTTCCTGGAATCAGGAATTATTTGGGATTATCTTTTAGGTATATTCTTATTTAGCAATTGCACTCCATGTCACTTTGGGGGCCAAGTAACCATCCCGAGTGATATCATTTTTCATTTCTAAGTGACAAACACACCATTCCATCTACCACGCAAGTTCAAACTCTTCTGTTATTTTTACCCCTGTGCTGACAAACCAGTGGATATATAAATTTGTTACCTAAAGGAAGCTTCCCCAAAACAGGAGAAGTGCATATTTTATTTATTTATAATTATTTGTTAGATTTGTAAAACTGCTCCCATCGCTAGAATGCCTCTGGCTAAATGCAAATTAAAACACTTTTTAAAGTAATAAAAACAGCAGCAGCATCATTTTAATTACCCATTGGGGGATGCCAGCTTGAAAAGATGGTTTTTACAATGTGCCTGCTTGCTTATGGGTGTGAGTTTCACTATTCAGATTTCCAAGATGCTAAAGCCCAACAATCCCCACTGGCTACCTAACACCTCTCTTTATAAACAATAACAATGTCTCCCCCTTTTTTTCATTCAAAAGTTTACCTAATGCCTTCATCACAACAGCCATGTGAAGAAGATAGTACAGGCATACTTGTAGGCACATAATTACATGTATGTAATAGACACATAATTATCCCCACTTAGCAGATTAAAAAACTGAAGCTCAGAAAATTTAAGTGACGTGCACAGGAACATGGTTAGTAAATGTTAGAAACAAGATCAAAATCCAGGTCTCTCAACTTCCAAATCCAGCATGCTTTCTCTATACCACATTGTCTCTTTACAATAAAAATTTTCATGCTGGATCCCACATCCGAAAAACTGTTAATAGAGTATTGGTACAAATCACACTTAGTAGTAAATGAGTGGCCAACACTGATTAAATGGGTTAAACACTGGGTAGAACCAACAATGAACTGCACTATGAGGAGCTCATATATCATAGATCCATTTAAGTACAAAGTCCAAGCAAGACTTACCTGATAGCAAGACCCATTGGTAGTCTCAGATCCCTAGCTATAGTCTCACAAATGAGGTGCATGAACTAGGCAAGTCATTCTTTGTGTCTCAATATCCTCATTTCTAAAATGGGATAATAATACTTACGCCACCAAAGCCCAATGCCATTATGTATAAAGTGTTTCTAAGGCCCTAAAGCTACAGAAAAGTGAGTTACTATTTTATTTGGTTGATAAGAAAACTGATTATACATTTAGGAAAGTAAGAAATCATATACTAATATAAAGGAGGAAAATATGTTCCTTTGTCATTTCAAACAGGACTGGAATGAGGCATAAAACAAGAGATCACTGTATTCATTGATTAAAGAAATATTTATTAAGTTTCTCCTATGTGTAACGTATTCTGTTAGGTCCTTTAAGGGATTAAAAAATTAAGGTTTGATGTCTGTCTTCAAGAACTTATAATCAAATGAAGGTGATAAGGCATACAAACACAGCTTTAAAATCAAAAATGCAAATTAGAATACAGTAAATGTTTAAGAGGATGATTATGAAGTTCTGTGAGATCAGATGAAAATATAAATCACTCCTAGCTACTGGGATCCCAAAAGATTTCATGGAGAAGGTAGCATTTGAACTGGGGAAGATTTGGTATAGTAACAACAATTAAGAATGGAGAAAGGGAGAGAACTGCGGAAGTAGAAATATGGGGAGTAGAAACACGAAGAGCAAAGACCTGGCAATGGATGAACAATATGAGATTTCCTCAAGGGGCAACAACTAATACAACTCGACTGGAGTGTCAAATAAGGAGAAGGATAAGTATGGAGATAAATTTGGAGAACTAAGTTAGAGCCATATTATAGAGAATCTCAAATGCAAGCTTAATTAATGAAGCTTCATATATTATTGAATAGAGATTTAATAATAAAAACAATAATAATAATGTTTACTCAAATTTATATAGTGCTATACAGTTTACAAAGTGGTTTTCTTACCCAAAATCTGTAAGCTAGGTAAAGGAAGTTGTATTATTAGTAGCTAATAGGAAACCATTGAAGGGTTTTGAGAATGAGATGAATAGAATTGATATGGAAGATAAACGTGACAGAAGTGCATCAGGTGAATTAGAGGGGGGAAGAAATTGAAAGCCAAGAGGCCTGCTAGGAGGCCACTGCAATAAGAAAGCTTGAGCTAGAGTGATAGCAGTGAGAAATACCAAAGACACAGTTTGCAAGATGAACTCTCTTGGTATGACGCTCTACAACCTAAGACATTTATTATTAGATTGCTGAATCATGACATTCCAAATTGCAAGTGGCCAAAGAGGCCATCTAGGTCCACCCATTTATAAACAGTAATATAGCAAGTAGTCATTCAGCCTCCAAATGAAGAATATTATCAATTGGTAATTCATTGTCTCATAAGAAACATCCCATTCCATTTTGGGCCATCTGTAATCATTAGGAATTGTTTCCTCATATCAAACAAAATCTGACTTCCTTATGCCCACTTCTCCTAGTTCTAACTTCTAAGGTCAACTTAATTAAATTAATATGTCAGGTAATATGAGGACAAAAATAGAATGGTGCCTGCCCTCAACAGGTTTAAATTCTATAATATACAGATAAGTAAGTGGGATGTATATGGGAAATAAAAAAGAAATTTTAGGGAGATTGAGAAAACATTAACAACTAGGAAGACAAGGGAAGGATCATGGAGGAGGAGGGGTCATGTAAGTTAGGACTTGTATCACATTAAGAATTCCAAGAGACTGAAGTGAGTGGCAGAGGGAAGGAAACAAAAGGCTCCTCTCCTATATAACCACAAACTTTCGAATACAAGGGAGAAGACTTTTGAAAGCCTAGAAAGCATCTTTCACTTGGGAACCTCTTTGGTCATATGTTCCTTGGGTTTCATCTAATACTCATCTAACTCTGTTCACAGTGTTACACAGGTTGTAGTATATATCTTGGTGACACAAAGCACTAGGGAAGTGTAACACTATGAATTCAGGGCCATCTGGATCCCTCCCAGGGTCGTCTAACTTATGACTGGAGAAGAATATTACCTGTAGCAAGAAGAGAAAGAATTCAATTTAAAAAAAATCTATCAATTAAATTCTTACACTGTGTTGGGTGGTGGAGGGACAAGCATAAAATAAATCATAATACATGACCTTGAGGAGCTGACTATACAAGGGGAATGATACATCTACACAAATAAGGATGATAGAACATAGAAAAAGGTAAATGCAAAAAAAAAGCTTCAAAATGAGAACTGAGAAATTGACAAACGAAGAGAACACTTTCAACTAGGGGTAGTTAAGTCAAGAAAACATTATTGAAAGAAGTGAAACCTGGTTGAAGCCTTGAAGCAAAGAAGGGATCTGGAAAAAGAAGTTGATTCCAGACAGGGACAAAGGATGCAGACAAGAGAAGGGAAAATGAGAAGGGGGGGGTGGGAAGCTGAGCAGTTTGGAATGGAGCACAGAAGAGCAGAGGAGGAAAAGTATAAGATAAGGCTGAAACGGTAGCATGATTGTGGCCTTGAATGCCAGAATCCAGAGTTTATACTTTATTTTGTATGCAATAGGAAGACATGGAAGCTTTTTAGCATGAGAGTGACATGATCAGACAAATACATTAAGAAGATTCATTCAGAATTACTGAGAAAAAATGAATTGGAAAGAAGCAATAGCAGAGGAATGAAGGCCAAAATTTCCTGTGACTTCTTGCCTCTTCAAAGAGGAAATATGTTAATTCCCCAATTTTCAAAAGAGTCTTTTCACTGAATAGAATTCTATAGCTGAGAAAAAAAAAATAGGGCACAAAGACATATTACAATACTGTCCCTCAACATGCATTGTAACTCACATTTACATAATACTTTATAGGTTTAAAACATACTTCCCACACTATCACTTTGTGAGGTAGGTTGGACAGGTATTATTATCACCATTGTACAGATGGAGTTCAGTGAGGTGGCAAGTTATTCGAGGCCACCCAACTAATCAAGGGCAAAGCAGAGACTCAACCTCAAACCTTCTGACTCAAGCCAAGTGGTCCTTGCACTAATCTATGCTGCCTTTCTATGATCCCATCAGTAGATATCTGAGGGTGGAGTTAAGTAAAGAGAGGGGGAGGACTGTATTAATCACTTCACTGCTTCCTCTGTGAACTACAGGAATCCAATTGTTGGGGGTCAAAGGGAGGAAGGTGTCAGTGCTTCTGGTTAAAATCAGCCCCTGAAATCCAAAATTATGAAGTAGAAGCATACAGCAAATTATTTCAACAACTCTTTTTTCTCCCCCAATAAGGAAACCAGTCAGGTTCAGAGGACTTGAACGCCAACTGAAAAGCTGTTGATAAGGGCCAAAAATAAACAGGAGATTTCATTTGAAAACATTTGCTGAAACCCCTCTGTCCATCAGATGTCCATCTGGTATGAGTCCAGGTTTGAGAGCTGTGATCTTTAGCTGAAGAGGTCCCTTTATTATCATATGTTATTATGTACCATAAGACATCTTGCTAATCTGAACAGCTGTCATACTAGACAGTTTCAAGGAACATGCAGTGCAGTAGAAAGAAGGCTGGCCTAGAAGAATCTCCACATTAATGCTCCTGACATTGCTAGCCATGTGGCCATGAGGAAATCCCTTCAACCCTCTGGGCCTCAGTTTCCTCATCTGTAAAGTGGGAAGAATACACCACCTACCTCGTAGGGTTGCTCTGAGGAAAGAGAGCATTGCATAAACTGTAAAGAACACTGTAAAAACAGGTTACTATTACAACATACTGGCCCATTCACATTCTGAAGCCACCTCTTTTCCTATTCTCCTGTCAGGAAATACCAAGAAACCAAGGCTGCAGAGGCATCTATGAGACAAACTGAATGATCGTCAAAATAAAGTCAGCAAGATTTAAAAATATGGATAAAGGAAAGATATTAATACGCTTTCCAAGGTAATCAGTACTTTTTGTTTGACAAAGAAATTGCTTGGTATTTATGTTTTATGCAAATAATCTATGTTAATGTCTAGGCTGTATATTATATAGCTCTGCATATAAGTGTTGGTAGAAAATACATGCCAATATATTGTAAACCGCTCCCTCATATAAACACAACGATTTCATAAATATACAGTACCTTGTTCTCTAAAACATTTATTATAATTTTATGCAATGTGAATCATATTAGAATAAATTATTTCAGTAAAATATTGAAGTCAGCAAAATTACCACCAAGTAAAAAGGCACGGCCATTGTGTGATTTTCAATTATATCAAAATGAACTGACACATTCTATGAGTTGCTGTTTTCCCAGGCATGATCTGAGCCCCTGCAGTGTCTGCCCTGGGAGTCAGCTCTGAGGCATTCTGGGCAGGTTATTGTCACCATGCCTCATTTTTGCTACCTAATTCATTCTGGGGCATATTCTCCTTATTGTGTATCAACAACAAGAGCTTCTATGCCAGTGAGATCTTCAAAAATTGTGCAATGTAAAGCAAAGGACAATGATGAGTCACACAGACAGATAGAGTGCTCTCACACAGCCACATCAGGCAAGTAAAGGGTTTAAAAAGTCGATGTAGGTATCAATTCAATTAAACAAATGTTGATTAAGGCTCTGTTGTGTATAAGGCACCTGTTCTGGGCAATGGGGAAATGCAAAAATGAAAAGAGAGAGCCTTTGCCTTACAGAGCTTACAATCTAGGAGAGAGAGACAGAGGGGGTGGGCGGGGGGAGAGAAAGAGAAAGAGAGAGAGAGAGAGAGAGAGAGAGAGAGAGAGAGAGAGAGAGAGAGAGAGAGATGTATACTATAATAAAAATATAATATAATAAAAGCATAATGCTCTAAGATTCAAGGTGAGAAAGATCACTTGCAGCTGAGAGCTTCAGGGAAACTATATGGAGGAGGATGCCTTGGAGCCAAGCCTTGAAGGATAAGGAGAATTTCAACAGAAGCTCAGGATGCAATCCAACGATGGCAAATAATATAAGCAAAGAATCAGACATCTGAAGACCACTCCACCCAAGTAATCCCAGCCAAAGATGATCTCATATAAAAACAACTGAGATGGTTTGATATTATGGATAGAGCAGTTGGCTTGGGATCAGAAGATTGGTTTGTGTCCTGAGGCTACTAACAATTGATTGTGTGCAAGCCTAGGCAAATTTCTTCATCTGTAAAATGAGAGGGTTGGATGCAATTAACTTTAAGGTCCAGTGCAGCTTCAGTATTCTGATTCTGTGGAACAGATCTATATATAAATCTATTGATAGCAATAACTATATGGTCTTGAGAATAGAATTCCTATTTTTATATGTCTAAAGAGTAGAATCAAGTTTCATCCTAAGAGAAGAAAACTGGGATTGAGGGATCTGAAAAGTATACTAGCCTATGGTGTTTACACTAACTCTTTCTTTGCCAAAGGCATACTGGGCCATTGCCAGTCATCTTGACCTTTTCTTGTCACTGGACTTCAATGACTCTGGAGAAGAGAGTGAGGTTAATGACTTTGCAAAGCACTGCCTCACTTATATCCATCACCCTCATGATGTCATTGGTCCTTTTTAGGAATAAAGGACAAACAGTAACAACAACAATCTTTGCAAAAAAAGAAAACAATCTCAAAACACTCAAAGTAGGAATCCCCGGTGGAAAAATAGAGTCAAACTGGAATAGGGAAGAGATTGTTAAAGAGTTTTAAATGTTTTCAAACTCTCATCAAGCAAATAATAACAAAACCTAGAATAAGTTAATATTTAGCACATGATGACAAAGAGCATTAAGTCAATCAATCCATGGAGAGGCATTTAATGGAAGCACAGACATGGAGGCTGGACCCATGCTAGATCCTGAGTATACAAAGATTTAAAAAAAGCAGTCTCTTCCCTCAAAGACCAAGAGAAATACATACACAAGTATATATAAAATATGTGTACATCTATAAATGTATTTATGTAAGCATCTATATATACATATATTTATACTTCTTATATGTACTATCTTGAGAGGGAGTCCTAATAGCTGGGGCAGGGAGAGAGCATAAAACCATTAAAGCTTAGTGATTCTTGGAATTCTTGAAAATCATAACAGAGCATAGGCTTTTGTAGGGCCTAATCAGCTGGGAAGTTTTGGGGTCCAGGGTCCCTCCTTCCCTACAATGAAATGCCTAACTTTCACAACAGGACAAATGTAGCTAATTGTGGAAAAGCTCAATACTGGGAAGGCTGAGCACCTGTTTGATGAACTCTTTTTTTTTTTTAAACAAATACTTTATTAACTTCTGTTTTACATCATTCATTTCCGCCAGATTTTGAGTTACAATCATTTTCCCCCCATTATTCCCCTACCCAACCTCCCAGAATAGCAGTCCCACAAGATATCGCTTCCTCCAATCTGCTCTCTCCCATACCTTCTCCCATACCCCCATCGACTTTTCCATTAGAGGAAGATGAATCTTTGTGTCCCAATGCCTGCACATCTTATCTCCCAATTATAGGCAAAAGAGTATTAATAATAGTATTTATATATATATTTGAAACATTTAATGTTACGACCTTGAATTTCAGATCCATTTCCTTCCTCCCTTGTCACCCATTCCTTCTTGGGATATAAGTAATTCAGTATATGTTGTACATGTCTAGCTATGCAAAACATTATCATAGTAGATATATTGTACAAGGCTGCTTATAATTCCCTCCCACTCATCCCACCCCCCACCTGGTCCATTCCCTACATGATCCTGTCCCTCTTCTATAGTGGGTACTTCCAACCTCCCCTCCCCCCAAGGATGCCCTCCCATCCATCATCCCTCCTCTCATCCCCCTTCCCCCTATCCTGCTGCAGGTTGAGATATCCCATTTAGTATGTATGTCATTTTCTCCCTGAACCAAATTCAATGTGAATGTGGTTTTGCCTTCCTTCCTTATTCTCCCCCTCCTTTGCAACCACTTCCCCTTGTTCCTACATGAGATAGTTTACCCTACCATGTCTCTCCCATCTCCTCTTGCCACTTTCTTCTCTCACCTCATATTCATCCTTAGTACTTCCATTCCAACAAAAAAGTCAACCTATGCCCTCTATCCATATATATCTGTAACTATATACACACACATTCACATATGTGTTCATATGACCACCCCCTTCTTCCATTATTTTCATAGTGAGAAAGATATCATCAGTCACAGTTATTGCTTTTCCATATAGGAATGTAAATAGTTCAACTTTGATAAGTTCCTTTTGATTTCTTTTCCCTGATTACCTTCTCAGGCATCTCTTGCTTCTTGTGTCTGGATGTCAAATTTTCTATTCAATTCTGGTTTTTTCCTCAAGAATGCTTGAAAGTCCTCTATTCCACTGAATGACCATATTTTCCCCTGAAACAAAATACTCAGTTTTGCTGGGTAGGTGACCCTTGGGTTCATTCCCAGTTCTTTTGCCCTCTGGAATATCATATTCCATGCCCTTCGATCCCTCAGTGTAGAAGCCGCCAGGTCCTGGGCTATTCTGATTGTGTTTCCATAATATTGAAATTGTTTCTTCCTGGCTTGTAGTATTTTCTCCTTGATCTGGGGATTCTGGAACCTGGCTATAATATTTCTGGGAGTTTTTCTTTTTTGGGATCTTTTTCAGGAGGTGATCGGTGGATTCTTTCAACCTCTATTTTGCCCTCTGGATCTAAAACATCAGGGCAGTTTTCCTTGAGAATTTCTTGAAGGGTGATTTCTAGGTTCTTTCCTTGATCATGGCTTTCAGGTAGTCCAATAATTTTTAAATTGTCTCTCCTGGATCTATTTTCCAGGTCAGTGGTTTTTCCCATGAGATATTTCACATTGCCTTCTAATCTTTCGTTTGTTTGGATCTGCTTAACAGCATCTTGATTTCTCATAAAGTCACTAGCTTCCATTTGCTCCAGTCTAACTCTGAAGGAATGAATCTCCTCAGTGAACTTTTGAGATTCTTTTTCCATCTGGCAAATTCGACTTTTTAAGGCATTCTTCTCCTCATTGCCCTTTTGGGCCTCCTTTGCCATTTGAGTTAGTCTATTTTTTAAGGTGTTGTTTTCCTCAGTCAGGCTGTTGACCCTCATTTCATACTTTTCCTGCATCCTTCTCATTTCTCTTTCCAATTTTTCCTCCACTTCTCTTATTTGATTTTTAAAGTCCTTCTTAAGGTCCTCTATGGCCTGCAACCCGCTCATGTTTTCCCCTGGGGCTTTTGGAGCAGGACTTCTGACCTCACAGTCCTTTTCCCGCTCTATGCCCCCAAAATAGGAGTCTGGGGTTGCATTTTTCTGTTTCCTTTGCCTTGGCATGTTGCCACTTAATTGCTTGACTTTTGGGCTTGTTGCCACACTATGGCTTTAAGGCCAGATAGAGGAATTTTCGTCCCGAACGTGTGGGGGGCAACTTCCGTTTCTGGCAAGCTGTAAACCCACCCACGACTTCCACCCTAGATCACAATCCAGATCCAGGGAGGTTAAAGCAAGAGCGATTACCCCCCAAGACTGATAGCTGGATCTCCCCACGATTTGTAGGCTGGGAGCCGGAAATGCCTCTGAAAACTACAAAATGGCGTGTCTCCTCAGCGGCTTCTAGCCCCCAGGGGAGGGAGCTGACGCATTCCCCAAATGCAGGTCCCAAAGTCCATAGGACACTAACCTCTTACTTTGTCCTAGGCAAGTCTATGTTGATAATTCTGGGGTCGCCACAGTTCCTGGTGTTCTGGGGTTCCTCCAGCCGGCTGCTGGCCCTGCCGCCCTGGGGCTAAAACCTCGGCTCACGTGGACCTGGCCTTGGCTCTGCTCGGCTCGGCTCCTGCGCTCTGCGCTCTGTGCGTTACCGGCTCCCAGACCGCTGCGCTGGTCCTTCCTGCAGGGTGCTGGGCTGTCCTCAGCGGGATGTTAGCTTCTCTGTGTCGTTCTGTGGGTGTTGGGGCTCCAGAAGTTTTTCAGAGTCCTTTTTTACATAGTTTGTGGAGAATCTGGGGGCAGAGAGGCTTGGATGAGCTGTTTCTACTCCGCCATCTTGGCTCCGCCCCTTGATGAACTCTTGATCAATAGAAAATTCTGAAGATTGTCTACTAAAGCATGGAAGATTGATAATCTAAGGCATTGGAAGGATTGCCTACCCTAATAAAACAGCACATCATGGAAAGCTGAAGAAAAATGTAGTCATTGACACTATTTTTTAGAAATCCTAGAGGATGGGAGGCTCTGAAGACTAGACACAGGTAAATGCATGGCCATATATTACAAAGATGTAAAAATGTCCCTGGAAATCATATCCCTGGGAAGATCTGAGATTTGATCACAATCCATCTATAAATGCCTAAAAGGGTACAAAGGACTGAACAATAAATAACCTGCCTATGTAAAGAATAAATCATAGAGGCCAAATTTAATTTTCAGCTATGATCAAGTAATAGGCCTTGCAGATAAAGAAATGAAAAAAGATACATCTGTTCTTCCATAAAGTTGGTGGTAAGTTGTTTTTTTTTTTTCAAAATTCTGTCCCAAATGATATTTTTATCCACAATCTCTGAAGATAGGTTACAGGACCAGTTCCTATCAAATAAAAAGCCTACTGTACCTAATGGTTCAACGTCAACCTTGAGGGTTGCTGTGCATGGGGCAGTTCCTTTCCTATTTTTAAAAGTGACTTAGATAATAAAATTGAGAATATGCTTATTGGATCTGCAGAAAGCTAATAAGACTGGACTCAGATTCAGATGACTTTGTACAATAAGAAAAAAAATAATGATTCATCTAAACTGAGAAGACCATAAGCACATTCAGAGTGATGAGGCAATGTATCAACGGGTCAGGAAAATAGAACTACTGCCAAAAGACTTAATGAGAGCATCGAATCTCTTCCCCTGCAAGGCTGCATAAAGGTAGAGAGTCTAGTCTTCTGGGCCAATTGTGTCTAAAACGATCCTTATACATCTGAACTACTGTCAGGAGAAAAAGCAAAAGAGCCAGATGAGCCATCACTGCAGCTGAGAGTTGGCAGCTCTGGGGAATGTAATTTTCTGTATGGCTTCGTGTGTGTGTGTGTGTGTGTGTGTGTGTGTGTGTGTCTGTCTGTCTGTCTGTCTGTCTCCCCCATTAGGTATGTTTGGAAAAAGTAAAAGAGTCTCAGGAATTGGACCATGTTGCAAACAGCCTGTAATCATAAGGATAGAGGCACTGATTTGTTTTGTAATTTCGTATGGATTTTAGGAGAATGCACCTCAAAAGACTGGGCAATAGAGTTCATTGATATCCCAGACAACACTTTCTGTTCCTTTCTAATTCTTTCACATATGGCTATATCAGAGAAATTATTGAGGCCAGAGGTCACAGAACAGGAATACTAAAAGGAAATGTGGGGGGCAGAGCCAAGATGGCGGAGTAGAAACAGTGCATCCCAGGCACTCTCCTCCCAGATCGCTCCCAAACTATGTAAAAGGGGACTTTGAACAACTTCTGGAGCCCCAGCACCCATAGAACGATACAGAGAAGCTAACCTCCCACTGAGGACAGGCCAGCAGCCCTGCAGGAAGGACCAGTGCAGTGTTCTGGGAGGCAGCAGTGCAGCTCATGTAGAAAGGCGAGCCCAGGTCTGCCTGAGCCTCGGTTTTAGCCCCAGGGTGGCTGGGCCAACAGCCCGCTGGAGGGACCCCAGAACATCAGCAGCTGTGGCGATTCCAAAATTATCAACTCAGATATGCCTAGGACAAAGTGAGAGGTTAGTGCCCTATGGACTTTGGGACCAGTATTTGGGGAACGCATCAGCTTCCTCCCCTGGGGGCTAGAAGCCACTGAGGAGACATGCCATTTTGTAGTTTTCAATGGCAGCTCCAGCTCCTGGCCTGCGAACTGTAGGGAGATTGAGCGATCAGTCTTGGGGGTTAATCACTCTTGCTTTAACCTCCCTGGATCTGGATTGTGATGGGGGTGGGGGGTCTGGGGTGGGTATCCAGCTTGCCAGAAAGCTGTGAAGACCCCAACGTTTGGGATGAAAGCTCTCCTGTCTGGTGGCAGAGTCATACTGTGGCAACAAGCCCAAAAGTCAAGTAATTAAGTGGCAACATGTCAAGGCAAAGGAAACAAAATAAACAGAAAAATGCAACCTTAGACTCCTATGTTGGGGGCAAAGAGGATCGAAGCATAGAACAGGAAGAGGATTGTGAGGTCAGGAATCCTGCTCCAAAAGCCCCAAAGGAAAATATGAGCGGGTTACAGGCCATAGAGGACCTTAAGAAGGACTTTAAAAATCAAATAAGAGAAGTGGAGGAAAAATTGGGAAGAGAAATGAGAAGGATGCAGGAAAAGTATGAAATGAGGGTCAACAGCCTGACTGAGGAAAACAACACCTTAAAAAATAGACTAACTCAAATGGCAAAGGAGGCCCAAAAGGGCAATGAGGAGAAGAATGCCTTAAAAAGTCGAATTTGCCAGATGGAAAAAGAATCTCAAAAGCTCACTGAAGAGATTCATTCCTTCAGAGTTAGACTGGAGCAAATGGAAGCTAATGACTTTATGAGAAATCAAGATGCTGTTAAGCAGATCCAAACAAATGAAAGATTAGAAGGCAATGTGAAATATCTCATGGGAAAAACCACTGACCTGGAAAATAGATCCAGGAGAGACAATTTAAAAATTATTGGACTACCTGAAATCCATGATCAAAGAAAGAACCTAGAAATCACCCTTCAAGAATTCTCAAGGAAAATTGCCCTGATGTTTTAGATCCAGAGGGCAAAATAGAGGTTGAAAGAATCCACCTATCACCTCCTGAAAAAGATCCCAAAAAGAAAACTCCCAGGAATATTATAGCCAGGTTCCAGAATCCCCAGATCAAGGAGAAAATACTACAAGCAGTCAGGAAGAAACAATTTCAATATTGTGGAAACACAAACAGAATAGCCCAGGACCTGGCATCTTCTACACTGAGGGATCGAAGGGCATGGAATATGATATTCCAGAGGGCAAAAGAACTGGGAATGAACCCAAGGGTCACCTACCCAGCAAAACTGAGTATTTTGTTTCAGGGGAAAATATGGTCATTCAGTGGAATAGAGGACTTTCAAGCATTCTTGAGGAAAAAACCAGAGTTGAATAGAAAATTTGACATCCAGACACAAGAAGCAAGAGATGCCTGAGAAAGTAATCAAGGAAAAGAAATCAAAAGGAACTTATCAAAGTTGAGCTATTTACATTCCTACATGGAAAAACAATAACTGTAATTGATGAAACCTTTCTTAGTATGAGAATAATGGAAGAAGGGTGTATGGTCATATGAATACATATGTGAATGTGTGTATATATGTTTACAGGTATACATGGAGAGAGGGCATAGGTTGAATTTGTTGGGAAGGAATGATACTTAAGGGGTGAAATTATGAGGTGAGAGAGGAAAGTGGCAAGAGGAGATGGGGGGAGACGGTAGGGTAAACTATGTCATGTAGAAGAAGCAAGGGGAAGTGGCTGCAGGGGAGGGGAAGAATAGGAAGGCAAAAAAAGGCAAAACCACATTCTCATTGAATTTGGTTCAGGGAGAGAATGACATACATACTAAATGGGATACCTCAACCTGCAGCAGAATAGGGGGAAGGGGGATGAGAGAAGGGATGATGGATGGGAGGGCATTCTTGGGGGTAGGGGAGGTTGGAAGTACACACTATAGAAGAGGGACAGGATCAAGTAGGGAATGGGCCAGGTGGGGGGGTGAGATGGGTGGGAGGGAATTATAAGCAGCCTTGTCCAATATATGTACTATGGTAATATTTTGCATAGCTATACATGTACAACACATACTGAATTACTTATCTTCCCAGAGGGAATAGGTGGCAAGGGAGGAAAGGAATGGATCAGAAATTCGAGGCCTTAAAATTAAATGTTTCAAATATATATAAATACTATTATCAATACTCTTTTGCATGTAATTGGGAGATAAGATGTGCAGGCATTGGGGCACAGAGATTCACCTTGCTCTAATGGAAAAGTTGAAGGGGGTATGGGAGAAGATATGGGAGAGAGCAGATTGGAGGAAGGGATATCTTGTGGGAGTGCTATTCTGGGATGGTGGGTAGGGGAAAAATGGGGGGAAAATTGTAACTCAAAATCTGGCAGTAATGAATGATGTAAACCAGAAGTTAATAAAGCATTTGTTTAATTAAAAAACAGAAAAAAAAGGAAATGTGCAAAGTTGTACCTCTAGAACACTTCAGAGTGCTCTACATGACCTCCCCCCAAAAAAATTTGCTTTAGGGCATAAAAAATATCTTCAAGTAATAATGACTCAGAATCAAGAGTAGAATATCCAGTATATACAGTCTTCTTGATCTTGCCAAATAAAACAAGATAAATGTGATTTGGTGTGATAGCAGTTATTGATCTAATATATATCACCCAACTACCTGCAATCAACCTGTTGAAGTAGAAACAGTTCCTCCTCCCAATGACTGTATTAATATCTGCTGCAATGAGTAGATAAATTAGTGAATGACTGGTAAATAAAATAACCAAACCATCATTCAATTTCTGATGTAGCTGCAAAATAAATCTGAAAAATGCCAAAAATAAATCACTGTTTAATGTGGACCTTGTGGAAATGAAACCCATTCCTTTTCCTGAGTTGTGAAAAACATGCATTAAGTCAAAAGAGTTCTAGTCATTGAATTTTAGATCCGGAAAGGATTTGAAAAAGCCCTCTCACTTTACAAATGAGGGGTGTGAGGCACACAAAGACTTGCCTGAGTCTGCACCATGAATAAGTGATAGAGAGCTGACTTTTGAGCCCATTTCCTCTGATTTCTACTCTGAGGCCTTGTTATCCCATATTATTATATTAAGCAATAAAAATGTACTTGTGGTAGGGGAAAAAACCAAGCTTAAGTAGAGTCTTCCTCATGACTTAAATAACCTTAATGTTCAATATAACCAAATACCATCATAGCAAAACAATGTGGATGTCCTGTAAAATAATTATAATGTGACTTTAACCTGTAGCAACCTTTCAATTAATGGCTCAGTCTTTCAACCACTATTGCCTAAGAAAGACAACTTGGAGATGACAGGATGGCTGCCTTCAAACATTTTAATTACTCCCCTGTGAAAGGGGATTATGCTTACTCAGAGGAGAACCAGGACAAATCGAGTGAATTCACAGGGATGGAAATTTCAGCTCAATATAAAAAAGAGCTTTCAAACAATGAATGTTGAAAAATAAAATGGAATACTTTGTGGGGTAGTAAGCTCCCTATCACTAGAAGCATTTGAGCAGAGACTTGAATGTCAGAAATGATATGGAGGAAATTAATATAATCATAAAATCCCATTAGTAAGTGTTCTTAGAGACCCTCTAGTTAACCCCTACCCCTCAAGCATAAATTCCCTCTATAATATCCCCAATGAGTAATCATTCAGCTTCTACTTAAAGACCTCAGCTGATAAGTAACTCATGATGACTACAATTGTTAGAAAAATAAATTAAGCAAATTCTAAATTATCTTGGTTGTTGAGCCAAATGCCTCCTCCCCCCCCCCCGAAGTTCCTCATAACTCTAGACTACTATAAATGTATAATTTTAGGAGCTAGGACTATAATGCGTATAAGTCCCTTGGCCCAGGTCAAAAGGAAATGTCTTTCCTGATGCACAAAGTAAGGATAAGTCAAGTATTTGTTTCAGGGGCTGATAAGTAACTCAGAATGGAGAAAATTATTCCCCCTCAAAAAAGTGTACATTAACAGTTTCTATTTTATTTTGCTTTTTGGAGCGGGGGGGGGAAGGCAGGGCAATTGGGGTTAAGTGACTTGCCCAAGGTCACACGGCTAATTTTTGTGTTGAGTGTCTGAGGCTGGATCTGAACTCAGGTCCTCCTGACTCCAGGATTGGTGCTCTATTCATTGCACCACCTAGCCATCCCAACAGTTTCTATTAATACAATCAGAGCCAGTAAGGGATTGAAGCTATCTGAACTGAAAGGTATAATGTAGTGTGTGTTCCAAAATGGTTATATGTAAGGTATATGGACGTCTCAAGTTCCATTGATTTATCATAATTCTAGAGAAATAGTTCACCAAGAGGAAAAAATAACCTCATCCCTATAAGGAATAAGAGTGTAGTGGAAATGCAAATTTAAAGATCTTCCCTGCTTAAGAGACTCTGAGAACCTTCCTTGATTTGAAAATATACTCTGCCCCCTAATAGGCTGAATGTGGTCACATGGAGCCTGTGGTAGGAGGCTTGGTTTTCAGGAATGCCCACACCTTAATGATGTGTGATTAGGCAGTGGGTCAAGAGGGTTGTTACATTCTCTGATCCAGGAGAAGGCTATATAATCCCTGATGTGAGGCTTTGCTTTGGGGCTCACTTTGAGAAGTGTTGTGTGATTTGACCAAATGAGACTCTGGATGTGAGGCTTTGCTTTGGGGCTCACTTTGAGAAGTGTTGTGTGATTTGACCAGATGAGACTCTGGGCAGCCCCTCCTTCCTCCCCCCTCCCCCCTCCTTCCCCCCCCTTTGAAAACCCAGATGTTGATGCTTCCCTCTCTGGTAACTGTGATTTGGTATGGATGTAATGGTTGGGCAGTTTGGAAGCCTGTTTGCTTGATGTGTTTGTTTCTCTGTCTTGTAAGTTCTGTCTGTATACTTTGAAGTTTGAGGCACTGACCTTTTCCCCTGAACTAGGTAAACAATATATGTTTGATTGATTAAAGCAAGACTGTTAACCCATTTTGAGTTGCTTTCCTTTAGAAAAGCAGATCTAAGAACCTGTGTTGGCAGCCACCCTGGGGATGTTGGGGTACTTGCCGCTACAAAGAGTCACATGTCAGATTCTGTAACTTTGGACCAATCAATTTCCATCCCTGGATCTTAGAATTTGCTCCTCTGCATATAAATTGCCTGAATTGACCTGAATTAACTTTAAGGTCCTTACCAATTCTTTCATAGAACAAAGTCTTTTAATACCGGATAGGTTGTCCAAAAAAAAAAAAAAAACACTGGAAGCAGCTGGTGGCACAGTGGATAGAGCACTGGGTCTACATTCAGAAAGAGCAGAGTTCAAATTCTGTCTCTGAACGTCGCTTGCTGTGTCACCTTGGGCAAGTCATTTCACTTCTGCCTGCCTCAGTTTCCTCAGCTGTAGAATGAGGATAAGAGTCACATGTACCTCCCAGGGTGGTATGAGGATCAAATGAGAATATCTGCAAAGTGCTTAGCGCAGTGCCCGGCACAGAGCTGGCGCCACATAAACGTTGCTACTGTTGCTGTTGGTAGTAACTGTGTAGCTCTTGCTTGTAGATTGTGTTTTGCCTATTGCCTCCCCCACTGGACTCCCTACAAGCCACGACTGTTTTTTGTTGGTTTTTCTTTGTATCTCTGGTCCTTAGGATAGTTCCTGAGTATCAATAAATACTTTTTGACTCAACTTGGCTATGGTAAGGGATTTGGAAATCATGTTATAGGAAGAAGAGTGGGTGGAACTAGAAATGCTTTGTAAACTTTTTGTTAAGAAGCCCTTTATCAATCTGAAAGCATTATACAAATATGTGTTGTTATCCCTATTAAATGGGGCTTTAAATATTACCAAGCATTTTCTTCACAACAACCTTGTGAGTCATATAAGGCAACTAGTACAATTCCCATTTTATAGATTACAAAACTGAGACTAAGGAACTTGAGAACAATCATACAGGAAGCAAATTCTGAAACAAGTACAAAGATGGCGATGGGGATGGGCAGAGGAGGCCTTTTAGCATTTTTCAAGTATCTGAAAAGTGGTCAGTATAGAAGACAACAGACTTGGTCGTCTTTGTCCCAAAAGTTAGGAGTGATAAATTAAAGATCAAAAGTGGTCAGTTTAGGGTTAAGGTAGGGAAAAACTTCCTAGAGCCTAGATTCCTAAAAGTAGAATGGAAGTTAGCAGGTCCCCTCCCCACCCACCAGAGGTCTTCAACCAGGGCCATATGACCACTCATTGAAGATGCTGTGGACGGAAATTTATTCATGTACAGGTTGAACTAGATGACCCCTGTGGTCCCTTCTAATGCTGACATTTTATGGATCTGAAGTCCAGTATTTTTCCATCACAACCTGTTTTCTCCATGTTTCTTTGAAACATTTCTTCTCTCCAGAACTGCTCAGCTCAACAGAGTTCCTGCTTTCAGCCTCATAGGACCCTTAGAAGATAAAATCAGAAGGGAATTCCCCCTATTGGTTTCCCATGCCTAAAGCTGAAAAGTTATAAGGGAAAGACATGGTTCCTGACTCAATCAAGAACCTTCACATTATTCTAGAAAATTTCTAAATTTGTTGTGGCCCTCAAGGAATAAAGAGAATATCACTCTTAATACTGTATTAGAAGTCTTTGCTTCCCCACCTCTATCCACATGAATAAGGACCTTTCCCCTCAGACCGCACAGGGCACTTTATTTTGTCCCTCTCTGATGAAATTACCATAGAATTATGTGCATTCTAGTTACCTGCAGTTATGGTGTATCCCCTTACTAGACTCTAGTCCCATGATTGCAGGGGTCTTGCCTCATCCAAGCTTTGCCCTCCCCTGGTACCCAGCAGAGTTTGCTGCTCGTGATAAATACTTGATAAATGTGATAATGTGTGATAGAACTAGGACTGGAAGCCAGCTCGGTGGTAAAGTGTTAGACTTGGAGCGAGGAAGACCAGATTTGAGTCCTGCTTCACACATTGGCTGTGTGACCCTGAGAAAATCACTTCACCTCTCGCACTTTGAATTTTCTCATCTATAAAATAGAGATAACAATCCCAACTACCTCACAGGGCTGTTGTGAGACTCAAATGAGATAACTTATGTAAAGTACGTTGTAAACCTGTAAGTGCTATAGAAATGCTATTGCTCTTTATTTATTACTATTAATAATAATCGATAATATTGATGCACCATTCTGTTTCCTTCCCCTTCTCCCCACTATGCTGCCTATCTTCTTTGACAGGCCAGATTCCCCAGGACATCAATTCTGTTGTTGTTCCATTGTTGCAACTCTTTATGACCACCTTTGGGGTTCTTTCTTTTCTTCCTTCCTTCCTTCCTTCCTTCCATCCTTTCCCTTCCTTTCCTTCCATCCTTCCTTCTCTTCCTTCCTTCCATCCCTTCCTTCCTTTCTTTCTTTCTTTCTTTCTTTCTTTCTTTCTTTCTTTCTTTCTTAATTACTTTTAATTTACAACATTCAGTTCCACAAGCTTTGGGGTTCCAAATTTTCTCCCATTTGGGGTTTTCTTGGCAGAGCTACTGGAGTGTTTTATCATTTCCTTCTCCAGCCCATTTTACAGATAAGGAAACTGAGGCAAACAGGGATAAGTGACTTGCTCAGCTTCACACAGCTAGTACAAGTCTGAAATCAGATTTGAATTCAAGAAGACAATTCTTCCTGACTTCAGGCCTGGCACACTATCCAATGTTCTATCTAGCTGCCCTTGGACATCAACAAATGATGTTAAAACGAAGGTAGTCCTATATACGATGTTCTAACCTTTAGATCAAGAAGGGGAAGGTTCTCAGAAATGTCCTAATTCATCCTCTCTCCTCCTTCTATCAGAATAAGAGTGCCCTTTTTGTTTTCCTTGGAAGCAACTAAGAAGACTACTGCTAGAAGCTTCTAAATTGCAGGCAGCATCTTCCCCCACCCCCAGTGTATCCCTTTACACACACACACACACACACACACACACACACACACACACACACACACACACACACACTTGCACACAGTCCTTTTCTTATCAGTCAGCAATTAAGTCAATGCACAATCTATCAAGTCTGTCATAGTCTTTGACGCATTTAAATCATTTCCTCTTTCTACCCACATGAATTTTATCTTATGCAAACTGAATTCTACCTGCTTAGATTTTCCCTAAGAAATAAGATTTCTAAGGCACATAAGGAGAAGAGAAAATCTGTACTTACTGTTCCCCAGACTTGGCATTTCATCTCCTACCTTCCTGTCTTACCCAGGCTAGCAGCCATGCCTGGCATGCACTCCCTCCTCACCTCCTCCTCTTGGAATCCTGTGCTTCCTTCAAGGTTCAAATCAAGTACCAGCTCTCATAGGAAGCCTTCCTAGATATCCCAACTTACTAATGTTCTCATCCTCAAAATATCCTGTTTTTGTCTGCTCAGGGGTTATTTCCAAATAGAAAGCAAGTTCCCCAAGGACAGGAAAGGGATTTTTGTTTGCTTTCTTTGTAACCTCAGCATCTAGCCCTGTAACAACAATACTAATAATGCTGATTAATCTTATTATCATTAATATGGTATATTAAAGTTTGAAAAGCACTTTACATGGGTTATTTTTTTTGATCCTCAAAACAACCCTACAAGATAGGTGTTATTATCTCCACTTTATGGATAAGAAAACTAAGGCTAAAATAATTTAAGTGACTTGCCCGGGGTCACACAATTAATAAATGTCTGAGGCAGGATTTGAACTCAGATCTTCCTGATCCCATGTCCAGCACTGAACCACCTAGATGCCTAATGGGTCGATTGACATAATGATGATAGCTAGTGTGCATATAATATCTTCTAGTTTATAAAGTACTTTACTTGTGTTAATAAAGAACAAGATAAAGGACTTAAATCAGGAGAACTGGTTTCTAGTCCTAAGTGCCTGTTAAATTCATCTCAATTCAATAAACATTAATTAAGTAACAGCTGTGTATGAGGCACTCTGCTAGGCATTTGGAATAGACAAAAACAGAAGTCACTGAGCCTCTCAACAAGCTTCTATTCTATTTGTTACCAGTTGGTGACTTTAGGCAAGTTACCTAACCTCTATGGGTCCTAGTTTCTTTCCCTGCAAAAAAGAAAAGACTAGAGTCTTTTCTAGTGCTAACATCATGTCTTCTATGTTCGAGCCTCCCCCCCCATATGTGTGTACAATATATGTATACATACAGAGAGAAACATATATACACACATTGAGAAATAGACACATACACACCAATGCATCTGTGTGTATGTATATATGTGTATGTGTGTGGATAGATAGATAGATTCCTAACCTTTTTTGTGTCATGGATCTGGTAGGTTAATGAAGTCTAGGACTCCTTCTCAATATAACATCTTTAAATGTACAAAATAAAACACATAGTATTTCAAAAGAAAACAATGCGATACAGTCATCAAATATTTTTAAAAATAAGTTCATAAAGCCCTGCCCTAAAAACTGACATTCCCTAGGCCACATTCTGAAGTCCCTCATTGCCCTACCATTCTGTGTTTTACCAGTCAAAAAAGAAATTGAAATGAGAATAAGCCTCACTGTAATGATAATTAAAGTCAAAAAGAGCACCAATCCTTGCTACAATTTCATGTGGCATTCAAGAGGAGATGACAGTGCTGAAGCCTCTAGAATTTAAGAGGTCAGGAAAGCAGTTACTCATCAAGGCTTTCTTGTAAGGATGATCATTTCAGGCATTTAAAAACAGATCAGTCCCTTTGGCCCGTTAGTACCAGCTCTCAGCGTACTATCAGTAAGTCTAAAAGTTGAAGGATTCACTGTCAGACAACCCCCCCCCATCCCCAAAATGACTGAATTGAGACCTAAAAATATTATAAGGTAAAATAAAGATAAATAAAGTTGAATTTGTGAAGACATGCAGACTTTATCCACTGGTGCTCAGTCTCCCTCACCACCACCACCACACCCTCTACGTATACTTTAAAACACCCAGTAAGTTTTGTTTTTCACTATCCAAAATTTGACATAAGCTCTTTCCACAGGGACCATACAAACATTCCCAAGGTGTTCACTTTAGAGGCACCAAATAATCAAACTTTGTCCACTTGAAATCATAACCCCACTCAACCCCATACAAATGCATGTGAGAGCATACACGCTCATGCACACACACACATAGACTTAAGCAAATTTCAGACTCCTGCAGATAGAAATCCCTTGTGAAATATCCAGCAAGCACCTGGCTATTTAGTATTATGTTCAGAGACAATTATATCTCAAATAGGATCAATGTATAGGATTTATAGACCCTTATACTAGGCTAACTAGGCTAGGCTACCTAGACTCCAGGGCCAACACTCTACTCACTGCGCCACCTAGCCGCCCCTCCTACCCCTTCTTTTTACAGAAGAGGAAGCTATGGTCCAGAGAGGAGAAATATCTTGCTTGGAGTCACCTACATAGTGATTAAGTAGCCCAGAACGTGAACTCGGATCTTCTTATAGTTAATCTGGTTCCCAGATTATGTTATGCTACCTGCTAGTAGCAGCAAGAAAGGCTCATGTTGGCCACTAAAGGGTCCTTTATCTTTTTGTATGATTAAAAAGTACCCAAGGTTAGCTTCTATTAATCAAAGTCAGCCAATATATATTAAGTGCCCACTATGTGTTACATAATATGCTAAATGCTGGATTAAGAGCCAGTATACTTGATGCAGAACTTTGGTGTTTACAAAGTGTTTAACACACATCACTTTATTTCCTCTTCACAATCATGCTGGTGTGCAAGTGTCCCCATACCTGTTTTACAAGTCAAGAAACTTGTGACTTATGAAGGTAAAATAACTTGTCTCTGATCACCTAGTAAAGTTACTTAGTGGTAGAATCGGGATTCAAACCCAAGCCTTATGACTTCAAATGCATTCTCTACGTGACTATACCTTAAACAAAGGAAATGTAAGTCAGTGTTAGGTTCATGGTCTAGAATATGGAAAAAAGGAGAAATGTGTTCAGTTTATACATATTATTAACCTGTAAGTGGTTCACTCAATAAGGCTGTTTTGTCAATGATCTTTGCTCATACTCATTCAACATATACATTAAGTACCTACTATGTACAGCCGATTGCATGGAACACTGAGAAAAAGTATGAGGAGAAACAAAAACACAGCCCCTAACCCCATGGGACTCAGTATAGTAGGAAATAAGACATAATAAAGATTAAAACAAGATTATCATGTAAAAGAGAAACAAAGTCCCTGAGATGGGATATCAGTTCCCAGAGGGAAATCAAAGGTTTCATGGAGGTAGTGGCATGTGAAGGATGGTATATGATGAGATAGGAGATGACGAGGGAAGACATTCCAGGAACCAAAAGGCTCAGAAGTAAAAAGGCTTATCATGGATATGGAGAAATAGCAATACCAAAAGATAGAGTGCCATCCATCTCCAAATCCATGATCCCATGATGCTTAAATCAAAAAGGATTCCAGTTAACTCCTAATTCAGTCTGATTTTTGAGAGAAGGTATTCCTCTCTCTCTTAATATAAACCCAGTGATTTTTCAATGTATGCAGATAATCTCACGTACCTCATAAATGGTGCCATAAACTCACTTTCTTTTATCACCCATAAAATGTATTAAACAGCAAAATTACCACCAAGAGCCTCATGAGAGAAACCTCTCTATGAATAGTGAAGCTTATGTTGGGGAAGGGAGGAAGGCTATGGGAACAGACTGGAGTACTGTGAAGCTTCTGACCAAGATTTCTGCATACTGAATGTCTAACAGGATCTGCCAAAATGAAGAACAGAGGAAGAAGGGGTGCAAGATTTGACATCCCTGCTGAATCCTCCAAAAGGAGCAAAAGAACTAAACTTTAACCAAGTATCAGCATGCTCAATAGAGACAGCAAGAGCCCAGGGTTTGTAGTCTTCAGGATCAGTTATAAATTTCAGCTAATTTATTGTTGTATATTTTGAATCTTCTCTTACATTCTGCTGTGCACATGGCATGTTTCTTTTTTATTTTCCTATTTTGTATTTAAGTTCTAATAATTATGTTTATAATATATTTCTGTTATGATATACTATATTTACATAGCATAATTCATTTTTATTTTTATATTTATCTAAATTTATATTATAAATTTAAAATGAATTATAGATATACTATAGATAAAGATATTACATTTATGTATTATATGATCTATTTATAAATATATTACATTTATATTATATAAAAATATATCTGTAGACATATTATATTTATATATTATGTAATATATTTGTAAATATATTACATTTACATATTATATAAACATATCTATAAATATAATACATTTATATATTATATAATATAATTATAATTTTTATATTAAATAATTATATTTTCTCATTTTTATTGTGTATTTGAGTTTAAAATAAATTAATTTTTTAAAAAAACCAAATGCCAGCTATACCACTTACTAGTTGTATGGCCTTGGGCAGTTTAAATTCACTTTCTGGGCCTCAGTTTCTTCATCTTTAAAATTACTAGATTCAACTAGATCATTTCTAAGGACCTGTCAAACTCCAAAATGCTTCCATTCTATGGGAACAAATGCTGACCACTTTATTCTATAGGCAATTGATGAAATAAGTGAGGTCCACCCTACATTTTCTGCCTTTAATTAGTTAAGAAATTAGAAACTTAACTGGAGGATTAATTCACAAGTATAAAACCTGCTCCATGAGGGAGGGACATCAGCAATTCTAGGCATGGTAAGATGCAGACGACTTCAATTAAAATCAAGGAGAAACAAAGTCTAGGAGATCCTGTAATCAAATGTTTTTTCCATAGCATAATGGACTGGGAGCTAGGAGGCTTGGATTTTAGTCCCAGCTCTTCCACTAACTGGTTACATCATCTTAGGTGAGTCATTTAACTTCTCTAATTCTCAGTTTCATCCTAAGTAAGAGGTCCAAGTGGTGAAAGGATGTGTATGAGTCTGTGCACATCTGGATCAGAAAATCTCTAACATTTTTCCTTACTCTAAAATTCTGACTGTCTGCACATGAGCCAAGGGAAGAGTAAATCAAACCACAGCAGATCAGAGACTCTTTGATGCTTCCTGTCAACGACCCAATTCCAACAGAGTGAGATATGCACTCACTCAGAAGTATCGGAAATCTATGTTCTGAATTGGGACTCAGGGCTCTTCAGGTTGACAAGGTGCTAATTTATTAGGTAGAAAAACTTCACAGCTAATGATAGGGGATGTACCAAGGGAGTCAGAAAACAGATGAATGTATTTCTTGATTAATCTTAATAACTCATGTTTATATAGCACCTTAATGTTTACCAAAATGCTATCTTCACACCCACCCTATGGCATAGTTGGTACAAGTATGATAATGCCCATTTCCAATAGATGAAGAAACTAAGGCACAGAAAGATGAAATTGCTTTGCTGAAACTAACCTAGATAATAAGTAACAGAGCTGAGACTAGAACCCAGGATCACTGGGAGGCAGTATGGAATAGTGGAAAATATAATTACATTGAAATCAGAGGACCTGGCCTCAAATTCTGGCTCTGCCAATTATTGTATTTTTGTAACATTGGCAAAGGCATCTGGGTGGCATAGTGGATAAAGCAGTGGCCTTGGAATCAGGAATATTTTTTTCTTCCTGAGTTCAAATCTGACCTTAGATATATACTAGCTATGGGCAAGTCACTTTGCCCTTTTTGCCTCAGTTTCCTAAACTGTAAAATGAGCTGGAGAAAGAAATGGCAAACTATTCCAGTATATTTTTCAAGAAACTCCCCCCCAAAATGGGGTCATGAAGAGTGGGAAATTAACAATAACATTGTGGAAGGCACTTACTTTCTCTGGATCTCAGTTTCCTCATCTGAAAATGAGGGGGATGTACCAAATGACTTCTGAAGTTCCTTCATGCTCTAAAGCTATAATCATGTACCTAGATCCAGCATCCTTTCCATGACATAATTACTCACTGGACTGCACTCTTACAGACTTTTCCATCATGCCCCTGATATGATAAATTTCTCTCCTTCCCTCTCTCTCTCTCTCTCTCTCTCTCTCTCTCTCTCTCTCTCTCTCTCTCTCTCTCTCACACACACACACACACACACACACACACACACACACACTCTCTCCAGCCTTCTTTTATGCCCTGAGTGGAGCCTGTCTTTTATTTTGCTTGGATTTGCACTCCCAGAAGCTAGTATAGTGCCGGGTACATAGAAAGTACTTAATAAAGGCTTGTTGATTAACTCTATATCCTATGAACCCACCTCTGTGCCAGTCAGCATCACAGTGTCCACCATTGATCTTGTCAACGTGTTTTCATTCAGAATCATCATCTCTTCCTTATCTCTTTTATGTATAAGTACCCATAATCCTGATATTGTTCCTCCATTAGTCAGGTCAGGACTAGGATAGACATTCATGAACTATCCAGAACTATAAGGATGTGCATTTTCCCTCTGCAGGAAAACAAAGGCAAACAACCAGGATTATGGTTGGATGGGGATGTGATTTTGTCACTTGTGAGACCGTATTTGGCAGATCGATATCTTAGCCACATAACCCTTTACTTCAGGACCCAAACATGATGCCAGATAGATAGTCTTCAGTAGTTCTGTGTTGACTGGATTGGGTAAATGTTTTCTTGTTTACTCTAACAGGAAACTAAGATATCATTTGACCGGGAGACACCTCACTTGTTAATAGAAGACCTTTCTCTTCCAAATAACAAATCATTTTCCTCTTCTATGGCCTGCAGAGCATGTGTCTGTTGTAACTGAGATTTTGCTCAGGACCACATCCCCATGAGTTATCACTAGTTTCATTAGATTAATGACTACTCAGCCACCAGCAGCATAACAGATGGGACATTTCCTTTTGTACTTGAGTTCAGTAGCAGTGAGAAGAGGCACACCTCTGAGTAGGAAGAAAGAATGAATGTGAAGCTAATAGGAAGAAATCAATGGTTTCTTACTGGGTTTTGTAGAAGCAACAAGGAGTCAGATTTCTAAGGTCCTAGCAACAGAAACTAAATACCACTCACTGTATTGGCAGTTCAAATTTCTACCAATAGAACCCAGGAGACATTGTTGAATGAAAGAGCTCCTGACATAGAGTCAGAAGCCCTGAGTTCCAGTCCTGAGCCTATTCACCAAATTGTGACCCTGGGCAAGTTATTTCACACCCCACCGCTGAACCACAGTTAAAGTCTGTTTAAAGGGGGATAACAATGGTACTTGTACTACTAACCTCATGGGACTATTGTAAGGAAAACACTTTCCCAAAACACATTATTTTATACATACTTATAAACATACATATTATTTCCCCCAGTAGAATATAAGCTCCTTGAGTACAGGAAATTAGGGGGGGTGTCTAATATATGATATGTAAGTACTATGATTAATAACTCAAATTTTTATCATGTCTTAAGTCCTACAAAACAACAATCCTGTGAAGTAGGTCATATGACAAGTTACTCTATTTTTTCCAGGAATCTAGCCAGGGAGCATTATAGACCTTAAATGAACATCTAGGGCAGTAAGGGTGAGTAAAAATGAATTGATGTTTGGTTCTTTTTGAGATCTTTTACCTCCTTGGAAGTTATCCTAGTGAGTCAGGGAAGATTTAAAGATAAGAGGGTAACATATATCTTGCCACTGGGACCCATTCCCCTTTATCTGATTAGAAAAGATGAAAGGTGGACAGCAGAGAACACTTCCCAGTTCCTCCATTTAAGAAGGGCACCCTTATGGGCAGTTAGGTGGCACCGTGAATAGAGCACCAGCCCTGGAGTCAGGAGGACCTGAGTTCAAATCCAGCCTCAGACACTTAACACAAAAACTAGCCACAGTCAATTAATCCCAATTGCCATACCTCCCCCCCTCCAAATAGCAAAAAAAAGGGCAACCATCTCATCACTTCCCACCCTGCTGTACTCCTCTGGACTTCTCTTGCCCCCATTTCCCTTCCTTATGCTTCCCCTCTCTATTTTTTTTTCTGTTTCTGCAGTGCTTAGCACAGTTTCTAGCAGATATTAGGTGCTTAATAAATGTTTAGCATGATCACACATAGGTATAAAAAGAACCACTTCTGTGTATATGTTTGTGCATTTTTTCCCTAAAGGTATACATGCAATGTCATCATGAATCATGCATGGGTTCATTCCCATCTGACTTAATATTCACAAGTCTTGGGCATTCATCAGTATAGAGGTTTTTACTGTTGGTTGCCTCTGTGCTATCTCTCACAGAAGATGATCCTACTGGCCCCAAAGGACATTCACCTCAACTTGTCAGGGAATTTAGCACCAAAAACAATAGTAACCAACAACTGTAAATGAATTCCAGGAAAGCATCCCTCCACTGCACTGTTCTATGATCTATCAGACTGTTAGTAGAGAATGACATATTTTCCAAAAATAAAATGTTTTGTGAATACTCTAATAATTTAGTGGCAGGTTAGAGGGCATCCAGGATGGTGAGGGGTCTCAGTTCCATGCCATTAAAAGAGCACTTAAAGGACTTAAGGGTGTTTATGCCATAGAAGAGAATTACAGAGACCTGATCACTTCCTTGAGATATTTAAAGGGATGTCACATGGAATTGTTGTGAGTTCTTTCTCTCCTTCCTAAAATAGTCACAAACAGAATGGATAGACATCTCTTCCCCTCTCCCTGCACCAGTAGAACATAAGCTCCTTGAGGTCAGGGTCTGCTTTGTATTTTGCCTTTGTATTTCCAGCACCTAGGACAGTGCTTTGTTGATAACATATACAGTGTATGTTTAAAAACACTTGCTGAACTATATAAGAATAATAACAATGAAGTGCATGTCTCTATAGAACTTTGATGCTTATAAAGCATTCTCCTCACAACAACCATACTGTGGTATAGGAAAGCCAAGTATCATTCGTCCAATTTTATCCTCAATGAAGAAATTACAGCTCAGAGAAGTGATTTGCCCAAGGTCACACAGTAAAGAAGCAGGAGATCCATGACTCAAAGTCAAGTCCTCTGACTGCAAATGCAGTGCTATCCACCCTCCACAGCAAGTAAAGTCTATGAAACTGGTGTCTTTCCATCTTTTTGTTGATTTGACTTGAAATAATGTCTTTCACCCCCATAATGGGAATTAATGAATGTAGCAGGCAAATTCCTAGTTCTTCACACTGGACCTCCATAGCACACTGATGATGTCAGTCCACAAGGATAAATAAAAACAGATAATTTCTTGTTTTTGAGGCAGCAGAAGGAGAAGATCAAGATTTAAATGGAAGAAATGGCAAAAGGATTAAAATAGAAAACAGGCCAGGAATTCTGAAAATGAACTTATCAGGGAGGGAACTGACAAGGTAGTCATCCAGAGACAGGCAACCAAGATGATGAAGATGATGATGAAGATGATGACAGTGATATAATACTTTGAGATTAACAATGTTTTACAAGTGGTATTTCATTTTATCCTCACAACAATCCTGGGACATTGGTGATATTACTATTTTTTATATTATTTACAGGGGAGGAAATTGATGCAAATAGGTGACTTGCCCAGGGTCACACAGCTAAGAAGTGTCTGAGGCTGGTGCCAGCTTTGAATTCAGAACTTCCTGACTCCAAGTCAAATATTCTATCTACTAAACCAACTAGATGCCTCCTCAGCTAATGAACAAGAGACTATAGTATATGACTAATGGCTCGAGGAAATGGCTATGTTTTACCTAGTGAAGATTTAAGGCTACAATCAATGGGCTCAAATACCTCCAGGGCTATACTGTGAAATTTCCATTAAAGCTCTCCCATGAAATGCCTTGACTTGGTATGGAGGTCGTGCTAGGTTTTCAAAGATTCTGCGAATGAAACTCAAATTCTCATTGGTCTTCCACTAAGCTGAAAAGGTCTTAAATACCAACCTAGCAATGAACTCTATGCCAACAGCTAAATTGGACCCACTAAGTAAGGGAAGCTTATTACCAGGTGATGAACTTTACAGACACATCAATATAAAAATGAATTCATAATAAATAAAAGAGTCCCAGACTGCATCAATAAAGAGAATATTCAAGCCACTGAACTCGTATATCTTCAGAAGTACCAAAGTCATATAGAAGAAGGAGTCTATTCCATGAGGGCTCCATAGGGCAGAAGTAGGACCAATAGGTGGAAGGCAGAAGAAATAAGATTTGGGCTGAACATAAAGATAAACTTTCTAGTCAACAAGGTGTGAAAAAAATGGAATGGATTTCCATGTTTCCCTTCTTCAGAAGTATTCAAAGAGAGGACCTGGGTGGTCACAGAATGGTCTCTTCTCTAGGATATAGTAGAAAGAATTCATAAATCAGGCAAGGGTTTGGACTAGGTTACCATAAGCTATCCTTCATTTCTGAAAAGTTGTTCTCATGACTGAGTAGGGCTCACAGTTTTGCCAAAGATCAACTCCTATGGAGCCTCAACTGGGTATGGACAAACAAAAGTTTTGCTCAGAATTATTTTTGTCATGTCCTGCTCAGGATACACATTGCTCTGATCCTAAAAGTATCTACGAAGGGGAAAAATGTTTTTAAAAAGCTTCAGATTTCTTTTGTTCCCAAATGTTTCATTAATTGAGCTTACCAATGCCCTGTAAAGGAGAAAAAACGTGTTATATAGGATTCTACTGTATGTCTTAGGACTGGATCCCAAATAATAGCAATGATTCGTATTTATATAGCATTTCAAAGTTTGTAAAAATGTTTTCCCTAGTGGTATAGGAAGGTAGCATAGTACAGTCAAGAAAGAACAGGATTTGAAGTCAGAAGACATGAGTTCAAATCCAGGTTCTTCCACTTATGTCCCATGTGCCTTTTGGTGAGTTACTTAATCTCTCTTCTCTGAAATTTCCTTAATCTGTCAAATGAGAGGTAGATAATAAATGTACATATAATATATGACCTGTGAGGTCATTCAAGCTCTGAACTATGCCCCTATGATCATATAAGTAAAAGCACAATGAAATTAGGAGTCACTAGACCTAAATTTGAGCCCCAGCTCAGTCATTTACTGGCCATGTGAACACCAGCAAGTCATAACTTCTATGGGCCTCAGTTCCCTCATCTATGAAATGGGGATAATAATATTTATAACAGCTATAACTCAGAAAGGTGGTGTGAAGATCACATTAGAGGAATCCAATTCTCTAATATACTTATCATGTAATGCTATGCATCATTATTTAGTCTTCCTACTAGACTATGAGTTCCTTGAGGGGAGAAACACTCTACTATTGTATTTTCCAAGTACCTGGCAAAGTGTTCTGCAAATAGTGGACATTTAATATAGTGGATATTTATCTAATGAATGCACAAATGAAGAATGAGTATAAAATGCTTTTCAAACCTCCAAGTGCTATAGAAATTAAAATTATTATTCAAATAATGATAATGATAAATGTGATGACCATGAAAGCACAATCAGTCAACACGTCTTTATTAACCCCCCTACCATATGCCAGCAATGTGCAACAAATGCAAAGGGGACATAAAGACAAAAATAAAACAGTCCTTGCCTTCAGGGAGCTTACATTCCATAAGACAAAACAATACGGTCATATATAACTAGAAAGCCCTGAGGAAAGGAGGCAATGTTTCTATGAGTTTTGACATGTAGCCCAAGCAAACTGAGGATTTCCCCATTCTGGTAGACAAGTCAGATTCCCCAGAGCTAGGCTGGCTATATATCTTACTCCAGTCTACCCTTGAAGGACAATGGGGTAACTTTCTCTAAAGCCATTGGTTCAAGCTCCCACCAATGTGCTTCCTCACAAGACTATCAGTTAAGAATCAGTTTAGTCAACCAGCCTTAAGCAGCTTTTTTGAAAGGAATATTCACTAAAGTTGTACAGAAAGAATATTTGGAACCAAACACCCTCCCAAAAGTCTGTGTTACAATCTCCCACAAGAACATACAGAGTCCAGTGGATAGTGGATTTAAGCTAAGAGAGGACATGTGACAAAAAGGTTACTTATAGCTCCTGGTTGCTGGAAGTTCTATTTTCCTATTTTTTTCCTAAATTTCCTATTTCCTAAGCTCTTTTTAAACATGATGTATTATTTTTGCTGTCTCTTTATAAAGGCATGGATCCAGTCTGTCCTTGGCTCCTGATGATTCAGACACTACCAAGAGCTGATTTGAGAACACTGTTTAGGACACTGATGGGAAGATGAGAAGTCTTAACATCATCTGGACCCTTCAAAGGTTCAAAAAGAGAAGGAAAAAGAAAGCTAGCCAAAGCTGAGGCTTCTCTTCCCCCAGCCCCAGGAGATTCCTCCTAAAGCTCAGTGGTATACTAAGAAGTCAGACACTCCATTTTGGAGGTTGGTTCACTCAAGTGTCCCTTATACATAACCCAGAAAATGTAACAAAATTCCATAGAATCATTTCACTTCATGAAATGATTTTCAAAGACTTTTAGCACTTGGTCTAAGGTCTTTTGAAGGACTGATTCAAATATGTACTCGCACAGGTAAGGTATAAATCTAAAATGGGGCGGGGTGGTTTAGACCCCACACAGAGAAACAAATTAGAGATTTTAAGATAGAGAGGTGAGAAGGAAGTGCATCCAGACATGGGAAAAGCCATGTAAATGCAGTTGAGATGAAAGATGGGATGCTATACATGAGAAACAGTAAGAAGGCCAGTTGGCAAAGTGAAGAAGATATGAAGATAAATAATATATAATAAAGCTAGAAAGGTAGTTTAGAGCCAGATTATGGAAGGGTTGAAACAACAAACACAAAGATCTGTATTTGATCTTGGAGGTCAGTGAGAGCCACTGGGGCATATTGAGTAGTGAAATGACACAGTTGTAGCCATGCTTTATGGCTATCACTTTGCTAGCTGTATGGAAAATAGACTGGAGAGGGGAGAGACTTAAGGGACACTATCCAGTACTGTAGATAATGATAACTCAAATTTATGCCTCACTTAAATTTTACAATGCACTTGATCAAAAACCCCATGAAGTAGGCAGTATGATTATTATTGTCTTTGACAAATAAGAAAACTGGGACTAAATGAAATGATTTGACCAAAGTCACACAGTAGAAAGCGGCAGAGACTGACTTAGGGCAGTCTGGATTAAACAAATAACTGGAATAAATTTTTGAAGCACTTTATATATCACATTTTAGTCTCATGTCAACCCTGTGAGGTAGGTAACACAGGCATTATCATCCACATTTAACAAAGGGAGAAACAGAGGCTTAAAGAGGGTGCTGATTTCCAATCAAACAATTAGTATCAGAAGTGAGATTCAAATTCAACCCTTCCTCATGGCAAATCCAGCATTCTATCCATTGTATCAGGCTGCCACTCTCCCCCTGCCCTACCTACCCTACTTGACTTTAATGCATGACCTTTTTCGACTTATTTTTTTTTTCAATTTCCATCTGTGATCTTATACTGTAAGATCTCCAGGGAAGGACTCTTATCTTATCTCTGCCTTAAATACTGTAAGGCCCCCTAGCAGCTTTGTGATATGCTATAAATAATGAACAATATTAATAAGATTAGACATTAGTGGGAATGAAATGGTGGGGGTAGAGGTGGACTAAATACAACAAATGTGCTTTGGGAGCACTGATCTCAATTTTATTGATTGCCTCTGAAGCAATTAGCCAGCAGGAAAAGCCTTCCTGTCACATGGGACTAACCTATGTGCTTAGTTTCTCAAATCCTGCAGAACAGTCTTCATTTTTGTTTTTAAAGGTAGCCTGAGCTGGCTTAAAACCCCTTCCTGGAAGCAAAGGGAGAGGAACATAGATGATAAACTTTGGGCCTTTGGCAACTATACTAGCATGCCTCCAAATCATGTAAGATTTGTAAGATCTAGTTACCCTAGATTTTGGGGAAGTAAATCTCAAAGAGTTCAGAGAAAGTAGTAAGACCCCTTATACTAATATTATGCAAAGAAATTCAGCCCAGGATTAATGGAAAACTCATGAGGATGAAATTCTGAACAAAGAAAGAAGACTGATGAAAAGAAAAAGGGGGAATTTTCTATAAAGAATGATGTGGATGCATAGGGAACTCACTCATCCACCAAATTAGATTTTTTAAAATTTATTTATTTTTAGTTTTTGGCATTCACTTTTTTGAGATTTTGAGTTCTAAATTATTCCCCCTCTCACCTCTCCTCTGTCCCCAAGATGGCATGCAATCTGAAAAAGGCTATACATGTATGGGTGCAATTCTTTGTTAGCAATGTGTGCTACTTACTCACACTGTGCACCTCTCCATTGCCCTGCAGGTAACCTACCATTTTATTATTCAGATATTTCTGGACTTGATGCAATAAGCAGAGTACCATTCTAAAACAGGAGCATCTCAGTTATTTCTCCATTTAGAAGGATTCTCTTTTGCATTTGGATTCTGTACTGGACATCCTCCTTGACAGTGATAAACACCTTCAGTAAATGTTTTCCATTTTATGTTTTGCTTCACATTAACAACCATGAGGTCATCAAAGAAAATTATCTCAGTTGTTATATCTTTAAAGGAATCATTTTGACATATATATGTACTTTGTTGAACCAAATTAGATTTTTAAGACACGTATAGAAGATGGAAACAATAGTAGGTAACAGAAGATGATTATATAAGTATGGCACAGTCTAGTAAGAATAATGTCAAGAGTTCTAAAGCTTAGAATGATCTGGGACAGCTAAATAAATTTCATAATAGCCAGAAGAAGTTGTTTTGTTTTGGGGGTTTTGGTTATATTTTCAGAGAAGTGGGCGTTCAGGACCATTGCTGAGGGAGGATGGTATGGAAAACTAAGAATGAAGAGAAGTCAGAACTGCTCAACCCTTACTTGTTTCTATACCAAGGACAGTGATCTCTGACCTGGAAAGGACAAAACAAAAAACAGGGAATTAGAGCCCAAAGATAAGTAAAGAAATGGCAAGTGAGCTCCTGGTTGTATGTGAACCAGATAAACAGCCTCTGAAGAACTACATCACAACATGCGAAAATAGCTGCCTTTATTGAACCACTTTCAGCGGTCTTTGAAAGATCATGGAGACCTACAGAGAAAAAACTGATGGCTCCTGAATACAGATGGAAGCATACTTTTTAAAACTTTCTTTAGTAGTCTTGTTTTTTTGGTCTGTATTTTCTTTTGCAACATGGTTAATATGGACATGTTTTGTAAGACTGCATATGTATAATCTGTACAAAATCACTTGCCTTTTCAAAGCGAAGGAGGGAGAGAACTTGGAATTCAAAAATTTTAAAAATGAATGTTAAAAAGTCTTATTTATATGTAATTGAAAAAAGATTAAATATAAAAAAGAAAGATCATGAAGAGAGGTACAACAGGACAACAAAAAAATGTTGTCCTGATTTTTCAAAGAAACAAAAGAATGCAGCCTTCATGCTATCTGCCAGTGAACCCAAATCCAATCCCTGGAATGAAGGGTCAAGCATGGATTTGCAGGACACTCTGTTGGAGAATTTCTTCCAAGTTGACTTAGAACCATCTGCATCTGGCCATTGAACTAGTTCTGATCCACCTACTCCATCTTTTTTACCTAAGAATAGCATCAGATATTTTATCAGAGACTGCTAAAATCTGGGTAAACTCTAATTCAAGCATTCCATACACCTGTCATTTTAATAGGGTTAGGGCATGGACCTGTGATTGGGAGGGAGAACCCCCAGGGGAGGAAATTCATTTACATCAAAGCAGGTCAGCATCTTTTTTGCAACTTAGTTTAAGAGAATTATCCAGATGAGAGTTGTCAAACACAAGGATTGCATGTCAACTCCCCAATATAACTTGAGTCAGATTAAAATATAATTTTGAAATATTTAACAAACTAAATAAAAAGTACAATAAAACAGAGCTAACATTTCATATTAAAACTAAGTTCGTATGTGGTCAGCAGGGACCCTCCTGTATGGATTAGTGGGTCCTGTTTCTATTTGAGTTTGTGACCAGTAGTCACAATCTCATGGTCTTCTAAATCCTTGGGTGCAGCTTTTAAACCAGGTCCAAATTTTACAGGACAAATTCTTTTATTAAGGGGATTTGTCAAAAAGCCATGCTTGAGGGCCTAGAGGGTCACATGTGGCCTCAAGGCTGCAGGTTCCCCACCCTGGTAGGATATCACGAGAATAAGTAATTTGCCTATGGCCTTAGAGGCCTGATTGGAATCTGGCTCTCAGTTTGAAGACTCTTTTCTATTTCCTTCATATATGTATGTGTGTATGTATATGTGCAAATATATATTGTGTGTATACATATATATATATATTTATGTGTAAATATATATAAAATCAGAACCTATCTGCAATCCCATGGCACCTTTCTAGTTTCCTAAGCCTCAGAAATAGTATCAACCAGTTCTTTTAGGGACCTGAGCCATAAATTAAGTTGAATTGATCAAGGGTGTCTGAGAACTCACTTACTGGTTACCTGAGTGTACTTCAGTGAACACACACACATGCACACACACACACACACACACACACACACACACACACACACACACGCACACATGCATACACACACCTCTGTGGGGTCCACAAACTCATTCAACTTAATCATGACACACACAATTTGCCCTATGAAGGAAAGAATTACATTTTGATAAGTAAAATATTCCCTAAGAATTCAATTCAAACAACATTTATTAAGCACCTACTGCTTCCAAAGGACCGGACTATATATTACTCAAACCCTGTTCTCAAAAGCTTACAGAATAGAAGATGCAGAGAGAGGGAAAAGAGAAGGAAAGATACTTGTACACAAAGGAAAATGAGAAAAACACAAAAAAGAAGCCTAGCCAAAGTATTCTGAGAATTCTGAGGCAGGAAAAATCACTTTCATCTGGAAGAGTCAGGGAAGGCTTCATGGAGGGGGCAGCACCAGAACTAGAAGTGAAAAGAGAGGATTTCAACAAACAAAACTTGGGAAGAGAGAGATAGGAGAACTCAATGATTCATTCCAGTCTTCATGGACAGTGTGATCAAAGGCACAGAGAAGGGAGAGCATATGACAAAACAATGATTAGTCAACTAGACAGTTCACTGATAACAGCCTTCATACTGTATTTCAGTGCCTTTAGTTGTTGGATTTTTTTTTCACCCTTTCATTCCAGGGGAAAATCAAGACATGGTTCCAGTAAAAGGTATCAAAGTTTTCTTTTTTTTTAATTCCCTGCATAAGAAACCCATCCATTTGAATGTCCAGAACACAATTTTCCAAGAATTCAGGTTTTTTACAGTCAATGACAGACAGCAGAAACAGTAGCTGTCTCTGGTACTGAAATGAATGCTTTCAGTTTCCAAATGGTTTATGATTAGTGTTCTTGAACCACTATAGTATAGTGCTTTGAATTCTATTAAGAAGATTCAAAAAGGAAAAAAAAAGAAAGATAAAAGAAAGGAATGGTATAACCCCATTTTGCCAATCCAGAGTACAAGTAACATATTTCAGCTAGATGGGCCAGTGGCTTGAGTACTAGGCCTGGAGTCAGGAAGACCCGAGTTCAAATGTGACATTTGACACTCATTAACTATGTGACCATAGGCAAGTAACAATCTCAGTTTTCTCATCTGTAAAACAGGGATAATAATAGCACTGACCTTCCAGTATTGTTGTGAGGATCAAATGAACTCATAATTATAAATCACTTAGCACAGGGCCTGGCATATAGTGACATATTAATACTAGTTATTATAATAATAATTATTATTACACTAATGTAACTGAAAAGTAATCTGAGGCATACCCAAATATATGCTAAAAGTTCTCTCAATGTTTTAAAAGAGCTCTTGCCCAAGTTCAAAGTCCATTCTGAAGTTAGCCTATTAGAAATTACATATATTTAGTTATGAATCTACAACTCCCAAGTTTAATTCACATTTAATTCAATTCAACATTAATCAATTAATCAATTCAACATAATCAAGCACTTGTTATGTATAAGGCACTGCACTAGGCAGGGAGAACATAAAAACAAAAGCAAAATAATGCCTCCTCTCAAGAATCTTGCATTCTGTGGAAAAGAGGGTGGGGACAAGATATAATATATGAATACAAATAATTAAATATCGTATATTATAAAGTAATACAAAGTAATTTCCAGTGGGAAGAAGTCCAAATTACTTTGAAGAAAAAGAGCAAGATCAGGAAAAATAGATAAGAGATGGCCTCCAAGCTACATGTTAAGCTAAGGATTATTTTTTTTATTTTAATTTCATTTACTTTTTAACTAATAAAATTTTATTTTTCCTCCCAATTCCCTTTCCCATTGAGAATTTTAACAAAAATAAAACCTTAGAATATATATCTTGTATGAACAGAAGCTGAGATACTGAAGATGCAAAGATGAGGGGGGAGTTGGTTGCAGACATGGAAGAACTCGTGCAAAGGATCTGAGACTGAAGGTGAGATGTCATATACCAAGAACAGCAAGCATGCTGGTTTTACAGGAATGGAGCAAGTCTGAAGGGGACTGATAAGCAATAAGTGGTCCTATAAGCAAATAGTACATCCTCAAGCAAATATTAGGGAGCAAAATAAATCTAGGTTCTAGCTGTCTCTCCCACTGACTCCTTGCAGGGCATTGGGCATGTCATTACTTCTTGCTTCCTTAGCCTCTTTTAGTAGCATGCACTGGGCTGTAGCAATATCTAAGGCCATAGATAACAACTCTAGGAATGAATCTGTAGGGAAGCCAAGTTATACTCCAATTAGAAACAGGGCTGATACCAAGGAGATCAGCCTGAGAAGTACAAAAGCTGAGGCATCATTGCTTGACAGCAAAGCCAAGGATTTTAATAACCCAGAGAATGGAGGCAGGAGTCCAAATAAGAATATTACTAAATTTGAAATCAGAATGCCTAGATTAGATTTCCAGCTTTGCTACTTATTACCTTGTGATTTGGGGTAAGTCACAATGTCTCTGGGCTTAAAATGAGAAGACTGCACTAAATGGTCCCTACATTCCATTGCAGCTCTTCATCCATGATTCCCCTCCACCCCCCAGCTTTGTAGGGTAGGCAGACAAGCATTACTTCCACTTTAGAGAAGAAAATGGGACTTAGAAAGTTTAGGTCTCTTCCAGGATCTCCCTGGGGAATAAGCATAAGAACTGGAATTTCAACCCAGATCTCTCCTGATTCCAAAGTCAGTACTCTGAGATCTAATAGAGCTTCTAGAATTTGCCTTCTTGTTGTCCTGACTCTGCCTTTATGCCTATACCAAGGGTGGGGAACCTGAGGCCTCAATGCCACGTGTGGCCCTTTAGGTCCTCAGGTGTGGCCCTTTGGCTGAATCCAAACTTCACAGAACAAATTCCTTTAGTAAAAGGATAAAAGATAAAAGGGTTTGTTCTGTAAAACGTGGACTTAGTTGAAAGGCTGGACCCAAGGTCCTAGAAGACCACATGTGGCCTCAAGGCCACAGTGTCCCACCCCTGACCCATACCATTCATGCATCTTTGCTTAATAAAATAAATACACTGCAGCTGGAGCAATAACTGAACTTGTAGCATCAACCATTCATCCCAGTTACAACCACCACTCTCAGACTCCTCATTGGTAAAACAGAAGGCTCGGGGCGGCTAGGGGGCGCAGTGAATAGAGGGTCGGCCCTGGAGTCAGAAGGACCTGAGTTCGGATCCGGCCTCAGACACTTAACATGCACACAAACAAAAAACCTAGCTATGTGACCTTGGGCAAGTTACTTAACCCTAACTGCCCTCCAAAAAGCAAAAAACAAAAAAAACAAAACACAAAAAACAGAAGGCTCACCAAATGAGCTTTAATGTCCCATCCAATCGTAACATGCTATGACTTGGGCATAAAATGCTAGTCCTGATTAGGACTTGAAACATACAGAAAAATCAGCCAGAGCACTAGCTACACAAATCATAAGAATCCTTCCCCTTATCAGAGATTTCTTAAAAGACACCTTCAACTTCAGGACCACAAAGATTCAAAATACAGATTAAGGCATGGAGCCTTTGGCATTGACATATTTAATGAAACTCTCTTCTAAAGGTGTTTTTATTTAAAGGGTGCTTCAGGGCAAAAATTACTATCTCCAGTGGGCACACTCACCTTGGCAACATTTTAACTGGAATACAATCACTTGCCTTTTTGAGTCTGGCATTTCACCCTCAACCGGATAATGTCTGAATTACCTCTAATTTAGCAAATACAAAGAAATGGATAATCTGGCAGATACTTCTCAATACATGTCAGAGACAAGGATTCTCCCACGAGAATATGATGTTCATAAAAGTAATTTTCCTATTCATGCTGTTGAGAGGTTTCCATCACAGTTCTGATCATGTGGCTATCTCTGTAAAAACAGATTACAACATCTGGACTTGCAATATCTCTGGAACTCGGTAGGATCAAGAAATTAACCCACACTCTGAACAAAAAAAAAAAAAAAACGAATGACTAAAACACTAATGATTTCTGTCATTCTTTTTTGTGGTCCCTGGAAATATACTTTTATGTGCTAGTGTTTTCTCAATGACCTTCATTCATTCTTTTTTTTTTTTTCAAATGTCTAGAAATCACTTACTTCTTATAGAACACCATACTAAGTACAGGAGGAAAATACAAAGATTAGGTAAGTCAAAATCTCTGCCCTCACTCCTAGGATGGCCACTTGGTGATGGATTATCTGGTCATAACAACCCATGAAACAAAGAAAATTAAAATTGTCGCAGTCCTAAGCAATATCTTTCCACTACTGCAGTGATAATAACAAAGTAAAGAAAAGGGGGGCAGAGGATTCTAAGAATCTTAAAGTTGTTAGATTGTCTATAAATATTAACTTAGTTGTAGACACTCTAAATGTGAGATTCTTGTCCATTAACCAACAAGTGAACATATGCCTGGATAAATTCAATCATATCAATTTTAATATTCTCATGGAGCTTACAGCTGACAAGATAAGACACCAACACAGAAAACTATCATTTATAATATTACATGATGAATGCATTATCAAAATTCCAAACAAAATGCTAAGTGAGATCCAAAGGGAAAGGCCATTATGGACCAGAGGGATCAGGAAAGGAGTTTCATGGAAGAGGTAGTATCTGTGCTGGACTTTAAGGACTGGGAAGGAATTTAGTTTAAAAAAAGGGGGAAAGGAAAGGACACTCCAGGCACACACACACACACACACACACACACACACACACGCATACACAAATATTGTGAGTAAATAAACAGAGAGAGGGAAACATAACTAGGGATGCAGGGAGTAGCCTAGGTTGGCTAAAGTATATAATACAAGGGAGGACCTGGAAGGGGGGGCATACTGCTACTAAGAGGCTGATGCTGGTGGATCACTTGAGCTCAGGAGTTCTGAGCTGCAGTATGCTGTCAATTGTGTGTGAGCACAGACAACACCAATATGGTGAGTCCCAGAGAGTCAGGGGCCACAATGAGCAAGTGCCAATCCACAATGAGATATGGTCCATGAGTGGCTACTTCAACTCCAGCCTGGGTAAGATAGAGCGACCCAATATCAAACAAACAAACAAAAAACTGGAAGGAGGGAAAGGATAGAAGTAAGATGATCCTAGGGAGTATGAGGTGGTGTCAGATTGTGGAGAGCTCTGAACACAGAGTTTCAATGTCTTTCAAAGTATAGGCATCAGCATTCAACTGAAGATTTTTATGCTGTTTAACTACAGGAGGTGAAGGCTGATTGTTTAAGGGAATTCACAGTCAAACCAGGAGTAGGATTTAATTGGTAAATGAAGCATGAAAGCAAAATGCTACATATATACTGTGTTAAATAGAGCTGTGGTTCTGTTGAGATAGTAAGACACACATCAGTGTGGTTCAGTGGAAAGATTGCTAGGTTTGACATCAGAGGGCCTAGGTTCAAATCTCAGCTCTTCCATTTAAAATGTAATATCTGTGGGACCTTTGGCAAGTAACCTGACCTTTCTGGGCCTCCGTTTCTTCATCTGTAAAATAAAAAAGTTGGATTCAATGAGCTCTGAGATCCCTTTAAGCTCTATAACTAGGGTCCTATGGTCTTTGTGTTCTAACAGAATAGGAAACACACATGCTGTGATGCTACAAGGGTTAAAAATGATATTCATCACATTATTTCTTAGAAAGTAGGAAGAAAGGGAACCCAAATGAAGGGACTAAAGTAAAGGCTTTTTCCTGTCATGTTTTCCTCTATCCATCTTGCCACTCACCTCAGGGGTTGGGTAACTGAGGGTTTGCCAGGCTATCTGATGACCTATAACAATAACATGCCCTTAGGTGCTTATTTGACCAAGACAGCATCCAAATCTTACAATATTGCAAGAATTTGCAGCTGAATGTTGATCATAACTTGTTCCATCCTTCTCTTCCCACTTCTCCAGTGGCTGGCACCAAATTGGAGGGGCAAGTAAATGAGTGAGAGAGATTATAAAAGCAAGCCTTTGCCTGAAAGGCAAACTGTATTCAATATGCCCCACATGTTTTTTTAAATGCCTACTTTCCTAAAGAAGGTGGGATTTTAGTTAGGACTTGAAAGTCAGTGAAGTCAGCAGATGGAATTGAGGGAGGAGGGTGTTCTGGGCATGGGGGACAGCCAGAGAAAACGTCCAGAGTAGAGAGATGGAGTCTTGTTCATGAACAGCCAGGAGGATAGTGTGTTACTGGACTGAAGATTATGTATCAGGGAGTAAGGTATAAGAAGACTGGAAAGGAAAGAGGAGGCTAGGTTCAAAGGGCTTTGAACACCAAGCAGAGAATTTTGTATTTGATCCTGGGGGCAATACCCAGTGGAGTTTATTGGGGGGGTGGCATTGGATGGGGGAAAGGATATAGCCTGACCTGCCGGTGCTCTAGGAAAATCACTTTATTGGCTGAATGGAGGATGAGCTAGAGTGGGGAGTGAGTTAAGGCAGGCAGACCCACGCGCAGCTATTACAATAATCAGGCGTAAGGTGAGGAATGGCTGACTAGAGTGGTGGCAGTGTCAGAAGAGAGAAGAGGCATTTTCGAGAAATGTTATAAAGGTGAAAGTGACAGACCCAGGCAATGTATTGGATGTGGGGGAGAGGGCAGGGGGAGAGGACAAGGAGAGATAGTGAGGAATACAAGATGACTCCTCAGGTTGAAAGCCTGAAGGACTGGGGGGATGAGTTTAGAAAAAAAAAAAGAGAACAATCTCCTACCATTCCAGCAGAATTAAAGGAAAAAGAATTTTCTTTCATTATCCAAATTAGGAAATCTGGAGAAATCTCAATACTTCCACATACATACAGGCTAGAAAGAAACCAGGGGCACCAAAAGTAGATGGGCTGTCAGTCTATTAGAGAGTAAGAGAATCCCCAAGGTGGGAAGTTGCGGGGAGGAGGTGATGAGGAATCAACTATAAGGACTATTATCCTTCTCATTTGGGACATTTCTTTACACATGCACAAGTGAAATCTCTGGCCATCTGCCTTCCTGGTTCAGGGGCAAGTAAAGGCATAGATCATAATAAGGAAAGTAATCTTATCTGTACTTCAGATCAGTCTTGGCCCAGAATCAGTCATGGAATACATATTTGCAATAATGTGCTGTTACTAATCATGGGGACAGAATTGTTCAGTGTTTCAAACTAGTCCATTAAATGAGTGGATTGAACTTGATGCTTTCTAAAATTATTTTCTCTCTAAATTAGGCGTTCTTAATCTTTTTTTTTTTTATCCTGGATCCCTTTTGACAGTCTAATGAAAGCTTTGGACCCTTTCTCAGAATAAAGTTTTTAAATGCATAAAACAAAATGCATGGCATTACAGAGAAAATAAATTATGTTAAAACATAGTTTTCAAAATAATTTTTTAAGTAAGTTCATAGATCCCAAGTCAAGAACCTTTGCTGTCTAAATCCTACAGGTCATATGAACTGAAGGAAAGGCCAGCTGCATTAGTGCAATATCTAAATAAAGCAATGTCTTTAAAAAAAAACCAGTTTCATTTTATTTTCAGCTCCTTAAAGTAACTCCAACTAAACTAAAACAAAAGTGTCACTGCTAGAGGGCCCTAGGGAAAAGTGAGTTAATTAATAGATAAGGATGATTTAAATGCCATTCCAAATGTTTATCTGCAAAGTGGAGCTTCCCAAACCTTGGAATATTTGTTCTTCTTTGTCCTTTAAAGATGTAATCAAGTAGAATGGGGAGCAATGGATTTAAAATCAGAGAACCTGGGTTTATATCCTGACTCTAAGACCTGAATGATTTTTTTTAAAGTTATTTTTCCTCAGCTTCTTCAGCTGTAAAATGATTAAGTCTCAATATATTTTGTATGTCTTAGGTTCCTTTTGTTGTTGTTGTTGCTATTTCAGCAAAATCCAGCTCTATATTGGGGTCCCATTTGGGGTTTTCTTGGCAAAGATACTGAAGTGGTTTGCCATTTCCTTCTCCAGCTCATTACAAATGAGGAAACTGAGGCAAACAGGGTTAAGTGACTTGCCCAGGTGTCTGTATGTGTCTGAGACAAGATTTGAACTCACAAAAATTAGTTTTCCTGACACTAGGCCTAGCATTCCATCCACTGCATTACCTAGCTGAGCTCCCTCATAATCTGTCAAATTATGATCCCATGAAATGTATTTCCCTAGAGGCAAACATAGATCTGAGTTCAAATTCAGCTGTAGACACTTACTAGCTATGTAATCTCAGACAAGCCATTTAATTTCTGTCTGCCTCAGTTTCCTTGACTGTAAAATGAGAATCATAATAACACCTACCTCATAGAGTGGCTGTGAGGATCAAAGGAGAAAGTATTTGCAGTGCACTAAACACATGCTTGGCATAAAGCAGGTACTTAATAATGCTTATTTCCTTCCCCTGTTCCCCTAATAGGACAGAACAGTGGAAACATTACTAAAGTTAAAAGTATGAACATGAGTTCAAATCTAGCTCTGCTAGTTTTTATCTAACCTTGGTTTCTCCTCTGTGGGGTATCTGTTTCTTCCTCCATAAAATAAAAGGGTAAGACTATATGGTGTTAATGGTCCTTTAATGGACCCTTTCAGCCTAATTCTATGATCCTAAAACCAAAACCTTTTTGAAAAATCTTAGTGCAAGGATATCCTCTAAAATCATAGGCTCCAAACTGAAAGTTTAAGGGAAGGGAACAAAACCTACTATGTGTCAGGTACTAAGTAATTTTTAAATTATCTCATTAGATTCTCAACAACCCTGCAAGGTTAAGTGCTGTTACTGACCAATTTTACAATTGGGGAAGTTGGATTTAAGTGACCTGCCCAAGTTCACACAGCTAGTAGGTATTAAGAGGGCAAATTTGAACTTAGGTCTTCCTGACTCCCAGCCCAGAGCTCTAGCCATTGTACCACACCGCTACCTCTATCCTCTCGTATTCCATTTTATAGGAACTCACGACCAGAGATAGAAATGTCACACACGTACATCTATTAAGCAGCAAAACCAAGATGATTGTAATCTAAAACCTAACTTTAACTACATGTGAATAATCACAGTTACTCGATTATTGAATTATTAATTGACGGACATTTATTACAGTCTCAAATCATCCTCTCCCCCTAGCAAGCAGCTGTTTCCCAAGGAGAGAGGGAAATATCAATATGGCTAGAGTGTCTCATGAGTAGGGATCACCATTCAGATAAAGGGCTGAAGAAGTAACACTGTCTTTGTCATATAAAGCTACTGTGGAAAGTAGAGATGTGTGTCTCAACATTTAACATTCATGGGGGTGGTGTTAGGACAAGGAGTAGGATAGTTTGAGTCTCTGGGGCTCTTCTTGAGTGTTGATATACTAGAATTCTGGACAACTAGCAAAAGCCTTTTAAGACATTCTGGTGTCTGGAGGAGAGGGAGAGATGGAGGAGGAGGAGACATCTATAAATATGAGCAGCAGTGAGTTAAGGGGATAATTAGAATGGTGAAAAGAAATACAGTACAGTGAATTGAAAGGAATGCTTCCACTAACAATGAATTTTTCATATATGTTCTCAATCCAGTAAAAATAAGGCAAAAAAAAAACAACCCACTGAATTCTTATGAAATGGGGAACTGAAAGCAAAGGAACAAGGCAGATTGGCTAGGCAGTCAGCTCTCTGTCATATTTCTTTTTGCAAAGAAAGCAGCAAAATGAGAATGAGATTAGGTTTTCTTTGTGTTAAGTGGGGAAAAGAGGATGCTGATTACAAGGGAAGTATTTGACAAGAGAATAGATAGGTTTGAAATAGACAAGGCATGACCTCAAGTCAGCTTCTACCCAGGAGAATGTTAAAAAGTAGTCATCAGAGCAAGGTTGTTTATTTTTATTTAATTTGTTTCACTGACATAAATACACCAATAAATTCAGATGAACCACTTTTGGATAGATTATTCTGGTTAAACCTCCTTAATCTGGAATATAAAACTAGGAGAAATCTGTACACTGTACTATGGATGGTTTATATTGTTTTATCAAGTATTTTTTAAAAACAGATTTTAAATTCTGTTCCTTAGCATTCAAGGCCCTGCATAATCTGACACCAGATGAGCTTTCTGACTATATCAATCCCTTCTGTGTACTTTATTCTCCTACCAAATTGAACCATTCTATGACCACTCCTTGGACTTTTTTATAACCTCCTTTGCCTTTGCACACACTATTTGCTAATGCCTGGGACAGTCTCCTTTTCTTCTCTGTCTATTGAATTCTTACATATCCTTTAAAGCCCAACACAAATGCTACCTCCTCTAGGGAGCCTTCCCTGGTCCCTCTAGTAGATAATGACCTTCCTTCTAAGACCTCACATAGTACTTTTTAAAAATCTCACTAAATACACTGAGGGAAATGATTGTTAATAACCAATGATTTAGAGAGATTCAGATTTCCCCCCTTTTCTTTTACTCTCATTTCAAGACTTCAGTCTCTGGGGGCGGCTAGGTGGCGCAGTGAGTAAGAGCGCCGGCCTCGGAGTTGGGATGACCCGAGATCAGAGCCGGCCTCAGAAAATGAGCACCCACGCATAAATAATGACTAGCCCTGTAACCTTGAGCAAATTACTTAACCCTGATTGCTTTTAAAAACAAAAAAAAAAGACTTCAGTCTCTGAAGACTGAGCTAATCTTCTCCTCTATCCAGACCCTACCCAGGTGGGGCAGCTATTAAGATCTGCTCCGATTTGGATAGGGATATAAATTCTTGGAGTAGATTGCCCAAAACGGGGGCTAACTTAGAAGTAAATGATATAAGCAAAGTTCAGGTCTACCCTCTCATTGTTGTAACCCTCAAGTACAATCTTTTTCTAAAGGGTATACAAGTCATGATCCTGCCACCAGGATTGTCTTTGATGTAAGAAAGAGACAGCCAAATGACCATGATTTTATTAAAATGCTGACGTTATTAATACAATTATTAAATTACCCAGAAATTATGTCTCTTGAACCTTTTAAAACATCATAGCACTTATATGATATTATGTGATATAACTATTTGTATTGGGGGTTTATTGCCATATTAAGCCTGAAAGGTTATATCTAAACCTTTTTTTTACCAACACCCCCCCCCCACATACACACACGCACACAAGGTATTCTGCATTCAGCAGTTGTTTAATAAATGTTTGATGAATGAATTGAATTACATTGAATTTTAAATAATCTATAACTGTCTTAATAAGATTTTACTGCACAACATTCCTGAAATACCAGAAGGCAGCTGGAGGCAGTGCACAGTGTAACTTTATCATGCATATAATATTTTTTTTAATGAAATGAAATCCAACACACATAGCTAAGCATTCAAGAGAAGACAGAAATCAAGCCTTAGCCAGAGAGAAATGGGAGAATATGCAGGAATGTGATGAAGGTGTCACTCTGGGATGGACATTAGAGAATAGATTCAGGCTGGACCCATTTCATTCAGAATCTTTAAGTGAACATGGAAACCAGCTAGCAAGACTCAATTTACTGAGGGCCAAATATCAAGCAATATAAGCCAGATCTATTTTCCCTCAAAAAAGAAGAAAAAAACACAAATCTTCCCCCCCTCTCTCCTCTAAATAATATTCTTGAGATACAAAAAGAAAAATTAGTCATTCATTTGAGACAGTAGGGGACAGATTCTAATAGAAACTCAGACAGATCAAGATGCAATATGCTATTTGCAAAAATATTATGATAAATATATTCTGCTTGCACTGGCCAATGATTTTGCTTATTATGTGGAAAGACAATGACTCTACACTTATTTCATTTCCAATTTCTTAAAGTGCTGATCAGATATTCAACAAAAAGTTAGAAATAGAGTGCTCAGTCTAAATAGAATACAGGAACAGCACACCTTGGCAGGGAATAAGTGGTACCTGATCATTTCATGACTACTGGCTTTTGCCCTGACCACTGTCTCCCCCTAGGCATTCTTCACCTTCCACAACTGCATCCATTTCCTGAGCCCTGCCCACACACACACACACACACACACACACACACACACACACACACACACACACACCCTTCACTTCTTTGCTTTCTACTACTCTACTACCCCCTATTCTGTTCCTTTTGTCTCTTATCCATAGAGTTATAGAATATCAGAGTCAGAAGGGAGCAAAGTACAACCCATACATAATGGAATTTTGTCTACAACATTCCCTCCAAGTGGTCATCCTGCCTATACTCAAAGGCTCCCAGTGAAGACAGCCTTTCAAATACCTGATGACAGATAATCATGTTTCTCTCAAATCGTTTTCTTCTTCAAACCAAACACCCCTAATTCATTCAGTGAAGACTTTTATGGTATGGTTGCCAATCCCTCAACCATTCTGGTTCCACTCTTACAAATGCTCTTGAGCTTATCAATGTCTTCCTGAAGACGATAGCAATTTCCAAAAATAACTCCAGAATGTAGTCTTACCTTAGTGTAGTATAACAGGACCACTAACTCCTTTGTTTTGGACACTTTTCTATTAATACAGTATAAGATTTCATTCTCTACTGTACAACAGAGAATACAATGGAGAGAAGCCATGTGAGCATGAGCTGACCACAGCACACTACAAACAAGGGATCATTTTTTTAATGAGAAAAAGAATGTCATCAAAAATGTATGGGCCAAAAAAAAGTAAAGGATCTACAGGCTGGTCATAAGATAATAATAAGGATTAAATAGTGGCCTGCTCATATTTTCTATTATCTCCATGTCAAGAAAAAATCAAGGAAGGCTCCCATTATGTCAGGAAGATGCACATAGTGAACATATGGAATGGAATCTGAAAAGCATTTATTAAAAGCTGACTATGTGCTGGGAATACAATGAGAAAAAGCAAAATAACAATTCCCATTCTTAAAGAGTTCACATTCTAATTGTGGAAAACATGTAGAAGAGTTCAGCTTCAAGGCTCTGCCAAAAGCCGTTAGAAGCCCTTAGGATGAGGTGTCAAACACATAGTCCACAGGTCCTATGGGGCCCACAGCACTCTAAGTGTGGCAGGAAACAGATTAAAATGTAATTGGAAATATTTAACAAAATAAATTAGAATATAACAAATAAAAATAACATAGATGATGTTAATACATAGTTTTTATAATATGTGCCCACAGGGATCTTTATGTAAAGTTTAGTGGGCCCCATTTCTATTTGGGTTCTACACCACTACTTTAGGATGTATTGTTGGGAAAGGAAAACTCTGGGAGTGTCTCCTGGTGGTCTCTGGACAGGTGAGGCTTTGGACAGCTGATTGCAGAAGAGAAAAAGGGGATGGAGGGCCGTTCCAGCAATTCCATGGGCCTCAAGGTGGGCAGAACTTGGACATTGGGATGAAGAGCCAAAGAGGTTCTCTCAGTGGGCTCTTCCCAAAATAAGGGAGTATGTTGACAAGAATCATACAGTGGGCAATCATGAATAGATTGTGATCCACATCACTGAATGGGATCCATACACCAACAGGATCAAAGATCCATTGGGGTATTTGAGTAAGATTACATTAGCAATTTGGCTGCCACATGAAAAGACTGACATATTAAATTTGTAGTCAAAAGTTCCTTTTTTCACATGAACTCCTTTCTAGCCATACACCCTCCATTCTATATTTACATAACAATTATCTTTATTAAATTTCATCTTATTAGATGTATTATAAAGTTCTAGCCAATTAAGTTCTTCTGGATCCTATGTCATTCAAAATGTTAGCTCTCTCTCCCAGTTTTATGTTTTCTAAAAAATCTGTTAAGTGTGTCTTTATCCATTGATAAAGATGCTGAAAAGTATAGGGACAGGTACAGATCCTTGAAGCACTCCAATAGATGCTTCCCTCTGGGCTAGCATCAATGGTTTAACCATTACTCTTTGCATCTGGGCATTCAACCTCTTTTGTAGTCATCTAATTGTATTATCATCTAACCTACAGCTCTCCATCTTGTCTGCAAGAATAACATCTGAGACATCACGAAATGCATTGCTGAAATTTAAGTATACTCTGTCTATAACATTTTGCTGGTCTATCCATATGGTAACCCTGACCAAAAAAAAAAGGAAATTTGTTTAGTCTGGCATGACCTTTTATTGACAAAACCATGCTTATTCTGTGTGATCATCACTTCAAGGCAAAAGCTGGGTACCATCTTAGCCCATGCATCTTGGGTTTCAAATCCCTCAATCATTTTTTCTCCTTCCTAGTCTTAATACTTTTGTCCACGGTGGAAGGTATAAGATTCCTTCTTCCTTCCACCCCACCAAACAACAATATGTACTGATGTTAGAAAATGAACCTGGACACTAGTATTACAGGGTTTTTTTTAATGTTTGAAATTTCATTGTATAGAAATATAGAATTAAATAATATTTTAAGTATGTTAGCAATGATTTAATATAACTCCTTCATTTTACTGAGAAGGAACCTGATGCCTTGGAGAGGCCATGAAAAGTTATAAAGGTAATTAATAGCAAAGTCAGGATTAGAACTCAGTTCTCCTATCATACCCCATGCCTTTATAGACACATACACTTATTCCTCTGTTTCTGCACACCTCTCTTCATAATCATAAAATTCAAGTGTTGAAAGGAGCTTCAGAGGTCTAACTCACCTAACAGAGGAATCCCTTTTAGTCTCCACTAGAACAACTTCAAAGACAAGAAACTTACTACTCCTCCCATTCTAATTCTCGAATATAAGCCATTCCTTATATGGAATAGAAATTTACCTCTAAGTAACTTTCATCTAGTCTCTGTCCTCCTCTTTGGAGACAGAACAAATCTACCCCCTCACCCACATAAGAATGCTTCAAATGTAAAAGATTATAATTAGGTCTATATAAAAGTCTCTCTGTCTCTCACATAAACAATGTTAGATGATATCCAAGAGGGCAGGAGTGCGTCTCTAGTTCACTGTCAGATGAAAAGCCTGATCATCTGCTGTGGACACCATAAATGGAAATGACTCCAAGAAATGAAAAATGAAGTCACAAACAAGTTACAAAAAGTTGGAAGATGGAGCAGTAGAGAACTGAACGATAAGTATTGTTTTTCAAGGGGAATGCTACTAACGTTTTATTCCAGCATAAACCCCTGCAAATGAAGATCAATTTGTTCAACTGGAGTGAAACAAGACCCAGTCCATCTGTGTACTGAGACACTAATAATGCAGCACAAGTTTTAGCCTTGGCAAGACAAGAGTCTGGCAGCTGGAAGGACAAGGTTTCAAGGCTCATAGAATTACTTGGGATTCTGGAAGGATCTGTTTTTTGGGTTTTTTTTTTTGCTTTGCTGGATCCTGATGAGTAAATTAACACAGTTGGAAGACAAAGTCTGACACTAATGAGGGTCCAAATCCCATACTGAGGTTGAATATATGTATGAGTGTGTGTGCAAATGTGTGTGTGCATGTGTGTATATGAACATGCATATATGTATTGTGCATGTATATGCATGTACTGTGTGCATTTCTATCTGTGTATGTTTATGTATGTGTATGCATGTATATATGTATGCATACAATACATGTATGTATATACACGCACACACGTCTGTATATTATATACACATATATACGGATTGTATTGTACATATATATATATATCTATAGACACATATATAAATATTTATCTTCATGATCTTCTTCCTCTTATCTTTACAGATCCATTACATATGAAAGGAAAGGAAATGGGGAATAAGCATTTATATCGCACCCATAATGTGCCAGACACTATGCTAATACTTTGCAAATATTGTCTCATTTGATCCACAAAGCCACCCTGTGAAGTAAGTGCTGTTATTACTCCATTTTACAGTTGAGACAACTAAGACAAACAAGAGGACATGTGACTTTCTCAGGTTCACACAGCCAGGAAATGTCTGAGGCTGGATTTGAACTTGGGTCTTTCTGACCCCGGGACCAGTGCTCTATGCATTATGGCACCACCTAGCTGCCCCTATACAAGCCTAAGAGAGAATCATAGAATGTCAGAATGGAATAGGGCATTAGAAGACAGGATGTCCTATATGGAAGAGGCCTGAGAATAAAAAACACAGAATATGTGAGCCTAAAGGAACCTTAACATCATCACAGGTTGATTGATATAGAGCTGGCTGGGATCTTAGAGGTTAGTGGGTCCAAATCCCTCATCTGACAGATAAGGAAACTGAGGCCCCAAAGGAAAAGTGAAATATTCAAGGCTGCACAATGTCTTGGTAGAAAATTTACAACCAGACAAAATCTAGTTTCCTGAGTCCAGATCCAGCTCTTTTGACTGTAGCAGGCTGCATTCTCAGTCTGCAAGGCAATTTTCTGAACAAAGTAGTAAAAACTAGCCCTCCTGCAAAGGAAGGTAAAATCTCTACAACAGAAATACGAATCCTTGACCTCAAATATGAAGGAGCAAGAGACTGAAGTTTCTTGTTCTACTAAAAAATTAGTAGGCTTTTAATTTCTGAGAGGAAAGTAGCTGTATAATTTTAAATGTTAATACTAAATAAACAAAAACATTCTCTCTTCTGTATGATGAGGCCACTGACTCAATTTCAGAATATGAGCTTTGAGTTTTCTCCAGCAGAAGCAATGGATCTGTGGTGATTCAATCCCACTACTTTTACAGAATCTGAGAGTTGGAAGGTGCCTCAGTGGCTCTCACCTCCAAAACAAACCTCAAAAAATATCTGCACCACAACCTACCCAACAAGTGGGCATCCAGTCTTTGCCTGAAAACTTCCATTGAGGGAGAATACTCACTTTCTGACAGCCCTATGAGGAAGTAGTTTGAGTTTTTGTTTGTCTGCTTTCTGACATTAAGCCTAACAATGTCTCTTTGCAACTTTGCCTCCTTGCTCCTGGTTCTGCCCTCTGGGGTCAGTCAGACAAATCAAGTCCCTCCTTGACGTGAAAAGCTTTTAAATACTCCAAGACAAGCATCATGTCTCTCTCCCGGAGTCACCTCTCTTCCCAGCTAAACATTTCTAGGTCATTCAACCTTTCACCAAATGGCTCAAATTCAAGGCTTTTCATCATCAGTGTCACCTTCCTCTGAGATGCCCTTCCTAAACTTCAGCACCCAAAGTCCTCCACACTAAACTGAGAACTGAACGCAGTACCCCAGAAGTGGTCTGACTAAGGACAGTCACTTCCTTCTTGTTAGAGGCTGTCCCCCTTAATGCATGCCAAGACTAGAATCACTTTTTATGGTTGTGCTGCCACACTGATGACTCATGTTCAATTTTTGTTCAGTTATTTCAGTCATGTCTGAATCTTTATGACCCCATTTGGGGTTTTCTTGGAAAAGATACTGGAGTGGTTTACCATTTCCTTCTCCAGATTATTTTACAGATTAAAAAACCGAGGCAAACAGGGTTAAATGACTTGCTTAGAGTCACAGAGCTAGTAAGTGTCTATGGCTAGATTTGAACTCAGGTCTTCCTGACTTGAGGCCTGGCACTCTATCCACTGTGTTACCTAACTGTCCCATGTTGAATTTAAAGTCTACTAAAACCCCAAGACCTTTTTTAGATATTTAACTATATTTCCCCAATTTAAACTTGTAAAGTTACTTTTTGAACCCAAGAATAAGACTATAGGCAATGCTGGACAGTGGAAAGGGAAACCTGACCCAACTATCTTTCCTTTCTCATTGGACTTTACTGTCCCTCCTGAACTCCCAGAGTTCAAACTCGTCTTCTCTCTTTTCCTCATAACACTCCATCTCTTTTCTGCCAGTCTCTTTCATGGCCATCCCCCATGCCTGAAATGTACTCCTTCCTTTCCTCTGCCTCACAGAATGAATCCCTTTCTTCTTTTAAGATCCAGCTAAAGCAACATGACCTGAATGAAGCCTTTCCTGATTCACCCAGCAGCAAGGGCCTTCTCTCCCTAACTGCTTGTATCTAACAACTTTGTATATTTGTATTTATTCTCTTCATATTAATTTTGTATATGCTTACATATAAACTAACTGTATGTGTGTGTACTACTGGCAAGTACACAATCCTCTCCAAAGGAATGTAAGCTCTTTGTTAACTAGGAATGATTCCCTTCTTTGTACTGATAATCCTAGTTCCTAGCCCAATGCCAGTATATAGTCAGTGTTTAATAAATGCATATTGATTGATATCAAATTTCAGTACTGACAATGGCTTAGTGATCACTGTAGTGAGTTCTTTCATTTTCTAAGCATTTCATTCATTTGGCCCAAGTGACTTGAACTCATTAAGTTAAGCAAGGTAATCCTTAAATATCTCCTTATATTTGTTGGGGATCAAGCCTCTACTATCCATTTTTCTTCTGTCATTTCCAGTTCAAAAATCATTATCCTTGGCATAAAAAAGCAGCAAAATAAAAATGTAATAGGTCCATCTTCATTATACAACATTATCATTATCTGAGTGGGGGAGGGGCAGAAAGTAGGGAGAGATTCAGAACTAAAAAAAAAAAGTTTAATAAATTTTTTTTAAAGGTTATCATTGTCCTACCCACTGGGAAGCATATATGTTTTCTAATGGTTACAGGAGCAATCTGGGGTTTGGACCAGATCTAAGTAAAATTATAAAGTAAGTTAAGTTCGTCTTCAGTGTTCCTACCATCATTTTCAATGATACAGACTCCTGAGAGCCTTTTATATCACATCCTTCCCCCACCCTTGGAAAATGCCTCTCAGGGAATAAATTAATTTGACAAACTCATTCACGTGGAGGATTCAGTGATTTATGTTATACTCTTCCAGGATCTATATTTTAAAAGGCAAGTCTATAGAAAATTTACGCTATTTACCCAAAGGAATAAATTTCTAATGGTGAAATTTTAGGGACTAGGGCACCAAAGCCAGGAGGAAACACTATAGAGCTTTCTCTGAACTACTGAAATCACACCACAAAAAAGACAAATCCCCACAGGTGCAGGTCCACTTGTAGGCACAAAATAACATGTAGCTTCCTACCTCAAAAAAATAATTACACATAAGAAGATCAGCCCTAGTGCCTCAAAGTGGACCCAGACAAGGACTAAAACACCAGACACTCCTGGACTCCCAAAGAATATTGAAAAGCCAATTTAATATTATGTAACTTATTTTTTTTCTTTACATGGACAGGGAACCTTTAAAATCACTAAGCTGTTTAAAATGTGGATGTGCTGGAATATGGGGTGTTATGGAATGGGGGTTGGTGGGCAGGTTTGGGATGAAGGTCCAGTTTTTCCTCCCCCCTTTTTCCTTTGTTTCTCCCCCACTTCTTTCCACCTAAAGCTGACAGCAGGGAACACAACAGTTGGAATACCTTCCCAGTTCTTCTGGAGAAGACATACTTTGGGCCATATGGGACAGGGTCAGCTCTTTATCAAGAAAAACCAGGCCAGGTCTATAGCATTTCCTCCCTCCTTCCTGACACTTGTAAATTGTGGGGGATGGGAAAGGGAAGGGAAACAAATCTATAACTGTCTCCCCACCTCCACCCCCAACGGCCACACAGTCCAAGTTTGTAAAAAGAACAAAGGATCAATACAGCCTATTTTGTAAGAATTTTCAATGTTTTGTAAATGTATTGGTCCATGTGTTGTATTTTGTAGCCTTTATAGTTCCTGGGCTTTAGTTCTCCCGTTTCTTGTATGTATATTCATACTGTAGTTATACATTAAAAGTCATGACATGCAAAAAAAAAAAAAAAGACCCAAAACACCAGACACGTATCATGCTAAAAGAAACACAATCCATATTTAGATCTGGGCTATTTAGAAGGAGTAGGTAACATTAATAACTGTGATAATAACCGATGACTTTTGCATAATGCTTTATAACTTTCATGTATTTTTACATGCATTAGAATACTTGCCCTGCCTCTAAGATCGTGTAGGTCAGGTATCATTATCCCCATTTCAGAGGTAAAGAAACTGAGACTCATAAAAGCAAGGTGATCTATTTTAGCACAGCAAGGCAATTAAAGCTGAAACTGGAAAGCCAGGTTTCCTGATTTACCGAATGTTCAGGCAATTTGGCGGTGCTAAATTTCTCATCCTAAGGCAACCTTTTCCCATGCACACTAGTACCTTTTGTGGGGTCTCATTTTATACATTAAAGCATGTGTGATATATGATTGCCACAAACTTACCTATAAACCAAGAAAAATGCAAAATGTTAACCAACAACTCCTAAATTTCCTCTTTATAGTTATAGCTGTAGATGAAATAATAGTCTTAAAGACTAGAATTAGGAAATAATCTCAAAAAATAATTTCCCCAAAGCTGTACTCATATTTCTACCTGGATGTCCATTCCAATAAAATCTTCAGTTGAACGAGTCCAAAATGAAAGAGGCCATCTTTTTTCTCCTAAACCTTCCTTTCTTCCAAATTTTCCCATTCCTATTGAGACCACCATCATCCTCTGAGCCACTTAGGTTCATAATCTCAGAGATACTGCTGAGTCTTCCTTCTCCCCACACTCAAATCTATTGCAAAGTCCTGCCGATTCTACCTTCACAACATCTCATGTTTCTCTAGCCAGTCCTCTGCATTCATATAGCTATCACCCTCATTCAGGCCTTCATTACCTCTTACCTAGACTATTAAAATATGCTCTTCATCAGTCTATTTGTTCCCAGGCTATTTTTTTTCCAATCTGTTGTACAGTTGCAAAAATAATCTTCCTAAAAAGTACATCTGACCATGATATTCTTCTCAAAACAAGCCTCCTTAGTCTGGCATTTAAGGCCTACCACAATCTAGTTCCAATATAGTTTTCTAGTTTCGATTCACATACCCTTCAGGCACTCTACAATCCAGCCAAAGAGGGAAATCAGTCTGTCAACAAGGATTTAGGTTTTACCACGTGCCAGGCACTGTGCTCAACATTAGAAATTCAAAGAAAGACAGAAATAAGTCTCTCTTCAAGTAACTCACTTGCTAATGGGAGAAACAACATGAAAATAGCTATGTACGTACAAGATATGTGCAGGGTAAATAAATGAAGATAATCTCTAAGGGAAGGCACAGGAAAAGAGAACAAGAAAAGCCTTCTGCCAAAGATGGCATTTGATTTGAGTCTTGAAGGAAGGCAGGAAAGCTAAGAGGAAGAGGTGAGGAGAGGGAGCATTCCAGGCATTTGGGACCAAGCAGTACAGAAGGTGGGAAATGGGACTGTTGTATGCATGGAACAGCATGAAGGCAAAATGGTAGTTTGTAGAAACAAATTATCTGTAATAAGATTGGAAAGGCAAGAAGAGGTAGATGATCACATGGTAGGGAAGCTATAAAGGAGATTTTCTATACTTTATTCCATCTCCCTCCTCCATGAATGTGCCAAAAGACTGCCCTTCTCACCTCCACCTGCCAGAATCAGGAGGTCATTTCTGTTCAGGTGCCACCACCTCCATAAAGCATTCCCTGACACCCTCCCCCAGGTGTTAATGTTCCCCACCTTAAATTACATTTACTTAACTGTGCACATGTGGTACCCTGCATGCAGAATGTAACCTCCTCAAAAGCAGAGTTTTTATTTTTTGGTAAATCTATATCCCCTGTGCCTAAAACTGTGCCTTATGCATTAAAGGCACTTAAAACTTTTGTGTTGAACTGAATACTAAATAATTGCTAGACCTGTGTAATGTTTTTTCCCTTTATCCGGAATTCTCTTCCTCCTTCAATCACTTGCTAAATTCCTATCCATCCTTAAAACCCCAATTCAAATATTGCCCTCTATATGAAACTGCACCTGACCTGATAGTCTAAGCAGGAAATAGAGAAAAGGTGAAAGAAGGGGGGCCTTAGCAATCTATGCAAAACAAGATCTCCTGTCTCCTAGACCAGTGAATTTTTGATACCCTACACTGCCCACCTCTTACTCATTGTTATGTACCTACTTTCTTAATGATGGAATCTCAGAGCAGGAAGAGACCTTACAGTCTATATATAGTCTAATCTCCCTCCAAGTACAGAAATCTCCTTTATAGCTTCCCTACCAAGTGATCTTCCACCTCTTCCTGCCTTTCCTATCTTATTACAGATAACTTTTCTCCACAAACTACAATTATGTTCCATGCACACATTTTCATTTCCCACCTCCTATCTAGCCCCAAATGCCTAGAATGCTCTCTCCTCACCTTTGCCTCTTAACTTTCCTGCCTTCCTTCAAATCTCAAATCAAATGCCACCTTTGGCAAAAGGTTTTTCTTGTTCTCTTTTCCTATGCCTTCCCTTAAGGATTATCTTCATTTATCTACCCTGTATATATCTTGCACATACATAGCTATCTTGATGTTTTTTCTCCCATTAGAATGTGACCTACTTGAGAAGAGGGACTCTATTTCTGCCTTTCTTTGAATTTCCAGTGCTGAGCACAGTGCCTGGCATAGGGTAAAACCTAAATCCTTGTTGACAGACTGACTTCCCTCTGAAACCACAAAGAAGTCTGCTCCTTCTTTCACATGACAAACCTCCAAGATAACAGAAGATATATAATGTCCTTGCAGTTTTCTTTTCCAGGTTAAACAATTCCTGGTACTTTCCTGCCTCTGAACCTTTGTGCACATCATTCACTCCCCCTTATTTCCACCTCCATAAATCCCAACTCAAATCCAACCTCTTTTGTGAAGCCATCCTTCATTCCAGCCTAGTCCTCAGCCAGGAATGATTTCTTCTAGTTTTAAAACTCTGAACTCCCATAGCTTTCTTCTGATGATTCAATGCTTCTGATGCTGTTTCATATCCATTATTTGCATTAACCGCCCCCCCCCCCACCATAACCACATGGGACTGTGAGCTTTTTGAGGGCAGGCAGATTTTAGTCATCTCTTTATGTGCCCCTCCCCCACCCCAGTCCCCAACAGAAGACTTTGTACAAAATGGATGCAGGATGAGTATTCATTGATTTATGTGAATAGGGTGAGCTGAGTCTGAAATGTGCAGATAGAGGGATTATAAAGATGAGAAGCAGAAACCACAGAAGGTAGTTGAGATCTAAAAAATCTGGCAAACATAGGTGACAGTGAACTGCTGAATCCAAATTCTGTCTGCACAATAGAAAACCAGGCACAGCCCAACCTGGGAAGAGACATGTCCAGGAGCTCCTGGCTCTTGACCAGAACAGAAGATTTGGCTTCCACACAGGTGACTAATCCAAATGTGCCAAGAGGCAGCAGCCCCTTTGTATTACAGAACCTCCATAGCATGGTCTTTCAGTCACCTTAACACCTGGAAAAGAGGGATTATAGGAATACTTTTTCTCAAGATGACTGCGTCAGCTCCCCAGGGAGAACAGATTCCATTCTAAATGCCATTCCTCTTCTGCTGTGACAAAGGAACAACTTTTCTTCAGTGAAAATCCTCACGAGGCTGTCAAATATGAGTGAAGAGGATGTATTGGGGGAGAGAGGGACTAGGAGTAATTGGGATAGTAATTAATAGGGTTTGTTAGAAGCATCAGAGATTAAAGGAGGATTTGAAAGGTAGATCAGGGTTTCTTAACTTTTTGTATCTTGGACCACTTTGGTAGTCTAGTGAAATCTATGGACCCTTTCTAAGAATGTTTTCAGATGCATAGAATCACATAAAAGCCAATTACGTTGAAATAAGGATATAAATTTCCCATTCCCATTCACATACATTTTGAAATTAAGGGGAAGAATCCATGAATCCCAGTTCATGAATCCCATGAATTCCTGTTCAAGAAGTCTAAAATCCTAAAGACATGATATTATCAAGGTAGGCACCTAAGTAGTCCATACAAGGTTCAAACAGGCTACACTGGGGACAAAGTTTTCCCTTACCATACCAGGAGGAAAAATATATCCATAGAGTAATCAGACGGGAAAATACCTTAGGGAACACTGGACCTAGCCTTTTCATTTTACAGGTCAGGAATCTTAGGCCAGAAAGTCTAAGTTCTTGAGATCAGAACACTAAACTAAATCAACTTATCTACATCACTGAATCAAAGTACAAAGCTCTCCAGACTATTACACAGTTCTTTCTGTGATGAAGGACTGTAAAACAAATCATTTGAGAGAAGCTGCAAGAAATGGATATATGAAATGTATGAAGTATTCTGGGGATCAGTCTATCAAACTATACTCAATAGCTTTATAGAAATAATTACAAAAGTCTTTAAAGAAATCAAGAGCAAATTAAATAATTGGAGTAATAGTCAGTGCTCATGGCTGGGTTGGGCTAATATAATAAAAATGGCAATTCTACCAATATTAATTTATAGACTTAGTACTATATCAGTAAAATTACCTAAAGGATATGTTAAAAAGCTAATAATAACAAAGTTCATTTGTAGAGAAAAAAAATCTAAAATGTCAAGGGAAATAAATGATTTAAAAATAGGAATGAAGGAAAAAATAGCATAGCCAGACTCAAAACATATTATAAAGAAATAACCATCAAAATTATTTAGTACTGGTTAAAAAATTTAAAGTAAGTGAAAGGAACAGACCAGACATTGAAGAATGAGAAATAACTGAACTCAATAAAGCAGTGTTAAATAAATGAACAAACAAATAAATGAATAAAGAAATAAACAGATTAATCAATGAATTAGCCTGAGAAAGAACTCCCTATCTGACAAGGAAAGCTGGAAAAACTAGAATGCCATTTGGCAAAAATTAGGTTTAGACCAACAACTCATACTATATGCAACGATAAATTCAAAATGGATACATGACTTGAATATTAAAAAGTGCAGGAAGGTAGAATCATAAGCATAAAGTTGAAATGAACATTAGAAGTCATCTACTCTAGGAGGCTAGATGGCACAGTGAACAGAGCACTGGCCCTGGAGTCAGGAGGACCTGAGTTCAAATCTAGCCTCAGACACTTAACACTTATTAGCCATGTGACCTTGGGTAAGTCACTTAGCCCCAGTTGCCCTCCCAAAAAAAAAAATGGTCTACTCCTCTCCCTCCTACATATTACAAATGAGGAAACTGAGCCACAGAGAAGCCTTTGCGGATCTGTCCAAAATCACATAGCCATTACAAGCCTAAGTTAGAATTTGAACACAGGCTTTCTTGACTTTAAGGTCAATGCTCTGTTCATGACATAAAGCTGTATCAAAATTGCCTGTTCCCTTATAATTTCCTCCTTTTCCTCTTGTCCAAATTTTTGGAAACTTTCCAAACCTTGGTCAGTTTCTTTTTTTTTTTTTTTGGAGGGCAATTGGGATTAAGTAACTTGCCCAAGGTCACACAGCTAGGTTTTTGTTTGTGTGTGCATTAAGTGTCTGAGGTTGGATCCGAACTCAGGTCCTTCTGACTCCAGGGCCAACGCTCTACTCACTTCGCCACCTAGCCGCCCCAACCATGTGGTACTTTTAAACTTTGACTTGGGTTGTTTATTTTAACTTCTTTTCTCACCAACTAGACTGCAAGCTCTTTGGAGGCATCTTTCTCTTCTTAAAATGAGGTCTGTCATTCAGTCAATGCTCAGTAAATAGCAGTACCTGGCACATTTAGGCTCTTAAATATTTACTGACTAATTAACCAAAATAAGCTATTGAACTAAATTAAGTCATTGAATTTGTGAATGCTCTTTGAAGCCAGAACTGAAGATCAAGCAATGACAAATCTGATAACACGTCTTGAACTCCCCTGATATTTCTCCTATTTGGAGGGAGAGGAGAAGGAATAAGCATTTATTAAACACCTATTATATTCCAGGGACTATATTAAAGACTTTATAAGTATTATCTCATTTGATCTTCACAAACAACCCTGTGAGGGAGGTGCTATTATTAACTCCCATTTTGCCACTGAGGAAACTGAAGCTGAGGAAAGTTAAATGACTTGCCCAAGGTCACATAGCTCGTAAGTGTCTGGGGTCAAATTTGAACTCAGGACTTCCTGATTCTCAGAGAACTATAGTGCTCCCTAGCTGCCACTGGTAGATTCTTAGGGATGAATGGGTGATAAATAGTTGTTCAGTCATTTTTCAGTGACATTCATGACTCTTCATGATCCCATTTGGGGTTTTCTTGGCAGAGATACTGGAGTGCTTTGCCATATCCTTCTCCAGCTCATTTTGCAGAAAAGGAAACTGAGAAACAGGGTTAAGTGACTTACCAAGGGTCACAAAGCTAATAAGTGATTGAAGCCCAATTTGAACTGAATGATCAATCAGAGACAAAGAAATGATCATATGCATTCAGAGATTTGTGAAAGTTACAGCTAGAGAAGTTCTCATAACAATAATATAAGCAGCTCATTTCTATATGGGTTACAAAGCACTTTCATCACAATAACCTTGGGAGGTAAACAGCATGAATAGCATTGTCCTTGTTTTATAAAAAAGGGAATGAAAGGTCAGAGAACATAAGCAGTGTGCCAGAGTCCACATAGTTAATAAGACAGAATCAACATTTTAACTCAGAATATCTGAGGCCTGTAAAAAGTTAATATGCCCGAGGTTATATGGCTAGCTCCAGAGTCAGGACTAGAACTCAGGGCTCTTGCTTGTGGTATTTTTCATTATGACACCATGACCACAGACTTTTAAAGTATTTACTGACCTGCCCCTATGTGTTTATCATTCTGCTTGGTGCTAAAGATGAAGAAAAAAGAAGCATCCACTATTCACCGGGGAGACAAAATACACACATGAAACAATTAGTAAACAATATTAGGCAATGTAAATGGATAATTAAGTGCTAAATTGATTTGTAAAAATGATATAAGTGCTGTCAGAGTCCTAAGGCAGGGAGAACTATTGAGATGTAAGGTAGCCAAAGATCATAGGACCACAAATTATAGGGGCCTGAAAGGGGCCTTAGCAGACATTGGGTCCAACCTTCTAACTTTACAGATAAGGAAACTAAAGCATATAATGGTTCCAACATTTGCCTGGGATCACACGTTTAGTCAGGTCTGAAATGAGATTCAAAACTAGTTCACTCTCCCCCCAAGCCCAACCCCTTATTCACTAGACCATGTGTCCTCTTAGAGAAGGCTTCATGGAAGCGGTGGGCCCAAGTTTTGAGGAATGGGTAGGATTTGGACAGGTAGAAGTGAAAAGGGAGGTAGAGGAAGCATTCCAGGGAATGCTGGAATACAGGAAGAGGAGAAAAGCAGAAATAAGCATGGAGTCTATGGAACAACAAGCCAGGGAATTACAGTCACAGAGGAACTCATTTGTAAAAGGAGTTGAAGGAGTGAATCAACGAGAAAATAAACAAAAATAAATCCATAAAACAGCTTTCTCACTTGCCTCCCAGGACATTCTCATCACTCATGGCAAGCAGAAATGGAGCAATAACCCAGCCTGAATACCTCAGAATGAAATGGGTAGCACCTGACTCCTCCTCTGGAGCTTTCAACTCTATAAATCTACAGTTTTTGGCAAAAACCGAGCTTGCCCAGCCCACAGGTGCCATGTTCTTTTATCAGACCTATCAGGTAGTCTTCCCTACTGTCTAAGGAGGGAGGGGGGAAGAAGTATGTGTTTGGTATTTTTTTAATTAACTGGTTTTTACTTGAACTTTCCCTCCCATCCCTACCTTTTATTCCCATCTCCAAAACTGTTTCTCTGCCCGACCTCATAAAGTAAATAGGAGACAAAATTATCACTCCCAAAAAAAGAAACTTATTCATCTCCAACGAACCAATCAGGGTATGCATTCACACACTCTGACAAACTCAACAAAGGTGAATTGGTTCCCTAAATCTCTGCCAGTAATTTTCAATAATGGGGCTGTTTTCCTGCAAGACTCATTTGAGGACATCAAGGTTTTGGCTAGGTACTCAGGTCCCTAGAACCCAGCATTGTACTACTCCATCTGTAGGTATCTTAAAGCTACCTTTAATGAAGTAACAAGTGCTCAGGGGAAACACTGGAAAAAATAAATAAAAAGTGTTGTCTCTGGTTATATGCCATATCCACCTACATTTAGGACAAGGAAGAAGAAAGAAGGTGTTAAGGCAAGTGCTGTTCTCCCCCACTTTACAAAGGGATAAACTAGTTACCAACAGCATAAATGATTTACTCAAAGTCCCTTAGTGAGTTAGTGTCTAATCATAGTTAGAACTAGAAATCAGACCTCTTGACCCCCTAGAAAGAATTATTTTTACCACATCTCCTTCCATTCAATATGGTTTGGTCATCTATGCCCAGGGCAATAAATTACCTTTACTTAATGATCATTATCAATAATAATAACTGGCATTAATAATAACTGGCTTTAATGTTTACAAAGCATGTTATACACATTATCTTATTTAACTATGAGGGGAGAAACTAAATTGATAGCAAAGTCCCTGTCCTCAAGCAGTATATCTTCTAGTAAATGGGACAAGATGAATGTGATTAAAGAATAGTAATCCCCAATTGGGGGGGTTTCCTCCATATTGGAGACTTTCTTCCACTTACATTCTTTAAAGATGCATTATTTCTTCAATGTGAGTACTTCCTTTTCCAAATACATTTAATGACCCTTCTAAAATCTAATGCACAGTCCTTAAGGGTTGTTGTGAATAAAAATAATTCATAGTCCTTCAACCAGCTAGTGATGAACTTTTCTGAACTTAGTTACATCTGTCCTTGGACAACAGATACAACAGTTTATCCATTGTTCCCTATTCAAAGTCTTTTCTACATGGCAGGAGCTACAGAATTTTGTGCTCTGTTAGTATTGTTTTCACGAACACAAGGTCATTAGTGCTCCAATATGGTATTTTGAGGGACACTCTGATATAGATGGTAGAGAGCAAGACTTGGAGTTAGGAAGATCAAAGTTCAAATCCTGCCCCTGATATTTAATAGCTGTGTGACCATGGTCAAGTCACTTAACCTCTATGAGTCCCAGTTTCCACATCTGTAATATATAGAAAATATATACATAATAAACTAATATATAATATATAAATAATTAAATACACAATATATAGAAAATAAGTTTTATATCACCCCCTCACAGTGTTATCGTGAGGCTCTTTGAGATAGAACATATAAATCTTAAAACACAGTGTAAAACAGATATCAATGTTATGTCCAGTGCAGGGGAAAGATTTCTGGATAGAATATCAGACAACCTGAATTGCAATCCCAGACCTGTCACCTGTGTGGCCTTGGGAAGTCATTTAACCTCTCTGATGCTTAATCTCTTCCTCTGTAAAATGAACATAACTACACTAGATGCCTTCTGGCTCTAAATACACGATCTGATGATAATGATGATGATGATGATGATTCATATTAGATCAGAAAGGAGAAAAACATCTAATATTTAGCTGAATACACTGAAATTCCTTAAGCTGAGCCATCTTTCAATAGAACATTTGCTAATGCCCAAAAGGAAAGACTATACCTTTCTCTCAATTTTATAAGGTTAAAAAAAAAACACAACAGTATAAGCATGTAGTCACAGCTAATAATAATATCGGCTGATATTTACATATTGTTTACATGCACTTGCTACATGCCATCAAATCTGATTCTCCTAACAACACTGTGAAATAGGTTAAGTATTATTATGCCTCTCTTTCCTCAAATCATCAGTACCCTCACCATCACCCCTGCTTCCTCAGTTATCATCTCCTCTTTCTATTGTCCTCCTGTATTGTTTTTTTTTTTGCTTTTTTTTGGAGGGGGGAAGGTAGGACAGTTGGGGTTAAGTGACTTGCCCAAGGTCACACAGCTAGTTTTTGTGTTAAGCATCTGAGGCTGCATTTGAACTCAGTTCCTCCTGACTCCAGGGCCGGTGCTCTATTCACTGTGCCACCTACCTGTCCCCCCCCTTTCTATTGTCAACCTCTTCTTCATCAATAGCTCCACCCCCTAGTTCTATGATTCCCAAACCTAAAAATTAAAGATTTTCCTTTGACCTCTCCCCTTCAGTTATAGTCTCATCCAGTCCCCATTTCAATTAAAAAATGAATGAAAAAGTCCTCATGCCCCACTTTTCTCTCAACCCCTTGTAACCTGGCTTCCAACCTACCAGTCTAATAAAACTCTTCTTTCAAAGATCAGCAAAAAGAGCACTATTTTAAAATATTTATTATCACTACCACTCACTGAGAAAAATAAAACAAATGAAGCTCTTAATATATAGGGTCATAGTCACTGAGAAACAAACTCCTACATTAGCCATGTCAAACATGTATGTCTCTTTTCTGCACTTTAAGTTCATTACCTATCAGGAGGTGAGTAATATATTTCATGTTCATTCTTTTCGACTCTACCATGTATCATCACCAAGACAACTCAATCACCAAAGCAGATGACTTGAATTGTCTCTTCCTGCTTTCATTCTATTTGTCCTCTCAATAGTATTCCAACCTATTGACCACGTTCTCCTACTTGATGAGTCTCCTGCCTCAGATAGAGATGGCTGGATTCCTTTAAGCTCCTTTCCAGTTCTAAATATATAATGTTATATCCAATCACTTACCTGATCCATTTGGTGCTACCATCACAATCTCTCTCATATCTCCCTAATTCCATTTCTACTGCCTTTGTACTAGCCTTTATTACCATCCACTAAGTCCATATCAATAGCCTCTTAACCAATCTTCCAGACTCTACTTCTCTCCAGTCAATAAATCCACCCTTCATATCACTGCCAGACTAAGCTTCCTCATGCAATGATCTGTTCCTGTCATTGTCTGCTCAAAAATCTTCAGTAGCTTCATATTCTCCCTTGCCTCCTAGAACATTTTCATCACTCACAGTAAAAAGAAATGGAGCAATAATTTGGGCTGAATACCTCAGAATGAAATTGGCAGCACCGGACTCCTCCTCTGGAGCTTTCAACTCCATAAATATACAGTAGCTCCCTATTGCTTACTGAATAAACTTCAAACTCATTTGATGGAAATTTGCTTCCAAATCTGGCACCACTCTACATTTTAATCTGTTGGATTATAATATTACTTTCCACATGGCTCTAAGCTCTAGTTAAGTAAGATTACCTCTGGTCCCCTGTGCCCAATGCCTGTCTTTCAAAACCCCAACTGCACTCTCACCTTCTCCACGTACCTTTCCTTAGTCCTCCAAATCTGAACAACCTTTCACCCTTGGAATTTATATAGATCATTGTTTCACATCTTCCTAATCCACTCACTCTGACATTATTTAAATATTATAATTTCCAGGGTATAGTATATTATTGATGGTGTTCACAGTCTAGTAAGGGGGTGAGGGAGTATGTCTCATCTAAATTTGGGGTATCCTCCATGCTTTTTAGCCCAAAGCTCTGCACACAGTAGATACTTAATAAAATTTTATTGAATCGAACCTCCTTTTACAAATGAGGAAACTGAGGCATAGAGGTCATAATCAAGGCCATGTTGCTATTAAGTGACAGAACCATCACTTATAACCAAATCTTCAGATTCCAAGCCTGAGACTCTTTCAGGTACCCCAAAGCAAACTCAAAAAAAAATCAAACCACACACTCTATAATCCCACTCACTCTTCCCCCTAAAATTGATGCAGGTAACATCAACTTACAATGACTACCAGGCATAGTTTTGAAAAAGCTGGGTGTGAAGAGAGAGGAAAGATAGTTATGGAAGGAAGCCTGGGAGTATGTATGTACATATGCTTTGAGGAGGGATTTTTAAAGGGACAGAGGGGGTTTTAAGCAGATTGTGTGCGTGGATATAAACCTCAGGTCTGTTTTTTTCAAATTTCTTTTCTTTTTAGCACCAACTGAAGGTAACACCTCCTTTTCCCACCTACTTACAGTCTCCCTGAATCTCTGCCCAGGCTCAAACAGCTTCAACACCCAAGCTATCTAAAGCATAGGGCATACCAGGTACTGATTGTTGTTATCATTGTTGTTCAGTCATTTACATTTACTCTTTGGGACCCCCTTTGGGGTTTTATTGGCAAAGGTACTGGCAAAGGTATTTCCTTCTCCAGTTCATTTCACAGATGAAGAAACTAAGGCGAACAGGATTAAGTAACTTGCCCAGGGTCATATAGCTAATAAGTGTCTGAGGCCAGATTTGAACTTGGGTCCTGCTTACTGATTAGCCTTCCCCTAAAAACAGATTTCTTCGGATCCTACAGCTCAGATACTGAGAGTCAGTCCCACATTAACTCTTAATTCTTCTTCTTATTTTTTTTTTGCTTTTTTTAGAGGGGGCAAGGTAGGGCAATTGGGGTCAAATGACTTACCCAAGTTCACACGGCTAGTTTTTGTGTTAAGTGTCTGAGGCTGCATTTGAACTCAGGTCCTCCTGACTCCAGGGCCAGTGCTCTATTCACTGCACCACCTAGCCACCCCTAACTCTTAATTCTTAATTCTGAAGATGAGAAGGTAGGACTAACATTGATATTCTAAAACACTCCTTTCCAAAAGTAGAAGTTTCCTAATAGGTTTTACTAGAGTTGGAATTTTGAAAGATTTTTTTTTCAGGATCCCAGGGTCATAGAATATGAGTTAGAGGGAACCATTCAAACATAACCTAAACTATGAACTACTCTCTACAATATCAGCCATCATTTCAAGATAGCCAGTGGTAGAGAACTTAATACTTATCCCAAGGCAGGCCACTTTACTTTTGAACAGCTCTAATTCGGAAAAAGTGTTTCCTTATATTGAACTAAAAGGATCTACCTCTAAATCTCAATTCCAGACATTGTCATTGTCTGCACCTCATCATCTCTCCCTCCTGGTTTCCTTCAAGTTCTAGTTAAATCCTGCCTTCTACAAGAAGCCTTTCCCTGTCCCCCTTAAAGTTAGTGCCTTCCCTCTGTTCATTATCACCAGTTTATCCTGCTTATACATAATTGTTTGCAGGTTCTCTTCCATTAGACTGTGAGCTCCTTGAGGGCAAGAACTGTCTTGTTTTTCTTGTATATTCAATACTTAGAACAATGCCTGGCACATAGTGGGTGCTTAAGAAATATTTACTGGTATGCCTACTGATGATAGCTTTGGACCACTAGTTTCATTTCTGTCCTCTGAGACCAAGCTTTTTCAAAGCCTAGCAAAATTCCTTGAATAAAGTAGGCTTGTTTTGTTGCTGATGTTGTTAAATTGAATTCTACATAACACTCTTCAAACATGCAAAGTCTTCTATCAAATCTACACACACCCTTTGCCCCCTCCCAAGTCATCTCTTCTCCAGGCTAAACATTCCCCATTCCTTCAATAAATTTCCATAACATATGGTTTGAAGCATCCACAGCCCAATCATCCTCTTCTGGAAGTGCTCCAGTTTGTCAATGTCCTGCCATTTTTAAAATGAGCCACTGAGCACTGAATACGATACTTGGGCATAGTACCATGGGACTATTATCTCCCTTGTTCTGGATACCAACCTTCTAATTAATGAAGTCTGGGATCACATTAGCTTCTTTTCCAGTCACAATACACTCTTACTGAGTTCACAATCCATTAAAATCCCCAGGTACCTTTCACTATTGTCCTTCCATATTTCCATACGACTTGTACTGCTGCTGCTGCTGATGTTGTTGTTGTTTCTAACCCAAGTTCAGGACCTTGCCTATAGGTATCTAAAGCCCTGACCTATAGAACTGAAGACAATTAGAACTGTAAGTGACCTTGGGGATAACCATCCAAACCCCCATTTTACAGATCAGGGAACTGAAGCCAAGAGAGAAGTGATTCCCACAAGGTCAGAGAGCTTAGTAAATTGCAAACCTGAGATAAAAATCCAAAAATCCCATTTCTAAATCCAATATTCTTTCTCCAACACCATGCCACTCACCTCCTGGTTGCTATCTCAGATATCTCAGCTATCAGTTCCATTGTGAAAGTCTGATATAATTCAGTAGGAACATTCAAAATGCTGTTTGGGCAAGGAAGCTGTTGGAAAATGTTGCTCTGGGTCTACTAAAAGTAGGAACTATGAGTTGAATTGTCACTGTTGTTTTCCAGGAATAGAAATAGGTTTGTACTCATTTATTTCCACTCTCTAAGTTTCTCTTGCTCGGTAATATACATTTTTGAGGATGCAGTAGAATGTAAGCTTCTTGAGGGCAGGAGACTATTTCCATGTTTGTCTTTGTGTCCCCAGGACCTAACACAGTGCCTCATACATAGTAAGTGCTTAATAAATGCTAGATGAATTAAACTGAACTCAATAGCCTCTAGACATGACACAGGGCAAAGCTAACTATTCCATAGGATTAAACTTTGATCTTGAACCTTATGAGCACCATACTCAAACCAACTCAATTTCCCAAACATAGAAACATAACCTGACATAGCAGAGTAGGGATCTAAATAAATCCAAGGTATTTAAAATTGGGAGGGATATTAAGGACCATCTAGGCCATTCCCATTGTTTCCTAGGTGGGGAATGCTCATGGTGGTTAAGAGCCCAAGATAAAGAAAGAACAGGCAGAAAATAAGCGAGCCTAGTGTCTTTACAAATTCCAGTAGGTTCCATTCAGCAGCAGAGCATCCAATGGCCACATGGCACTCTCATTTAGTGGAAAGGTGAGGGGCAGACAACAGCTGTTTGTCCTATATACAGGCAGGAAGAACATTCATTGTTCAGACTCATTCTCCAGAATAGTCTGAATTGATGTCCTGCAAGCTGGTTGATTTCTTTTGCAAGTCATTGCAAGGCCTGTCAAGCAGAAAGGGAGCTGTGACCAGGGTTCTTATACTGTTATGGAATAAAATAATCCCAGCTCCTGGAAGGCATGATGGATCAATCTGCCAGCTCAGAACTATACATAAACGTTGTGGGTGAGACGGCTGCTCAGTCACCAAGGCCCCCATATAAATAACACTGTATTTAGTCAATGTTAAAAGAGAAATCCCTAGGATGCATAATCTTACAGAAAGAAAAGTAGATCTGCCAGATTTTGAGCTAAAAACTGTGGTATGATGCAATGAAGTTTTCTGTATCCCTTGAAATCCTGTGCTGCTCAGAAGGGAGACAGTTGGTGGAGTCTACTCAGCAATGCACTAATTAACCTTCCTTACACAACCCAGAGCAACATGAAAAGAAGTGGGTATGAATGTGTGTACAAGAGGTTGGGGGAAGGGAAAGGAGGGATGCAATGGATATCAACAATATCGTTACTGATTACATCACTTATTAATCCCCTGCTACTTCAAATGAATTTAACTTTCTAAAGATATGAGGCTATATAGTGCAGGGGAAAGAACACTGGGCTTAGAGTCAGAAACCATGGGTTAAAGTCACAATTACATCAGTTACTTAGATAAAGCAAATCACTTCTCTAAGCCCCCATTTCCTCATCTGTGAAATGGGTATAATGCTTGCATTCACAGGATCATTGCAAGGAATATACTTTGTCAATTATAAAAGCAATATGTAAAAGTGAGATAATAATAATGATGTTGGTAATAATAATATTAACAATAAACAGGCCCAGTTTCATATTCTCCAAATAGTCAAACATTATGAATTCTTCCCAAATGCTTCCTCTTTGCAATTTTCCATGCCAAGGCTTCCTAGCACCAATCAAGATGGCGCCACTGAGTGATCAGGTAGATCTTATGAGATAACAAAGTCTATAAATTTTACTTTGCAGGCTTTTTTGTTTATACTGCCAGGATAGTCCCAGAATCTGAAGAATGAAAGAAACACAACAAGTTTGCTTTAAAAAGGCAACACAACCAACCTTAAGGTGAATGAGAAGCCTCTTTCTTGATAGCCAATATTTTCTAGGCAACCAGGTGTTGTGATGGCTAGGGCACTGTGTCTGGAGTTAGTAAGACCTAAATTCAAATCCTGTGTGAGACATTAGCTGTGTGACCTCGGGTGAGTCATTTAACCTCTGTTTGCCTTAGTTTCCTTATCTGTAAAATGGGAAAAATTATAGCCCCTTCTTCCCAGAGTTGTTGTTTGAGGATCAAATTAATTAATACACCTAAAGTACTTTGCAAACCTTAAAGTACTATGTAAATGTTAGCTGTTATTAATTATAAAAGCATTTCATGACTTTTTGCCTTGATTCTTCCAGAGATATCTCAATGTTCAAAAACTGAAGAAAGTTTAGGAAGGTTTTCCCAGTTTGGAATCATAAAATCATTAGATTTTTCACAGCATGGCACAAGAGAAAAAACACACATATTAGAGAAAAGAAAGATCTGAGTTCAAGATCTGGCTTTGATGCTTATTTACTCTTTGACCATGAGAAAGTCACTTAACCTCTGTGCCCTAGTCTTTTCATCTCTGAAATGGAAATAATAAAAGTTACATTTCACAATCCACAAGTTTATTCTAAGGCAAACACTTAATAACCCTTAAATGCTATTAAAAATGTTATTATCAATTATAAGATGCCAATCTGAAGGATGGTATTAATGAATCTTACTGAGTCTCTTACAAAAGCTGATTACTCCACATTGTTAAATTCAGTCTCCTTTCCTCTTCCTCCATCCACCTTTCCAAGGTTTACTGGGAAGCAGAAAATGAGGATCTATGAAATAGCGAAACCCTACGGTGGGAATAAAAGGAGGCATAGGACAGAGCTAAATCCTAAGAAGAACTGAAATGACCTATAAAAAGGATTAAGAACTAGCATGCCTATCCCCCTTTTTATCTCTAGAAAGACTAGGGAAAGCTATACTAGAGGCAGCTAGATGGTACAGTGACTAGAACTCTGGGCCTAGAGTCAGGAAGACTCAAGTTCAGATTTGGTCTCAGACATTTACTAGCTATGTGACCCTGGATAAGTCATTTAAATCTGTCTGCCTGAGTTTCCTCAAATATAAAATGGGGATAATAATGTCTACCTTCCAAAGTTGTTGTGAGGATCAAAGGAGATATCTGTATAGCATAAACAATACTTCCTGGTAGAGAATAGGTACATAATAAATGCTTATTTTCTCTAGCTTCCTTCCTAAAGTAGAGCTGTGCACTCCTCATATAACAAGATCTTAGGGCATTTTAACATCTTGGCTAAGCTCCTTTGAATGTTCTCCAATTGATAAACGACCTTCATGAAGGGTGGCACAATGCTGAAGATAATGGTGTAATGAGGACAGAGCCCAGCCAGCCAGCCAATGTTCAATATAGCCCAAAATCCCATTGGCCACCATATTATGCTTTTGACTCATATAGAGCTTGTAGTACACTAAAATCTTCAGCTCTTTCTTCCAAATGACCTGTTATCTAGCTGTACCTCCCCCATCTTACACTTACGAAGTTGGTTTCTGAACACAAGTACAATTTATCCCAATTAAATTTCTTATTAGAATTCAGCCCAATGTTTTAGACTGTTAAGATAGTTTTTTTTTTCAATCCTGATTATGTCATCCAATGTGTTAGCTATCCTTTCTATCTTTGTTTAATCTGAAAATTTTATAAACATGCCATCTTAGATGTGTTAGATGGTAGGTGTGAAGATGAAATGCCAAAGTGTTCACATTACCAGTCAATGAGAACAGTGAGACCCTTACAAGAGAAGAACTTGTCATACTTTCACGTCTCTCACTTTTCAATGCCTTATTCTAGGATTCTAAAGGATGTATATGGCTCATATTTCACTTTTCTGACAGTTTTCAAGTCCCCGTTTAAGTTGAAAGGGGATAGGGCAGGGGGACAAAAAAAATGCATAGACTAGAGGTCCTTAAACTGGGGATAGAATGGCAAAAAAAAAAAAAAACCTACATCTTTATATTCACTAATCTCTATCTGGAATTTGGCACTTACTTTAATTATGAATGTAGGTAACCATCTATCCCAAGCATGTGAAGCATGAATGAGAAGATGAGAACAATTTGTTCCAATAGCCACGAAGGCGGCTGAATCAGGCACTGTGGAACTCTTAGAGCTTGGTCAGACATCCAATACCCCAATGTCATCCACTGCATCCTGGGTCATCACCAGTCATCTTGACTTTTGACCTACTAATGAACTTCGACGACTCTGGAGGAAAGAGACTGATGACTGTGCAACTTTGCCTCACTTAAATCCAATTCACACACAAGTCAAGATATCCTTGGTCTTCTTCCAAAATAAAGGACAAACAACAACAGGTAAACAACATTCTTCAAGGCTTCAACAGTCTGCCAAAGGGTCAACTGAAGAAGAAAATGTTAAGACCTGCCTGGAGGAGACAGAAGTCAAATATAAAAGGAATAGAAAGCAGGGGACCCAAATCCCATCTGTGCCATTTTTAATAGGATGTTGGGCAAATACCCTAAAGGGAGCTAAGTAGTACAGCTGATATCTTGGGGTTGGGAGTCAGTAAGACCTGAGTTCAAATCCCCTCTCAGACACATGGACAAGTTACTCATCTGTAAAATTCAGATAATAATAGCATCTACCTCCCAATGCAGTTTTGAGGACTAAATGAGATAATAAATAAAGTGTTAATACAGTGCCTAACACAAAGTGCTATATAAATGTTAGCTATATTAACAATTACTATTATTATTATCTAATCTGAGCCTCAGTTTCTTCATCAGTAAAATATGACTTAGAATTTCTGCTTTTCTCTTGCTTCTGTCTTATTATAAATGAGGATCTAATGAGATAATGTTTACAAAAATGATTTATAGCAACAAAAGCAATATAAATATAAGCTAAAGACTATCATTAGTGAGAAAGATCAGTGGATTCAAGCGTGATAGTGCTTAAAATGCTGCTCAATCTGACCTTGACATTAGCACAGGTCAAGCAGAGACACCGATTTTTCCTTGCCTGTATTTCAGAGGTTCCCTAGGCATGAAACATAATAATTGGTCATTTCCTGGGGAGTGCATTTGTTTTTAAAAAGTGTGAAGTTGGTGTCATTGGGTTAAGTAGACTTAAGAGCAGCTCTCAGGCCACTGAGAGCCATACTTCACAGTAAGAGCAAAGAATTACACTTTGTGATAAGAGAATCCTGAGCATCTGTCCATAGCCTCATCCTCAGCTCCTTACAGGAGACTGTGTGAGATGAGCTCTTCCAAGTCTAAAAAACTATCCATGTTCAAGTAGAAAGGCCCCCACTGGGATCCTTTTTGAGTCTTAACATAAATCTTATGGTAGATGGCAGGGAATAAATACTGAGAGGGCCATGGAAGAAACAGGAGATGAGGGGGTCACCTGTCTTTTTCCAAGATAAGCACCTAACTCATTCATGTAGGCACGTATATATGCATTCAGCCAATTAAGCACCCAGGGATTATCTCACTGTATCATGTTAGAAAGAATGTCCTTGAAACTAGAGGAGATACAAGAATTTTTAAAATAAATTTCCAGTTAAGTTGTAGAGACAAAACAAGTGTGTAGATGAATATAATGCAAATTATAATCTAATCAAAGACAGGAAACAACTGTTATTCTGCCACATGCCTTGGGTGAATGCTCAAGTTTGTGTTTCTTCTAGTTATTTGGCTAAGTGAAGACACCAACCCTTTCCTCCCTTGACTGGCTGCTCTACCCATACATAGCTATCTCTTGATTGGACATTTAGGTTTTTTGATCCAATGTATGTTTTGTCTTGACCCCAGGATGGCATGATACTGAATCTCCCTGGTCATGGATTGAACTGAACCTACTGCCCCAACCTAGTTTTCCCCCTCTCTTGGACTCATTAATTGTCTTTGATCTAAAGAACGTAAGACTTAGGGATGATCCATTCCAGTCCCATCATTTTTACAGTTGAGGAAACTGAAGATCAAGGCAAAGAGAATAACTTATCCAAGGTCACACATAGCTCATTAGGAGTAGAACCAAGGTTAGATTTCATCTAGTTCTACTCTTTCTAGAACACTACTCCACTTCACCAAATAGACTAAGTCCCATTTCTCATTGGAGGTTAAAGAAATGAACACAGAAGTAATATGAGATCACTTCCCATCAAGCTGGAAACCATTTTGCCTCCTTATGCAATCTTTTCCAAAAGCACCACCAAAGCCTCAAATGACTCAGAGGAAAAGTATTTAGAAAGAAATAGCTTATGTGAAAATTAATTTCAAGGAAACAAGATTACCAGAGCAATATGGAATATTTGTCTTAGCATTTTGCCTTCTCACTTTCAACAGTAAGCATTAGAGAACAATGAACAAAAGCATGGAGGTAAGAAAGTGGAAGGTATGATGGGGGGCCAGCAAGTCCAGTTTGACTGAAGCATGGAATAGATAAGGAGACATACTGAGGCTAAGAAGAGAAGGGTAATCTCCAATCTTAGAGAGTCCCAGTAGTTAAAAAACACCTCTGTTAGATTTTCAGTGCTGAGGATTTACACCTGGGAAATCAGCAAAACTTAAAATCAGGGCCTGATTTATTGTTTCGTTGATTGTCCAGACTTAAGAAAGTGAGTGGGGAGCCAAGATGGCGGAGTAGAAACAGCTCGTCCAAGCCTCTCTGCCCCCAGATTCCCCCCAAACTATGTAAAAGGGGACTCTGAACAAGTTCTGGAGCCCCAGCACCCACAGAATGACACAGAGAAGCTAACCCACCGCTGAGGACAGCCCAGCAGCCCTGCAGGAAGGACCAGCGCAGCGTTCTGGGACCTGGCAGCACGCAGCTTGCAGAGCACAGGAGCCGAGCCTAGCCCAGGTCCCTGTGAGCCGAGGTTTTAGCCCCAGAGCGTCAGGGCCAGCAGCCGGCTGGAGGATCCCCAGAACACCAGGAGCTGTGGCAACTCCAGAATTATCAACATAGACATGCCTAGGACAAAGTAAGAGGTTAGTGTCCTATGGACTTTGGGTCCAGTATTTAGGGAATACGTCGGCTCCCTCCCCTGGGGGCTAGAAGCTGCTGAGGAGACACGCCATTTTGTAGTTTTCAGAGGTGGCTCCAGCTCCCAGCCTACAAATCGTAGGGAGATCCAGCGATCAGTCTTGGGGGGTAATTGCTCTTGCTTTAACCTCCCTGAATCTGGATTGTGATCTAGGGTGGAAGTCGTGGGTGGGTTTACAGCTTGCCAGAAACGGAAGTTGCCCCCCACACGTTCGGGACGAAAATTCCTCTATCTGGCCTTAAAGCCATAGTGTGGCAACAAGCCCAAAAGTCAAGCAATTAAGTGGCAACATGCCAAGGCAAAGGAAACAGAAAAATGCAACCCTAGACTCCTATTTTGGGGGCATAGAGCGGGAAAAGGACTGTGAGGTCAGAAGTCCTGCTCCAAAAGCCCCAGGGGAAAACATGAGCGGGTTGCAGGCCATAGAGGACCTTAAGAAGGACTTTAAAAATCAAATAAGAGAAGTGGAGGAAAAATTGGAAAGAGAAATGAGAAGGATGCAGGAAAAGTATGAAATGAGGGTCAACAGCCTGACTGAGGAAAACAACACCTTAAAAAATAGACTAACTCAAATGGCAAAGGAGGCCCAAAAGGGCAATGAGGAGAAGAATGCCTTAAAAAGTCGAATTTGCCAGATGGAAAAAGAATCTCAAAAGTTCACTGAGGAGATTCATTCCTTCAGAGTTAGACTGGAGCAAATGGAAGCTAATGACTTTATGAGAAATCAAGATGCTGTTAAGCAGATCCAAACAAATGAAAGATTAGAAGGCAATGTGAAATATCTCATGGGAAAAACCACTGACCTGGAAAATAGATCCAGGAGAGACAATTTAAAAATTATTGGACTACCTGAAAGCCATGATCAAGGAAAGAACCTAGAAATCACCCTTCAAGAAATTCTCAAGGAAAACTGCCCTGATGTTTTAGATCCAGAGGGCAAAATAGAGGTTGAAAGAATCCACAGATCACCTCCTGAAAAAGATCCCAAAAAGAAAACTCCCAGGAATATTATAGCCAGGTTCCAGAATCCCCAGATCAAGGAGAAAATACTACAAGCAGCCAGGAAGAAACAATTTCAATATTGTGGAAACACAATCAGAATAGCCCAGGACCTGGCAGCTTCTACACTGAGGGATCGAAGGGCATGGAATATGATATTCCAGAGGGCAAAAGAACTGGGAATGAACCCAAGGGTCACCTACCCAGCAAAACTGAGTATTTTGTTTCAGGGGAAAATATGGTCATTCAGTGGAATAGAGGACTTTCAAGCATTCTTGAGGAAAAAACCAGAATTGAATAGAAAATTTGACATCCAGACACAAGAAGGAAGAGATGCCTGAGAAGGTAATCAGGGAAAAGAAATCAAAAGGAACTTATCAAAGTTGAACTATTTACATTCCTATATGGAAAAGCAATAACCGTGACTGATGACATCTTTCTCACTATGAAAATAATGGAAGAAGGGGGTGTGGTCATATGAATACATATGTGAATGTGTGTGTAGATGGTTACAGTTATATATGGATAGAGGGCATAGGTTGAATTTGTTGGGAAGGGAGAATACTCAAGGGATGAAATTATGAGGTGAGAGAGGAAAGTGGCAAGAGGAGATGGGGAGAGACAGGGTAGGGTAAACTATCCCATGTAGAAGAAGCAAGGGGAAGTGGTTGCAAAGGAGGGGGAGAATAAGGAAGGCTAAAAAGGCAAAACCACATTGACATTGAATTTGCTTCAGGGAGAAAATGACATACATACTAAATGGGATATCTCAACCTGCAGCAGGATAGGGGGAAGGGGGATGTGAGGAGGGATGATGGATGAGAGGGCATCCTTGGGGTGAGGGGAGGTTGGAAGTACCCACTGTAGAAGAGGGACAGGAACATGTAGGGAATGGACCAGGTGGGGGGTGGGATGAGTGGGAGGGAATTATAAGCAGCCTTGTACAATATATCTACTATGATAATGTTTTGCATAGCTAGACATGTACAACATACACTGAATTACTTATCTCCCAAGAGGGAATGGGTGACAAGGAAGGAAGGAAATGGATCTGAAATTCGAGGTCGTAACATTAAAAGTTTCAAATATATATAAATACTATTATTAATACTCTTTTGCTTGTAATAGGGAGATAAGATGTGCAGGCATTGGGACACAAAGATTCACCTTCCTCTAATGGAAAAGTCGATGGGGGTATGGGAGAAGGTATGGGAGAGAGCAGATTGGAGGAAGCGATATCTTGTGGGACTACTATTCTGGGAGGTTGGGTAGGGGAATAATGGGGGGAAAATGATTGTAACTCAAAATCTGGCAGAAATGAATGATGTAAAACAGAAGTTAATAAAGCATTTGTTTAAAAAAAAGAAAAAAAAAGAAAGTGAGTGGGGGGGTGGAGAAGGTCAATAATGCAAATTATACTTAAAAGAGTACAAGTGAAAACCGCCTTTTTCCCCCGCTGGAGAGCTGGTTATAAAACATTTACCATCATGCCCCTGATAAAAACTCCTATTTCTTTAGCCCTTTCAAGTTTGAAAAAATGTCTCACACAATTCTAGTGAAGTAGTTAGCATAAAGATTTCCAAACCCATTTTACCAAAAAAATTAAACTTTGAAAATGCTAAGACAACTTGCCCATCATAACAAAGCTAAGACTAAAACTGACATCCTCTGACTCAAAACATTTCACCCTACCAAGGGGTCCTTCAGGCATCCTGGGAATTCACAAAAGAATGTGGGTAGTGGATTCTAGCTATTCCCCAGAAGGTCTCCCAAAAGACAGAGGGGGACAGTTTTACAAAAGGAGAGGAGTGGGATGGGGAAATTACCTGAAATTACCTAAAATTGAATAAGGAATAAAGACAGGAGAGGGGCCCACACTAATTGTGACTCTGCTAGGCCTCTATTTGCTTTCATCTCCAGCTCCAGCTTCTGTTTTCAAACAGACATTTATGCATCAAAATCTGCCCCAGCCCTGACACAAAGGGAGGCTAACCTTGAATTATCTGCAGCAGGCCCTGCTTTCATTATTTATTAGAAGGATCAATTAGAATATTCTGTTTGCAGAAGAATATAATCCAGCATGTACTTCAAGCACTAACAGCTAAATATATGCTTATTTAAAAATCAATCTAAAAGTCAAGGTTTCCCTTTTAAAGCCTTGCTATAAGGGGGAAAAAAGAGGGAGAAGAGGGGTGTTGAGAGCTGCCACCTGCTGAACACTCAGATCTCAAGGAGGGGGTGATGTATTTTTAAAATTTTTTAAATAAAATTTTAAAATTTAAATTTAAAATTTTTAAAATTTGAGGTGCTTTAAGCACCTCAAATGGAAAGTGATTGCAACAGACGAACAATTGATAAGCTACCAAGATTAGAGGGAATCTCAAAAAGTTACACTACAGTGCAACCCTGCCCCCAATCCAATTAGCCAAGGCTACCCTTACAAACTGGTCAAGTTCGGTGGCTGGTGAGCAGGCTGTGGTGAAAACTCACTCTCAGAAGCATTCAGGCAAGTTTCTAGATCAGATGAAGGCAGGACAGCAAGCTAAGGTTTACAAGGCACTATCCTCATGGCCACCACGAAAGTGAAGGTACCAGGAATTATATCCCCATTCTACAGAAAAGGAAACAGAGTCAGAGAGTGAATTATTCAGGGGTCACACGACTAGGAAGTGCCAGGGGCATGACTCACGCCCAGTTCCCCTATCTCCATCATTTTCCTACTGCACCAAGCTTTCTCAGAGAGGGCAAGCAACAATTCCCACTCTTCATGAAGGTTAGAAAGTGGCTGTTTCCAAGGCTACATAATAAAGAAGGAGAGTGTAACAAGATGAAAGATGTTCTGTTCAAATAAATATCTCGTCCTGGCATTCAAGGCCCTTGATGCCTCATTCCCGATACCTGTTCATCTTCACAGAGTCTCAAAATCCCACAGGAGTAAAACCCAAAAAGAACCCCTCTGCATCACATCCAAAAATCACCTGGTCTTTACTTCTAAGAAGAAATGGAGAGGTAGACCTGATGCTTGTCAACCATTCTCCCTACTGCTGATCTACAGCTATGCCAGCTTCAGCTTCTACTATTCAAATTCCAACCCTGCTATGTGTGACCTTGAGCAAGTCTCTTACCCTTTATAGGCCTCAGTTTCCTCATCTGAAAAATGAAAGGGGTTGGCTGAAATAATATGTATTTCTAGATCATGAGGGCCCACTCCCCAACACAAATTGCTCACTCTTAGGAGGCCAGAGTAGAAAGCCAGCTCATGTTCATAATATTATGAGTAAAACCTCAGGCTAAGCCCTTACAGCAACTCCATTTCTTTTCCTCTCAGTGTTTTACAGAGAAGACACACTGGTCTTGCAGCCTGAATTCTAGTCCTAAGTCCATATCTGTATATTCCTGAGCAATTCACATCTTGAACAAGTCACTTAACCACACTGTGCCTCAATTTCCCCATCTGTCAAATGATGGAGTTGAGCTAGATGATCTTTAAGATTTCTTCTAGCTTTAAAGTACTGTGATTACATGAGCTACCAAAGAGAAGTAAAAGGGAAAAGCTGTGGTCCCAAGATTTCCATCTTTGGAAAAAAAAAAAAAGGCACTAACTCCTTACCCTTGTATGAATGAAGGAAAAGCCAAGCAATCATCAGTTTTCTGCTCTCTGGACAATTTCATCACATACCTCATTTAGATGGTCTCTAAGGTTACTATCAAACCCCCATCTCTTTAAATTGAGGAGGAGGAAGCACATCTACAGAGTGAACTGTGACCCCTAAACCAGGAGCTCTTAACCTTTTTTTTTGTATTATGGATCCCTTTTGCAGTCTGAGGAAGCCTGTGTACTTTTTCTAGGAACAATGCTTTTAAATGCATAAAATAAAATTTATAGGATTTGAAAAGAAACAAATTATACTGAAATACACTTATCAAAGTTTTAAAAACAAGTTCATAGACCCCAGGTTAAGGCCCTCTGGCCTAGGCTAATGCTTTCTATCCTTTCTGGAAAGTTACTTTCCAAATCACACCTCCTGCCAGCTCCCAGTGGCACACAGTCACTGCTTGGCAAAGGCAGCTAGGCCAGCCGAGAGCCAGGGAGACTCATCTTCCTGAGTTCAAATTTGCCCCCCTCAGATACTAGCTATGTGACCCTGGGCAAGTCACTTAACCCTGTTTTCCTCAGTTTCCTCATCTGTAAAATGAGCTGGAGAAGAAAATGGCAAAGCACTCCAGTATTTCTGACAAGAAAACCCCAAATGGGGTTACAAAGAGTCAGATACGACCAAAAAAACAAGTGAACAACCATTTGGCCAGCCATGGTCCAGCAACAGCAGTGGGTCAATGGATTTCCCAAAGTTATATAAGTGGGAGTAGATAGAAACTAATCTTTGCCCTCAAATCTCAACCACAATCAAACACTCCAGTGCATTTTCCTTGAAGAATGAATGTTGCCTGCATCCTGGCCTCTCAACTTGATGGATGATCGCATTCCCATTAGTAGTGTTGTGGCAAGTTCTGTCAGCCTGCAATTGTTTCATTGTTAAACAAAGACAGGGTCTTTCCTGGAGACCAGTCTAGCATCAGTGCCCATCCAAGGATCAGTATTTCAGGCCAGGATTTACATTAACAATAGGAGACAAACAAACAGTTGTTTGGGATTGGGTGTTGAAGACCTGAATCCTTCAAAATTGGTTTCACTGAGGGCTCTCTCATAACCTCTTGGACTACAGAACAGCAACACTTTTCAGAATAAATTCAGTGGAACAGAATTTCACGCCAGGATTCATCTCCTTTTCACAAAAGTGAGTGTGCTGCCAGGGATCAAAAACTAACTTTTAATAAGGTTACAGCCAAGGAGACTTCAATGGTCACCACCATGCTTTGCTATCTCACAAAACATTCAACACTCATCCCCCCTTTCCATGGTATCCTTTAAGAGTAAAGAGCGCTCAAACACACAGCTAGGCCATCAGTCTCTGGTATTTCTTGCCTCCCCTTCTTCCTTTCCCTTAAGCTATTTTCTTCTTTCATTTCTGAGCTTTTCCCTGGCTGAAGGAGAGAGCTGACAAGATCAGAAGATCGCCTTCTGTGGGGTTATTCTTACCTCAAATAATATCCCTGTAAGTTCATGCACACACACCATTAAATGGGGTTATTTTCTGATCTCTTGTTCTTCAGTGAAAAAAAAGTTATTTCACCAAGATCTATAGCAGCAGCAGCCCATATGGCAGGGTGCGAAGAGAGACCTCTATATCAAGAATCTACCACTTATGGCAGCACCCAAGCTTTATCCCTTTTTTTTCTTTCTGCTGCAAAGCTATGGCAAGCAATTTAGGGTCAAACCCCATTACAAAGAGAACAAACTTATTCTGAGGGCCCTGGGAATTGAGCAAAAGGGGGAACAGTAGCTTTGCAAAAGCAACTGTCAGGTGGCCAAATGATCTCATCATTTCCCATGACCTGGCAGTCCCTCATCAAATTAGGATGCATTGGTGATTAAATAATCCATAGACTGATGCACCCCACAAGCCAGGAGGAAAATTTGTTCTCTGAACCCACTTCCACTACCCTTTCCCTCATCACAGGCTTCTGATTATGTTTCTGGGTCTGGAACCCATTCTGACAAACTGTCAAAAGACTGATATAAAAAGAATTCTCAACTAGGTTTTGGACAAACCCTTTTACTCCATTTCCTCAAGTTCCTATGCAACTTTTAGCCCAAACTATAGGAATGTGATGGGGAAGATGGGGAGAAAAATAGCTTCTGCATCTCTGAAATCAAATCAGAAACTTAGGGGAAGTTTCACCTACTAACCTGGCACCTCTTTCAATAGAGCTGGGTCTCCTAGGAATGTTCCACCCAGATATCTTCACCTACTACTATACCTGTATTCTTCCCACATTAATGCTCCCAAAGAAGCTGATTAGACTGGCTCCTGCTGAATAGGGCATTTTTAAAGACCTTGGAACACTTGTGATAACTAAGGGGCAGCTCTGACAAGTTTAAAGCATACCTAATCCCCTTTCTTGCAATGTCAGGAGGAAGAAAAGAGAAAAGAGTCACTTCCATTTCACAGGATTGGAAGAGAACCCAGAGACCAACATTACCAACAACTGAACAAAAATCTCTATTAATGTCCTTGACAAGTGAGCAGAGAGCCACTGCCTGAAGACAGATGTCTTTGGAAGAATGGGGAGCAAACCACCTTCTAAGAAAGCCTGGTCCATGTTTGGATAGCTCTAGTTATTCAAAACTTTCTTTTTTTCCTTTCATCAAACCTAAATTTCCCTCTCTGAAGTATCCATACATTCAGTCAAAATGAGACCTAGAGAAAATGGCAACTTGTCAATACTCTGCAGGATGTTTAGTAATAAAACCAAGATCAAGACTCCAATCTTCTGATGTCGATCACAGGCCCAGTACTCTCTTCCTTTGCTCTGGAATTGTTTTTAGCTATTTCATTTTTCACCAAGGTCCCTTTACCATTACCTTGCATCTCGTAATTGTTTAATAAATCTTTGCTGAATTGGTTTGGATTGAACTATGCAATTATATGCTACTACCTTCTGACCAAACACTAAGTTATTTCATTCCGTGAAAATATTTTCATTTTTGCTTAAATTTGGCACACTAGAGTATGATATACCTCAATTTTGCTATTTTGAAACAAAAGGGCAGACCATAAGTGTTTTCCAGTAGGTGCATGTCCTGTTATTACACAGCGTTAGTTTTACAGGTGTCAAATTGCCCAATATTTTCCCTTTTCACTAACTGTCATTCCATAATCCTTTCTCCCACAGGCTTTTTCATTGCTTAATTCTTTTTTCATGCCATCCCAGCTTCTCCATGCTGCTTTCTAAGAAAATACTGTCTTCGGTTATGGGGATTCTCCTTTTCAGACCTGTAACTTTAAACTAATCAATCACAAAATATTTAAACAAAATATTTAAAATATTTAAATATTTAAACAAAATATTTAAAAATTTAAACTAAATATTTAAATATTCAAACAAAATATTTAAAATACAGAAATATTTACAACATTATGAGTACTATGTGAGGTGCTAAGTATGCCTCAACAAAAATGAAACCCTCTCTGGCCCCCAAGGAGCTTACTATGTGTATATATATATATATATATATATATATATATATATATACACACACACACACACATATGTGTATATATATATACACACGCATATATGTATATATACACATATCATGTATATATACACATATGTATATATAGACACACATATATGTATATATAGACACACACACATATATATACACACATATATATAATCATTGTTGTTCAACTATTTTCAGTCACATCTGACACACAAAAATATATAAAAGGTGATTTTGGTGGAGGGAGATCTAGCAGTTAGTGGCATCTTTTATAAGATAGCATTTGAGCTGAGTCTTAAAGAAAACTAAGTATTCTAAGAGGTGAAGATAAAGGACCACATTTCAGGTATGAGGAACAACAAAGCCAAAGGTGCAAAGAACAAGAAATGAAGAGTCATGTATAAGGAATATAAGAAAGCTAGTTTGACTAACTCTAGAGTGTGTGAAGGAGAGTGAAATGTAATAAGGCTAAGACTGTAGGTGACAAAGAACCTGAAATGGCAAACAGAACAATTTGCATTCAATTCTCAAGATAAAAGGGAACCACTGGAGTTTATTGAAAGGGACAGTGATATGATCAGACCTGCTGTTTAGAAAAATCTCTTTGGTAATTGTGAAAAGGATGGATTGGAGTGGGGAAACACTTGAAGCAGGGAGGAAAATAAGGAGACTGTTGTAATAGTCCAAGTGAGAGGTGATAAAGGCCTCAACTCAGGTGGTAGACATAGAAGTGAAGAAAAGGGAACAGATGCAAGAAATGTTGTAGTATGAGAAAGGCCCACATTTGGAAACTTCTTAGATATGTAGGATAGCAAAGATTCACAGAGGACACCAAGGTTGAGAACCTGGTTGGCTGAAAAGATGGTGATACTCTTAAAAATATAAATTGATGTTAAGAAGTGAGGTGGGTTTGGAGGAAGACAAGAGTTCTGTTTTAGACATGTGATATTCGAGATTCCTCAGTGATAATGCAGTCCAAAATATTTACTAGGTAGTAGCTGATGGAGTTCAGGAAAGAAACTAGGTCCAGATCTGAAAGAGTTTGTCTAGAAATGATCATTACAACCATGGGAGTTGATGAGGTGAGTTGATGAGTGAGAGAGTATAGGGAGAAAAGAGAAAGAACACCAAAATAGAGCCTTGGGATATATCAAAAATGAAAAGGCATGACCTGAATGATGATGAGTAGCAAAGGAGACTGAAGAAATGTTTTGATGAGTAGGAGAAACAAGAGAGAGTAGCATCATAAAATCCCAGATGGAAAAAGGATAACCAGGAGAGGGTCAAATGTTGCTGTCATGTCAAAACATATGAGGACTGAAAAAGGTCATCAGACTGTTCAATCAAGAGGTCATTTGATAAGTTTGGAGAGAACAATTTCTATTGGAGGATAAGACTGGCAAACAGATTGGGGGGAAAAAACTATTTCTAAACTGCCAAGAACAGTTTGCATTGTCTGTTGAGTTCTACCTCTGAATGAAATGTGACAGATGTTCTCAGCAACCAGAAGAGACAAGGGCCATATATTATCAAAGGTTGAATCCTATTGTTATGTGGCCAACCTGGCCTCTCTATGTGGCTCATTCCCCCATCAGCCACAGATAGATACCAGTGAAAGGAACTTCTCACAGAAAACTCCACATTTCCAAAAACACAATATGCAGAGTAGAATTCAAAGTCTAAAGGAAAGAACACAAAAGTTTGTATAAGTGAAAACTCAACAACAGGAATCCCAGAACACTATGAATAGAGGAGCTCCCCTGAATTACTGACTTCATTGGAACCTGCCACCTAGCAATAAGAAAGTTTGGGCTCTCTGGAACAAAGTGGCTAATCTTTCTAGATCTGAATCAATGATTCCTCTAATAGTTTTCAGTCACTCTTGGGGGAGAGGAGGAGGGCAGCCCATTGGACTGCTGCCCAAAGGTAAAATCTCTTGCCTCAATTGACTAATCATTGTCTACACTGACAGTTCTCATTGTGATTATATTAGGGGAGAAGAGGGGCTACCCTTCCCATCCCCCCCATTGCCCCCACCCCCACCCCAAGCTTTCCCTAATCTGACACACTCTCTTCTGCTATATCTTTCTGCATGGGATGCTTTCTATCAACTATAATACAGTAGAAAATACACATACCCACAGGTGTAGAATTTGGGGCAGTCTCAGTCATAGATTCCAGCCTGTCACTTCTTAGCATGAAACTCTAACTCCTCATTTTAACCTATTTTCTTTCCAGGATGGTTCTCTTAAGAATCTTGGTGATACCAGAGCCTCTAGCTGGTCTCAAAGACCAAATCCTCAAAAAGACTGAGGTAACTCCTTGGAGCTACTAAAACTTAGGAGTCCACTGTTTCTCCACCTTGATTATTCTCTTGCTGAGTTCCTCCTAACCCAAGGTATGGTTCCATAAACAATTTCTCTAACATCTCCCACCTGAGTAAATTAAATGTCTTCATATCCTTTTGCTAACCAGGTTGTTTTCTTTACTATCCCTACCTGTCTGGTCACATCCTGATCCTGGCCTAAGCCACTTCTCTCTGGTTCCTATTATCCTGGCTTTATCAATCCTCTTGTTCTTTGTGGCAATAACAAGATTAGCAATAGCTGACATTTATACACCAATAAAAAAGATTTAGAAACTATCTTAGATATCATTATATCACTTGATCCTCTTAATAGCCCTCTCTTTGAATACTACAGGTATTAGTGCCATACCACTCCCTAATTACGGGATGTTGTCCTAGGCCCTCTTTTCTTCCCTCTATATGCTCTCTCTGTAGCTCCCATGGGTTCATTTATCATTTCTATGTAAATTACTCACAGATCAATGGCTAGTCCTAAGTTCCAGGTCTACACCACCAATTACCTATTGGGCATCACCAAGTAAATGTCCCATCAGCATCTAAAACTCAACATGTCACTGGATGTGTGACCCTGAATAAGTCATTTAACTTGTCAGTGGTCCAAATTGAAGAGAAAGTATTGACTTGCATTGGTGGAGGGAGTTTCCTCACCCTGGAGTTCCCTACACCAGTGAAATCAGATCCAGTGAAATGAGATCCAGTCCCTATCCCTTTCCCTTTGAATATTTCAGTTTAGGAGAGTATCATTCACAAGTGTCACATTTATTAGATGAAATTTTGATTTCTTGTTATTTTTGAAAGCATATGAATACTTCCATTCTATAAAACTAAGAATGAGAAACCAAAGGTCTAATTAAATAACAACAATACTTGTAATAATTTTCTATTCATTATATTAAAATAGACATTTTCGTTTTCTAGAAATTTCTCCTAAAATTTCTTTATTTTAAAAGCATGTGAATGGAATATCTCTCTTTAAAACATTGCATCAGTTTCATGTTTAAATTTTTTTAAAAAAACTCAACATGTCTCAAAAAGGAGTTCATTCTCTTGCCCTGCTAATTCTGTCCCCTTTCTCAAATTTCTGTTATTTGTTGAGGGTACCACCATCCTTCTAGACACCCAGATTCAAAACCTTAGAGTAATCCTCAATTCTCTGCTTGCTCTCCCCCATAACAATCAGTTGTTTTATCTTGTTGCTTCTACTTGAAGACTTCCAAGATGGGAGAACTCACCCACTTTCATAGTAGTCCACTGTAATGTTTTGGACAGCACTGATTGATAGGAAATTTTTCCTGACATCAAACCTAAATTTGCTTTGCAACTTATAACCTCCTCAAACAAAGAGAGTAAGCTTAATTCAAATGATAACCAACATATGAAATGTTAACATGAAAACTAACATATCCCATCCTCCCTCCCCACTCCCACAAGCCCTGGCTTTTTTGCTTCTCCAGGCTAACCACCCCCATTTCCTCCTATCATGCGGATATAAGACCCTTCATCAGCCTGGTTGCTCTGAATACTCTGAAGCTTAACAATGTCATGAAACTGTGGGGCTCAGAATTGAGCACAATGCTCCAGATGACATCTGTCAAAGTCAGAGTGCAGTAGAACTATTATCTCCCTATTCCTAGAAGCTTATAGATGAGAAAACAGATTTAGAAAAGGCCAGATGACTTGCCAATTGTCATACAGCTAGAAAGTGTTAGAGGCAAGATTCAAACCCTGGTCTTTGCTTGAGTCCCTTTCTTTCCACGGCACTGTGTTGCTTGTAAAATTAGCAACACAAAGCCTATGTTTTCTTAATTTTCTACAAGATGACTTTGGACTACATCAGAAAGGAAGGTATAATCATAAAGAACATAATTAGGTTGAGGGATATTTTATCCCAGGGAATCCCAAAAAAGTATTTGGCAAAAAATAAATATGACTTTAAAACCTTCTGCTGCAATATTGACCCTGGATCCCAGGGGATGAATAGGAATGGAGGTCTGTGATCTGGATCTAGAAATATGGATGGAATCAGTAATTGACTCATTAGCAATCCAGCTTTTATCACGTTATTTTGCACTTGTTCAGACATTTGTCCATAATTGTTCTCTCGTGGCTTCACATGGGTATGCTTTGTCTCTCCATCGAGATAAGCTTCTGTAGCTCAGAGGTTGCTCTAACTTCCCTTAGAAGAGAGAGTGCTGGGAAACATAGACAAAAGTCAATAATTGCCTATGGAATGAATGAATTCTAATAAATCCTCGGATACACATTCCACCTTTTCTCTAAAGTGCTTCCATATATGTAATCTTTCCTGTTCCTCCAAAAATCCCTCTCTACTACACAAAGGGATTTGTCTGCCTTGGTTTCCTCTTCAGTACAATACCGGAGCTGTTATCAGGATTGCTGGTGTGGTGGGGGGGGAGGGGAGTCCCTCAGTTTCCCATTTTCCATCAGCTTCCTGCCAAAAACCTTAGGTTCTTTTACACTGGGGCCAAGAGGCAGTGTCAATAAAATGAAATTCTATTAACATTACACACACACACACACACACACACACACACACACACACACACACACACACCCCTTCCTTGAAAGATAAAAGGCATTTAAGAAAGCACATTACTAAAAACTACACATAGGCACTTGGAAAATGTTTAGCTTTAATACAAACATGTAAATTTATCCCAAAATAGCATCTCTAAATCAAAAACTTTCCTTTAACACTGACCCTAAATACACACACACACACACACACACACACACACACACACGACTTAATAGGATTGTATCTTAACAGAATTCAAATCCTAGGCACCAATCTTATACTTTCTGCAGTCCAAGCTCTGTGGTAGGTTTGATCCAGGTATTGGGGTATACCCGATACACAGGATAAAAAAAGACTTGGGAAGACTGTCCTATCTTTGAACCGATGGCCATCTCCCTGATCTAATCGCCCTGCCTGTAAAGAGTCCCCTTTTCTCAGATCCATTTTTCTGGAGAGATTTGACACAGTCACTTCAAGTATGACATTACCATGTCACCACCCATGGAAATGGGGATTCACTCAAGCTTCCAATAGTACTCATGCTCTAAGGTCTTTTTCTAAGCCCTAACATTCCATGTTTCATTTCTAAAATGCCTTTCTGCTATGGCATTCTGTGTTACAGCATTCCATGGTCTCTTCCCGGTATAACATTCAGTATTCTAAGGTCCTTCTCTATGATTCTCTATTTAAATCTTAAGAAACTGAATCAAGCAGATGGTCCATGGCCATGTGACTAATCCTTATCGGAATCTGGCTGAAGAAACCAGATTTCTTGAGGATTTATCCACTCAACATTGCTCCAGTAAGGCCTAAAGGAAGCAACCAGACTGAACATACAACCAGTGCATCCATCAACAAGTGTTTACTGAACACCTATTACACATGCTTTATTAACTGCTCTATGCTATGAGGGACACAAGAAAAAGACATGACCCCTGGTCTCATGGAAGTTACACTTCTTTGAAAGAAAGGCTTGCACCCATGAGGAAGAGATGCAAAGGGGAGAGTCAAGGCAAATAGAGAGAAAGCATTTTGTAAACCTTAAAACACTATAGAAACAGGGGCTCTTGTTATCGGAAGATAGTTTTGCCTTGGTTTTCTTCCACGGACTCCATGAAGTTTCAAAGAGTTTCAATGTCAGGGTATATGAAAGATTTGCGACTTCAAAGCAGTTTTGCCTCTTCCACGTCCTGGGCTGTTTGGCCATTTTTACAGTATTTTCAACTCGATTGTTATTCTTTATCTTTCCTCATCTTTCTGCACTGGCACTAGTGACATCTGTTTCAGACAAGGATCATTTTTATCAACAAAGCAGTTTCACTACAAGGATATATACTGTGGCTTCCAGGCAGCTACAGTTTCCTTGAAAGGATAAAGCTAACTGGGTCTTTTGGTCAATAGTGGATTGAAAGATCTATGGTTCCTTTGGGATAAAGGGGCAGAGAAAAAAAAGGGGTGTGAGAGAATGTCATCGGGTTGCCCTTTCTTTGCTCCTCATGCCCTAGAGCTGGAGCTCCCATGTTCAGAGCTGCCTAGGTTTTAGAAAGGTCTGGACTGGGGGATGGGAATTCCTCTGTCCTTCTCTTGGCTCTACATAACCCTGGGACAGCTGAATGAAACTACAGGCACTTCAGTTTCCCCACCTGAAAAATATAGATAATACTCCCTTCTTTTAATCCTACCCACAGAAGCTCTTTGCCATATGAGGCTTGACTTATGATTACAAAGCCTTCCCAAAATGACAGTGTTGAACAAATGTCATTAGTGAGATCAGATATGCCCTGACATTTTGTTCAACTTTAATGTAACGTGAGCAAATGTGGCGTAGGGAGTTGGGTGTCAGAGGGTAGAAGGGGAGAGGCAGGGCAGGTGGGAAGAGTACTTAGAATAGAGAGGGCACTGAACTTGGTGTCTGGAGTCCCAGGGTTCTAGTCCCAGGTATGTGACCTTCACAAAGTCATTTCTCCCTCTCTAGGCTTCAGTTTCTTCATCAGTAAAACATGGGAGTTGGCCTCAATCTCTAAGGACCCTTCCTACTCTAACAGTTATGAAAATGTAATGGCAACTCTAAGTGTATCCCCCAAAGTAACATGGGGAAAGGAGTCATAATACACAGTTATGGTGTATTATGATACTACTATCACTAGAATTATTTTTGTTTAGAGACTGAATTCCCAGTGACAGTGCCATCTACTAGTGGATCTGCCATACAGTCCTGTTGTTATGGATTGTGAGTACCTTGGCGGTCAGATAACAATACAACTGAATAGTATTTGTGACCATAACATATGTCAACATGGTATTTTGTTAAGAAAACCAATAAAGACAATTGCTGGCAGCAGTACAGCATACACTGTATAATAAAGTCGGGGTAACAGTTTCCAGAAACAAACAATTAAACAGTTTATGAGAAAAACTCTATCTGTGATTGTGGGGCCTCAGCACAGCTGCTTTCTAAGGGGGAGGCAGTTGGAAACTATTGAGTACAGATATTAAAGTACAGTATGTATTTAGCAATATGGCACCTAAATGCATCATACCAGATCTATCGGGGAAATAAACAACATCCAAGTGTATTGTTGGGAGACAAATACTCAATACTACATTTAATGTATGGTTTGCAGTTAGTGGTTAATCTAAGACAATGAAGAGGGAGCCATGTTTCACATGGCTATTAAGGAAATGCAGAATTGATTGTAAGAATGATTGAGGATTTTAAAAGGGCACAATTCCCAGGCTAGGGATACCCCTTGCTGCTCTTTTTTTTTTTCATTTAAATTTGTCTGTAATCTACTCAGACAAATCCTTTTATCATGTTGATTTCCTCTCCTCATTATGACCAATGTGATTAATTACTTAACTTTCTCATTCTCCTTAGCCTACTCAGTGATCTCATTTTTCACACTTAAAATGGCTTTACATCCCATCAAGATACATCTTTCCCCACTCTTCAAGCTGATCCGTTTTACAGGCAGGAGTTTCAAATGGTTCTGTCCACTGAACATGTATGGTGTGAGGAGACTTTCGCTGCTATCTGAGACATGCCAGTGAGCAACAAGTGAGTTCAGAAAGGGCTTCAAAATTATTTGAATTAATAACCCCCCGGGGGGGGTAAAGCATAGAATTATAGAATCTCAGACTTGGAAGAAGCCTCAGGGGTCATCCAGTCCAATAAATACCTGAAGCATTAATCCCTCCTCCAACACTCCCCACAAGGGGGCATCCACCCCTCTGTATAAAAACCACCACAGACAGCAACTTCATCCCACATCCTTTTTCCTTATGAGATGCCTTGAAACTCAGAATCAGAAAAACCTGAGCTATCATCAGATGAAATATTAAAGTGCTTTGCAACCCTTAAAGTACTACATAATATGTACATAAGGTCTTTCTAGGTCCTTGGGTGTGGCCTTTTGCCTGAGTCCAAGTTTTACAGAACAAATCCTTATATTAAGGGGATTTGTTCAGTGAAGGTTAGATTCAAAGGGCTGTACTTGTGGCCCAGATGTGGCCTGAAGGCTTCAGGTTCCCCACCCCTGACATAAATGTTAACTAGTATTATTCATTCTCCCTCCACCAGAATTTCCCAAAACAGTACAGGTAACCGATGACCATCTGTAATCTAGTCTTGAGGGACTTACTCAGTTCAAGATAAAATCTTATAAATGGTGGGGGGGAGGGGGGAGGAAAGGAATTGTCAATAAAAAGATACAATACTTCTGAAACTTGGTCATAGAACAAAGTGGGAAAACCACTTGGAGAAAAATATATTACACATCAAACCATAGATGTTTCCTTTCATCAGTTTCAAATGTTAATATTGAAGTTTCAGGACTTGAAGCAATCCCAACTACTGCATGCTTACCATACCAAGACATCGACTCAAGGTAGGAGAATTGGACAGTTAAGCTGCTGTACATCCTTGGGCTGTATGCACCCAAGTCAGACAGCCACAGGAAACACACACACACACACACACACACACACACACACACACACATACACACACACACACACACACACAAGCAGAAATTAGATTAAAATCACATTTCCTCTCACAACCCACCTACCACTTTTTTTTATTTCTTTTTCCTTTCATCCCTCCCCATCCAGGCACTCTTCAGGATTATGACAAATAGGACTCGTGTTTAGCACAGTGTGGAACAGGAACGAAGCACAGTACTGCTCAGCGACCTGATGACATTCAAACTCCTGAAAGGAGGCTCAAAATACAGATTACCAACAAAAACCTGGAGTGCTTTATAATTATTTGTATGTCATTCCCACATAATCAGTGTCACTCTTGCTCTAATAAAGCTTCACTTCTCGCAGGACTCAACGTGTTTTGCTATACCTCCAAGCCAAATTACAAGTAGCACCTCCACGCAGCCCCAGTCACCTGCGGAATTTCTCAAGTAATGCTATTGTTAAGGCGCCTTTCAACACATCCATAGGTTGGCTGGAAATTGGTCCTTTTGAATGAAGACATACATATCCACGTGCACATGTACTTCTATGGAAATACAAACCCTACCTACAGTGCATATTCATTTCAAAATGAAGAAGGGAGGTGGGGGAGTGAAGCCACTTCCAACCTGGCTCCTGTATGACTCATTTGTCAGGGCATGGAACCTAAAATAATGCCCATCAGGTGGGTAGCTTGTCCTTCTGCAGAGGCCCTTCTTAGGCTGGTGAAGCTCAGTGCCCTTCATCAATTCTTAATGCGGCCACAAGTATGTCAAGTGTTATCTTCTTGGCTCCTCTTCTGCAGTGCCTTCCCTTCACAACAGATACTCCCAGCAAATTAGAATTCCCTTCCCTCTCCCTCCTCTCCCCCACAACTTCCCTCAGTTTTTGAAACATAACGGCCACCCAAATGAAATAATGAGGGAAACTCATTTTAATGCTGTGGAGGGAACCGTTTTATTGCTAAGGCAGCAAATAGAACTAATTGAATCCACTAGAAATACGGAAAAGAGGGTGAGGGGAAGGAGCAGCCAGACAGAAGCAATGGGTACGACACAAACACATGCATGTGGATGCATGTGTACACACACACACACACACACACACACACACACACAGAGCAAGCTGGATTATGAATATTCATGGGACAGAAATTGTAAAACCATGAATGCAAAATAGCTTCCAAAGTGGCAAGACTGCCAAGGGCTAGGCATACAAAATGCCCTGAGAGGAATCCAGCCTCCTCTACTGGCACGCACCCCATGCTTTTTAAAAGCAATGCCATCTTGGGGTGGGCAGATAATAGTTGGGAAGGTACAAGTCCAAAGGCATACTCACATCTCAATCGTTTTGGGTTTTGTGTGTTATGGTGCTTTCTTTTTCATTTGATGCCTCCAAAGAATATTGATTTTAAAACCTATGATATGCAAGCCTGGCATGACTTTATAGACACAAGTTTGGGAAAATGCTGGAGCACTAGACTCGGAAGGCAAATGCCTATGTTCAAGTGCTGGTTTCACCACTAAAGCCATTTCATAAACTTAGACAACTCACTTCCCTTCCCTGGGCCTCAGTTTCCCACTCTGTAAAATCAAAGTGTTGGACTAAATGATCTTTAAGGTCCCCTCCAAGAATGAACATTCTATGTTCTAAGTTATAAAGTCCGTTCCAATTCTAAATAGTGTTTTCTAGATTCTAATACCCCTTCTAGTTTGGAAACCCTACAATTCCCTATGGATGCTAAAAGAGAAGAATCTCAAAAACCACTGGACGGACATTCAGTCTCCCCAGTCCCTGTGTTATGGTTAGCCACAAGAATATTCATAGCATACATTTTACATACCAAGAAGATTTCAATTTCATGGTGTGCTGAATCTTAGAAATGCCCTCTTTAATCCTGTTTTTATCCTAAAGTAGTATAAAACTTTAATATTTCCTAATGGAGTGTACATTTACTCATATCTAACAATATCACTACAATTTATGAGCAATAAAAGTCAAGCAATAGCCAGTAAGATAAGCTTGAAGCTTTGGTTACAAAGTTCAATCAGTTAACCTAGGACAGCAATAGCTTCTCCAGAATGAGTAATGATGCAGAATAATATTTAGATGGAGATAAACCCTTTTTGCATAGAAAATTGCATTATGATTTGCTGGATTTCAGCTATTCTCAGCTGGATGTGTTAGTTTACCAATAAGGTTATTGCTTCATGCATTTTTATCATGAGACTTTGATTCCAAGATTTCCAGGGGATTCTGTATTGAAAGAGAAACCTGTAATGTTTGTATAATGTGCAATGCTCTCACAGAGCTGCAGGTGTGGGGGTGGGAAGAAAAGGGGCTCGGTGCCATGTACAAAGCTGTCTATATGCTTTTCATTCACACAGTGGCTGGTGTTTTGCATTCCACTTAGAAAGGAAACTTAAAAATGGGAACAAGTTCTTGAAAGAAATAGTCTTGAAAATAAACACCATGTCAATTTCAACTAATGGTGCACAGTGTGGGTTCCTTTAAAAAGGAGGAAGTAGCATGGCACCACCAAGGATGGCATGTTCACATCACTGGAAAGCACTTCCATCCATGCATGTCCACAAAAGCTCTGCATCAGGGAAATGCCAGGCACATCCATCCAGGTGCAATTCCCACTGGCTGACTCACTAACCACTATTATGGAAATAACATTAGAAAGAAAACATGTTTTTGTCCACAGGTAATGTGTGACTCTTACTGATACCAGTTAATCCCTATATTTTGCTGACTTCCCATTTTCCCTGGCACTTGAGTTAGGCTGCTCTGATGATACCTGCTTCCCCTTGTTGTAATTCAGTCATTTATAGCCCTGTCTGACTCCATGACCCATCCGGGGTTTTCTTGGCAGAGATACTAGAGTAGCTCGCCATTTCCTTCTCCAGCTCATTTTACAGATGAGGAAACTGAGGCAAACAGACTTCAGTGACTTGCCTAGGGTCACATAGCTAGTATGTGTCTGAGACCAGATTTGAACTCACAAAAATTAGTCTTCCTGACTCCAGGACAGGCACTCTATCCACTGTGCCACCTAACTGCCCCTGCTGCCCCTTGGACACAGTTAAAATGGAGATACCTCTTCCAGCTCAGGCAACTGGCAAGCAATTCAATTCAACAAACATGTACTAAGCACTTCTCTGTGAGGCCCTGGGCAGATCACAACTTCTCTGGACCTCAAGTATCCTAATTCTAAAACTGAAGAATTTGGACTAGGTCTCCTCTAGCTCCACACTTACAATCCTATGATTGACTGTCTGCAGAGCACTGTGTTACTATCATATGTAATGAAGGAGATGCAAAGTTCAAAAGAAACAGTCCCACTCTCCATGGAGATCACTCTAGTCCTTACAGATAACAGCACAAACAACTACAATACAAGCTCATGGATTGAGAGTTAGGAGAGACATTAATGATCCTCTATGCAAAGTATTCTTAACCTGGGGTTCCTTAGACTTCTTATAATATGAATATTAACATAATTATATGTATATATATATATATATATATATATATATTTTTTTTTTCAGTTAACAAGCTTACTTTAATCAGACAAACATATATTACCTAGCTCAGGGGGAAAAGGTCAGCACCACGAACTTCAGAGTATACAGACAGATCAAACAGACAGGCTTCCAAACTGTCCAACAATTATCAATACCAAAATCACAGTTACCAGAGAGGGAAGCATCAACATCTGGGTTTTCAAAGCCGGGGGGCTCTCAACAACGGCTTCCCAGAGTCTCATCTGGTCAAATCACACAACACTTCTCAAAGTGAGCCCCCCCTTTTTTTTGTTTTTTGGGGTTTTGTTGGAGGGCAATTGGGGTTAAGTAACTTGCCCAAGGCCACATGGCTAGGTTTTTTTTTTTTTTATCTGTGTGTGCATTAAGTGTCTGAGGCCGGATCCGAACTCAGGTCCTTCTGACTCCAGGGCCGACGCTCTACTCACTGCACCTAGCCGCCCCCATAATTATATTTTGATATAATGTATTTCCTTTGGGATACTGTGCATTTTACTTGATGTTGTTAATAGCACTATTTTGAGAAGGGATCCACAGGCTTCACCAGATTGTAAAGGAGTCCATGACAAACAAAAAAATTGAAGGAGCCCCGATCTAAGCTAATCCTCTCATTTCACAAATGAGCAAAATAAGACCTAACAAAATATGAGCAAAAATGACCAAAATAAGGCTTTGTGGGTTGTCCAAGGTCATAAGTAGAATAGTCATTTGAATTCAGTTCCTCTGACTTCAAAACCAATTTTATAATAATAAATTGTATTTGTAATAAAGTATTTATTTTAAATTTATTTAATTATTAATATTTATAATAATAATCAGAATTTCAAAAGAGCTTTAATGTTTGCAAAGCATTTAACATATATTATCCCATTTTAAACCTCACAACAACCCTAGGAGGTAGATACTATTATTATCCCCATTTTATTGATGAGAAAATTGAGATAGGCAGAGGTTAAATGACTTGCCCAGGGTCACATAACTAATGAGTATCTGAACCTGGATTTGAACTCAAATCTTCCTAACTTTGGGTCTAGCACTCTACCCACTGTGCTATCTCAAAAAACTTTATACTATTCAATGTCCAGGAGTACACTGGAGACATACAAAGTGTGTGAAGTCCAAGGGAGATTGGTGCTAATTGGGGTATCAGGAAAGACTTCCTGAAGGAGGGAGCAACTGAGATCTTGCTTGACAGGAAGAGGAATGAACTAGAACTAGGTGATGTTCTCAGTCCCCCTTCTCCAGCACACTACCAAAGGATCGTCATTCCCTGAGGTGAGGGAAGAAGGCAGGTCTGGGACAAACATACGGCACCTCAACTCCTTGCTGTTGGTTGTAGCTGAAAGTGTGTTGGGACTGGCCAGATATAGAAGGCCATATGCACTGGTGCAGGCTGGCTCATCAATCAGGACTGCACAGTCCCAGGGTGGTAGTTACAAAGCCAAGTGGATTAAGTCTAAGAACAATGGATGGAAACTATAGAAAGGTGGACTGTAGGACAATATTAATGAGAATTTCCCAATAATTAGGCTGTCTGTCCCATTATGGAACAGGCTTACCTAAAAACTGGTGAGGTCCCTGACTCCGGGAAGGGCATGAATGAAGTGTTCAGTCCAACTGAATTCCAGAAATCTTTATGAAGTTCCCAGCAGGTGTGAGGTACTGTCATTGGGGCTGGAGCTCTGACAATATTAGAATCGTATACTCAGAGCCAGCAGTGACGTTCCGTATGGCCACTGAGTCCAAAATTCTCATTTTACAGATGAGCAAACTTGAGGCCCTGAGTGATTTGCCCAAGGTTAGCCCAAGTGGTAGAGCTACTCCAAATTCAACCCCCTTCTTTCCCCCACTATATCAGGCTGCTTCTTTTTAATTTCTTTTTAAGACTAGGCCTCCCTATCTTATCCAAGGTAGAAGTACCGAGGTTATCCAAGGTCCTATTCAGGTATGAGTTAAACAGGATCTGAAGTTATGATGTGAAGAGAATAATCAATAAATAAATATTTACTAAGCTCCTACTATGTGTCAGGCTCTATACTGAGTGCTGGATACAAATACTGGTTTTGACTACCTAGCCTGTAGGCAAGTGTCTTAATATCTCTGAGCCTCAATTACTGAATCTGTTTTAAAAAAGAAAAGAAAAGAAAATAGGAGATTGGACTGTATGATCGCTAAGATTCTTTCTAGTTCTAAATCCATGCTTTTACTATTCTATGACTGGATGGTCTCTGAGGTCCCTTCCCAACTCTGAGGTTCTATGATTGGGAGGAAGGAATAATTTCTTGCATTTGAAGAGGCTCTGAGGGAGGAAGGGAGGGAGAGAGGAAGAAAAGGAAGAAGGAAAGAAGAAAGAAGGAAGGAAGGAAAGAAGGGAAAGAAGGGGAGGAAGAAAGGAAGGAAGGAAGGAAGGAAGGAAGGAAGGAAGGAAGGAAGGAAGGAAGGAAGGAAGGAAGGAAGGAAAGAAGGAAAGAAGGAAGGAAGGAAGGAAGGAAGGAAGGAAGGAAGGAAGGAAGGAAGGAAGGAAGGAAGGAAGGAAGGAAAAGGGGAATGGGAAGGAAAAAGGAAAGGAAAAGAAAAAGAGAAGGTTAGAGGAAGGAGAAAGGGAAGAGAAAAGGGAAGGAAAGGGGGAGAGGGAAAGAGAGGGAAGGAAGAAGAAAGAATTTATTAAGTTCCTACTATGTGCCAAACAAAGTGCTTACACTTTACAAATATTATCTCATTTGATATTCACAATAACCCTGGAAGGTATGTGCCATTACACCCATTTGAAAGATGAGAAAATTGAGGCAAATAACAGTTAAATGACTTCCAGGATCACGCAATTTGTAAATATCTAGGGCTGGATTTGAACTCAAACCTTCCTGTCTCCAGACCTAGAGCTCTCTATGCCTTCTAGCTGCCTCTAAAGTACAGGAAGGGGAGGAAGGGAGGATGCCAACAAGTATTTATCAAGTGTCTACTGTGTGTCAAGCACTGTGCGAATTGTTTTACAAATATTTTTTCATTTGATCCTCACAACAACACTTTGAGGTCGGTACTATTGTCATCTCTATTTTACAGTTGAGGAAATTAAGGCAAAGATAGGTTAAGTGACTCACCCAAGGTCATATAGCTAGTAAAATAACTGATGCTAGACTTGAACTCAGATCTTCCTATCCCCAGCTAGCTACCTCAGGCACTACAATTGTGGAAAAACATATGTCGTGATCAGGAGACAGAAAGTGGGTCCATTTGGACAGAGCCCAGATTTCAAGGAGGGAAGTAAATGAGGAGAACACTGGGAAGGGAAGGCAGCACCAGACAGAAAAGCAGAAACACTCAGGCTTTCCTGTATCCTCCAAGTTCCTTGTTGCTGACCTCAGCTTATTCAGGCACCATTTTAAGCTCTTTCCACCAATTTGATTTTCAGCAAAGTTTAAAATCTGAGCCCCAAAAGTCTTATTATAGCCAGGAACTGCTACAACAGAATTCCATAGCTGTGCATGCCTTGATTTTGTTCCTAACCAAGTTACATCCATCACAGACCACCATACTCTCAAATAAGGCTGAACAGTCTGGAGTAAGTATTGTTTTACACAATGATGTCTTAATATGTGGTAGTAATGGAGATGGAGAGAGGGATCATTCTGGAGGGCAGAGCCAAGATGGCAAAGTAAAAGCAGGAATGTGGCTGAGCTCCTGCTCCAACCACCTCCAATACCTGTAAAATATTACTCTAAACAAATTTTAGAGCTACAGAACCCACAAAGTGACAGAAAGAAAAAAATCTCCCACTGAAGGCAGCCTGGCAGAGTGGGAGCTAAGCACAGTTCTGAGTGAGCCACACAGGTCGGACCAGGGCAGCCTGACTAGCAGCACAGAGCAGCTGGAGCTGACTTCAGGAGGGTGAATCACCAGCAGTTATGACAGTTTCCAGACTTCTCAAACCATAAACACCAAAGAGGAAGTAAAAGGTCAGTGGGGAACTCTGTTGGAACTTGTGGGGAAGAACCAGCCCATACCCTATTCCCCAGGGGGAGAGGTGGCAGAGGCACAGTTGCTACAGCTGCTGCCACACGGCTGCCTCTGGAGATCCTGGCCTGCAGATCATAGGGGGATCAAGCAACCATTCAGAGGGCAATCACTCTTGCTTTGATCTGATTGGATCTGGATCATTCTTTTCCCTTTGGAATGTCATATTCCTATGGTTGTCCTTCATTCTTGAAGAGAACTAAAATGACATTACTATACTTGAGTCAAGTTACCTTGTGTCCAGCTGCATGATTTTCTGTTTGTAGATGATTGTGCACTCCATGCAGCCTCTGAAGCTGAGATGTGACAAAGTATAGACCATTTCTCTGGTGCTTGTGCTAATTTTGGCCTAACAGTTAACACCAAGAAAACAAAGCCACCACCACACCATCCATACATGGAGCCATCGGTTACAGCAAATGGAGAAGTTCTGAATGCTGTAGATAAGTTCACTTACCCTGGTAGTATACTTTCCAGGGATGTATACATTGATAATTAGGTTGACACGTGCATTGCCAGAGCTAGTTCAGTGTTTGGGAAACTCCAAAGGAAAGTATGGGAGAGAAGAGGTATTTGACTGAAGACAGCCCATACTGAAGGCTGTCTATCTAAAAGTTGGCATTTGAGACAAACATGTCAAGGGCTGCAGTAGCTAAGAGACATGATAAGGGAGTGTCTAACTCAGGGGCGGGGAACCTGCAGCCTTGAGCCCAAATGTGGCCTTCTAGGTCCTCAGGTCTTTTGACTAAGTCCAAATTTTATAGAAGAAATTCTTTTATTAAGGGGATTTGTTCTGTGAAGTCTGGATTCATCCAAAAGGCTGCACTGGAGGACCTAGAGAACCACATGTGGGCTCAAGGCCCCAAATTCCCCACCCTTGAGCTAGGCCATCTGTGATGCTCAGAGGCAGTATGATATAGTGGAAAACACACTAGATTTGAGGTCAAATAACATGGGTTCCAACCTTATCTCTGCTGTTTACCTTCTCCTTGATCTTAGAAAATCACTCTCTAGATTTGTTTACTCATCTATAAAAAAGACTACAGATGGAGCATATTTTAGTCTTAAGAGACCTAAATCCAATCTGTAAAATTAGGGGATTGGACCTTATGATCTCCAAGGTGCCTTCTCGTTCTAAATCACAGCATCATATAAATTCGAGTACACCCCAACTAATACAAACGACGAATCCCCTAAAGTAGTTACATGTATTTAAATTTGCAGTATTCTAAATGATAATTATGTAAAATACAATAATTGGTTCCAGCCCAATGGAAATACATGAATTCAAATACTGTGACCACTTCAAGGGGCTTAATTATTTGCTCTAATGGGGACCTGCCTAATCTAAGTCCCTATTTTATGGGGCTCAGTTTCCTGAGCCCCAATGAGCATATGCCTGATCTAGAAGAGTGGTTTATACAATGGGTGACAGAATCAAAACTCAACCTTGACAGGCTGGAGCCAAAAACAACAAAGTTGAAATGTAACAAGGATAATGCAAAGACCAGCATTTAGGTTCAAATGAACAAAACCTGGGAGGTTTCTGCAATAAAGCTCAATATAAGACAACAGTATGATATACTTAACTAAGGAATAAAATAACAGTTTAATACAATAGGTCACATTATAATTTCCCCAATGAAAGAATGTAAGAGTCTCGCTTCATATTGCCCTTGTCAGTCAGCTCAGTCAACAAGCACTATGAGCCAGGCACTGGTGCTGAGTACTAGGGATACAAAGAAAGGCAAAAGACAGTTAGTCCTTGCTCTCAATGGGTTTATAGTCTAATGGTCAGAACGCACCTAGACTACTGTGTTCAGTTCTGGGTGCCGTATTTTAGGAGAGAGAGCAGTACACTGGAATATATCCAAAGAAGAACAACCAAGATGGTAAAGGGGTCTAAAAGTCAAATCATTCAATTCATAACATTTATTAAGAACCTACTAAATGTGGAATGCCTGCAGGGTACTGAGAGTGATACTAAGATTTTTTTTAACAAGTGTCAGATCTCTTAGAGTTTATACTCTAAAAGGAATACACACAAAAACACACACACACACAGATAGACAGTTATATTGCATATAATGATCTGTTGAAAGCTGAGGGTATTTAACTTGAAGAAAAGAAGTCTTGGGATGAGGGATGTGGGCAGGGAAGATAAAATAATTGACTTCAAATTTATGTGAAAGAAGGAATGGACCTGTTCACTGTGGCCCCAGAAAGCCTATGGTGAACATACAAAGAAAAACAATTTGGATCAATATAAGAAAGAGCTTTTCAACCATAACAACTGCACAACAATGAGTCTAGAAAATTCCTTCCAGTCTTAAAATACTAATATTCTGGAGAAACTTTTCCTTCCCCAATCCATAAACCATTTCCTAACAATATTTCTAATCTCCCTTTCTTCTCAAATCTAATTGGCTTTATGGCTCAAACTCCTATGGATTCTTCTGTCCCACATACCTCCTTCCTTAGTTTCTCCCACAGTTTTCCAAAATTTACAACTGAACAACTCTGTGCTTTAGGCCTCAGTGCAAAGGACATTTTGGGATAGTATTTTGTTCAGCTCTATGTTCCTTTCTAAATTTATGTGCTTTTGACAGGTATTTTTTTTTTAAATACAGGATATAGCCATTAAGGAATTACATTATCAGAATTTAAAAATCAAACTCTTGGTAAGGTAAATTCCTTCATCTGTGCAAAAAAAAAAAAAAAAAGAAGGGGGGTGAGAATGGAAGAGTTCAATGTTTAAAGTAATAAAAAAAAGTTTATGATCCATTTTCGGTGCTCAGATGTAAAATCAGATGGAAAAAATGCATATAATGAATTTCACAACACTTACTAAAGTCTTGCATGAAAATGGAGGAATACAGAAGATACAAAAATAGAAATCTCCTAGATTCAAATTCTTCTCACAAAACACAAATGATAAGCTTGTTATGAGTCACTCCCACCCCACCCCCCATCACCACCAAGTTAAAAGTGACAGGTTCTGGACAGAAACCAACGAGGGGGCGGCAACATGGTATAGTAGGAAGAACACCCAATCTGGAGTCAGGAAATAGGAATCTGAATCCTTCTTGCCACTTACTAATTGTCAGTAAGTCGGTCAACAACCACTTATTAAGTGTTTACTCTGAATCAGGTACTCTAAGTATAATTATATGACCAGGAATAATTCATTTAACTTCTCTGACCTTTAGTTTTGTCTTTGAAAACTGGGATAACAATATCCACAGATATCTCCCTCACTGGGCTATTGTGGGGATCAAATGAGATTAGCTGTGTAAAGTTCTTTGTAAACCTTAAGAGTTATGTAAATATAAGTCGTGGTTGTAAGGGTCTTTCTTGGTCCCATTCCAGCTCTGCTCTAAATTCATTTTCTGGTCTAACATTCTAAGACACTTGCAGCTCTGTCTTTCCAGTCCTCTTATGTTTTACTCCCCACCCCACCTGCCACTTCCTCTTTGATGAATGACACAGTTACTTCTTTGATGTTTCTCAAACAATTTGGAGCATTTGCTCTGTGTGTGTCCGCCATTTCTGGAAGCCTGTCCCTCCTCATCTTTTCTTCCTGGCTTCCCTGAATCCTGGTTAAAATTCTAACTTCTATGGGAAGCATTTCCCTAATCCCCCTTCATTCTAGTGCCATCCCTCTGTCGATTATTTCCCATTTACCCTCTATGTAGTTTATTTGTATGTAGCAGGCTTCACATGATCTCACCCAGTAGACTGGGAGCTCCCTGAGAATAAGGGCTGTTGTATTTCACCTTTCTTTCTATTGCCAGCACAGTGGGTCTGACGCATAGTAGATAACCTAATAAATGTTTATTAACTGACTGATTCTAAATTCTGTATTCTCTCCCAATTTAAATGTTTTGGTTTTATTTTGTGTTTGTTTGTTTAGACCTTTCAGAAGAATGGTTCAGACAATGAATGACAATGAAAATTCAACCCTGACAGGTTAGGATATTCAAAAGCAGCAAATTAAAATGTAGACCAAGAGGTCTACTTAGGTATATTTAGATTCAACTGATGAATCATACAAGTACAGGAATGGGGGAAATATGCCCTAATAGGAGGCACCTCAGGGTCATAGGAGAGAAAACCGTGACTTGGAATCAGGAAGATCTAAGTTTAAAGCTTGCCTCAGAAATTTACTAGTTGTATGTCTCTGGGCAAGTCACTTAACCCCTCTCAACCTTAGTATTGTTATCTTTTAAATGGGGGTATAATGATTGCACCTATTTCCCAAGGTTACTGTAAGGTTGCTTAAAAGATAACAAATGTAAAGTGTTTTATAAATTTTGAAGTGCTTAATAAATCGCTAGCTATTATTGTTACCATGGGCAGTCAGCTGGAACAGTAGATAGAGTCAGCCCTGAAGTCAGGAGGACCTGAGGTCAAACCTGCCCCCAGACACTTACTAGCTTTGTGACCTGGGCAAATCCCTTAACCCTGTTTGCCTCAGTTCCCTCATCTATAAAATTAGCTGGAGAAGAAAATGGCAAATCATCATACTATATTTGCTGAGAAAACACCAAAAGGGGTCAACTACAACAACAATTATCATTATTTCAACTTCATAACAAGCTCCTTGTCTAGACACTCCCTCCTCAGATCCTGACCACCAATTTTCTTATAACCTATAGTTTTAGGGAGCTGCTTAAGAACTCTAAGAAGTTAAGTCTTTTGCCTTTAGTGACATAGCCAGTATGTACGTGTCAGAGGGAGGATTTGAGACCATGTCTTCTCAATGAGCAAAACCTCTATTCCCTACTTCACTCTCTCTAAAATTATTGTAATAATTAATATTAAAAATCCTTCCCAAATTCCAATGCCTCATTATGAGATGAAGGTTATCATGAATTCTCAAAGGCTATGCGAGCAGAGGAAAAACTCTTGAAAGTCTATCCTGCTAAAAACACTTTGGCCCATGGGTTTTCTTCAAAAAGGTAAATCAAGGAGTTAGCAGAGTTGCTTTCAATTTGTGCCCAAAGGCAATAAAATAAGAAGCATTCCATGGAGCCCTTGGTCATCCCAGCTTTTGGCTCTGCAGCCTAAATAAAAGAAACACTATGAAGATAATCATACCTTATGCACCAATATCCATTAGCAGATGACCTATTGAAGTGAAGAAAAAAGAAAAGAAAAAAAACTCTTGCCTTTCTTTATATCAACAGCACTTAGCACAGTATATATAATAAGCACTTAATAAATGCTTGTTGATCAACAAACATCTCTGAAGAGCTTGACATCATCCAAATAAAATCAGCGCATACTTTGATACTTGCAGAAGGAAAAGAGGATGGTTTGGGGGGGGGGGGTTTGTTTGGTTTTGTTGTGTGTTTTTGCATTTTGGAAGGGGAAAGGCAGGGAAATCAGGATTAAGTGACTTGCCCAAAGTCACACGGCTAGTAAGTGTTAAGTGTATGAGGTCACATTTGAAATCAGGTCCTCCTGACTCCAGGGCTGGTGCTCTGTTCACTGTGCAACCTAGACACCCCTAAGAGGATGGTTTTTAAAAAACGTTAGAAAATATGGTTCATGTTTAAAAAATTAAAACAGTAAAGGGACTACAGACTACTCAAACTTCAAATCTGTATGCCAAAAATGCATTCTTCAAAAGCAATTAGAAAGTGGTATAGTAAAGATCAAACAAAAGACACACAAAAAGGAAACTGACTACATTTTAGCAAACAGGAAATGACTACTTGTTGATTTGTTTTATTTGATTTCATATTATTTTATTTTATTTTGTGCTTGTAACTTTATCAATGTAAGGAATGCCTTGTGGAAATGTGGAAATGTGGAAAGTCTCTCCCACCAATGTAATTTAGCAATTTCTCTGCAATTATGTTGTCTTAAGATTCTAAATTTCCTGGGCCCTTTGGAGGCTAAGTGACTTGCCCATGGTTATACACCTAGTTATGTATTGGAAACATTATCTGAATCCAGGTCCTTCTGAATCCAAGCCTAGTATTTCTCCACTATTCCATCCTGCCTTTCTTGTGCCAATATGTAGTAATATCAGTATTCATTTGCATGCAGTTATAGCAAAGACCAAAATCTAAATCAAATTAGAAGGGATAATGATTGGAAAATGCCAATACCTATGATTGCAACAACTCACCTGACCTATCTGAATAAATTATCCATACTAAGAAATGGAAACAGAAAAGGACAAAATATTGACAAAAGCTATTGTCACGATATAGGAAGAAAAAGAGCCAAGAAATCACTTTACTCAACCACAGCTTAAACAGGAAAGAAATTCCCTATAAATGATTAGCTCCTCCAATGTTAACTGCTTGTAAAGATATTGTATTAATTGCCTCAAAACCCAAAACATAACAGGGTGTCTTCAATGAATTCTATGATAACTCTAAAAGACTGTCATATTAATCCACATAAGAATAAGCAAATGGGGGGTGGCTAGGTGGCGCAGTGAATATAGCATCAGCCCTGGAGTCAGAAGGACCTGAGTTCAAATCCAGCCTCAGACACTTAACTCAAAAACTAGTCATGTGACCTTGGGCAAGTCACTTAACCCCAATTGCCCTCCCCACAAAAAAAAAAAGAACAACCAAATGGGTGAAAATTTTTCTTTTGCCCAGACTATGGCATGCAGCTGGATGTTCAATTCACTAACTTAAGAAATCATTGCATATATCTAGGTCATGCTCTGCAGACAGACAATGAGACAGACTCAGAATTGAACAGGAAGAAGAGAACAGGAGAGTTGCATTTGGGAAACCATGGAATGCTTTTAACAATCCTAAAACAAGTCCAAGTACAAAAGACTTTGTGAGTGGAAAAAGCATTTGTTTAAATATTCTCCCTATAATGCTAGTTGGCTATAACTCTTGGAACACCATACCCTCCAAAGGATCCATGTTTCAGGTAACCCAGAAATCAATGGAAAAATGGGTGAGTGCAAATAGACTGAAACATTTTTTCCAATGAAGACCTATGCACTAAAATTAGCATAAAGGATATAAATGACTGGAAATGTATGTTAACTATTCATGTACCAAGAGATAATGCATAGATATGCTGACTGTTGCTTTGTGGAGGATCTATGGAAGAACATGAACAAGAAAGAAATGGGCTGAAGAAGCACCACTGAGTTTCAATCTCTCCCCAATGGAAGGATACCCACATAAGTAAGACCACTGACTCAATGATGTATTCAGGTAACAATCATGGCAGCTTATCTGTATATAATGATAGAACATTTTTTTCAGAATGCTTTATATAAATCATTTCATTTAGGTTGATGACAGAGTGGGTCATGGAAGCACTGAATCAGAGAATATTAGCTAGCACTGGAAGGGACCCTAGGAGGTCATCTAGTCAAGCTCTATAATTTTACATATGGGAATAATGCAGACTGAAGAAGTGAAATGATTTGTCTCAACCAAAGTCACATATGGTTAATGTTGGAACAAGGACAAAAACTAAGTCCTTTGATTTCTTGTTCAGGGATTTAGAGCAGATAGGAGGAGAATGGGGGAAAGGGAGAAAAGTATTAAAGTACAAATAGTTTCAACAATAGGCAGTGAAACATAGTGGAAAGAGCATAGGATCTGACATTAGGAAACCTAAGTTCACATTATGGTGCTGCCATTTACTAGTTACATAACCTCGGGCAATCACTTAACCTCTCTAGGTATCAGTTACCTCAAAATGGGAGTAGGGGTGAGATAGGGAACCTCTAACATATCTTTCAGTACAGTAGTCTTGTTTTTTCCTGTCTCACTGACTTCGCTCAAACCATTCCCCATGCCTGGAACAGACATCCCCCTCCCCTCTCAGCTCCCTCTACTAAAGGCCTATGACCTTGAGAAATTCACATGAACTCAATGCATCTATCTTTTTTATCTGTGATATAGGAACAATTCTTTTGCCACATACCTTACAGAGTTGTACTAAAGATCAAATGAGAAACTATACATAAATAGTTATGTAGCCATAAGGCAACGGTATAAATATAAGCTACTATTGTAATTATTCTTCTCCACAATGGAAGTAAATTTCCCTTGTAGATTCCTGAATCACATGTTTGCCTTAATACTTAACTAAAAGGATCAAGAACTCCACCAAATAACTCCTCTATTTTTTTCATTAAATTTTTATTTTTAATTAACAGAAATTCATTTTCTCTCCCTGGCTATGCATATTTGTTATGATGGCTTTGTTTTTTCCCTTTACTTTTACAGCTCATATACACAATCTACTAAGAATTTCTACCTCCAATTTCCCATTCTGAAGTGCTTTGTGCCTAGGTATTTTTGCTTTGCAAAGCTTATTAAAAATGTTTATGACCTACTGACATATTTTCATTTCCAAAAGTAGATGCAAGTCAAGCAGGTATGCTCATTGTCAGAAAACAATATGGAAAAAGTTTTATGACAACAACTAACCCAGCTTAAAAACAAGCCAAAAAAATCCCCTATCAACTGAAACAACAGGAAAGCAAATGAAGTTATAGCTAATCCAAAAATCTCCTCCTTAGGGAATCTACCCGATATGAAGAGAGAGAAATGGGATGTGGGCAAGGGAATAAGATAGAAACACATGGCCTTTATCACTTAGCCGACTCATGATCTCACTTATGCATCATCCGTATCAATGCAAAACCATGCCATGCACAGATCAGTTGAAGGAAGTAGGGAAGTCTAGCTTGGAAGAGAGAAAATTAAGCATAGGAAGGAAAGGATGGCTAGCTGCCCTCAAATGCCGGAAGGTCTCTGATCTGGATGGAGATTCACAAATGTTTTCCTTGATCTCAGAGGGTAGAACCAGGAACAATGGGTAGAAACTAGAGAGAAGTAATTCTCAATTCAAAATACCATAAGACTAGACAAGGGGGGGCGGAGCCAAGATGGTGGAGTAGAAACAGCACCTCCAAGGCTCTCTCCCCCCAGAATACCTCCAAACTATGTAAAAGGGGACTATGAACAACTTCTGGAGCCCCAGCACCCAAAGAACAACACAGAGAAGCTAAGTTTAATAACTGTAGGGAGATCCAGCTATCAGTCTGGGGCAGGGGGAGGTGGTAATTGCTCTTGCTTTAACCTCCCTGGATCTGGATTGTGGTCTGGGAGGGAGGTCGTGGGGCGGGTTTCCAGCTTGCCAGAAAAGGAAGTTGCCCCCCCCCCCAACACGTTCGGGACAAAGCTCTCCTGTCTGGTGGCAGAGTTCTACTGTGGCAACAAGCCCAAAAGTCAAGTAATTAAGTGGCATCATGCCAAGGCAAAGGAAACAAAATAAACAGAAAAATACAACATTAGAATCCACTGATCTCCTCCTGAAAAAGATCCCAAAAAGAAAACTCCCAGGAATATTATAGCCAGGTTCCAGAATCCCCAGATCAAGGAGAAAATACTACAAGCAGCCAGGAAGAAACAATTTCAATATTGTGGAAACACAATCAGAATAGCACAGGACCTGGCAGCTTCTACACTGAGGGATCAAAGGGCATGGAATATGATATTCCAGAGGGCAAAAGAGCTGGGAATGAACCCAAGGGTCACCTACCCAGCAAAACTGAGTATTTTGTTTCAAGGGAAAATATGGTCATTCAGTGGAATAGAGGACTTTCAAGCATTCTTGAGGAAAAAACCAGAGTTGAATAGGAAATTTGACATCCAGACATAAGAAGGAAGAGATGCCTGAGAAGGTAATCAGGGAAAAGAACTCAAAAGGAACTTATTAAAGTTGAACTATTTACATTCCTATATGGAAAAGCGGTAACCGTGACTGATGAAACTTTTCTCAGTATGAAAATAATGGAAGAAGGGTATATGATCACATGAATACATATGTGAATGTGTGTATATATGTTTATAGTTATACATGGATAGAGGGCATAGGTTGAATTTGTTGGGAAGGGATGATACCTAAGGGGTGAAATTATGAGGTGAGAGAGGAAAGTGGCAAGAGGAGATGGGGAGAGACAGGGTAGGGTAAACTATCTCATGTAGAAGAAGCAAGGGGAAGTGGCTGCAGGGGAGGGGAAGAATAGGAAGGCAAAAAGGCAAAACCACATTCTCATTGAATTTGGTTCAGGGAGAGAATGACATACATACTAAATGGGATATCTCAACCTGCAGCAGAATAGGGGGAAGGGGGATGAGAGGAGGGATGATGGATGGGAGGGCATCCTTGGGGGGAGGGGAGGTTGGAAGTACCCACTATAGAAGAGGGACAGGATCAAGTAGGGAATGGACCAGGTGGGGGGTGGGATGGGTGGGAGGGAATTATAAGCAGCCTTGTACAATATATCTACTATATATCTACTATGGGAATATTTTGCATAGCTATACATGTACAACACATACTGAATTATTTATCTTCCCAGAGGGAATGGGTGACAAGACAGGAAGGGAATGGATCTGAAATTCAAGGTCTTAAAATTAAATGTTTCAAATATATATAAACACTATCACTAATACTCTTTTGCTTGTAATTGGGAGATAAGATGTACAGGCATCAGGGCACAGAGATTCACCTTGCTCTAATGGAAAAGTCGAAGGGGGTAAGGGAGAAGATATGGGAGAGAGCAGGATGGAGGAAGTGATATCTTGTGGCACTGCTATTCTGGGAGGGTGGGTAGGGGGAAAATGGGGGAATAAAAATTGTAAAAAAAATATTTTAAAAATACCATAAGACTGGTCCCAGTGGTCTGCATTCCTCTCCAGGACATATCCTGACTCTTCATACTTTCTCTACAGTGCCCTCAAGATAGGTACCTTCTTTTCACACACAGCCCCAGCTTTCTTTTATGTTTCTTCCCCTATCAGAATATAAGCTCCGAGGGGGCAGGGACGGTCTTTCTGTTTATATTTGCTATATCAAGTACAGATTACATAAGTCATCAAATGAGATAATTGTAAAGCACTAAACCCAGTGACTGGTACTAGAATCTGACAGCTAGGTAGCTCAGCAGACAGAGTGCCAGACCTCGAGTCAAGAAGACCCTAAATTCAAATCCAGTGTCTGACATTTACTAACTGTGTGACCTTGCTTAATTGTTTGCCTCATCTGTAATCTGTAAATAGGGATAACAGCACCTACCTCCCAGGGTTGTTGTGAGGATAAAATGAAATATTAACTGTAAAGCATTTTTATGGTGCCTGGTACATAAGAAGTACTACATGTATTTGCTATCATTATTGTTATTATGGTAAGCATTATATAAATGTGAACTATTATTATCATGTTTATGTCTGAGGCTATCCATCCCAACTTTTCTATTCTATTCTATGATCCTAAGCTAAAAGTGGGCAGGGGGGAGGGGGAGAAGGGGATAAGGAGGGAGAGCATCAGATGCAGCCTTGTGTTATAAGGGAAACTATTTAGCGCTCCAACAATGCTGTCATTGCAATTACTTGGATAACCATTTCCCCAGGATGACCACTAACCTCCACCCCTTCAAAGTAATAACTATTCCCTTGAATAAAGAATGGCTACTTTCAGATATAACATAAAACTTCAAAAAGTGATAGAAAAGTGACTTAAACAGATTATAATACTAGATAACATTTTTTTTAGAAAACAGATAATAAAATGGACTGCTGCCTATTTATATGCCACCAGTGAAATTATACTGTCCACATTTAATGCTCTGAAAAGCTTGATAGTATGTGCTTCTTACCTGGGCTTGGTGCTAAAACCTCAGTCATCCATTCATACTCTTACCCTTCTCAATTCATTGAGAACCACTTCAAGCAAAAATCATTTGAAAGAAATTACTTCTGTGTATTACACCAGGAGCAGTGAAAAATGTCCCACATGAGGCTCTCCAGCCCCAAAGCAATAATTTTTTTTTTTTGCTGAAGTGCAAGATGTAATAACTCAGGGAAAAGAAGTCCCCATGACAAGAAGGAAAAGGAAATGAGTGAAAAGCATAAGATTCAAGTCTCTCATAATATAAGGTGTCACTAATTTGTACTTGGAAATCTATCTTTAGGATTGGCAACACTTGAAAGTAACTTCCTCTCTATAGCAATAGCTGCTATAACTGTCCCTGTGGTATGGTCCAGTTGAATTTCCCATAATCAAAATGAAGACAGAGTTTTAAACTGGACACTTGAAACTTGGATAGAGCTTGAAGGCAACATTGTAGAGGGAAAAGGTCTCTGGGCAAGGATATATGAAACATGATTCTAGTCTAATCTCTGTTACCTACTAGTTCTGAGATTGACAACAAGTCACTTGATATCTCTCTCTAAAGTTTTGACATCTTCCTCAAAAGTTTTTTTGAGCCTTATTATCCTACATCCTATGGCCCAATGGGGACTTTCTAAGTGATACGGACTTGTCTATTGTTGACATTTAACATTTTAAGGTACCTTCCAACTCCGACATTCTATGGTCGAGGGTCCCTTCTATAATGTGGACTTTCTAAGTGATACAGTATCTTCTATTGCTGATACTCTCTATTCCAAGATACCTTCCAGCTCTGACATTCTATGTTCAAAGGTAACTTTCAGCTCTAAAATAAATCATTGTCTTGAATTTATTTTACCATTGTTTTCTAAATCAGAGGTGGCTGAGTATGCTGCGGAGCCAACAGAAACGCTCGTATTGTTAGGATTTAAATGTACATATATTCATATTGTAAGGCCTATAATATTGAAATGGCACAAACTGAATTTATAATTTTGATGTGTGGGGTTTGGATTTCTTTTTAGGGCTTCAATAAAACACTCGAATGATCTGAAGTCCTGAAAGCATGTCACAGTTCCAAACACACCGAGTACCAATTGGCATAATTCAACATTGCAAATACTGGCTGTCTAAATGAAATAAATATGATTTAATGAACTTCATTCTCCCAGGGCATAAGCTATGTCACAGAAGTGAGGCACTCTGGAAAGCTGTATTAACCATTAACTCTTTTGATATAAAAGAGTTAGCATCATCCCCGAAGTCCTTTATTTTCTCATAAATTGAAAAGATCAGATCATGGAATTTAAGACGAGGAAAATGCCTTACAACAAAGTGTTGGTGCTGAAAGGATTCTTAATCAATCAATCAATAAACAGATAAACAAAAAATAAGCATTTATTAAGCATCTATTATGTACCCAATATTATGCTAAGTGATGAAGATACAAAAAGAGGCAATCCCTGCCCCCAAGGAGCTTTCAATCTAATGGGAGAGAACACAAGCAAACAAATATATACAGAGGATACATAGGAAATAATTAACAGAAGAAAAGTACTAAGAGGGGTTGGAAAAAGGCTTTCTGTAAAAGCTGAGATTTCAGCTGGAATTTAAAGGAACAAATGGGTAGAGTTGAGTAGGGAGAGCATTCCAGGCATAGAGGACAGCCAGAGAAAGTGCCCAGGCTGAGAAAAAGTGGAATAGCCAGAAGACCACTGCCACTGGATGGAAAAGCAAATGGCAGGGAGTGAGTTATAAAAAGGTTAGAAAGGTAGAATGAGGCTGGATTAAGAAGGGCTTTGAACACCAAGCAGATAATTTTGTATTTGAAAATGGAGGTAAAAGGGAACCATAGAAGTTTATTGAATGGAGAGGCAGGTACACAGGGTGGGGCAGAAGAGGCAATGACAATATTCTTGGGCCTGGAAGGCCTTAAAAATAAAACGTTAAGGTCATAGAGCATAAGTTAGAAGGGACCTTAGACATTATCTCACTGAATCCCCTAATTTTACAGATAGGGAAACTGAGGCCCAAGGATGTTAAGTGACTTGCCCAAGGTTACACAGGTAGTAAGTGGCTGAGTCAGAATCTGAACCCAGGTCCTCCAATTCTAAATCTAGCCATCTCTTTCCTGTATCATGTTTCTTCTCTTTCAAAAGAGATGTACAAACAAAATGCTAACCATAGCTATCAATAACTTCTTTAAGAATTTAAGCTATTTCACAATTCCTATTCTTTACCATCTTCATTCAGTAACATTAAAATAATTTTTACTTTCAATAGTTTCCACCTTGGAAGAATCTGGCCCTTTCTATGTTTCAAACATTATATAACTATTAGAAAACAAAAGTAGCCCTTCCTAAACCTACCGTGGTCCACAGGTAACATGCCCTCTGTTATGAGGGCGAATGACTTTCTTATGAGCAACATATTATGTAGCAAGGGGGCACTAAAGAGAATAACTATACTTTAATAATAAAAGCAATGATGTGGTTGAAGATTAGACTTCAATTCAATTTAACAGATATTACTCAAGCAGCTACTAAGGATAGAGCATGGTAGTAGATGCTAAGGAAGGCAGAAAATTAAATAAGACAGTGCATGTCAACTAGGAAAAGCAATAGGTAGAACTGAAGTCTGAATTCAAGTCTGCAGTCAGGAAGATGAGAATTCAAATCTGACAGAGAACACTTACTACCTGAGCGACCATGGGCAAGGCACTTAACCGCTGCCTGCCTCAGTTTCCTCAACTGTAAAATAGGAATAATAGTAGCAGCCACCTCATAGGGCTGCTGTGAGGTTCAAATGAGATAATATTTATAAAGAGCTCAGCACAGTGCTTGGCACACAGTATGGACTTGACAAATGCCTGTTCTCCTTCCCTCTCCTAGGTGCTCATGTTCCCGAGAGAATATAGAAATCAATCAGATTTCCATATGCTCTGAGCACGAGAGGACCCAGGTGTGACCAGATGGGAGGGATTGTTTGCATATGAAAGGGAATCTCTGAATCTTTGGGGTCAATACTAAAGGGACTCATACCACAAATGCAGGCTCCTGAGGCACCATAAAACTGACCTTAGGTAAGGCACTAACACCTCAGATATCTTCTTTAAAATTACTGAGGGGGAGGGAGGAAGGAGGGGAGTCAACATGGTACAATAGCAAATGGCTCATCTGGTATCTATTTTTGTTTTTGTTTTTGTTTTCCTTGTTGTTGTTTTGGAGGGGGGAAGGCAAGGCAATTGGAGTTAAGTGATTTGCCCAAGGTCGCATGGCTAGTAAGTGTGTCAAGTGTCTGAGGCTGGATTTGAACTCAAGTCCTTCTGACTCCAGGGCCAGTGCTCTATTCACTGTGCCACCTAGCCACCCCGCATCTGATATCTATTATTTAAACCTGTATACCCTTGAAATCACCTCATCTCTTAGCTTCCTTATCTATAAAAGAAAAAATAATGAAGTGGCTGGACTAGGAGAAATATAGCCTACCTCCCAGATCTTGGTCTTATGATTCCTATGAGTCCTATAATCTTTTCAGATCCCTTTAATGTCTAATATGTTCCCTCTTAGCTCTGACATTGCGTGTTCTATGCTCAAAGGTGCCATCTCACTCAAACATTCCAAGATCTTTCCAACTCTGGACACTCACAATCTAACAGCTAGGATGGTATGTTAGTCTTTCTCTAGACAATTAAATCCCCACAGGGGAAGACCCAACTCATCTGAAATCTCTAAAAGTTAGACCCGGTACCAGCCAGCTCCTTTGACCCAGAAAGTCATTTCTGGGTCACTTCAGTTTGACTTCCTAAGGATTTGAATCACAACTAACAGAAAGAAAATGAGTAGTCAAGATCTCAGAATCCCACCTGGTTCTGGAGAATTGGAAGGCTGGTCTGGAGGTACATGTCTGGGTACGTCTGCCTACCTGCCAGGCTTGTCTCTGGTCAAGATTGCTAAGTTTGAGATAGATTTACCTAAAAAGGCCAAAACTCTGGGATTTGGCAAAACCTACCTCAGCCATGACTGTGATGACTAACATGAATAATAGTAGCAGTTGCAGTTCACATCTCTCTATCCACATTATCCCTGGAAAGAAGGAAGGACAGGTATTATTACCTCCAGCTTACAGATGAGAAAACTGAGGCACAGAGAGGTTAATTGCCTTACTGAAGGGTGCACAGTTATTAAGTAGCAGAGCTAGGACAAAACTAGAACACTAACTTCTGGATCTACATTCTTTCCACTAAATTCCAGGGTCTCTCTTCTAGGCATCCCATATGTCTGGCTTCCTCTGTATCAGAAGAAATATTATTTCGCATGGCAGCCATCTCTAAGGTGATGCAAATGCTTTTCCGATATGATGCTATTCATCCCCATAGGAATCGTGAGAAACAACACAAGACAAATAGCACCAAATCACCCCCTTCCTAGTATTCTGTTGGACACTATCCAGAAGTCCAAGGTACCTCCCCAAGAGTTAGTCAACTTCACTCCTTATTGACTGAGAACAACAGAGCTTCTCTGACCCTCTCTAGACTAGATAAATAATGGGCAAAATTATTCTAATAATAGCCACCATGCCTCATTTCTCACAGGAGTAAGGCAAGGGAATCAACATGGTAATTTATAATTTCCCAAATGCTTTCACATGCATTATAATATCTCTTTAAACCAATCCCATTGGACAGACAGAACAAGTCTGAAAGCCTGAATTCAAGTCCCGTTATGTCCACTCACCCATTGTATGGCATTAGGCAAGTCATCGGACCTCTTGGGGACTTGAGTTTCTTTCATTTGCAAAATGAGAGGATTGAACTAGATTATTTCTTCAATACCTATACAACTCTAACCACCCATGAATATGGAGGTACTCATCACCATTTAACTGAAGGGGCAACCTTGGATAGGGGTAATAAAGTGAATTGTCCAAGGCCACCAAGCTGATAAATGGTAGAGCAGGGACTTCAGTGTTGATCACCTGACCTCTTTGCACTTTACCAAGCTGCCTCTGGATAAAGAAACATCAAATAGGAGAGAAATCCATTTGCATTATTATAAGGTACATAAAACAACAGTTTAAAATTTTATGATGTTGCTAGTTGACTCTCCAGAATGGAGGCTCTTAACGTGACAACCTGGAACCCCCCACAAAGAACATGTGTATAGATTTCAAGGGGCCATGAATTTGTTTTGTTTTGTTTTGTTTTATTTAGATAATTGTATTTTAATATAATTGGTTTCCTTTGCAATTATTTATTTTTATTTCATTATTATTATATTTACTTATGTATGTAATGCATTTAAAGACATTATTGGGGAGGGGGGAGAACAGTCCTGGCATCATCACCAAATTGCTAAAGAGCTCCATAACTAAAAACAAGGTTTAGAACCAACCCCTCCTTTAGAGGCCTCCCCAAATGACCATGGTTGTTTTGTTCTTCCCCAAATAGAAATACACCAGCAGTTGTCTAATAAACTGGAATTTTATGAGTAGGTCACACAATGTCTAAGCATACTGTAGACAATAAAAGCTATGCAGTTGTAGTTAGAATTGGGTAAAAGTTGGGTGATTTAAAGTAGTCTGGCCACAAAATGGACATGGGGAATTATCAAACTCCCTTCTGCCTTCCAACTTCTTTCTAATGCAATGTGAATACTCCTAGAAGACATCCTCATGAGTCCTATCAAGGAAAAGGGGGAAAAGCATCAATTCAAATCTGAATTTGGGTTATAATACCAGGGCTACCATGATCACAGACAATCAGAATGGAAAAGACAGGACCACTGCTCTCCCTCCCCAAAATGTCTTATTATCATTTTGAATAGATTCTGTCTGTACTTATATAGGTTCATGTCTCTCCCATTCATGAATAAAGTCCTTAAAAGCAGATATAGTTTATCTTTATGATTCTGGTTCTTAGCACAGTGTCTGGGACTTAATAGGTCCTTGTTGGTCAATTGATTGACAGGGATGGACTTGGTAAAGCAGGGGTTCTGAAGGTCCGTGGACAGACTCTGGGGGTCCATGATCTTGGATAAGGAAAAAAAAATTACAACTTTATTTTTTATTGCTTAATATCTTCCTCAGCTTATGATTTCTTAAAAAAATATTCTGAGAAGAGTTCTGAATTCTGGGTCAGAATGTAAAAGGGAATCAGACCACAAAAATGGTTAAGAACCTCTAAATCTAAAATTTCTTCCTCCTCTGATATTCTATGATACAGATCATACTAGACGGCCTCAAATCATTCTACCTGTCAGATTCCATGATTTTGTGATCAATACAAAACAAAAATGTTGAAATTAAAAGGAAATATAAGGACAGCTTCCTGAATTCAAATCTGCCCTTCGACACTTATGAGCTATGTGACCCTCAGCAAGTCACTTAACTTTGTGCCTCAGTTTCCTCATCTGTAAAATGAGCTAGAGACAGAAAATTCAAACCACTACAGTATCTCTGCCAAGAAAGCTCCAAATAAAGTCACAAAGAGTCAAACCTGACTGAAAACAACTGAACAACAACTAATTATGAGGAGACAAAAAAGGTAGAAAAGGGTTAAGTTGTGTAGGGTTTTCGAAGTCAAAGGAGTTTATATTTGATCTCAGAGATAACAGGGACCCACTAGAGTTTGCTGAGTTAGGAAGGGAGGGAGATAATCAACACAGAATACAGACCAAGAATGTCTAAAGTAAAGCTGCACAGTTTAGTAGATGAGAGCCAAAATGAAGAGGACACTGAATGCCAAGCTAAGTATGTATTTATTTAAATATGTATGTGAATATAAATGTGTACTTTATTTCATAGACAATGGGGAACTACTTAAGGGCTTTTGAGAAAGGAAGGGACATAATTAAACCAGACCAGACTTAGAAGAATTGGATTCTAATCCTAGTTCTGCTACAAAATGGCTGTGGGGCCAAGGGGGATCACTTAGAGGCTCAGAGCCGAAGATTCCTTGCCCTATAAAATAGGGATAGGGATTATGATAACGATGATGATGATGATGATGATGATGATGATGACAGTAATAAATGACATTTATAGAACACCTCTAAACATCTGAAGTGCTTCATATAGATTAGCTCCTTTAAACCTTAAAACTATACCATGAAATTGGCCCAACATGTATTTTGCAGGCAGGGAAACTGCCTCAAGAGGTTAAAGGCTTTGCTCATGATTTTACATTGCTGGAGCCAGGTTTGCCCTGCCTTCCTCACTAGGTTTCTGTGATAAATGAAGTCAAAATACTGAGTCATTATATTAAAAATAAAACAAACAAAGGAAGAAGGTGGGCATGCAGAATCAGAGAGTTGCTTTCCCTGAGGTCTGATGACTGGCCCAATGGGGGGGGTCACCAGATAGCAACACTGAGAACCCTGACTAGTTAGAAGTTATTAGAGCAGCCTCCAGAGGAGGCCAAGGGAACACACCTGTCTGCCTATTCCCTTTCATCAGAACTACCTCTGGCCCACACATATTTGAAATACAGAACGTTAGTCTCTCATTTATTATAAATAAGCACCAGAATCCATTGAAATGTAAGGATTTCTGAGGCTGTCATATCACTGCAGTTGGGATCACTTGAATTAAGTTAAAAAGAAGCTTTGGATTCACTCTGAATTTTCATGCCATAAAGAAAAATAGTCCTGAAGAGTACAAAGGGAGCAGCACTATTTACTTTTCCTTTCATAAAAAGGAGAGAGGCCATTAAACGTTGTTTTCATAAAATAAAACAAAAATTTAGATAATATGAGAATTGTTGAAAAAAAAGAGAGGAGAGAAGGAAAGGGAAAGATAGAAGGGAAGAGGAAAAGAGAAGGGATAAAGGAAAAGGAAGGTGAAAGAAATTTGGACCTTGGGGTCAAGAGACTTGGAACCTTCCCTGAAAAAAAAGAATGGATTAATCTCTATTATCCCCAAGGTACCTACTTGGGTAGGACATTCCACAAATATATAACTTTACATCATAGTTTACTCTCCTTTCTTTGCAAGCAACACCACACCTTATTAAATAGTTAGAGGGCTCTAGAACTTTACAAATGGAAGGAATCTAAAAGCTCACCTTCTCCAAAACCTTGATTTTACAGATAAGGCCCAGAGAAGAAAGGTGACTTACTCAATAGGAAAATGTTGTTACATACCTTGTACATATATACTACTGTGAAATTTACAAAGTACTTTCTCCTATATTATTTCATTTGATCCATTAGATTGTGAGCTCTTTGAGAAAAAGAACTAAACTTGGAGTCAGAGAGGTCCTGGTTCAAGTCTCATTTCTACCGTTTACTACATAACCTAGGGCAAACCACTTAATTCTCTAAATTTCACTTTCCATCTTCATCTAGATCGTACCCTCCCTTGTGACAAAGAAAAACAATTAAGGGGAAAAATCTGATACAAAAACCATATGACAACATGTATGACCCTGGACAAGTCACTTAACGCTGTTTGCTTCAGTTTGCTCATCTGTAAAATAAATCAGAGAAGGAAATAGCAAAACTATGCCATCATCTTTGCCAAGAAAACCTGAATGGGGTCATGCAGAGTTGGACACAACTGATTATCAACTAAAGCTGAAAATAGTAAGAAATAATATTTCTCTGTTTGGACATCTCTCCAAGCTAGAAATTCCTAGATATTAGATTAATGATAAGCAAAATTGTTTCTGTCAGACTTTTGCCTATAAAACAAAGTATAGAATTAACTTTTTTTCCAACACCTAGAAGACACCCATCTTTCTGCTTTGTGGAAGGAAATATGTTTCATTATTGTTCTTTGAAATCATCATTCATTATTCAGTTACTCACAGTTTGACTTTCTTGCAGGGATCTTTTCATTTATATTGTTGTAGCCTGTATGTATACAGTTCTCTAAGTTCTTGGTTCAGTCTGCATCAGTTTAGACAAATCTTCCCATATTTCTCTGCATGCATGCTTGGAACAATAATTATTGTACTACCTACCTACAGAGTTATTAGGAGGAAAGTGCTATAGAAATGCCATAGAAATACAAGCTGTCATGAAAATAAGGTATTCCAGTTAGAAGAATCATTGCCACCTCCTTTACAGCAGTGCAGATCTCAAGCATTTCAGCCTCAGGACCCCTTTAGACTCTAAAAATTAATAAGGACCCCCAAAGACCTTTTTATATAAGTCATAACTAACAATATTTCCTGTATTAGAAATTAAAACATCCTAGTATCATTATGAAAATTCTTCTAACCTCAGAGATTCCCCTGAAAGGGTCTCAAGGAGCCCCCAGACATTGCCAGACCACACTTGGAGAATTATTACTTTAAAGGGTCAAGCTTCCTGAGGTAAATGGAATATATAAGTGATGAGAAGTCACTCTAAATCAGGCAAATAAAAATCAGCTGGAGATACAGGCCAGGAGTTCAAAAAGAAGAAAGGTCAGCAAGAGAGATACAGATTTGGGAATCATTAGCATACATTTGGAGCCTTGTGCATGAATGAGCTTGCCTAAGGATTGGGAGAGAATGTAGAAAGAGAAAGAAGAGAGGATGCTAATGGAGAGAAGAATAGAAAAGTGTGATCAACCATGTTAGTAGATGTACTCATCAAGGTTTTTTGAAAAATAAAAATAAAAAAGAGCCACTGGATTGAGTAATTAGATCACTGGCAATCTAGGAACTGTTTCAGTTTAGTAAAGGGAGCCTTATTGCAAGGTTTTGGGAAAACTGTGGGGAAGGAGAAAGTATCACTACCGCAATACTTACTGCCACCACCAATCCCTAAATTTCATATATACTAATACATTTAACATCCATATTCACCATTTTTTTTTACTACATCTACTACTGAATTGCCTGGCTTGGAATTTATTTTTTTCAAAACTTTTAGCCATAATGAGGAGAAGAAAGATGGTATGGTAGCCTCATGGGTTAGTAGAGTACGAGAAGGGCATTTTTTAAGGGATTGGCAAAACATGGTATACCTGTAAACAGAGGGGAAGGAAGAGAGTGAAAATGCATTTTTTAAAAAGGGAGATAATGTATGGAGAAAGCAGGAGGGAAGGAGATCGAGGAAACATATGGAGAGACAAGCCTTAATAATTCCTCTTTGGGCTCCACTCCTGACACTTCCAAATTTCTCTATCATGCCACAGCAGCCTCCTCACCCCAGAAGTTGACTAAGCCCCTGGAGTGGAAGCATAATTCACCACTGAGGCTTCTCCCTATGACTGGCTGGTTCCTCCCAGAACTTCCATTCCAAGGGAAGCACCAATGCCAGTCATGTCTTCATTTTTCTCTGAGCTCCAATCCTGACTTTCTCTGCCAAGACCCTAAATAGGTATATGTACACACACACACACACACACACACACACACACACACACACACACACACACACACAGTTTATCCCCATTAAAATTTCTTCTTGAAAGCAAAGATTATCTTTATTTCTGCTTGTATTTGTAGTCCCAGCACTTAGCACAGGGCCTGATATATAGTCAACACTTAATCAATACTTATTGACTTGAATTGACGTAAGGAACAGCAGGTTTATCTCATCTTTAGTGATTAGAGAGAAAGCAGGGGGGAGGGGTGATGATGTAGAGAAGGTTTGGGGAATGATGGAAGGTGCTGAGGAATTTCACACCTTATGTTTTGAATCTTCTCCATGAAGGAAGAGGTTGGTCATTTGCTACTAAATATTGGGTATAGGAGCAACTAGATGGTGCAGTGAATAGAGCACCGCCCAGAGTCAGGAGGACTTGAGTTCAAATCCAGCCTCAGACACTTAACACTTACTAGCCGTGTGACCTTGGGCAAGTCACTTAACCTCAATTGCCCCTCCAAAAAAGCAAAAAAAAAAAAAGTATTGGGTGTAGAAGAGGCAGTTAGATGGCTCTGTAGATGGAGTTCTTGGCCTCTAGTCAAGAGGAGCTGAGTTCAAATCTGACCTCAGATGTTTACTAGCTGGTGTGACCCTAGAAAAATCATTTAATCTCTATTTGTCTCAATTTACCGGATTAAACAGCAAACCATTCTAGTGTCCTTGCCAAGAAAGCCCCATGGGCAGCATTGGGATGCTATGGTCATTGAACAAAAACATTGGGCATGGAGGTAAGCTTGGTACCCAGTAGACACTATGAGATTTTGTATAAACAAAGATAGAGGAAAATGAAGCATGGGACCTTGTAGATACAAGTCATGGCAAAGAAGCAGGAATAGAAAAGAAAAGGAGCATATGTATTGACCTTGAAAGATAAGAAGAAATGACTCCTTCCATTTCCATTAAATTACTTCTAGGATTTTTAGGGCCCTCAAGGCCTAGTAATATTATTCCCACTTTACAGATAAGGAAACTGAGACTCCAAAAAAGTGAAATCCCTCAGGTTCTATGGGGGTTCTAGTGAAATGTTTTACCATGGTGATTAAGTTCTACTCAGCCGGCTGTTCTTCATGACAGTTTGCCAGCCATTATATTGGTGCAAAGCCAGAGCTTGTTTTATAAAATCCCAATCTTTCACAGCACATACCAAAATGAGTGCTTGCCATCTCCCTCACTCATCTGATCTCATGGCTTCATATAATCCTCCCCAGCTCTTAAAAATGATCATATTTGTATCACGTTCATATGGTATTTCCCCTACCAAACTGTAAAGCTCCATGATGGGGGTCTTTGTACCTCCGTACCTTCCCTACCACCTAACACTGTATTTTACTGGGTATTTGACAGTATTATTTTTCTTATTTATTTGTTATCTTTTAGGCATTTCAGTTTTTTCTGACTCCTCATGATCACTTTTGGGGTTTTTCTTGGCAGACATGCTGGAGTGGTTTGCCATTTCCTTGTCTAGTTCATTTTACATATGAAGAAACTGAAGCAAACAGGATTAAGTGGTTTGCCCAGGTTCACACAGCTAACAAGTATCTGGGGCTAGATCTGAACTCAGGTCTTTCTTATTCTAGATGCGCCACCTAGCTGCCCCATTCTACATATAGTAAGTACTTTATAAATATTTTAAGGTTGATTAAAAATGACATTGAACCAAACATTTCCCTTTTATGTCTATAATGCCTTTAGGTCTGGATCTTCACAGATATAGAAGGGTCAAAATCTGTTTCATTCCTAAATATTCAGTAGGATTCTGGTGTTGTTTCCATGCCTTATAATGACTTGCAATGGCTACTGGTACAAGGATTTTTTTCCTTTCTTTCTTTTTAAAGACTACACAGCCCAGGGCACCTTTTCTACATCAGCTCCTATGGGTAGGTAAGGGCAGCTGAGTCACTGGCTTTTTGTAAATGCCAACTCACAGCAGGACCCAGAAAATCAATACATCTTTCTTTAAGTTATCTAAAGTGCTGAGGATACAGTATATACTCAAAAGGTCTTTAAACAACACTATAGCAGATACAAGCTACCAGCAGTATCACACATCATTAGAAGATGTGGATTTATCTCCCAAATAATTCTCATAGCTGTACAACTGGAAAGGAAAGTGCTTTGTAAACCTAGAAGTGTTATATAAATGTGAGATATTATGACTGCTACTATTATGATTACTTTACAGAGCTGTTGATATTATATACAGATTCAGAAATGCTGTTCTCCTTCCGTCTAGGTAGAAATGGGAGCAGCAGTATGAAAGATAACTCCTCTAACAGAGAGGGATTTTGTAGGCATGGCAGAACTGGAAGGGACTTTAGAGCACAGAACACAAAATGTGAAAGCTGAAAGACACCTAAGAGGTCCCTCGTTTGACAAATGAAGAAACAGAAGCCCAAAGAAAGAAAATGACTAGTTTAAGGTCTCAACCCCGGTAATGAAGGTGACACGGGAATTCAAACCCAGGTCTGCTGTGAGTCCATTGTTCTTGGGACTTTCTCTTCTATTCTGGTAAAGGTAGGAAGAGAGAATGAGAAAGATCAAAAGTTTGAAACAGGCATTCTTAACCTTTGGATTTGTTTCATGGACTTCTCAGAATAATTTTTTTAATGCATAAAGTGAAATACATACAATTACAAAGGGAAATCATTTTATTGAAATACAATTATGAAAATATTTTTAAGGTTAAAAATCCTTGGTCTAGATTCACAGGGATTAACAAACTACATAGCCCAGGAGTCTAATTCAACCCATTGTCTTGTTTTTGTATCACCCAAGCACTAAGAATGATTTTGACATTCTTAAACACAGTTTAGCAGGTCAGATTTGGCCCACAGGCCCTAGTTTGCTGACCCATGGTCTAGAGTTATATTGGCACTAACTGAAATTGACCATGGCAATTTAGCCACTCTAGGTGAATATTATTTCCCAGCTTTACAGATGAGATGTCTTGGGCCTAGAGACTTGAAGTGCCTTGTCTCTAGTCACCCAGGTGACAAGTGGGAGAGCAAGGATAGAGGCCTAGTCTCCTGACTCCTATTCCAGGGCTCCTTCTGCTATATTGTGTAATGCAGTTATCACTGTGATTTTAGCAGCTGAAAATCATGATACCTATAACAGATCCTTATAAGGAAACTCATCTCCACCTAGAATATTTAAAGGGACAAACACTCTTGTTATACCATAATTAAGAAAACATAAACTAAGGCATTAAAGAGCATGATCCCTTTGGAACAACAAAGGGGTCAATATTATTAAGGTCCCCTGAAAGGCAACTATAGCCAAGGAAGGAATTAATACAAAGAAGATGCATCTTTTCTACTGAAAAGATTTTAAATGGTTCCTAGTGGACTCTCTGAATAGTCACACAAAGACCTGGTGGTATGGACCTAGTTCATTTCCCGTTCAAAATATCCTGTTCTCTTAAGACTTTCTGAAGTGGGTTCCCCACCCCACCCCAAGAAGCTAGTTGCTAAGGGAAATCAGCAGGCTTACCTGCCCACTCCCCTTCATCAGTTTGGGCACACACAAGAACTCTACCCCTGGCCCACACACCTGAAATACACACAGTTACTCTCTCACTTCATGCTTGTAGGTAGATAATTATTAATAAGCACCATCATTCTTTGAAATGTAAAGATTTCTGAGGCTGTCATGTACTCCAATTGTGATCACTTGGGAAAAGTTAAAAAGAAGCCTTCACTTCCCCCTGAATCCCCATGCCTTAAAAGAAGAACAGTTCTTGAACAATTAAAAGGCAGCAAAGTTATTTATTTTTCTTTCATAAAGAGAAGAGTAGAGGGTGTTGACTATTGTTTTCATAAAATAAAATAAGATAAAACACACTAAAGAAAGAACTCAGCAGCAGGGTGGTTGGACTAAATGATTAATATTCTATGTTCTCAGGTCCCTTGAAGTTGCAAGACTCTACTTCTAGGGGTTCATATTAGCTCTAACTATTCTATGTTCTAAGGCATTTTCCAGGTCTGACATTCTGTGGTTATGACTCTAAGCAGCCTTCTGGATTTTTTGAATAGTGAGGAAGACAGGAGTCCCCTGAAGATAGGTAGATAACAGCAGCAAGAATTGCAGGACTGCAAAATCTTCAAATGCCATGAACTTCAATGGAAGAACAGATTACATCAGGAAGGGCCTAGAAAGAGAGCAGTGGGGAGCAAATGATTCCTCCTCCCCCTTCATGAGAGTGGCCAGCATTGGTGAGTGTGATAACTAACGAGTCATCAAGGGAAAGCCAGGTTTTGGTAAGTGCCAGGGAATGGAAAAAGCACCAAAGAAAGGTTTTGAGTATGAAGGGGATTTTATAGGGATTCCAGAGGGCATCAGCATAGCAGATATGGACTGGGAAGGACTAAAACGTGCCAGCATAAGAGTGTGGGAAGGTGTAGCAGAGGAAAGGGACTTTGGGGCTAGACAAATGGTTGTTCTGAACTTTAGGTCTTAGAGTAAGAAGAAGCAGAAATTTGCTAATCTTTATACAAAGGTTGTCCCAACAGAGAGATGCCTGTCCCCAAGGTTCTAATTTGAATGCTGGGATGACAGAGCCTACTCTATGCTACGCAAAACCCACTTCAGGTGATAACTAATTCAGGGAGGGGCAAAACCCACTTTAGGCTACTTTAATGGGGGAGGAGAAAGGCCTACTTCAGACCACTAGAATAAGAGAGGAGGGGAAAGCCCATTTAAATCACAGAAGGCTCCTGGAGGCTGAAGGAGTCCTCTAATGATTGCTTCTCTCAGGAAGAATTCCATTATCTTATTTGAGGATCCAATGAGATAATGGACATAGAAGCATTTTTGAAAGTGTTAAGTGCTACCAAAAAATGTATTGTCATTATCATCAGGAATGGAATTGGAAACAAAACAGAAAACATCAGACCTTCCTGCCATGCACCCAGAATACTGCATGTATTTCTGTTTCCCACACCTCAAGAAAGATGGAACAGAATTGCATAATCAGAAGAAGACAGGAGTTTCTTTACACAGAATAAAATTAAAAAAAAAAAAACTAAAGCCCATCAGAATGAAAATATGAAAGCTGAGAGAGGACAGGATCTCAAAGACACCATGGGTGGGAAGAACACACATTGGTGGCAGTCACAATGCAGAGCACCATGGAGTGTGGATACAGGACCAAAGACAAGGGAAAGCTCTAAGCATAGGCCAGACTGATAATGGAGGAAGAGCCAAGGGTTTAGCCAGTCCAGAGGAGGGGAGGGGAGAAGTACATTCATTAACAAAAGATAAATGCAAAACCACGAACAAGAATCAAGAAGGCAAGTCAGAGTCCACATCCATGGTGAATATGGCCAAACAGCAACTCAGAGACCAGGCTGAGAGATGTGAAAACCAGAGAAAATAGTAAGGTCAAAAGCCATAGGCTAATAGAGGAAGTGGATAGCATGCTAGGCTTGGAGTCAGGGTGACCTGAATTCAATTCCAAGCCTCAGATACTTGGGGTATGAACCTGAGCAAATTCTGTTTGCCTCATTTTCCTTAACTGTAGAATGGGGATTAATAGCAGCACCTACCAAAATTATTGTGATGATCCAATGAGATATTTATCAAAGTGCTTGGCATATTGTAGGTGCTATATAAGGTTTTTTCTCTTAGAGTGAAAGCTGGCAAAGGATCTCAGAGATCACATAATCCAAACCACTCATTTTATTGATGAGGATATGTAGTGACTTGCTCAGGGTTACATGGCAAGTGTAACAGCCAGGATTTGAACACAGATCATTGGACTCCAGATCCATTGCTTAATTTTGACTGTATTGCTCTGCCCCCAGCACACTGAGTCTACAGAAGCTATAAGAGTCAAGTAAAAGATAAACAAGCTCAAGATACCAAGAGGGACCTTGATAAGAAAGACAGCTTGGCCATGCCTCATACCCTGAGCTTCAATGTAAGATCATAGGATTCAAAACAGAGAAGGAAAAGACTTTAGGACCATCTCATTCATTGCCTCCTCATTTTGCAAAAGAGGAAACTGGGGATCACAGATGGAAATAGACTTGACCAGTATCACAGGGACAAACAGATCCAGGATCTTCTGGTGCCTGTTCCTCTACACCACACAACTGGAAGAGCAGGAATCAATCTCAACACCTGGAATACTGGGCCCTACATGTACAAACAGGTCAATGGAAACATCTGGCTGAAAAACAGGCTATGTGTGGACAGGGAAACAAAAGATTTTGTCAGAGATAGTGGAATTTTTTTTTCACTAAATCATATGGTACTCAAATCTGAAATACTTCTTTTTTTCTTTTTTTTTGGCTTTTTTGGACGGGTGAATGCAGGGCAATTGGAGCCAGGTAACTTGCCCAAGGCCGGATTTGAACTCAGGTCCTCCTGACTCCAGGGCCACTGCTCTATTCACTGGTCCACCTAGCTGCCCCTTTTTAAATTGTTTTTTTTTGTGTCCATGGTCACATGGCTAGTAAGTGTTAAGTATCTGAGGGTGGATTTGAATTCAGGTCCTCCTGACTCCAGGGCCTGTGCTCTGTTCGATGTGCCACCTAGCTGCCCCTTGGAATACTTCTTGAAGCTTTAAAAAAGATAGTCTTAAAACAAATAAAATTGAAGGAGCCTTAGGGACTGGGATGGAGCGCCACCCTCAGAATCAAGAAAACCTAGATTCCAGACCCAGCTCTGACACATACTGCCAGTGTGACTCTGGGCAATTCATTTAACTTTTCAATGTCCAAAACCACAGCCTAAGACTATGTTACAGAGCAGTTAGTCATCTGCACTGGTGGAAGAAGAAATGTGTTTCAGAATGCTATCCACACCCAGAAAAAGAACGATGGAGTCTGAATGCAAATTGAAACATACTATTTGCTATCTTTTTTCCCTTCTTTCTCATGTTTCCTGCCATTGGTTCTAATTCTTCTTTAAAATATGACCAATAAGGAGCGGCTAGGTGATGCAGTGAGTAAGAACGCTGGCCTCAGAGTTGGGATGAACCGGGATCGAATCCGGCCTCAGAAAATGAGCACCCACACATAAATAATGACTAGCTGTGTAACCTTGAGCAAGTTACTTTACCCCAATTGCTTAAAAAATAAACAAAAAAATGACCAATGTGAAAATATGTTTAATATGAATGGATATGTAGAGTTTATATTAGATTGCATATCGTCTTGGGGTGGGAGAGGGTGAGAAAATTTGGAACTCAAAATCTTATGGACGTGAGTGTTGAACACTAAAAAATAAATTAATACTAAAAAAATCACTTTTTAAATTAAAAAAAAGAAATGTGTTTCAGACATATGGGGAAAGTTTGTTATAAAGGCAGAGAGGAAAGGGATAAAACATTGGGTTTGGAGAACAGGTGTAGTCCAGTTTGGCTAGAATGTCCAAAGTGTGATGTGGAGTTATATGGAATGTCTGGAAAGAGGAATAAGAAAGAGAAGGCATACTGTCAAAGACTTTAAATGGCTGGCTAAAGGATATTTTATCCTAGAGGAAATGCCAAGGTCTAACATGTGACTTAAGAAGATTATGTTGGCAGTCTATGTGACACATGAGAGAGAAGAGAGCCTGAAAGTGGAGGGACAAATTAAGAAGTAATCATTCAGGAAAGAGTTGACAGAAGCCTGAATTAGAGCAGAAGCTATATAGAGAGAAAAGGATGAATACGCAAACTTTTCTGCCAGCAGAGTCACCAAAACTTGGCAACTGATTGGACATGGAGAGAGACAGAAGCCAAAAATGAATCCAAGGTTGTGAACCTTAGGATGACTGGAAGGATCACAGTTTTAGAGCTAGAAGGAACCTAAGAAATCATCGAGTCCAACTTCCTCATTTTATAAACTAGGAAATAGAGATCTAGCTGGTGGTGCCCTCAATAGAAATAGGGAGATTTGGAGAGAGGGTGGACTTGGGAGAGGACACAGTGAATTCCATTTTGAATGTATGGAGTTTGAGTTGATGATGGACATCTAGTTGGAGCCCATTGGCACTGGGCAACCTAATTCTATTTAAAAATAATATGATGATACTTGGACCCACGGGAGCTGATAAACTGCACAAGAAAGAGCCTACAGAGATGGAAAAGAGACACTAGAAAAGAGAACTGGAAAGTATCCACACTTACTGGGCGGGAGAGAAATGATAATCCAGCAAAGGAGACTAAAATGTTATACAGGTAGGAGAGCCAAGAGAGGCCAATGTAACAAGGAGGAAGGAGTGGTTGGTGATGTCAAAACTTTCAGAGGTCAAGTCACATGTAGACTCTAAATCAATCAACAACTATTTAGTAAGTGGTATGTGCCAAACGCTGAAGAATAGCCCCCTGAAATTAGCAATTATGATACCATCAGCAATCTCAGAGAGGGGAGTTATCAGTGCTCTTAGAGTCAGAATACAGAGTGCAAGGGACTGAGAATTGAGAGAGACGTGAAGAAGCTGAGGCAATGAGTGTAATGATATATGTAAGAGTCTGGCTGGAAAAGTGAAGAAAGATAGGGGGAAATAGTTTAAGGAGATGGTAAAGTCAAGGAAAGAGGAATTTTTTTAGTTTTTTTTTTTTTTAAGGATGGAGGAAATAACATTTTTAAATGTTTGTAGATATTAGAGAATAAGCCAGTAGATATGGAAATATTAAAGACGAAAGAATAATGGAGAACAAGAGAAAACAGGAGAGACTAGGGCAAAAATAGAGGAATTAGTCTTAACAAGAATGGTCACTTCTTACTCGGAGATAAAGGAAGAAGTGGTAATAGCATGGCATCCCAGTGAGACCACTGGACTTGATGTCAGGAGAACCTGGGTTTGAATCATGCCTCAGACACTTACTAGCTGTGTGACCTTGGGCAAGCTGTTTAACTTTTGTTTGCCTCAATTTCCTCATCTGTCAAATAAGGATAATAATAGTACCTACCTCCCAAGATTGTTGTGAGGCTCAAACAGTTAATATACATAAAGTCTTCTGCAAACCCTAAAGAAATATATAAATGTTGGATGATGACTGGATTAGTTAGATGGTAATAATCAGAATCAGAAGTAACTTAGGGTTTGCAGAATGAGCCAGAGCAAGAAGTGAGTTGCCCAAAGTCACACAGCTGAGAAGCAAGAGAGCTGGAATTCAAGTTCAGTCCTCTTCATTAACACCTAAATGCAGATATATAATATGCTACTGTGCTATATTACATGTGTGTAGCTAATAAATATATACACATAAATAAAAGGAAATGTTAAAAAAAAAAAGATGTACACATAGTTGATGAGGTTGACGCACACATTGCCAGAGCTGGTTCTATTTGAGAGGTTCCAAAGGAAAGAAGAGGAGAGGTACTAGATTGCCTACCAAAGTGAAGGTCTAAAGAGCCATTGTGCTGACCTCGCTATTGTATGCCTGTGAAACCTGGACAGTATACCAGAGCCATGCCGGGAAACTGAATCGCTTCCATTTGAACTGTCTTAGGAGGATTCTGGAAATCATCTGGCAAGCTAGGATACTGGACACTGAGGTCCTCTCTCAAGCTGAACTGCCAAGCATTCAAACTTTTCTGCAGAGAGAACTTCTCTGATGAGCTGGCCACATTGTTAGAATGTCAAATGTAAAAGACTATTTTACAGAGAACTCAAGGCAAGTGCTCACACGGAGGCCAGAAGTGATACAAAGACATTCTCAAGGTCTTACTGAAGAACTTTGGAATTGATTGTGAGACATGGGAAACACTGGAACAGGACTGCCCAGCATGGTATGCTCTATGAGAGAAGATGTACAATAGCATCACATACACAAAAAATGTGAGATGCGTAACTTTGAGAGATATCTCTACTCCCAATGTTTACAATGCTTACATATACTATTTGTGCTACATCTGAGGTAGAGCAATCCAAGCTCATATTGCTTTGACAGACCACAGTCAGACACACTGTGCCTTGACTCCAGCATAGTAATGTAATTTTGTTCCTGCTTTAGAGAAAGGACAACAACCAACCAACTAGATAAAAGGCAATGTGGTATACTAAACACAGGGAGCTGGCACAGGAGGCAAGAAGATCTGAGTTCAAGTCTTACCTTTGACCATTCTAGCTGTGTCATTTAACCTCTGGTAGGTCACTTAACATCTCAGTTACCCTAAACAACTTTCTTAACATTGTAAGTTCAAAAACAAATGCTTATTTGACATGGTGGAGGAAGCTCCTTACCAAAGTCTCTTAACACTGATGAAATCACAAATGCAGTATATAATCGCACTAAATATATAACTAAATGTTTATATACATTATGAATATGAGTATGTGTGTATAAAATATACATATTTCAAGAGGGTCTTGTTGTAACAAGAAAAGAAACACAGGACACCAAAGCAACTACAGCTCCATAAAGGAAAAAAAATTGGCAGTTTGAAATTGCAATCTTGTTGCATTTTATAAACATCCTGGGAGTTTCTTGTTAAATTACTTGGTAAGTAACTGTTCTTTAAGTCACCAGTTGCTGAATTTTTTCCCCTTTGCCTTTAGGATAATGCTCATTAAAGTGAAATTGATTTGGATGAATTCAATACTGTGGGTAAATAGAAACATGGTGGTCTGTGCTCACATGGAGCCAGTAATAAAGACCATGCCTATTTCTAAAACTCACTGATTATATAAGCTTCTAGGGAAGGAATGGAGAGATTTGAGATGTGAAGGAGGAGATGGGACAGAATTCACAGTGGATGGCCTTTTGTTCAAGAAAGTGGGAAGTGAGATCCTCTGCCAGGAATGAAAAGGTATAAGAAAAGATGAGAAGATTTAGAACAGCTACCATGGAGAAGGTACTAGTGAATTAGAGTAAAACAAAAGAAATGCAAAGCAGAAGTAAGGGTCCAATTGAAATTATGTAGCATAAATTTGTAGTGGACAAAATCAATATAATTATGTAACTTTCTCCAGTAGTGTTCAGCAGGACAAGAGTAGAAATATAGAAATAAATTATGAGGGAGTACCCTACGAGTTGGGGTTTGGCAAAGCATGAACAGAAATAGGACAAAGAAAAGGGGATTCAAGGAAAAGTTTAGTATAAGTAAACTAATCAACCAGTTTAAGTCAAGAGTCAAAACAATGAAATGAAGACAGTAAGGATAAAATATTAACAGAATAGGAGAAAAAGAAAGAGTGGAAGAATTGAAGGTCATGGTATAATAGATTTAGGAGTGAGACAGAGGAAGAGATAGGATAGGAGATTCAGGGGAATGTCAGAAATCATGATCATGTTGATATATTTATAGCAGCTCTTTCTGTGTTGGCAAAGAATTGGAAATTGAAGGAACACCCCATCAATTGGGGAATGGCCAAACAAGTTGTGCTATATGATTTTGATAGAGTACTGTTGTGCTACAAGAAATAACAAACAGGATGGTTTCAAAAAATCCTGGTAGACTTACATGAACTGATGCAAAGTGAAGTGAACATTATCAGAACATTGTACATAGTAAGGGCAACATTACAACAATGATCACTGTGAAAGACTTAGTTACTTTTATCAATACAATAATCCAAGACAATTCCAAGGGATTTATGATGAAGAATGCTATCCACTCCAGAAAGAGAACTGATCAACACTCAGTACAGAATTTCTAAGCTATTGAAGGCAGCAGCTGCCCAGGATCTAGATACTTGAATTACTGTCACTCATACAATTCATTTTAGATGTGATTCAGGGAAGGGTAAGAACACAAATAATTATGTGAGTAAATAAAATGTTTTAGAGAACAAATGAGAAACTTATGGAACTTGTAAGACAGGGAAAATATAGGCTTGCTTGTGCATTCATTTTTAAATTTTCCTCTATTTTCTGAATAATATTTCCCCCCAATTACATGTAAAAACAATTTTTAGCATTCATTTTTTTTATTTTGAGTTCCAAATTCTCTGCATCCATTCTTTGCACCTTCCCTCCCTAAGACAGTAAACAATTTGATACAGGTTATACATATGCAATCATACAAAACATTTCCATATTAGTCATGTTATGAAAGAAAACAAAAGAAACGATAAGCTTATGCATTTAAAGAGGGCTAAAAATAAATTCATGAATGAGGAATCAATAACAAGTTAGTAAAGACAGTAGGAAATTACTTATTAAAGATCAGCATCGTGAAAAGTAAATGGATTTTTATTCAAAATATGCCTTAGTTCCATTATTAGTGAATACTAGAATGAATATATAGGCAGATTGCTTCTTTAATGTATAATTTCTTATGTTCTCATGTTTATTTCAGAATCCCAATAAAGAATCATGGAACCATAGGTGTCAGAGCTAAAAGAGACTCACAGATTTTCAGATCAAACAAGAAACATCCTACCTGTTCATTTGATTGAAAAGGAAGCTAAAAGGATAAGAAAGGAAAAGACTTGTCCAAGGTCACATAGCTTAAAGTGAAAGTTATCCTAACTAATGACATAAAAACCCACAAAACAATTGTATGTATTCATTCAACAAATATTTTTATGAATTAGTCAATAAGCATTGTGTCTATTACACCCTGGGCACTGTATTCGCTGTTAGGAGAAAAGTATAAAGAAAGAAATAACCCTCACTCAAACAGAGCTTACATTCTAATGGTATAGGCAACAAATACATATATAAGTATATACAGAATAGATATACAGGGAATAAATATAAATACAGTTATCCCTTCCACATTGTGACTTTCCCCATTGTGGATTTGATATATTGCAGGCTGACATAAGAAATCACATGGGAATTTGAGGAGAGTTTTGCAGAAGGCACAAACAACATTGAAGGCCAGCAGACAATACAGAAAAAGTTTAGAAACTCAGAAATGTCTAAAATATGTGTATAATATTGTAAATATCAACAGATTATATCTTTTAATACCATAATAATTCAGACTTCTCTGGTACAAAGGGGGGGGCCAAAAAAATTTTACACAAATCTTCCAGATCACAGGGATGCCACGCCCTTAGCCCCCATAATGTGGAAGGGATAACTGTATATACAAAAATAGTTAAATTCAAAGTAGTTTGGGATTGGGAAAACTAGCGATTGGAGGGATAAGGAAAGGCCTCAAGTGGAAGGTGGTGCTAGAGACTTTATGAGATCAAAGTGAAAAGAAAAAGCATTCCATGCGAATGGGACAGCCAATACAGAGGTGAGAGGTAAGACTTGTAGGGTCAGGTGTGAGGAACAGAGGAAAGACCAGTCTGGCTAGTTCACAGAATGCAGGCAGGGGATGAGATCCAATTAGGTTGGGACAACAGACTGGGGCCTGGTTATGTAGGGTTTTAAAAAACTAAACAGAGAAGTTTACAGATTAGAGGCAATAGAAAGCCACTAATGTTGGTTGATCAAAGGAGTCACGTGGTTAGATCAGCACTTAAGGAAAAACTTTGGCATTGGAGTTCCAATGAGGCAGTTGTAACAATAATCTAGGCCAGGGGTCATAAGGACCTGGTCTAAGGCAATATCTCCATGAGCCATAAGAAGGTTCACATGTGAGAAATGTGAAAGTAGAAACTAAGATTTGTTAAACAATTGCCTATATGGGGGTCGAAGGAGTGAAGAGCTGAGGTTAATGCCAATATTACAAACCTGCAAGACTGAAATGAAGGTGTTTAGGATCAAAATGTGAAAGTTTGAAAGAGGAAGAAGGATAATGAATTCAGTTTTAGACTAATAAATTTGAGATATCTCCAGGATATCTAATTTGAAATAACTATGCAATGTATTGTGATAATTGATGAGAGTCTCTACCCTCAAAACACTTATAATCAAGTAGTACAACAAAATATACTCAGAAGATTATACAAATTAGAACATAAGTATATAAATTAATATTAGAAACTATGAGATCGGGGCGGCTAGGTGGCGCAGTGAGTAGAGCGTCAGCCCTGGAGTCAGAAGGACCTGAGTTTGGGTCCCACCACAGACACTTAACGCACACACAAACAAAAACCTAGCCATGTGACCTTGGGCAAGTTGCTCAACCCCAATTGCCCTCCAAAAAGCAAAAATAAAAAATAAAAAATAAACCATGAGATCAGATTTTAGCTAGATGAATTAAGGAAGGATTCATGAAGTATAAAATATTTGAACTAGCCCACGAATGACAAGTTGTTAACAGTTGGAAATGGGGTTACAGAGAAAGAAAAGTCATATTCTTTGAGATAACAGCTATTCAAGTCTTTAGATTTCTTGGTGACCTTGCATTGAAATTCCCAAAATGTTTGGAGGATTTTGTTATGCCACAGAAAACAAAGAATTAAGTCAATCTATTCCAAAGGAGTAGTTTAATAAATCTATAAGCTATATTATCTATTAAACAAAAGTGAAATCTTGGAAACTTTAAAAAGTATGACCCAAAGATTTTGTTATTCATTTAAAATATTTCTCCTACATACATTTAAATGCATGGTTCATTTAAGAAAAAAATAACACTCCTACCATGATGTCTGGGTAATAAAAAAATTACTGTCAAATACAACCAGATCACAAGATATGGAACTTTCAGTGTTTTCGTGAACAACACCAGAGTCTCAAATCTGAGATCATTTCTGTAGAAAAACTAGAGGATAAACATGTCTTTAGAATTCCAAATGCATCGGAGCCAGACTAGTAACGCCTCTGATGATCAAGAAAATGCAAGAGATTGAGCCTAAACCTCCCCACGGCTCTCCTAAAACAATCCATCTGTTTGGATTTACCTGGAGAAATTTAAATCTTTCCCAAGACCTGCTAATGTTACAAGAGAGCAAATTCTGAAATCCAGTCCTGGTTTTTCTCTAGAGAGCTATTTTAAAACTGCTTCAGGTTTTGAAATCACCCATTCAAACATATTCTTGAAATACAGGACTGTCTTAAAATGAGAAACATATTGTAACTTTCTCTTCCATGGCTTTTAGTACCGATGTAACTATTTTAGAAACCTATACTTCTTATACTGGAGGTTATCACAGAATTATAGTATTTGGGGATCTTTCATGTTATTCAGCTCCAATAACTCTATGTTAAAGAAGGGAGTGACTTGCCCAAGGTCATTACAGCTCATTGCAGGAAGAGCTAGGTTAGAACTTGCATCCCTGGCATCCAATCCAGTGTCCTTTCCACCATCCCAAGACAATATTTTGTAGAATAAGTTAATTTAGTCTTGTTAACAATGACTACTTGTGATTAATGAGATCAGTAAGAAATTTCTCACATGCATGACTCCAAATGAAAAGTGGCTTCTCTGTTTTTCTGCTGCTATGTTGCTCCTGATGACATCAAGGGTTTTCTTTTTTGGTTGCAAAAATATCTGGGAAATGCCTCTTCATTCTGCTGCTTTTTGTAAAATCCCCATGCAAATATAAGAAAACATATTAGAGCAGTGAAATAAAAATAACATACATAAACCACCACTCTGGCAAGGGGAGAGATGTCACTGTACCTGCCACTTTCTGCAATGATTTTAAAGTGTTTAAAAACAGGGTTCTGTCCTCAGTCCTGTACTGTTCAGCATTTTTACCAATGACTTAAAAGTTTATCAGATTGGTGGATGGTAAAATGTTGGAATGGCTAGCTAATGCATCAGATAGAAATGGGATCCAAAAAAGATCTAAACAGTTTTTTTTTTTACAGATTAAGAAACTGAGGCCCAGAGAGCTCAGTAATAGCTCACAATTTCTTATAATAAGAAGAAATTTATAAGTTGATAGAATGGAACAAGAAAGGACCTCACAGGCCTTTGAGTCCTGAGCCCCTCACCTGACTGCTATCTTAGGCTACATTTTCAGCATCATATCTGTCTGACACTGCTGTCCATGATCAGATTCCATATGGACTACTGTGTACTGCTCTTGGTGCCACATTTACAAAGGACACCAAGCAGGTGGAAACTCATATAGGGCTATTTGTTCCAAGCACTGCTGTCAAACCACTTCTCTCCCATCCTGTACTTGTAAAATTGTTTTTTAACACAGATATGGACGTTTGTATTTAATCTTATATAGTGGACAGGGAACTGAACTTAGAATCAGGAAGATCTGGATTCAAATCTTGCTAGATACTTACTAGCTATGGGATCCTAGGCAAGTCATTTAACCTCTCTAAGCTTCAGTTTCCTTACCTGCAAAAAACTTCTTTGTTCTGTGAAGTTTGGATTCAGTCAAAGGGCAGCATTTGAGGACCTAGAAGGCCACATGTGACCTTGAGGTCACAGATTCCCCATCCCTGGACTAGATGATCCCTAATGTCTGCATTTTATGATCCTAGGATAATAAAATCTAGAGTTAGATAGGGCCACAAAGATCATCTAGCCCCCAACTCTTTCATTTTAGAGAAAAGAAAACTGAGACCTATGATCCTAAAAATTTTAGGAGAACCCCTGCCTGTCAGGGACAGAAGGGACCTTAAGGATCATCTAATCCAGCCTTCTCAATATAAATGTAACCCTAGTCCCAAAGCCCATTGGGATTGGGGTTACATATAAAATGGGGGAAATGATTTTCTCAAGGTTAATAGTAAGCTAGGTTGGTCAATTGGTATTCCCAAGTTTTTAACACCATAGCATACTGCCTCTCTATGCACATAGAATGGGGGACCTCTGGTGGCCATATCCTGGAGACATGGAGGCAACCTAGGAGAATCCTAATCTTTCTACCACATCACTTAAGACATAGAGTCCATAAACTGTCACACTCCTGCCTCTGTATTTGGAGAGCTTGTGTAAGAAAGCTCTGTGCCTGCCTTTGTTTCTCAAAAACAAAGATTCTTCTTAGGAGCAATAAGAACAAAAGAAAAACCCTGTGATACACACTAAGAACTCCTGAGAGAATCCCATGCATCCATCACTATAAGATTAAACAATTTAAAAATTCACATTCCCCACAGCCCCTGCAGGGCTTTAATACTTCCAAAGAACTTTCTTCATAATGCTATAAGCTAAGTAATATAAACATCATCATCCCCATTTTACAGAGGAGGAGACTGAGTCCCAGAGAGGTCAGTAATAACTCACAATTTTGAAGCACTTTAAGGTTTTCCCCAAGTGTAAGTTATTGTACCCATTTTACAGATGAGGAAAATGAGGTCCAGAGAGGCAAGATGACTTGCCCCCAGTCACAGAGCTAGTAATATCAGAGACAAGACTCAAATCTAGGATTTCTGACTCCCAAGTAAACATTCTTTCCATTATACCACATCTGCTGGCTAGTTACTGATAGCAACAAGATCAAAACCTCTAAAACTCCATGATTTTATGATGATATAATTGATTTGGATGTTTCTGAAGCCAGCCTTCTCACAGTCAATTGGATTTAGGTGCAAGCTACTGACAGTGAAAATGAGTTAGAATGACTCATTGGTTTGTCTAACCCTAGAAATGAATGGGCCATTATGGTCCAACCCCTACCTGAACCATCCATCATCATTGGCTATCATTCAGTAACTGAGTGGAAGTCAAAGAAAAGCAGGAAGAAAGCAGTTATGGTACAGTGGGGAAAGGAGCAACAGGATAGCCTTATTCACAACAGCTATTCCTTCCTTGTTGTTTATCTGTGCCCCCATCTGTTCCCAGAACCCAAAAGAAAGTCCATGTTCCAACTTCTAGAAGCCAGAAGCAACAGGTCTGTGTTGAAAGATTTAGGCTTTATTATTTGTGTTTGTTTCTTAATACATCTTTACAAAAAGACCTTGAGCTGTATCAATCCAAGAAAAATTATTATACAGGATCATAGATCTGGTACTCTAAGGCAGAGGTGTCAAATTCACACCTTACAGCAAGTGGCCCACAAAAACTCCCTCGTATAGATTGAATCAGATTAAAATGCAATTGGGAGATCTTTAACAAAATAAATAAAATATAAACTACAACATAGCTAATGTTAATTTGTGGTTTTCCAAGTCAATATGTGATCTGAAGAGCTCCATTTCTATTTAACACCAGTTCTGTAAGGGACCTCCAAGGATTTCCAGTCCAATCCCCTCATTTGAGAGATGAGGACACTGAAACCCAGGAAGATGACTCGACAGAGATCACAGGGGTAGTATCAGAGATTGTTTCTAACTCAGGGCACTTCTCTGTCATTCTAAGACTGTTAAATAGTTCAGTAGTCTAACATCCCCTGATACAATACCAAAGCAACAGAGGGTAATAGAAAGAACACTGGCCCCAGAAACAAGAGACCTGAATTCCAGTCACAGTTCTGCCATTAACTAGATAAATGATCTTGAGGAAGACACTTGCCCTCAGTGGGTTTTAGTTTTCTCCTCTATAAAATGAAAAAAAATTAAACTAAAAATGCCACTTTCTATACTAGCATTATGCAGGAAGGTTTCTAAAGTCCTTCCCTTTCAGCTCCATAATTTTCAAAAAATGCATGAAATTAACAACATAATAGAAAACAATAGAAGTGAGTGATCCTGAGAATAAAAATAGTAGTGTTGTTCAGTTGCATATAAAGGAAAAAATACCCAGTTCTACAGAAATCAACCATTAATGTGTCCTGCTTACCTTTTCTGAAATACAAAAACAAGAAACACTTCACAGAATTAACAGGTGATAGAAGCAAAACATAAGAACAGAGAGGGGAGGGGCGGGGGAACTCAACCTATAATTAGGTGGCTCTCTAATTAGGTAAATGGTGCTGTAAGATTCCAAAAAGGATAAGATGTGCAAGCAAAGAAACCATTACATTTACTAAATATACCACAACCTAATAGATTAGTGAACCAGTCTGGAAATCATAAGCCACAATTTCTATTCTTGGTTTCCCTGCAGACTTCTTTTTCTCTCTGGGCCTCAGTTTCTTTGTCTGCCAGGATGAGAATGAAGCCCCTCTGTTCCCTTTCCTATTACCATCCACACTACACAGAAATGGAGGAAGAATAGGTGGGAGGAGTTAATGGAAAATTCACCATCACATTCTGTATAGAGATGCCAGATTTGGGAATCCCTCTCCAAAAAGGCTTAACACCATCAACTCCCATGCCAAAAAGCTCGAAGTATATGGGGAAAGGAAAGACTCCAGAGGAACTGCAGAATCATAATGGGCTAGCAGAGTAAAGACATATAGCATGCCTGAAGTGCCCCTTCTTTGCTGAGGACAGGAATATTAGGAGGCTATGTTGTACGTATGCCCATATTAGGTATAAAGGAGTTCCAATTTCACAGCTGTCAATCACCAATATTCTTCAGGCCTATGTGTAAAACATCCTACTAGGCACCAAAGATGCAACATGGTCAACAAAGATTTATGTAGCCTTGCTCTGTTGGTGCAACATGACCATTGCTCCCCCAATACCAAGAAGAAGCTAAGCATCAGAACAATTCAAAAGAACCCTAATAGTATGCCACTACCAGAGACCTTACATAGCTTCTATCTCCTGGAAGCCAGAAGTAACAACTCACCTTTTTCCCATAGTGTGAGCATGGGAAAAAGTAGAAAAATCCTGTCATATATAGCACAATCCATCTTAAGCAACTCCAAACCAAATTACTTATAGGTCTTCCTTCACACTTTTAAACTTGGTTCTCAGACCAGTGCATTCTCTACACTCACTTCTCTTTTCCAGATTTCTGCACATGTATATGGAAAGATTTGGCCTTTGGTTTTTCTTGGTTAAAGTTCCCTGGGGCGATCACAAAACAATCCCTAAGTCAGAACTTGTCTATATACATATATACACCCAGCTTCCAAAATACCAAAGATCTTCACTCAAAGGTGCTTTGTTTTAAACTGCAGCTGGAGTAGTAGGAGTAAAAAGAAAAGAAAGGTAACCATCCCCCATATGGCACAAGAATGAAACAATGTCAAAAAGAAACCAGTCATCTCAGAACCAACTGGTAGGTCATTCAAACATCCCCAACTTCCAAGGGTCAGTCATCATGGCAGTTACTTCTTTGGCTGATGTCTGGCTAATCATCTTAATGCCTTCCTAATGACCATCACATTCTGGAAGTCACCGTTTCTGAATTGTAGTAAATACTGTCCCCCTCCCAGATAAATTAGGGGTTTGCTGTTTTATGTTTTGATAGGAAGGGGATGTTTGAAGCCTCCTAAAATATTCCAATTAGTTCTCTCTCTTGAAACTGACAAGACATTAACAGACACATTTGCTGTTTCAGTTTAATGTACCAGAATGTTTTCACATCAATGTACCCCTCACAAGTTTTTAAAACGTGCAGCATATTTTCAAAAGTGGAATAAATTGGTCACAATTCAGACACATTTATCATATATTTCTGAAGTTTGGTTGTATCTTTAAAAAAAAAAAAAAGCTAACTTTCACAAACCTTAATTTAAGTTGGAGTAAGTACCTGGGACAAATGCCTATAAGAACACCAAAATCATCTGTCAAGAAATGAATGCTCCTTATTCACGTAATGCTTCTTTTAAAAGGATAGCATCCCCTTAGCAGACAAGCCTGTGTTTGTATTTGACAATTGTAATTAATTATAGAAATGTAACAGAATTGGAGCCAACCATTCAGATCTCTGGTTTACAGGGTGAGAGGAGAGGAACAAAGAAAAAGGCTATTCTCCTCCTTGGTTTCTATAATAAAAGATGTTCTTTTGAATGGTATCAGCAATAATAAAGAAAGGATTATTAATTTATTTTACCTGAACTTAACTTTCTCATCTTCTCTTATCTATCTCATCACTGCCTGATACCAGCAGAAAGTAATTTATATGGAGTCTCATATAACACAGGCTTCCCATCTGTTGGAAAGGAGCCCATGAAAGGGCACAGGTGCACAACATAAAAGCTCATAGGTATCATACTGTCATTCAGAAATTGGTGCACCCTAACGCAAAATAGAGTTTTTTCTACACAAGAGGAGGAGAGAGAATGGTTCTGGGAGTTGAAAACATCTTGGGTCTTTAACAACAGAAAGCCACAAGTATACAGTATTCTAGGTGGCACCTTTTCTATTTCCAATCGACCTAAAACCCTTGAGTTGTGCCTTCCCTTAACTTAGGTGTCTGTGTGTCTGGGGAAATTTTCGAAAGATCCCGGTGAATCTGGAAGCCCTTCTGCTTTTCCAGTCTTTAAAGCTCTATTCCACAATAAGGATGTGCATTAAACACTGAAAAGGGAAAGGAAGGGAAAGCCAAGGGCAAGGGGGCCTTGGTTTCAGAGACACCTGCTGTCCACAGAGGCGATAGGAACCAGGCAGGGGACTCTGGCTCTGGAGGCAATACAGTCCCAGCACTAGCCAAGCTGGTAACCACAGACCCCCGGGTTCTGCCCTGTGCTATTCACAGCCCTGACCCTCGGAGAATTAAAGCTGAAATGCGAGTGGAGCTCTCCTCACCTCGCAGCAAAATTACGCGATCCCTAAATCTCAGGAGATGGGATTACCCAATGCCCCATCTCTAGGACAACCCAGTGGGGTTGAAGCTGCTCCTTAACAGAGGTTAAAGACCACATTTCTAGGACTCCTGGAAAGGTGGCGAGTCCTTAAGTTAGTGACTGCTCTTTAGACAGAGAAGGGGCTGTTTCCTCTCCCTACATTCTCCTCATCACCTTGTCAGCAGGTTTCCTTTGCTTCTACAGTCCCACCCCGTCTCACCCTGCCCTTGCCCTTACCCCTAGCCCTACCTGTACCACTCCAGCCCTTTCTCGTAGTTCCTGTCGAAGAAGTGCGGCTCCACGCCCACTGCCCGCACGTCTGGGTGCACTCGGATCGCCTCCAGCAGAGCCCGGGTCCCTCCTTTCTTCACCCCGATGATCAACGCCTGCGGTAGCTTCTTCTCTCCGTAGTCCGGGGTAGTGGTGCCAGAGCCAGGGCCCCCCTTTTCCCCTCCTCCTCCACTGGTACTATTGCCCCCCCTCCGGCCGGTCAGCTCCTCGTCCGTAGTGCTGGACTCATGGGCGTCCCTCTCGAAGAGCCCGCTCTGCCCCGTAATCATCTCGGTGGGGGCTAAGGGGGTCCGGATCCAGGCGTCCCGGCTGGCTGCCCCCTCTCCTCCGCTACTCCCAAGTCCCCAGTTGTCTCCGGGGGCCTGAGGGGAGTCCAGTGGCTCCCTCCGGCTGGCGTTGGCCAGCGCTCCCAGGGACGGCGGCGGCGGCGGCGGGCGCGAGGGGCCGACCTGGACACGGGGAGGCAGGAGGGAGGGCAGCAGCGGCGGGCTGGGAGGGGGGCCGCCCGAGGGCTCCCCGGCGCCGGGCGGCTCCTGCAGCGCCAGCGGGAACTGCAGAGAACTGTAGCAGCTCATGAGGCTGTAGCACAGGTAGGTGACGGACAGAGACAGGGTGCACATGAAGAGCAGCTTGCGCGCCGGGGGCCCCTTAGAGGAGGCAGTGGGCGGCGGCGGCGGCGGCGCGGGCCACTGGGCCATCGCGGTTCCCCGCTCGCGGCAGTGGCGGCGGCGGCGGTAGCAGCAACGGCGGCGGCAGCAGCAGCCCCCGGCGCTGCCCGGACATGATTTCAGCCGCCGCCCCCGCCGCCGCCGCCGAGCCGCCCGGGTTGCATGGAGAGACGCCGATGCGCCCCCGGCCCCGGCTGCTCCACCAGCCGCCGCTGTCCCGCTGCACTTGGGGGGAGCCCCGCCGCATGGCCCTCCCGACACTGCCCCCGGAGCCCGGCTGTTGGCCCCGGGCTTCCCCCACCACCCCCCCTCAGCCGCTGGGAAGGGGACTGAGGGGGGCGCGCGAAACTCCCTGCGCTGCCGGTGGCACCTGCTCCAGCCTCTGACTCCAGCTCTGTGTCTTCCTCCTCAGAAACTGCCGCTGCCGCTGCTACCTCTACAGCAGCCGCTGCCTCTACCGCCGCCGCCTCACACTGTTGCAGCCCCGAGTTCCTTCCCCGCTGCTAACTTTCTGCCGGGAGAGGAGCTGGGAGGGGAGGGGAAAAGGGGGGCAGGGCGGGCACCCGCCCGCCACTGGGAGGCTTGGGGGGCGGATCACGCGCACCCCCGGGAAGGAGGGGAGGAAAGCAGAACACGCGCCGGGAATAAAGCTGGGAGGGATGCACCGGGTGGGGAGGGGGCGTGCCTTGCGCTCCCTCACCTGAAGCGGCCCTAGGGTCTCTCTTCCCCGCCCTAGTCTTCGCCTGTAGCTCTCCTGTACCCCGTCCTTCCCTTGCTATGTCTCCAGGTCCCCAGGGCGCACACGGGGACCGCACGGGGCCCCGGCCCGTGCCACGCGGGCCAAGGAGCTTAGCGAGAGCGCGTCAGGGATTCGGTCTTTTCTCGCCAGGGGGCTCTATGGCTTGGGCTCTCCCCCCATTTCCCCCAGACCGCACCCCTAAGGGATTTCTCTCCATTGCGTTGACATGTGTTTCCTAGCCTGATTTTCCCCCTGCTTCCTTCCTCGTTTCTGTTCTCAAACTAGCCTTCCTTAGCACTCATTGCTCTCTTCTCTTCACCCCACCCCCAGCCTTGAAGGATGAAGACTTCACACAGTCCTTCCCCGCAAATGACCCCGGCCCTGGGCTGTGCAATTTTTCTGACCTACTATTCTCAGAGAACCTGCTTATTCTACACCTCCCTAGGAATACGTAGCTACAGGTGGTTATGTTTTCCTCCCCCAGTACTAGGAATCTAAAGGATACTACATTTGAACCATGTTATGAAGCAGCTTATTAACTGGCTTTTTAAAGATACACTGTGGGTTGGGTCACGTCCCTAGAAAACACAAGGATAAACATTAAAAGACCAATTACAATATAGTTAGCCTGTACCCAATACTCTTGATGTATTAGAGACACCATGCTCTAGGACAACGACCTTTACCGGGAGAGAAAGGATCATCAGAAGGGAGAATCGGCTGGAAAGAAGGACAATTCTCTTTTCTTTCTTCTTTCTGAAGAACTAGATAGAGGGAGGAGTAGAGTAATGGTGCAAACCCCCTGGTAGGGTCACCTTCCTGGGGCAGGGGCTCCCTGTGGTAGCTTTATGGGAAGGGAACTCACAATTTGCCCATCAGTCTGGCTCTCCAGGGGAGAGTGGCCTCCTTCGAAGCCCCTTTCAAAAGCCAGCTGAACCTGGGTACTTCATGGGGCTGCCTCTTGCCTAGCATGGTAATGCAGCTGGCATCTCCAGCTTTGTTTGATCATATAATAGGTCCAACAGTTGAAAGAAAAAACGTATATAGTGTCTAAATATTAACTAGATACCTGGTGCCAAGGAAAAAAAATGTTAATCAAATAAGATGAAGAACGTGGACTTTTCCCATAGTGAACAAAAGCTCAATGCTGCTCTCAGCTGGACATGTGTTCTTTCTCTGCAGCTTCAGTTCAGATAAAGATTATTCCTTTATAATATATTTTTTATGGTACACTGGAGACCTCTGAAATGCAGAGTCTGGTGTCCTGTAAATCATTTCCTGTAACTAGGGATTCTTTTTCAAACACCACACAACTGCATTACAGTAACGTTAATGTTAAGGGGCCAATTTGAGTTGGCAACAGCGCAGGCTGGCCCCACTTCTACCTAGCCCTGTGCCTAGTCATGCACCTAAGACATCAGAATCCTCTGATTGCAAGGCAAAGGAAGTTGAGTCAAGAGAACAAACATTGATTAAGGGTTTACTATGTGTCAGTGTGCTAAGCACTGGAGATGCAAAGAAAGGGGGTGGGGAATGGCCCCTGCCCTGAAGGAGCTTACATTCTAAGGGGGATACAGCTGCAAACAACTATGTGCATACAAAATATATACTAGGTAAATCAGGCTAATCTCAGAAGGAAGGCACCAACAGTAAGAACTGGGTTGGAGAAAGGGTGGAAAAGGCCTCTTGCAAAATTGTGAATGAAAGGAAATCTGACTTTGCTACCCTTCTACCTCCCTTCTGTACACTTTGCCACCTGATAGTATATCCTATTTTTCCATATTCCTCCTCCATTCACATCTAGCAGGTTGTACTTCTAAATCATGGGAGACACAAGTGGGATTTGAATTCAGGTCTTCCTGCCTCCAAGTCCAGTACTCTATCCACTACTACCCCACCTTTCTATTTCTACTGACTTCTGAGTACCTTTCAAATGCTTTTGAGTGCTTTGTAAATCTTAAAATCCTATATGAAAATAAGTAGTTGCTTTTAACTGTGATTCTATAATATTATACCACCTTAATTTTCTAACCTTATATTATGCCCTTCTTTCCAGCCAACCTGGACAACTCCCATGCCTTTCCTCACATTTCTTCTCTTCTCTTAAAGACCTGGAATTTATACTTTCTCCCTTTCTTTGGAATTAAATTCCTACCTGTTCATGAAAGTCCAACTCAAATGCCACCTCCTGCCAGTTTTTCTCTCATCTACCCTGTCCATAATGATCTTTCTCTTAGGTTTAGAAGAACTTTATTTTGCAACATAATCCATTTTTCATGAATTATTGTGTTTACAACTACCTATATATGCATCTTCTATTAGATTGCAAGCTTTATATGGGCAGGGATTGTATTTGTCCTCCCTCAAACAGGGAGAGGGACTTAAGCAGTTCATTGTATTGAACTGAATTGAACTAAATTGAAAAATAAAACGATGATGCAATGTAAATAACCTTTTTTATCAACTTTAAAAGAAGCTTGAAGGCAAATCCTTCACTTATTCAAGAATAAATTTCTAATAGTAGAATTTCAGGCACCATGATAGATGAGCTGTAATGTACTTGGAAGAAAAAGTACAGTGCAAGTGGCAAAAGGATGTTCTTTGGCATCTACTCTTTTTATATTTAAGGCCAGCTATGCCTGACAGAAATGTTCTTGCAATACCTACAACTGATGAGAGGCTGATAGTGAGAGGACTAAGGGAAAGAGAAATGAACCAGCTTAATTGGGCAATTCCAAACAAAGCCAGGAACTGGCAAGATCCTTTTAGAAAGGAAGCTGCCACCATCCTAGTTCATGATCTCATCACTGCCTCTTGGTCTTGCTCTGATTTTAGTTAGCCTTCATAGAGAACAATTCAAATAAAATTACTTCCTTACTTTGACTACTAATTAAAATCCAAATTCCTGAGCCTAGTACTCAAAGCCCACCATAATCAGGTCCTAACTTCCTTCTGTAGCTACCTCTCTGCAGTCCTTTACTTCATGGACCCTAGGCTATAACCAAATTGTACTTTGGACCTTTCCCTGAACCCTCATGGTATTTTCTTGCCTCTACATCTTTGCTGGGTTCATTCATTCTGCCTGGACTGTTCAGCACCAGCCCCATGATTGTTGTTTAGGGAAATCAAACCAGTCTTTCAAGGTCAGGGTAAAATATTACTTCCTCCAGGATTCCCACCCTGATCATCCCGGGTCAAAATGATGACTGCTGCCATCTGCATTAGTCTAAGACTTAGTTTTATCCCTTATGTGACATTTAATGAATTCTAACTTGAACTACATATATTTACAGAGAAAAGAATGCTGGGATTAGAGTCATGATCTCAAATCTCAACACTTCTGCTTTGTAGGAACTGTACTGTATGTATATATGTTTCCACTAAATTCTTCCCTTAATACCTTACTGTAGTATATAAGTAACTCTGGCTCCTGCAAAGAGCCTGCTATCTGCCGATGAGCTCTGTCAGGCTCTTCGAAACTGGAAGAATACAGCCAATAGTTCTGGTTAGTTCACAGCTAGCAACTGGACTTTGTTGTACTTCCTCAGAATTTGGCTGTGACCAGACTAGCAAAGTTCAGTGATATTGGTCACCAGGTTAGGTATAGAGCTATAAATATGGAAACCACAGCAACTCTTAAAGACCATCTGTTATGTTATAGAGGGATTGTGAGATAGATATATACTATATATGTACATGTACACACATTTATACATATATATGTATGCATATGTGTGTATGTATATATGTGTGTGTGTATATATATATATATATATATATATATATATATATATATATGTTTTTGTGGTGTGTTTACGTGTTTGTGTCTGTGGGTGAAGGAACTGTCCAATCCAATGAAAATATGGATCCTTGAAGCACTGGAGCAAATTGTCAAGTCTCTCAACCTCTCTCCCCTATTGCTTCCTTATCTATAAAACAGGCTTTTGGTCACCTGCCTTACAAAACTAGTATAAGGAAAGGGCTTTGGAAACTGATATAAATGGGGTTCATTGTTATAGTTTAACAATTGTCTTCCTTGTTATCATCCCATCAGTCATAATAATATTTCATCTACTACCTTTTGATCCTGGAAGCTCACTCTTTTCCTGGACATTACCCCCTAGAAGTACCCTCCAACCCTTCCACCTCTCCCTCTGATTGATTGGTTCCTCTCAGAACCTTTATTTTAAGGAGAAGGCCCAGGTCAACCATGTCTCCATGTCCCTTCAGGCTTTACTGCTGATGGTGGTGGACTTTCTCTACAATGCCCAATGCCCCCAGAGATCTCTTCACCCTTGAAACTCCCTCTACTCCTGGGCTTCACACACTGGAAATACCCTCCATCCTGAAGCCCCTCCCTCTGATTAGATGGTTCCTCTCAGAACCTCCACTTTAAGGAGAAAGCTCAGGTTAGCCATGTCTTCTTTCCTCTCCACTCTCTCAGATTTTCTCTACAATGTCCCCCACCTTGGTGCCTCCATTGTTCCCTCCCTGCCCCTTTTCAGCTCCCTTTCATGTCTTCCCCCTTTAGGATGTAAGTTTTTTGAGGACAAGGATGATCTTTTTTTCTGCTTGTATCTGAATCCTCATGCTTAGTACAATGTTTGGCACATTGTGAATGCTTTTTTTTTTTTTTTTTTTTTGCTTTTTGGAGGGCAATTGGGGTTAAGTAACTTGCCCAAGGTCACACGGCTAGGTTTTTGTTTGTTTGTGTGTGCGTTAAGTGTCTGAGGCCGGATCCGAACTCAGGTCCTTCTGACTCCAGGGCCGATGCTCTTTGAATGTTTTTAAAATGCTTGTTGACTTGACTACCAAGCTATAAGCTCCTTAAGGGCAGGGACTATGTTTTATTTAGCTTTGTGTCATTCATAGTCTGAGCAAAGGATTTTCATATACCAGACCCTCATGAAATGTTTGTTGAATGAATGAACAATATCTCCTTTCTCTGCTTTTGAATCAGTGGTTGTCTTCCCTGGGGAATATTTTGATTCTCTTTATTCTAAATTTTAGCCTATCCTTATTGTTTCTTTGGTGAGATAGGAGTAGATTAAAATGTGATGTCAATGGGTGTAATACACACTACTACAATATGTCTTTTACCACCTGGGTTTTTAATGGTTTGAGAAAATTCTCAGAAGGGCACTGGATGACTCTTAGGATTCTAGATGTAGTATTCAGGATTTCATCAAGCTAAAATGATGGGATGAAGGTAGTAAGATTAAATTCAATAGGGATAAAGGCAAAGTTCTACATTTAGATAAAAAACAAATTCATAAGTACGGAAGAAAATATATGGTTCATTTGAAAGTGATCTGGAGGTTTCAGTGTGCTATAAATTTAATGAGTCAACAATGGGACCCGGCATCCAGATAATCCAATATGATTTTAGACTGCATTAAGAGAGTCATGGTATACAGGTCTAAGGGACTTTTAGCTCCACTATGCTATGCCCTGATCAGGCCACAAATGAAGTTTTCTGTTCTGTTCTTAAATCATTTTAGTAAAGTCAGTGCCAAACTGGAGCATATCCAAGATGAATAACCAGAATGGCAAGGGAAGTTGAGACAGTTCCATGTGAGTTGATTGTTAAAACTGAGGATATTTAGCTTAGATGTTGTTATTGTAAACCATTTCATTTTCAAGGAGGACCAGCGGCATCACAGGGTAATGTCTGGACTCGCTCATGAATTGGATTTAAGTGTAGAATTGCACAGTCGTCAGCCTCATTCTCTCCCCCAGACTCACCAAAGTCCACGTCAAGACAACTGGTGATGGCCCAGGATATAATAGATGACCTTGGTGTCTTTGATGTTTAACCAAGCTTTAAACACTTTACGGTGCCTGCTTTATCTGCCTTCATGGCTATAAGGGGGTAGACTATCCTGCCCTAATTATGCCAATTATAGGGAGGCATATGCTCTGAGAGAATACTGAGGTACCAAAGGAAGAGGGGCTTATCCCAGCTGGGTTATTAATAGATTTTATTAGGATTAATCAGGTTGTTTAAGGGAGTTTACTTATAAGAGGCCAGTTGTCCTGGGTGGCAGCAGAACAAAGTAACATTGTGGAACCCCACACCAACCCCAGGCCTGGTCAGGTGTTATATAGAAACAGAACAAAGAAGGCCTAGTGCCAGGGTGGCCCAGGGTCATGCTCAAGTTTTCACATGGGCTAGTTGGAGCTTCTTTGGTTTATATTTTTCTGTGGAGTCATAGGTCACATTTCCTTTCTGGCTTAGCCCTGTACAATGGCTCACTGGTCTTTGGAACAAATTGTTCTCATCTTCCCATTCTGCCTGGGGACGTCTTCACATGCTTGGGGTAGATTTCCCTGGAATTCATCAACAGGTTTGAGGCCTGCTGGTTACCCTCAACCTGGTTTAGCCTGTCTGTTGACACAGTTTTGCCAGGGTCTGGCTGCTTGTACTACAGCTTCTTAGAGCAGAATGGGAAGGAAAACATAAGAACTGTCTCCAAGTATCTGAAGGGTTTTCCTATGAAAGAAGAACTTGACTCTGTCTTTGTTCATTTGGGTCAGAGAATAAAAGATTTCAGGCCGGTAAAAACCCATCCTCCATTCCCACGACCACCATGTTATGGATGAGAAAACTGAGTGCATTAGGGTCGAAGTGACTTTCCCAGAGGCATATGCATAGCAGTGAGTAGAACCAGGACATGTTCCACTTGGCCCCAGAAATCAGGACTAGAATCAATAGGTAGAAAGTGCAGAAATGTAATTTTCCACCTGATATAAAGAAAAACTCCCTAACAATTAGAACTTTCTAGAAATATAGTAGGTGTGTTAGGAAATGGTGCCTTCTTCTTTACTGGGCCTTGAATGCCAAGCAAAGGACTTTAAATTTTACTCAGCAAGCAATGATAATAGTAATATTTGATGTTTACACAGGTTTGCAAATCAATTTCAATGCAGCAGAACTTGAATGATCACTTGTTGGGGATATTATATTGAGGATTCTTGTTCAGCATGGACTGCACTCAGTGGACATTGAGAGCCCTTGCAACACTGAGACTTAACTATTCTGTAATTCTGTGAATTCTGATCTTGTCCCATGTGGCAATATTCAGATCTACACAGTTGCTTTCTTTATGCAATTCAATTAATTTTCCAGTCTGGACTCAAATGAATATTCCTTTGCAATTCTAGTTAAATATCTATATTCATTTGGATATTAGTCATGCCTTAGGGAATGAATTTTAGGGCTCCTGACGGGATTGCCTCTAAAATATATTCCCATCCCCTAATAACTGAAAATTCTTCAATAGCTCTTAATTTTGTTTGTTTATTTGTTTTTACACTGGATCTTCCTGTCTAGCTCAGGCTGGAAACACAGGGGCTACTCTAAGTTCAATTCTGTTCTCCAATGGGCATGGGAGATTTGACTTACTTGATTTTCTGATGTGGGCTGGTTTGCCCCACCTTAAGGAACCTAGTGGTTGCCCATCCCTAGGGATCACCATATTTATGCAGAACTTAGTGCAGGCACCCAATCAGCTTAGCCCACCCTCAGAACTCCTAAGCTAAAAGAGATACATCAACCTCAGTCTCCCCAGCTTGCTGGGATTATATATACTAGCCCAATAGCTCCCATTTATTAAAAATAGCTCACATTTCTATAATGTTTTGTGGTTTACAGAGAGCTTTACTCACAGCCCTGTAAGGAAAGTAGAACAAGTGTTATTATCTCCATTGCATAAAGGAGGAAAATGAGGTTTAGAGGGTGTTACACAGTGGTTCACAGCTATTAAGTGTCACATAGCTAATAAACATTGATGCTTTCAGAGTTGATATCTGAACCTAAGACTTCTATCTTCAAGACAATAATTTTTTGAGTTCCACTAGATGGAAAAAAAGCTATTTCATCCTATAATCCTCCCCACAAAAAAAAGCATTAATGACTGAAATCAGATTCATTCCTGAGAGTGGGTTTTGATGGAAGGGAAGAGGAATTCCATATAAGGAGAGAGAGAAATGGGAAGAACTAGAGGCACTGAAGCCTTCTACTTATAATATTGCCTTGGATTGGCTCTGTTTGGATTACAGGAATATTGGCAAGATGTTGTAACACCCAGTTCAAATGCCATTTCCCCTATGCAGAACTACTAAACCAGAACTGAATTCACTCTGCTTTGGATGCCCACCACCACACCCTCACTCCATGGTTATTATGCCCCTTTTCTATAACTTCAAAGTCCACCTTGTTTTATAATCCTGTCTGCAGGTCTTATCTCCCCTTTTAGACTCTAAGCCCCAGGAGGGTAGGCAGTATTTCTTATTCCTTCTGCTGCCCTGCCTGGAGCATAGAGTATATGGTAGGCAGCAATATGGAACCAGATTAGAATGGAGAGGTTTTCTAGATGAAGGGTCTTGAATGCCAAGACAAAGAGGTTTAAATTTTACTCAGTAGGCAATGATAATACTAATAATAGTTGGTGTTTATGCAGATATACAAATTAATTTGAATATATTATCTCATTTGATTCTCCTAACAACTTTGTAAAACTACAAGGAATCTCTTGATGATTTCTGAGTTGCGGAATGATATAACCAAATCTATGGAAATTTAGAATGGTGGGATAAAAGGGATGGATTTAAGCAGGTGTTAATGAGGGAAGGGGATAACCAGGGAGTGGGAGGTAGAAAGATCTGTTGGGAGGGTATTGTAATACTCTAAGTAGTTGGTAATGAGGGCTTGTCCTATTGTGGTGGCAACAGGGCTAGAGTAGAGGGGAATAAATGGAGAAGAGAAACACTTATAAAGCCTAGTAATCCTGGTGCCAATGTTGATATTTCAGAGGCAGGAATTTTGTTTGACCTGATAAAAAAAAGATTTTTTAAAGGCTTTTAAAAATCGTTTAATCTAAAATTCAATATAAATACTGCTATGTGTTAATCTTAGAAAACAAACAAATCAATCCAAGACCTGCTCTTTTCAGATGTGAAGCTAATTTGGCAAAAGGGGTTTTGGTTTATTTATTGGGAGGTCAAAGTTCAAAACTATGATTCAGACTCTTCTCCCAATCCTTACCACTTGGGAACTGCAGTAATCACACTCCTCCCTCCCCACACTCCAGGCAGACTATTTATTTTCAAAGTACTTATGGAGATATTAGCTAATAGAAGGATGCCCACAGGACCCTTGGGAAATCAGTTCACCTGAAAATATTGCTTCTTTTTTAATCTATGCCATCCATTATAATCATTACCCTTGCAACTAGTGGAACAACTTTTCACAGGTAATAATTAGGGAAGGAAAGACACAAGTAGATTTGGAGGGTGCAATAGTTGGGGCTAAGGTGTACCTCTAAATTGAGCTCTCAACTCAAGAATCCCCCTTCTGTTGTTCAGATACTTGTTGAATTCATATGTTCAGAACTGAACATGCATATAATATATATACCTATTAAATCTTAAAATTGTACTAAGACTTCTGGGAGCTTATGTCATGACATGTATATTTTTATGTTATATACATGTACACACACAAAAAAACATCAACTCTCATTTTTCCTAGAGTTATAAAATGTATGATCTGAAAGAGACAATAGAACCCAGAAAATATGTCAGAACCAGAAAAGACTTTAGAATACAGAAAATATAGATGAATGCCTCCCAAAGATTATGCCTATTTCACGCTCCTCTCCTTTCTCTCTATATACCTGGTAACCTTCATTCTTGTTCCTCCAACTACTACCTCCATACAGATAACTCACAAATTTATATCTTCAAGCCTAGATTCTTTTATGAACTACGGGTCCATGTTGGCAGTGGCCTATAGGATATCTCCAAATGGGTGCTCCACCAGCACCTTAAATTCAACATGCCCCATACTAATCCTCCCCCTTTAAACCTACTTCATCTGGCTCCATGGCTTCTGTCCATGGTACCACCACCCACCCAGTCTCACATGTTCATTTGTTACTGTGTACTCTACCTATGTGAATATTGGTACTATCTCTCTACTTGACTGCAAGCTTTCTGAAGACAGAGGACGTTATCTAAGCTTGATATCTTCCCACAGCACTTAACTCAAAAAATATGTTGAAACTGGAACTTGAAAAAGACCTTGGAATAGAGAACATAGTATATTTGCATTTGAAGGAATAAAAGAACAGAAAAAAAAGCCTTAGACTATAAACTGTCTGAACTGAAAGAGGTCAAATCCAACACCTTCATTTTACACATAAGGAAAGTAAGGGGGAAGGAAATGAAATCACTTATCCAAATCACTGAGACACAGTTAGTCACAGTCTGTAGCAACTGCAGAACTGAGATCCAGGCCCAGCTCTCACTCTGCCCACTAAACCTTTGGGTATAAAGGATCAATACTAGCGTGCCATTTAGTCATAGAATTTGTGTATGCTTGTGTGTATGTGTATGTGTGCACATGCATGTGTGTACATGCAGGTGGGGAGGAAGCAGCATATTTATGTTTATATTTTGTTAATATAGTTTGTGTTCACTCTGACTGATAGCTAATTATCCTTATTTCCTCTACCCTGTTTATTCCTGAGGTCTAATACCTATAGACCACTTCAGTCTCTGCATCTATGTCTCCCTCTGTGCTGTGTGTCTCTATCTCTCCTCTCTCTTCCTCCTCCTTCTCCTCTTCTTTTCTCTTCTCTCCTCCTCTTCTATCATCATCATCTTCCTCTTCTTCCTCTCTCTCTCTCTCTCTCTCTCTCTCTCTCTCTCTCCCCCCCCCCCTTATTGCCCTTTCTAGGTACTATGACAACTTCCTTCCTTCCCTATAACATTTTCAGAATTGTCTCGTTGTTTTCTGACTCCCAGACCTCGATCATTGGGTATATAAAACAGCATTCATTTTCTTTTTTGTTTTGAGATCTCCCAGCTATTCCTCATTCCAAATTACTTTTCAGTTCCATTCTCAAAATTATAAAACTTCAGTGCTAGAAGAGACCTCAGATTTTACCTCTTCTAATAGCCTATCCAAAGCATGAACCACATCTATATCATTAAAAACAATAATAATAATCGCATTTATAAGCACTTTATGGTTTACAAAGTGTTTTACATTCATTATCTCACTTAACTCTCACAACAATCATATTAAATAGGCAAATATTATTGTACCCACTTTAGAGATAACAAAAATGAGGCTCAAATAAACTGAGTAATTGGCCAAAGGGCACACAGGCATTTAAAAAGCAGTTTTGAATCCTAATCTTCTGACTTCAAATCCAGTCCTCTTTCCAGTACAAGTTTTTCTCAAACAATGACAATTAACCCAACCTGCAACTGTATCCATTGGCCCAAGTTCTGTTCTCTGGAACTAAAAGAACAAGTTTTTGTTTTGTTTTCTTTTTTGAGATTGTATATCCCTATCTCCCCTGGTGCATCAGCCAGCTTCCATCTGACCCCATTGCTGACTGTAGGGCATGGAAGTTCTCTATTTCCAACTTTGACTTGTGCCACTTGCCCCTCTTTAGGTAGCCTGATAGTTCCCCAATTCTAGGGCCTGACTATACTTGTGATGGGCTTAGTGAGGACACTAGATTGACTTGAGTCCTATGCTGTTCTCCCAAAATCCCAGTACAGTATTTGGCTATACCTAACTTTCCCATTCTTATTTAAAACAAACTCTTAAGATGGAGAAGTTACCTCTTCCCAAAGTTCCCATCATTTCTACTGTATCACTCAGTTCTACCTCATGAATAACCATGAGGTCAAGGATCCTTAGTAGTCCCCCTCATTACTTCCTCCAGCTTTGGAATGACTTGTCTTAACTAGAGGGTGGGGAAGGAAGAGAGGATGGGATAAAGCTAGTTTAAATTCCCATCATATATTAGGTTTGGCAGGTTGGTTAATCTGTTTCTCAAAACTATCATTCAATTCTTCCTTCTGCCTGGGTATTTTATAGTTTAAATCCATAACTTGGATTTAATGAATATATCTTCTTGATATATGATGCTACTTACTGCCTCCCTTTTGAGGCAGCTATAGACATAATGGATAGAGTGCTGGGGTTGGAATCAGGAAGACTTGAGTTCAGATCTGACCTCAGATATTTACTAGCTGGGTGACCCCAGGCAAGTCACTCCATCTTTGTTTGCCTCAGTTTCCTCAACCATAAAATAAGGATAATAATAGCACCTACCTTGCAGGATGTGGTGAGGATCAAATGAGATAATGTTTGTGAAAGTGCTTAGCACTGTGCCTGGTACATAGTAGACACTATGTGAATGCTTATTCCTTTTTCTTCCCCCTCTCTCCTTAGACATGAAGGAATGGTTTACTGAATAAGTGAAAAAGAATATAAGTGTTTTCTCTGCACAAAGTACTACACACTAAGTACTAGGTATACAAATACAAAAAAGCAAGATAGTCCCTGCCTTGGAGGAGTTTATATTCTTATAGGGGAAGATATTATATATAGGGAAGTGATAGCCAGAAAAAGATGTTTTGGTCTGAGAAGTCACTGGAGTGGTGAGTGAAATGATAAGGGTAATTGATTAACATCTGAATCCCTACATTTCCTCATTACCCATATTTTTAAATACTGTCTTCTGTGAATATATTTTCAGTTGAAAAAAATTCATTCTATTTCATACTTGAAACTCTCAACAGCATCTGTCTTGGTAGATGTTTCTAGGCAGTCTTCTCCTATTTTCAATTTAAAGCCCCCATGATCACATTTGTAAGCCTCTAGACATATTTTACTGAACCTCTTGAGATGAGCTCATTGCTCCTTTAACTTAAACCTTTTGTTTCCAGAAATTTAAATCCTGTTCTCAGATAACAGCTTCTTAACCAGCTTCACAAATTTTCCCTCCCTTCAATTAGCAGCAGTAAGGATAATATCACCTTAACTCTAAGGTAAGAGTTCTTAACCTGGCATACATGAACATGGATGGGGAAAATTAACATATTTATTTTAATAATTTTGGATTCCTTTGTAAGTACCATGTATTATATTTCATAAATTTAAAAATGTTATTCTCAAGAGAAAGGGATCCATGACTGTTAAAGATTCCATCACTCAGAAAAGATTAAGGAACCCTGCTCTAAGGACTTCAGGGATTTTTTGACCAGGGTTTCATAACCCCATAGCAATGCTTTCTAGGTTCCTCCATATTGATATTATTTGTCTCCTTATGAATCACTAAAAGTGGAAATGAGACATTCAGTTTAACAAGGGTCCAAGGGCTCTCTCTCTCCCATACAGGATATAAACCCCAGGAAGAGAGTATACCTTCTTATTGTTCAAGTAAATAGAATGAATGTCTGTCTCAGGACCCTCAACTAAACTCCACAATTCCTTTCTTCTTTCTCTTACCAAAAGTGCCCCCAAAACTGGAAAGCCTATTTTGTGCTAGTTCCTGTGTGTCATCTCAACTCAACTCCCTCCACAGATCTTATTTCCAATCTTTTACTCTCTTTACATGAACAAAAAGAGAAGAGAAATGAATCCAGAAAGACAATTCCCCTTGGTCTAAATGGAATAGAGAACAGACTCTTTGCTTTAAGAAAACCCAACATGTGATGATAAAACCAACAAAACAGATAAATTAGGGGGTTTCATATTATGAAAAGAATCTTTCTTTGACAAAAAGGCTTAATCAAAGACTCTCTAATACCTTCCAGGAGTTGTTTAGAGATGATTAAATACTAAGAGGTTGGAGGAAGGTGGGCTGGTAATGGGGGTAGCCAGACTAAGAAACTGAAAATATTAGAATCCTCTCTTCCCAAGAGAGTTCCCTACAGTTGATTGTGCTACAAGTTGCAGGAAGACTTAGAGCATATAATGCACAAAAAGGCTTAGTCAGTGATTATTTTGTATCATGAGCTCATCAAGGGCTGTGTCCTTCATACCAGCTTCTCACAATCCTGTCACTGGACTGTAAATCTATACTGGAAAGAAAAGATTAGGGATTGCTAATAGCTGCATGAAATCATAGGCTTTGGAAATGGAAGTAACTTTAAAAATAATCTAGTCCATAATCTAGTCCAAAATCTCTCATTTTACAAATGAAGAAACTGAGGCCCAAAGGTTGATTTACTGATAGGAAGTTTCTAAGAATTAGAATGAAGATATATATATATATATATATATATATATATATATATATATATATATATATATATAAAGTCCTCTGAGCACTTGGGTACAGGTGTCTAAGTTTTATACATATGTAAATTGTAGCTCAGGATTCTCAGTGACATTGGGCTTGTAAGGAGTGGATCCATTCCTGGGGACTGAACCTGAGAGGTCATTTTGTCTTTAGCCTATTGTCTCCTACCTGGATTTGTTCTAGGAAAATCAACACACTCAGAGTAGGTCATGTTCAGGTTTACCCAAAATTGGGTAAAAGAGGTCCCCAACTCCCATATAGTATTCATGGTACCAAGTGAACATTGCGTATGGGATTCTTTTATCTCTTCTCCAGGAAAATTCAGACTATGAAAGAGACTCATAAGTGTTCATAAACAAATGTAGTAAAAACATTTGGGAATCAATTAACCCACCAGCTCCCAGAAGAGAAAAGAACTTGGAGTCAGTAGCAGAACAGCTCCCTAACATTCTATTAAATTAACATTCTATTAAAATTCCTTGGTCTCCCACAGGAAGGGTCATACACAGTCTCTACCAGTGTTCTAATCACTGTGGTTTAGAATGCTCCCAACAAGTAAACATAAAATGGGGGTTGCTAAGCAAACAGTCCTCTTCCCATAAGATCCACATTGTCCAGTTAACTCAAGGGCTTTGCTCTCCAAGTAAAACTACAGTTCAGGAATTATATGGACTCTAGTCTTCTTTCTCTAAGGAGGATACTACATCATGTTCTGTCTTTAGAAGGACTAATTCTTGAATTTAGTAGCTCCTAAATTCTGAATCATGGCCATTCTTGAATGTGAGAACCCCTAACTTGGCAACTCTTGAATTTGGAATTCCAAAACCTGGTGCCAAGGTGGTATCCTTGAGAAAGGAAAGTCCACTGCTGGGTCTTCAGCCTCTCATTTGTGTTCAAAAAAGGAAACAGAAAAATAGAAAGTGGTCAGGAACCTAACGTCTAAAAATGCCCTTCTCAGGCCAATAAGGCAAGATTATGCAGCTTGCCACATACTGTTGCAACTGCAAAAAGGGGCAAACTGTACATAGGGACAGGTCCCCTTTCCTCTCCCTCTGCTGTCCTCACCTAGATAACAGCTCCTCATTGTTACATTACAGTCTGTCTTCTAAAGGTGTAAAAGGAAGTCTGAGTGAGAGAGGGTAATCAATCAACTCGCTTTTATAGTCAACCAGGGAAGCATGGCTGATTCTCAGGATGAGAATCATCAGAATGCAGCCCTAGTCTCTGAGATGCAATCAGTATGGCACCAGTGGACATGCTCACACTTCAGGGAAAGGTGCCCCTTGGATGATTCCACACACAAGTTGATATCCTGTAAGCTAGGTTGAGAAGGGGAAACTCATCAAATTTATCAGAGACTACCCTGATCCACTCACTTACACATATATTTATAAATAATAAGCATATTTATTATGTCTGATCCTGACTCATTCTATGAATCTGTACTCTTCAGGAAGTGAAGTCATCTCCTGACAAACTACAGCAAAGCACCAAGGTTATATATACACCAGCCTTAAGTGTCTGAATTGAAGTCCTAATAAAAACAAATCCCCTTTTGCATCCATCTTCTATCTAAAGCCCCAGTGTTAATAATACCTTTCTCCTTTATCTTTAGGAAAGCAGCATAGTAAAGGAATACTGAATGCAAAAATCAGAAGGTGGATGGTTCAAGATCCAATTCTGTTACTTACTAGCTATATGACTTTGAGTAACTTAGTATTCTTCTATGGGAAAGAGTTTGCTTCTCTGTACATGTTGGGTGTTGGACTAAATGATCTCTGATTTCCCTTTAATCTTTATGTTCTAGAGTCTCTTGCTGGGGTATGCTGCTAAATATTTAACAACTGGCTCTCCAAAAAGAAAAAATGTAAGCATACCACACTGTAGCAGCAAGCACCCCAGCATCCCCAGGGTAGCTGCCAACATGGATTCTTAGATATGCTTTTCAAAAGGAAAGCAAACTCAAAATGGGTTAATAATCTTGCTTTAATCAATCAAACATATCATTTACCTAGTTCAGGGGGAAAAGTCAGCACCCCGAACTTCAGAGTATACAGAGAGGTTACAAATAAAAGTTACAAGACAGAGAAACATTTCAAGCAGTCAGGCCTCTAACTGTCCAACCATTACATCCATACCTAGTCAGTTACCAGAGAGGGAAGTGTCAACATCTGGGTTTTTCAAAGCCGGGGGGGGGGGGCCTCTCAACAGCTGCCCAGAGTGTCATCTGGTCAAGTCACATAACACTTCTCAAAGTGAGCCCCAAAACAAAACCTCACATCAGGGATTATATAGCCTTCTCCTGGCTCAGAGAATGTAACAACCCTCTTGACCCACTGCCCAATCACAAAGTATCTCCTGAAAAACAAGCCTGCCACAACAAGCTCCAGGTGCACTTAACCTAGGGTCAGGGAAGATCTTAAAAATTTACATTCCTATAAAACACACCTTTAAGCTTAATATGGATTATTAACATTTCCTCATAACTTTATTAAATCTAGACAATTAAAAAATATTAAGCCCCAAGTGTAGTGTTTGCTGATTTCTGAGGTATAAATCCTCACACTGAAATTTTAATATTTATCTCTCTTGAGTTGGTCTGAGATGACGCCAAGATGCCACGGCCCTGGTCCCTTCGAACTCTGATGTTCCCTGATCTAAGGTCCCTCCTGGTGGTGGTATTCAATTTCTTATGGTCTTGTCCTCCTCTAACACATTTTAAGTTCCATATTCTAAGGTTTTTTATAGCTCCACAATTCTACGATTGAAAATTAGAACCTGTGCTATTAGAAACCTAGAAGGTTAGGAATTTGAGAGTCAGTTCAAGGTTCCAGATAAAGAATGTATTCCTTAGGTAGATACAAGCAGCATCACCTAAAAGGCACAGTAAACAGAGCACTGGGCCTGGAGTCAGACCACAGTTCAAATCTGACCTTAGGCACTTACTAGCTATAGGACCTTGAGCAAGTCACTTAACCTCTGCCTACATAAAACTGGAGAAGGAAATGGCAAACCACTTCAGTATCTGCCAAGAAAATCCTATGGACAGTTGATCCATGGGGTTATGAAGAGTCAGACATGACTGAACAAGTGAACAACAACAAACATGAATCAACAGAGTGGGGAAAAAACAACATGGAAGACCTATGGAGACCAGATTCATACTGTGTTCAGGAACTACCCCGATGCTCAGGCTCTAATATTTTTCCCAAAGAAAAATATAACTGAATTATAAAGGCCTTTAAAACTAGACATTTGATACATCTTTTATAGTAGCCTTATAAAAAAAAGCACACTGGATGCCTGTAAAATTTGTAATTATGTTAATTCAAGCTGAATGTTGCTCCCATGAATTTTTAAAAATATATCCAACTCAAAACATGGAGTTTATGCTGCCTGACATTAAAACTTAAGGAAATTTTGCCTTCTGGATGCAATTCTCTTTTATCTTTACCCATGTAAGAAGGAGGAGATTGGAAAATGTGGGCAATAGAATTAAGATGAAATTTTCATCCTACCTACAATTAAATCAATTTTGAAAATGTGATTCAAAAAGTGTGAAATCAGTAGGAGTAGTGGTAGCATTGATAAACTTTAGGGCATGATGTCATGGAGAGCAGTCTCTGAGTCAAGGACAACCTGACATCAAGTCCTGCTTCTAACATAGAGTCGTTGTGTAACCCTGAGCTAATCAATTCTTCTCTTAGCATCTCAGGTAACTCTCAAAGGCTGGATGTTGAAAAAGTTGTCTGTCTGTCTTGCATTAATAAAAGAAGTTTTCTCACCTGGAATTCAGCTAAACCAATTAGATCACCAGAGGAAGAAAATGAGGGCAAGGATGAGTACAGGTGAATGTGGAGAGGAAGAGGGGGAGGAGGAGAGAGAAGAGGTGAAGGAGAAAGAGAAGGAGGAGAAAGAGGAGGAGGAAAAGGAGGAGGAGGTGGTGGGAGAAAAGGTGGAGGAGAAGGAGGAGGGGAGAAAGAGAAGAAGGAAAAGGAGGAAGAGGAGGAGGGAGAAAAAGTGGAGGAGAAGGAGGAGGGGAAAAAGAGAAGGAGGAGAAACAAGAGAAGGAGGAGGAGAAGGAGAAGGAGAAAGAAGAGGAGGAGGACCTATATGAATATAGGAAGGAGCTATGATTTTTGTCAGTCTATTTTCCCATTTCTGATGTCAATCACAGCTCATACAGAGTTACAAGATGAGTTACAGGGAATTGTACAAAACACACAAACAAGTTGAGCTTCACACAACCAGTGCCAGAGACAGGAATTGAATCAAGGTCTTTCCAACTTCACAATCTAGCACTCTATCCACTATGCCCAGTTGTCACTAATCTTAATTACCCCCTCCTTCCTTCTTCTTCCCTGCCTCCCTCTCTGCCATATCATAACATAAAGGGGACCCCAGGCTCTTAGAAGCTATGCCAGCAGAGCCCAAGCTCTGCCAGGTCCTATCAGGCTGGAAAGACTTTAGGTACTTGCCTGACAACAGCCTGTTTGCTTGTCATTGAAGGATCATTCAACTAAATGTAGACAGTTTGTTGCCAAAAGGTTGGCCACCAAGTGGTCGGGTTTTTTTTTTTTTTGTTTTGTTTTGTTTTGTTTTTTGTTTTTGCTTTTTGGAGGGCAATTGGGGTTAAGTGACTTGCCCAAGGTCACATGGCTAGTTTTTGTGTTAAGTGTCTGAGGCCGGATTTGAACTCAGGTCCTCCTGACTCCAGGGTAGGTGCTCTATTCACTGTGCCACCTAGCCACCCCAGGTGACCAATTTTTTAGCAAATGTAATTCATGAAAATTTTCTGCTAAGGCATGGAGGGGCTTTTATCTCTATTTGCATAGGGAAAAGTCATACGGATGAAATAACAGACATTGTGAATGATTATTAATCTTTGTGAGAGGTTACATATGCTACAGCGGATACAACACTGACCTCAGAGCAAGGCAGATATGGATTCAAATCCTGCATCACACACCCACTAGCTATGTAAAGCTGACCAATACACTTCATCTCTCCATGCTCTAGGCAATAATCTAAGACTAGGAATTACAGAGAATGTCCCAATCTCCACTGGTAATGAAAATCCCTTGCATGGACCATGAAATCCCAAACTCAGTTCCTATCCCTATTATCCTTAGTAGCATTGTGGATAAACTAACCTCAGAGTCAGAAAACTGGGGTTCAGGTCCTCCAGAAGCACAAATTGATTTGTAATCCTTGGCAAGTAACTTAATGTCAAGGTGCCTAAGGAAACTCTAAGGGACTATACATTTCACAGCAGATGCCAATCTGCTTTGGTAGGTGTAGTTCCCTTCCTGGGAGTTCTATTCAACAATAAAGTCACTGGCGTGGTTTCTCCAAAACTTATTCTTAGTATTAGTTTTTTGTTTTTTTTCATCAACAAAAGGAGCAGCTAGGTGGTGCAGTAAATAGAGCACTGGCCCTGGAGGCAGGAGGACCTGAGTTCAAATCTAGCCTCAGACACTCAACACTTACTAGCCATATGACCTTGGACAAGTTCCTTAGCCCCAATTGCCCTACCTTCCCCTTCTCCAAAAAAAAAAAATCAAGAAAAACTTAACCCCTTCCTTTGTAGCCTCCTTCAGGATTGACTTTGGTAGAATGAAAAGGAAAAAGATCAGAGGGTGCTACAAACTATATAATCAAAATCATACATCAATAATGTACAATTTTATTATTTGTTCTCTAAATGTGAGATCCTTGTCCAATGAACCACATGTTGACAAATTGCTGAATGAATTGAATCATGTCTATCTTGGCAACTTTGCCACAAATGAAACCAGAATAAAGTAGGAAACTAAAGCTAAAATATCTACACGCACACACACACACATATATTCAAATTTATACATATAAACAAATATATACACACCCACATATGAATATATATCTACACATGTATGACTATATTTACATAGGTGTATAATTTGCATCTATCACATGTATTTACCCAGTACATGTCTATGCATATTTATGAATATTTATTCAATATGTTTACACATGTATGTTTCTCACTCCACACCTCACAAAGCACTACGAGAGCCCTGGGACACAGGTAATACAGGAAATACAAGCTTTATTATCCTCATACTGTAGATGAGGAGACAGAGGCTAAAGTGCCTTGCCTAGAGTTATATAATCCATAGATGGCAGAGCTGAGACTTCTTGCTCCATGTACAGTGCTCTTTCTGCCACACAACTCTTTCTGGGCTTTCCAAATGAGAAAAACCTTGCTCTAATGTTACAAAATCATATTTCAAGTAGAAGAACTAGATGCAGTCTGTTAAGAGTAAACTCCAGATTCCTTTTTAGGATCTGGGGGTATGTGCAGGGGCATGATGGTAAGTATTTAACAACCAGCTCTTGGAGGGCAAATGCAAAAACTTTTGAGCTTCATTTGCATTATTAACATTTTCTCCATCATTTCTTAAGTCTAAACAACCACAAAACAATAAATAAAAGTCCTGATTTGGGAGGTGTAAATGCTCACACTGAAAATTTAGCAACTGGAGCCAGTTTGAGCTGGCTTCATTACCACTCCGGATGTGTGTGTAGGAGGGGAGGGGGATGTTATTTCCTGAAAAACTCAGAATCATTTATAGATGTGATCTTTACCTACAGGATAGTTTCAAAGTAAGGATTGCTACCTGCATTGTGCATATGGAATGGGCACAAATAAATATACTCCCTCTTCTGAAGGCATAGAACATCAGAGAGGCAGCCCAGGGCAGGTAGGTGGCACAGTTGATAGAGCACTAGGCTTCAAATTAGGAGTTTCATCTTCATGAGTTCAAATCTGGCCTCAAACACTTGGACCTGGGCAAGTCACTTAATCCTGTCTGCCTCAGTTTCCTTATCTGCAAAATGAGCTGGAGAAAGAAATGGCAAAACACTTCAGTATGTTTGCCAAGAAAACCCCAGATGGGGTCATGAAGAGATGGACACAACTGAAACAAACAAACAATAACAATAGGGTAGTGAATAAGCAGATGACCTCAGAGTCAAGAAGACTGTCCTACCTATGAAATATGCTGACTCACGGAGGGGTGGCTAGGTAGTGCAGTGAATAGAGCACCAGCCCTCAAGTCAGTAGGACCTGAATTCAAATCTTGCCTCAGACACAACACAAAAACTAGCTGTGTGACCTGACCGTGGGCAAGTCACTTAACTCCAATTGCTCTGCCCTCCCTCCTCCCAAAAGAACAAGAAGAACAATAAAAGAAATATACTGACTGTTTTATCCTGGGGAAATCATGTAGTTTCTCATGCTGTAAGGTAACTCTCTAAGATTGCAAATCAGAGAAGGTGTGTTTCCTTACCTAATGAAATTATAAGTACAGTCCTTACCCCCATCCTATAGAAGTTTAACACCCAGAGCCCCAAGGAGAGTTCCAAAAACCAAGATAGCTTTGAAGATAGTAAATATTTATTCACCCAAAGCAAATGAAGATTTATCTCTGGTAGTAAAAAGGACCCAGGAAGACCAGAGTTCTAGTCCCCGATTATTAAACCACGTGATCTTGGGCAAATTACTTCACTTTCCAGACTTCCAGTTTCCTTATCAAATGAAGATAATCATTTTTGCCCTGCCTGTTTCATAAAGGAACACAAAGTGCTTTGTAATCATAAAGTGCTATATAAATGCTAGTGGTATACACACCAAAACATTTCTAGCAGCCCTTTTTTCAATAACAAAGAATTGAAAACAAAGTAGAAGCTCATGGAATGAGGAATGGCTAAATAAATTGTGGTACATGAATATAATGCAATATTACTGCGCTATAAGAAAGTATGAGTGTGATGAATACAGAGAAGAATGGAAAGGATGCAGAGTGGAGGAAGCAGAGTCAAGAAAGCAACATGCAGTGACTATGACAATGTGATCCACCCCTCAAAAAAATCAAAGTGAATGCTGCAAAATTACAAAGCTCAAGAAAGATTCAAAAGAAGATGTTCATGATGACCCCCTTCATAGAGGCAGGAGGTCCACAAGTATTATACACTGCATATATTTTTCAGACTGTTTCCCTTTTATTCTGTTTTTATATTGCGTAATTCTCTGAGATGAGAAGAGAAAAGGATATTGGTGGGAAATTACGGTGATTTTTTAAAGACATTAATAAAAACTTATTTAAAAAAGAAAAAAAAGAAAAATGTGAATATAGTTGTTATATCCAAAATTCCTCTACTAAAGCTCTCCTTAGAGGCTATGCCATCAGTCTATAAATTGCAACCTGATGAGCTAAGGAAAGGACCATAGGTCCACTGGCAAAGAACCAGCCCAGCTAAGCACAGAAAGGCTTAGCATGAGAGATTTGGCCACAAGATGACAGATTTTTCTGGCCACAGAAAATCATGGAGGGCTATCTACTAAAGTACAGAGTGGTTGCAACCTGTGACAATGGAATTAGTACCAATATCAAGGAAATCCTATGTGACACTAACTAGGACAACCTTCTGTTCCACAGACAAAACACATTTTTTCCTCTATATTTTCCATTTAAGACTCCAAAGAAATCACAGTGGTAGTAAAAAAAAAAGTTCAAGGATATGGTGAAAGATAGAAGCCTGAGTTGTGATAGATTGTAAGGCCTTTTGTAAGTCCTTTTAAAAAGTGTGACACAAAACAGCAACATTGTGTGATGATCAACTTTGATAGACTCTTCTCAGCAATACAATGATCTAAGACAATTCCAGAAGACTCATGAAGGAAAAGATTATGCACATCCTAAGAAAGACCTATGGAGTCTGAATGCAGGTCAAGGCATATTATTTTCATTTTTTTCTTTTTCATTGATTTTCCCTTTTGTTCTGATTCTTCTTTCACAACATGACTAATGTGGAAGTATTTTTAATATGACTGTACATGTATAACCTACATTAAATTGTTTGCCATCTTGGGGAGGGGTGAGAGAAGGGAGAGAGGGAGAAAAAAATTTGGAACTCAAAATCTTATAAAAGGCATTGTTGAAAACTAAAAAAATAAACATATATATATATATGTATTTTTTAAGAGTATGACACCCCTCCCTCTGTCTGTCTGTCTGTCTTTCTCTCTTTCTCTCTGCCTCTCTTATGTGAATGGGCCAGATGGTTGTTCTTTTGGCCTGACCATTGATGGTTCCAAGAAAAGATAAAGACACAGAAACTGACCAGTTCATGAAGACTTGGAACAGCATGATAGGCTAGTGGGCAGCTAGGACATTGAACAATGGTTTGTGTAGAAGCAGCCAGACTGTGGGAGGTTGAATTGAATCTATCTTGTCCCCTTTACCTTTGAGACCAAAAATACTTGAGAGGTGGGGGTGATCCTTATGAATATGACCTTTTGGGGTACTTGGCTCTGTGTAGAAATTGGTAGGCGAATTGAGATTTCAGACCCTACCATAAGTAGCATTCTAGAATTTTAACAATGTTCATTGTTACTTTAGTTTTTACTATAGTTTTTAAAAAGTCATCTCAGTCCACCTGTGTATGAACAGTTCATAGGATCATAGATTTAGAAATGGAAAAGAACTCAAAGACCATTGTTGAAACAAGGAAACAGAGGAAGAGAGAAGTTAAGTGACTTGTCTAGAGTCATGCAGCTAATAAGTATCTGAGGAAGAACTTGAACCCAGGTCTTTCTGAATACAAGTTCAGTGCTCTATCCACCACATCCCATTGCTTGTCATAATTTAGGAGGTAACACTGAGAAAGGAAATCAAGAGAGTAGGATACAATGGGCCAGGGGGAGAGAATGAGACACAAGAAATTTGGGAGTCTTTTTTAACATCTTTATTACTAAATAATAGCCTGGGACATTGGGGAAATTATATATATATATATATATATATATATATATATATGTATATATACATACATACATATACATGCAGTGCTATATAAATGCACATACATTCGTGTGTGAGAGTGTGTGTGTGTGTGTGTGTGTGTGTGTGTGTGTGTGTGTGTGTGTGTGTGTGTGTGTACAGCACTGTCTGTATATGTGCAGATCAAATGAGTCTGGTCATTCAAGCCTTAAGCACCATTTAGTGGTCTGACTCCATGGAGCAAATCCATAGCCACTATGGAATTTGCATATGCCCACTTGGGTATCTTCAGTTGTTCCAAAACCTCTCCAAGTAAATGGCTCCAGCCAGGGTCCTGGTGTTCCTAAAAGATGCAACATGGACCTGCCTGAAAGCAAAACACAAGTAGTGTTTTGCCCATATATATGCATTCTTCAGGTAGAACAGTATTATTACCTGAGATTACCTTCATAGGGAAGAATAGGTTGGTAAACTAAAAAAATGTCAAAGTAGTCCAAACCATGACTTTATTTTTTTCTTGGCAATATGATGCCATGTAAAGTGCTAGGTTTGTAGTCAGAGGGCCTGGATTCACTCTTATTCTGACAGTGCCACCTGCCTCAGACAAGTCATTTCTCAGAGCTTCAGTGTCCTCACCTATAAAATGAGAGGAGGACTCTAATGCAGTGATTCTCAGCCTTTTGTTGTTGTTGTTCCAAGAACTTTCAACAACAGAAATGTGTTGCAAATTCCCAGGGTAGTTTCATATGATATTTATAATATTCTTTACTAATATTTACTTATTAAGGTACTATTAAAGAATGTTAGAGTGAACTCCTTGGGCTATTATCTTGAAGAGGTTTGAGAACCACTGAGACCCACAGATCAATGGCATCAAACTCAGACAGAGACCTCTCCCTGTAGGCTGCATATTGACTTTAAAAAAGCAAAAATTCAAATTATCAATGTTGTATTGCATATTTTGGAGAAGGAAATGACAAATCATTCCAGTATCTTTGCCAAGTAAACTCCAAAGGGGATCACAAAGAGCTGGACACAAGAGAAACAACTTAGCAACAACAAATTGTATTTTTATTTATTCCATTAGACATTTCCCAATAACATTTTAATTGTGTGTGGGCTGCACTCTGGAGGTTTTCAGAGAGCAGCCCACATCATAGGCAAGCCACAGATTTGACACCTCTATCAGGATGACTTCTAAAGTCCCTTATATCCAAGCTTCTAATACCTTTTAAGACATTTATATAACTATAAAATTATGATGCTTAATCTTTGTTTAAAAAAGAAATCAGCAAGTTTTCCTTTTAAATTATCCTTCAAAGATTTCTCTCTTTTCCTGAATGCATTCTTTCCAAAAAAAAAGTTCAATCTAATTCTCTGGTACACGAGATTGCAAGAGAAAAGCAGGGTGTGATTCTATATATAGACCATCCAGATACATAAAGGGAAACAAAACTCTGATCCCAAATGCCATGCAGTGTTTATGAGAACTTAGGCACCAAATCAGGAAGCCTGTTCCTGAACATCTTTTCTTAAGGCATCTTCTTAGAAATAAAACTTATTCTGGGCCTAGGCTCTATAAGAACAGTTCACATTTCTGTTTATCTTTCAGAATTACAAAGACTTTACTGACAATAATGCTATGAGGTCAGTTAGTGTAAATATTATTATTAGACAGATGAGGAAACTGAGGCTCAGAGACTTACCAATTGTCACACAGCATCTGGTCAGGGCTGAGCCTTGAGCCTAGGCTTCTCAGATCCAAGTTTCTCATACCTTTTAAGACATTGTCATGATATTTTCTGTACATTTTCCTTGGCTGTCCTCCATGCCTGTGGTTCTCTCCCTCTGTACCTCTGCCTCACAGAATCTCTGACTTCCTTCATTGTTCAGATCAAGTACCACTTCCTACATACTGCCTTTTCTGGACCTCTAGTGCTGGGGTCCTCCCTCCCTAATTATCTTATATTAATTTTGTATTTATCACATATATATTTGTTCCCTGTATACTGTGTATATCTGCACACTGTCTCCCTAAATAAAATGGTGATCCCTTGAGAATAGGGATTGATTCATGTTTTCTATATGAATCTCCAGGGCCAACACATAGTAGGCACTTAATAATGACTAATCAGTTGGAGTCTCCCACTTACACCCCAGTGGATTAGTGTGTAAAATTATGTAGCCAGAAATTTAGTAAAGAGAGTCTTGGAGCTAATTTCAAAAGACATCTCTAGTCCAGCACACTGATGTGTGTTTTGTTAAGTGATGAATGTTTTCCTTCAGCCCTCTCCTTTTCTCAGCATCATTCTCTTAGTTTCCCCCCTTCCTCCACTCCCATCACCACCTCAAGTAATGGATAGAGTGAGGAAGACCAGAAAGAGTCAGGAATGGATAGAGTTGGGAAGACCAGAGTTCAAATCTTGCCTCAGACACATACAAGCTGTGTGACCCTGAGTAAGACATCCCTGGGCCTCAGTCTCCTCATCTGCAAAATTAAAATAATGATGTCTTCTTCAAAAGGTGGTTCTAAGGACAAAATGAGTCATCATATGTAAAGCATGTTACTAACCTTAAAGTGCTATATAAATGCTAGATATGATGATGATGATGATGATGATGATGATGATGATGATGATGATGATGATGAACAGTATAGTGAGAAGAGCATTGAACGGGAAAATGGGAGACCTGAATTCTAAACTCAGCTGCACTTCAAACTAGTTGGAGAAATTGCTCACTCTCTTTATACTTCAGTTTCCTCCTCTACAAAAATGAGGAAAATAGACTGAATGACCAATCAGACCTGTCTCAACTATGATTGATAATTGTCCCTAATTGCTTAGGAAACTGTCCCCATGGGTACCTGGGTCTGTGTTCCACATAAGTGTGTCTTCTCTGAGAAGAAACCTAACTAGAAACAGAAACAGTTTAGGATCTTAGAACATAGAACATAAAAATGGTGAGGATTGAAAAATACCTTAGAAATCTGGAGATCTAGGGTAGCAGGACTTAATGCTGGAAGAGATCTTAGAGATCAGCTTTTTCCACCCCCATTTTACAGATGAAGGACATGGGACCCTGAATAGTAAAGTAAGTTCAACAGAATTGAAGCTTGAGTGTAAGTCCTTTGATTGAGATATTGAAGACATCACCATGGATCTTAGACTGTTAAGAGCATCATAGGTTCCTAAATCATAGAATTTCAGATCTGTGAAGTGCCCTCATGGTATTGATAAGGTTAATAAAGTCAAGAGCTAGGAAATGATTTGCCCAAAGTTACCCAGCACAGCCAGGACCACCCCCACTTACTCATGTTTCTGTAGTACTCACAGGTTTACAAACCACTTCCTTCACATCCACCCATAAAGGTAGATAGTGCAATTCCAAACAGGAGAACCCAAGTCTTTCACTCCTGATTCAGGGCTGTCTGCACTGTTTTCTCTGCACTACATTGTCTCCAAAACAAAAGGGGAAAGGAAGTCCCAACTAAAGTAGAAAACTACCCATTCATTTTTCCATGTGTAAAATCAGATTCTGTAACTGTTACACTAAGTAGCATGTGATCTCTATGTTCTAAGGAGCCTCCTAATTCTCACGTTGGAACTAACATCAAACTCTTCTTTGTATAATATTTTATAGCTGCAGAATTTTATGATTCCTAGAATCTAGAAAAAGTCATTTGTTTCCAAACTATTAGATTTATATAGCATTATCCCCAACCCCCACACTTGACTTCTTTATGATATTTCCATTTCCATGGTTTAAAAATTCAGCACTCCATTACCAGATATTGCTAAGCCAAACAAAAATGAAGCTTAGAATGGTAATCACACTAATAAGGATGGGTTTTCCTCATTCCTACCTAAATCCATTTTCTTGAAGGATGGATGGACTTTTCCATGGGGCCTTATAGGAGAAAGCTTTTCATATTTGGGTTTAGTTCAGAATCTGAATATATTGCATGTTATTTCAATTCTTGCAGATTGATGGGTGGCCGAGGAACACAATGAGGACATTACTAATTATCCTCAGGATGTAATGGAGTTGAAGAGTCATTAAGGGCTTTCTAAATCTGGAAAGCCTCCACATCAAAATAAAGGGACTCTTTTTTATCCACTCCATGAGATAAATGCACAGCCAGGTCCCATGAGGCCTCTTTCATGCAACCTGACTCACATTCAAGTTCTTGCATCGAGGTCCTAAGCAGAATACCTTTACATTGTGACATGAACCCAATTTTGCTGAAAGGTCAACAATTTGTGTGGCCTTTCTTTAGTGCGAGTTCAATGACTTTTGAGGTAGGGGAAGGTTAGGCAGCAGAAATGACCTTCCCTTTAGAGAATATAGACATTATGCTTTAGAACATGTGACTGGGAGACAGAAGACACCTGCTCAAGGCCAGCTTCTTTCACTTCTTAGAGGCGTGATCTCAGTCATCACAACAATTCTCTGAACATCAGTAACCTCATTCATCAATATCATGACTCACAGTACCTGCTCTTTAGACTACCTCTAATGGGAATAATTATGTCAACTTGCTTTACAGTTGTGTTGCTGTTGTTAAACCATTTTTCAGTCATGTCTGACTGTCTGTGACCCCATTTGGGATTTTCTTGACAAAGATCCTGAAGTGATTTGTCATTTTCTTCTTCAGCTCATTTCAAAGATTAGGAACTGAGGCAAACAGGGCTAAGTGACTTGCCCAGGGTCACACAGCTAGTAGGTGTCTGAGGCCAGATTTCAACTCAGGAAGAGAACTCTTCCTGACTCTAGGCCTAGCACTCTATCCACTGTGCCATCTAGCTGTCCCCATTTGTAATACATAATTGTAAAGTGCTATAAAATTAAAGTAGTTATAGGTAAAGTGGTTTATAAGGTTTACAGGTAAAGTGGTAGGACTTGGAAGAAAATCCCTTGCCTCTGAAGAAGGAAGGTCTGAATTTAAATCCTGTTTTTGATACATCTTAGCTGTGTGACATTGAGCGAGTCACTTAATCTTAATGTACTGGGCCAGTGGTGTCAAACAAATAGAAATGGGTCCACTCAACCCTACATAAGGATCCCTGCAGACTTCAAACTGACTTAGAAAATTCTATGTTAAGGTTATTTATGTTTGATTGTATTTTTATTTATTTTGTTAATTATTTTCTAATTATATTTTGATCTGGGATGTCAGACTCTAAGTTGTAGAGAAGGTGGGAGTTTTCTCATCAGGGAATTCCCTATACCACTGAGAAATCACAGATCTGTTCCCTATCCCTGTCCAAATATAAATACCCCTGGGAAGGAAATAAATACATCTTTATAAATTATGGAGTACAAATGAGATCATTAAGTCCTGATGATTGAAAACTTACCAAGAATAGGAGCCCTGACCCTATGCCTAGGTGACTTCCTGGTTGGTAGAGAGCAAAGCAATCTAGGAGATAGACTAACTCAGAACACTAGGAGATCATTTACTGCATCTCTAGTTCAACGACTCTCAGAATTATTTATGCTACAATGCCCCTAAAGAATATACTTATACAAGTACATATATGGAGAGAAAAATATATGTGTCTATGTATATGTATATATATACACATACTCACAGATACACACGTGTATATATGTCTATGTATGTCTATACATGTGTCTATGTGTGTATATATACATGCATCCATATATATGTATATATGCATATATAAGCACACTTAAGTATCTCCCTCTAAACATGGCATGTTTTCAAAATTATTGCTAAAGAGCAACAGAAATCACATCTTGCATTATTTTAGATATTGTAGAAGGCCCAGGCTCTCACTTAACACATGTTTTTTTTTTTACTTCTATCTACCTATGCATCTATCTATCTGTCTATCTATCTATCTATCTATCTATCTATCTATCTATCTATCTATCTATCTTCTTAACCTACAACCCAGGATAGCCATCTCATCATTTCCCACTTTGCTACTCTCTGGACTTCATCATGGTCTCCAGAAATTCATCTTCCTGCAATAGCAAGCCAGTTCTGAAATTCATACCTCCTAGGTACTCCCTATCCTATGTTCCTCCTTCTCTCCGACTGGAGAGAGTGAAAGGTAAACATTGGAGAGTTCTTCCTAGATCAACCATTCAAGGAGGGAGCCAAGAGCAACCATCTCATCATTTCCCACTCAGTTGCAAGACTTCATCACATCCCCATGTTGGACACCCTCCCTTTTTCCCCTCTCTCCCTTTCCTTTTTCATCATCTTTTTATGTGTAGTCTTTCTGTACTACACTATGAGTTCTTTGAAGGAAAGAATTGTCATTTGCCTTTTTTTTATCCCAGAGCTTAGCACAGTACCTGCCCTGGCACATAGTAGGCACTCAATAAATGTATATTGACTAACTATCCATTCATCTATCCATTCATCTATTATTTATCTTCAGTCTCATCAACAGTTTATATTTAGTGATTTCCTCCTGTGCACACATTGTTCTACCAGGCACTCTACCAAATTTTATTTTAAAGATATAGGCCATACCCCTACAGAGCAGATAGTTTAGTTATGGAAATGATATTTTAGACATAAAGACAGATGGTAAGATAGGTTTCTCTCTATGGGTTTCAGTCTACCCATTTATAAAATGAAGAGGTCAGATGTGATGTCCTCTAAGACTTTTTTCTAGTTCTAATATTTGATGTGCTAAGTTCTAAGGACTCTTCTAGCTGGAATGTTTTATGTTCTAAGATTTCCAGTTACAATAGTCTCTATTCTGTGTTCCAAGGTCATTTTCCTCTCTGACATTTTATGTTTCGTGTTCTAAGTTTTTTTTTTCCAACTCTAACAATCTGTGATTCAGTGATTCTGTGTTTATATATCGTCAGAGACAAATAAACTGTTCATCCAAAGATCTTCCTGGGGACAACTGATTGTTTCAGGTGGATCTAACTCAAGGCAGGGAGAGAAGGTTATGAGCAGGTAGAGGGGCAGAGAGTGATTTAATGAGATCATAGCAAACAACAAGATAAGGAAAAAGAAAAAAGTAGGTAAGGAAAATTGAAAAGGTAATTAACAAGCACCTACTGTGCATCGGACCCCATGCTTGGTACAGTGGAGCATATAAAAAGGATTAAGACATATCACTACTTTCATAGAAGCTGACAATCTGATAGGGCAATGCCATTCCCACACAAATCAATCGATCAGTCACTAACATTAAGTGTCCACATATAACTACAGTCTAAAGCAGAGTATGATAAGTACTGAGAGGTGAGGACAGTGCCTTACAGAACACCTCATCTGAACAGAAAGGGAGAAGAAGACATATGAAACACAGGCATGAGAGAAAGTGTTTGGAAAAGGTAGAGAAAGAGGGATTTGTAATGGCATAAAAGCCAGATTTTTTAAAAGCTTCAAGAAGGCTGTAAAGAAGCCAAGGCAGATGACAACTGAAAAGAAGGCATCCACTGGATCTGGCAATTAGGAGGTCATGGAAGATCTTGGAAAGAACAGTTTTCAACACAGTGGTGGGAACAAAGTCAAAGGAGTAAGAGGGTAATGGGAAATTTGGAACAGTCAGTGTTGACTACTTTCTGGAGAAATTTGGTAGTGAAGGGAAGGGAAAAAAGTAGAATCATAGCTTGAAAAGATAGTAAGATGTTAAAGGAAGGTCTTTTTTGGCGGTAGGGAACCTAGATTAATAATAAAATTAATAAAATGAAGGAGAAAAGATTAAAGAGAGAAAAGAATAGTCAAAGAAAGAAAAGCTCAAGTGAGGCAGATAAGGAAGGGATGAAGAATAGAGTTGAGGTTTCTCCTGGAAAAGGAGGTGTGCCCTCACTTCTTTGACAGGAATAATAGATTAATGAAGGGGAATAGAGGCAGTGAGAAGGGTGTGGTAATGGGTACAGGTAAGAGGAGATTAAGGATTTCATGCCTGAAGGCTTCCATGTTTTCAATCAAAAAGGAGGTGAGGTCCTCTTGAGAATGACCAAAGCAGATGTGGATTTGGAAAACTGAGGAAGCTGGAAAAGGTTTGAGACAGCTGTGGTGGGATATGTGATATGGCATTACTAGTTGAAAGAAAGTGTTACCAAGCAGCAATAAGGCTGCAACTTAGTTTCAATAGCATTTGGGGTGGATTCAGAGAGAATTTCTCATCATCTCATAGAACCTAAGACTTGGAAAGGACCTTAGAGAACAGGCAGTGCACCAATATTATATGCAAGAGACATGCCTTTTTCCTAATCAGTTGTGCTATCCTTTCCCACAATCAAGTTTCATAATTGCCCTGGAGATAAGACAGTTGTGCATCACTGTCATGAAGAAGATAGTATAAGTGAATGACATGGACTTCAAAAGAGGATTCCATGTTGAGTGATGATGTTTTATGGTTTGTATAACATATCTTCAAGTTCAAAGATCATTTCAATCAGTCATTGATAGGTATTTACTAAGCTATTACTAAGAGAGCTTAGTCACATATTAAGGCCAAAAACAGACTTATTGACACCCATGCCTGTCCAAAAAGTCATTAGTGAAGCCCTGTGCATAATGATGGATGGCTTAATATTCATTGATCTTCAGCAATAGCTGCCTACATCTTAATGTTCAGCAAAAGCGAGATGTGTTTTTCTCACACACACACATCTCATTGATCAAAACAAAGAAAGGAAGATCACCTCTTCCCATCTCCATAAAAATTCTTTATTAACCTTAACTTGAATATGGAAGCATATTATCTGAGATGGAAATCACTTTTGAACTGATCAATCACTCCAGCTATTGTCCTAGAAGAGTTGAGGCTGCCCACATGGACACTTCTCCTCTATTAATACTATAATAAAGGTAACCAATAAGGAGGAACTGACTCACTCAACTGTAATGGCCTCCTCTAGGTTGGAAGAGTCCACTGCGTATCCCAGAGTCTGGAACACTGGGTTGCGGGTGAATATGTGATCTAAGGAGGATGGCATCTCACATGTCTTCTTCCTCTTGAAGGTGAAAGCCAGAACACCCTAAAGAGGTTGGATATCTCTTCTCTCAGCAACTCTGTTCCACTCCTCATATAGGCTCATGGCAATGAGGAGAGAGTTCCATATAATTGACCTTTTGAGACAGAATTGCAAGTACAATGAGGTTCTAATTTTAGTTTTGCCTAAGAAATAAGTATAGCCAGACTCCAAGGAAGAATAGACCATGTGGTTCAGGGTGAGGAAACAAGATGGGACAGTGTTGGCACACGCTGGTATTTTCCCTAACATGTTTACTCTTCAGACACCTTTCAAACAACAGGAGTAAAGCATGAATTGATTGCATCAGCACTACTGTTGAGGAAGGTGATCTTGATCAAAGACATTTCAACTGTTTCCTTGGACTAGCTTCTCTCTGGAATGTCCTTGGCTTTGGCCATTGTGTCTTCCTCTCCAGTTCTTTTTCTAGACTCCAGGATCAATCAACAATCAAGCAACCAGTCCTTTTTGACCAAACAATTCAGGGCTTATGGTTCAGATCCACAACTGTATTGCTTCAGGTTGGAGAGGAGAATTTGATGGGGGTGGGGATGGACTTTGACATGACTAGTGATCTGCTGACATAAAATTATATTGCACTGACCAGATTCTTTGTGTGTATCAAAGAATTGAATGAGAAGTTTGCTACTCCTCCCTGTTGGGTTTTTTTTTTTTTTGGACTTAGCTCTCAGGAGAGTTTGGATTCATTCTTCTCAAACTCTAGCCATATTTTAGGCCTATCCTCCATCTTTGTTGCCTTATGGATGGGATGGCTTTGATCTTTGAACAATTTAACTATTGCTCTTTGTTTATTAATTTTTTTCAATCAAAGAAAACTTACCTTCTCTTTCTCCCACTGTTCTTCCCTTCTGAAAAGAAAGAAAAATAAGACCTTTGTAACAAATATGCATAGCAAAGCAAAACAAATTCCCCCATGGGAATTTGGTCATGTCCAAAAAAAAGTTTCAATCTGCACCTTGAATTCACAGAGGGGGCAGTAGGGAAGGGTAACCTGTTCCATAGTGAGTCCTCCTGAATCCTCCAGAATCACGGTTTATTAGTTTTGCAAAGCATTTTATCTTTACAATAAATATGCTGCTTTTTCATGCTGAAAGAGAGGCACTCTTCTTGGACCTTGCCTTCTCCCAATAATACAATATATTGGAAAGAATCCTGGATTTGGAGTGGGAAAGCTTTGGTTGGAATCCTGGTTCTACTACTAAATAACTATGAGGAAGTCACTTCCTTTCTCAGGGTTTCAGTTTTCCCTTTTGTAAAATTAAGAAGTTGAACTAGATTATCTCTAAGCTTTTCAGTTTTAATGTCATGAACCCATAAACCCCACCTTCAATATATTGACTTTCTTGACTATTTACCATCTTCTTCAATCCGCTGCATCAATCTTCTCTACAGATGAGGATATATGTAAAGGATGGAGTCCTAGGTTTCACTGAATCACATCAGTTTTCTGGGGTTCCAGTTTTTCCTTTTGGGAAGTGGTACAATGGTTTTTGCCTTTGGCCCCAAAGATTTTACCTTATATTAATTTTTAAAAATACAGCAACCATTGACTAAATACTTCTTTGTAGACATATATGTTAGTTTCTGGAAAAATATACAGAGCTTAGATAATTCACTGTCCCTACTTTTGTGGATGTTGTAGTCTAGTAGCAGAGCTACGATTATAAACAAATAATCATAATTCTGAGTCAGGAAGACTTATAGTTGAGGCCTACCTCTGACATATACCAGAAATGTAATCATACATAAGTCATAATTTCTCTGTTCCCCATGCCATTTCATTTTATTCTAAGCTTCCTATGACCATTATGTTTCCAATTCAAGTCACAAAATGTCTCAACCTTCTCTGGTCCCTTAGTTGGTGAATTTACCACACCTGATCCCCAATTATCCACCTGATTCTTCTGCCAGTTCTGCCACACCTATCATATCTGGTCATAGCACCAACTTCTCTCTTTGTATTCTGACTCCAATCACTATCCACTGGACACAACAATAGTGTACTTTTATAGATTTCATTTATGAGGGACTAACCATGTAACAACAGTATGGGATAACAAACAGACAGTCCCAGGGCTGCCCTGGTAACCATGAAATATTACAAAGAACCAGAGGAAGACCTCCAGTAAATTAAATAGATCTTACATGGAAAATTGTGAAGTGTGGGGAATATGGGTAGAAATTCATAGAAAGAGCAAATATGAATAGGTTATAATCTGAACTAGCAGATGGAATACCCATTACTCTGAAACCATGAAGGTGTTTAAGTATTTATAAGGGACAAGAGAATATACAAATTCACAAACAAGAGAAACTAATAAGAGTAATTAATTAGAAGTTAATTAGAAGTACATATAAAAGAAATCTACTCAATTTGGCCTAATTACAGTCAAGGCATGTAGGCTTTCCAAGCTGCTGGTATTCTATGTTGTTTACAAGAAAGATGCCCAAAACAAAGAGGCATACACAGAGCTAAAATAAGGGGCTATAGCAGAATCTATTATGTTTCAGATGAAGAAAAAAAAGTCAGGGATAACAATCATAATATCAAACAAAGAAAAAGCAAAAATAGACCTAAATAAATGAGATAGGCAGGGAACCTACATTTTGCTAAAAGGAACCATAGACAATGTAGTAATATCAATACTAAACATATATTCACCAAATGAATTCTTAAAGGAAAAGTTAAATGAACTACAGGAGGAATGATAAAACTGTATTAGTAGGGGACCTCAACTTTAGCCTCCCAGAGCTAGATAAATATGACCTTAAATAAATAAAAAATAAGTCAAGGAAATGAATAGAATCTTTAAAAAGTTAGCTATGATAGACCCCTGGAGGAAAACAAATGGAAAGAGAAAGGAGCATGCCTTTTACTCAGCTATGCATGGGAAGTTCACAAAAATTGATCATGTAGTAGGGTGTAAAAACCTCACAACTAAATTCAAAATGGTAGAAATATTAAATGCACCCTTTTCAGACTATAATGCAATAAAATTACATTGAACAAAGTGCCATGGAAGTATAGATTAAAATTAATTGGAAAAGAAACAATCTAATCCTAAAAATGAATGAGTCAAAGAACTAATCATAGAAAATAAATAATTTCACTAATGAAAATGACAATAATGAGAAAAGATTCCAAATAAAACATTAGTTAATTTGATTTTTAAAAAAAAGAAAGAAGAAAACCAAATTAGTAGTATCACAAATGAAAAAAGAGTGAATGTACCACCAATGAAGATAAAATTAAAGCAATTATTAGGAGTTATTTTGTCCAATTATATGCCAGGAAAATTGACAATCTAAGTGAAATGGATTCATATTTACAAAAATATAAACTGCCAAGATTAACAGGAGAAGAAATGGAATATTTAAATAACCCTATCTTAGAAAAAAATTGAATAAGCCACCAATGAACTCCACAAGAAAAAATGCCCAGGACCAGATGGATTGAAAAGTGAATTCTATCAAACATTTAAGGAACATTTAATAACAATACTATTAAACTATTTGAAAAAATAGGTAAAGAAAGAGTTCTATTAAATTCCTTGTACAACAGAAATAAAGTTTTGATACCTAAACGAGGGAGAGCAAAACTAGAGAAGGACAACAATAGACCAATTTCCTTCATGACTACTAATGCAAAAATTTTAACAAATTTTAAATTTAATAAAATAGTAGCAAGGAGATTAAGCAATATATCACAAAGATCATATACTGTAACCAGGTAGAATTAATACCAGGAATGCAGGGCTGTTTCAAACACCACAACTGACCATATCAATAACAAAAACAACAAAAATCATATGATTATATCAATAGATGCAGGAAAAAAAGTCTTTGACGTTCCTATCAAAAAACACTAGAAGGCACAGGAATAAATGAAATGTTTCTTTAAATAATAAGTAGTAGATATCTAAAAAAAAAAAAAAACAAGAGCAAGCATTATCTGTAACAGGGATAAACTTGAAGCCTTCCTAATAAGATCAGGAGTGAAGCAAGGATGTCCATTATCACAACTATTATTCAATATTATACTAGAAATGCTGGCAGTAGAAATAAGACAAGAAAAGTAAATTGAAGGAATAAAAAGGCAATGAGGGGGAAAATACTGTTATTCTTTGCAGATGATATGATGGTATACTTAGAGAACCCTAGAGAATCAATTAAAAAACTAGTTGAAACAATTAGCTACTTAAGCAAAGTTGCAGAATATAAAATAAACCCACATAAATCAGCAGCATGTCTATGTACTACCAAAAAAAGCCAGCAGCAAGTGACAGAAAGAAAATGTCCATTTAAAATAACTGCAGATAATATTAAATACTTGGGACTCTATCTGGCAAGACAAACCCAGAGACTATATGAACACAATTACAAAACATTTTTCACAGAAATAAAAATAGATTTAAACAATTAGAAAAATATTAATTACCCATGGGGAACATGTCAGCTTTAAAAATGGCAATTCTACCTAAGTTAATTTACTTATTTAGTTCCATGCCAATCAAAATGCCAAAGAATTATTTTATAGAGATAGAAAAAATAATAACAAAATTCATCTGGAAAAACAAAAAGTCAAGAACATGAAAAGAATCAATAAAAAAAATTTAATTGAAACTTATATTTATTTTTAGTTTACGTCATTCATTTCCACAAGATTTTGAGTTACAAAATTTCTCCCCATCTTTCCCCTACCCATCACCCCAAAACAACGATCCCACTAAATATCCCCTCCCCCAATCTGCTCTCTCCTATATCCTCCCCAATCCCCTTCTGACTTTCCAGTAGGGCAAGATGCATCTCTATGCCCCAGTGCCTGTATATCTTATTTCCCAGTTGCATGTAAGATATATATTTTAAACATTTGATTTTAAAACTTTGAGTTCCGTATTCTTTCCCATCCTCCCTCCTCACCCACCCTTACTTGGAAGATAAGCAGTTTAATATAGGTTGTACATGTGTAGCTATGCAAAATCTTTCCATAGTGGATATATTGTGAAAGACTGACTATATTTCCCTCCATCCTATCCCACCCCCCCACTTGTTCTATTCTCTACTTTGACCCTGTCCCTTTTCAAAAGTGTATGCTTCCAACTTCCTTCCACCCAACCTGCCCTCCCCTCCATCATCCCCCTTCTCATCCCCTTCCCCCCTACTCTCCTGTAGGGTGAATATCATTTAGTATATGTCATTCCCTCCCTAAGCCAAATTCAACGATAGTAATGTTGACTTATTCCCCTTTGCTTTCCTGTTCTTCCCCTCCATTGTAACAGTTTTCCCTTGCCTCTTCTATATGAGATAATTTACCCCATTCTGTCTCTCCCCATCTCCTCTCATTATATTCCTCTCTTACCTCTCAATTTCATCTTTTAAGTATTATCCCTTCCTATTCAATTGGTCCTATGTCCTCTGTCTATGTATACCTGTACAAATATAAACACACACTCACATATGTATTCATATGTCCATGTATGCTCCTATATAGACATATATATATGTATGTATATACATACATTTATATTCCCTTCAACTATTCTCATACAGAGAAAAGCTTCATAAGTTACAATTTTCATTTTTCCATGTAGGAATGTAAATAGTTCAACTTTGGTAAGTTCATAGTGATTTATTTTCCCTGTTTACCTTCTCATGCTTCTCTTGCTTCTTGTATCTGAATGTCAAATTTTCTATTCAACTCCGCCTTTTTCATCATGAATGCTTGAAAATCCTTTATTCCACTGAATGACCATATTTTCCCCTGAAACATGGTACTCAGTTTTGCTGGGTAAGTGATTCTTGGTTTTAATCCCATCTCCTTTGACTCCTGAATATCATATTCCAAGCCCTTCAATCCCTCAGTGTAGAAGCTGCCAGATCCTGTGTTATACTGATTGTATTTCCTCAGTATTCAAATTGTTTCTTCCTGGCTGCTTGTAATATTCTCTTCTTGTTCTGGGAACTCCAGAACCTGGCTATAATATTCCTAGGAGTTTTCTTTTGGGGATCTTTTTCAGGAAGTGATTGGTGGATTCTTTCAATATCTATTTTGCACCCTGGTTCTAAAACATAAGGGCAATTTTCCTTGAGAATTTCTTGAAGGATGATTTCTAGATTCTTTCTTTAATCATGGCTTTCAGGTAGTCCAATAATTTTTAAATTATCTCTCCTGGATCTATTTTCCAGGTCAATCATTATTTCCATGATATATTTCACATTGCCTTCTATTTTTTCATTTGTTTGGATCTGTTTAATAGTATCTTGATTTCTCATAATATCACTAGCTTACATTTGCTCCAATCTAATTCTGAAGGAATGATTCTCTTCAGTGACCTTTTGAGATTTTTTTTCCATCTGGCAAATTTGACTCTTTAAGGCATTCTTCTTCTCATTGGATTTTTGAGCCTCTTTTGCCATCTGAGTTAGTTTATTTTTTAAGGTGTTATTTTCTTCAGTCAGGTTGTTGACTCTCTTTTCATGATTTTCTTGCATCATTCTCATTTCTCTTCCCAATTTTTCCTCCACTTCTCTTATTTGGTTTTCAAAATCCTTCTTAAGCTCCTCTATGGCCTGTAACCAGTTCATATTTTTCTTGGAAGCTTTTGGTGCTGGACTTCTGATTTTGTTGTTTTCCTCCTGCTCCATGCCTTTATCTTTTTTGTCCCCAAAAAAGGAATCCAAAATTGGACTGCTGTGCTTGCCTCGCTTCCCCATTTGCTCATGTTGCCACTCAACCACTTGACTCTTGAGCTTTTTGCCACAGTAGGACTCTGCTTTCACAGAGGAGAGCTTTATCGCAAATTGCTGGGGTTTTCTCATATGCCAGAGCTATTAGTTGGGTGCCCTCTCAGAAGCCTCCACTGGCTCTGGCACATTGGTCACACACCCCAGGACCTCCATCGAGGATAGGTATCTAGATCCAAGCAGATTAAAGCAAGAGCAATTACCCCTCAGACTGGTAGCTTGATCCCCCTACAATTTGCAGGCCAAGAGCTCTGAAGCAACCATGTGGCTGTGGCTGCTGCGCCTCAGCCACTTCTCCCTCTGGGGGTAGAGGCCGGACTTCACTCTTGGACCCCCTGTTCCCAAAATCTACTGACCTCTCATTTTGTCTTTGACATTTATGGGTTGATAATTCTGGAAATAACCACAGCTGTTGGTGATCCACTCTCCCAACATCCCTCTACCCATGGCTGGTTAAGCGCAAACCTTGGGCTTGGCTCAGCTCCCAGAGTGCTGCAATGGCCCCTTCCTGACAGCCTGCTGGGCTGTCTTCAGCAGGAGGTTAGTTTCTCTCTTGTCACTTTGTGGATTCTGTAGCTCTAAAGTTTGTTTAGTCATTTTTTACATGTATTGGATGAGGTGGAAGCAGGACCCACACAGAAGTCCTGTTTCTACTCTGCCATATTGGCTCTGTTCCCACAATAAAAATTTTTTAAGGAAGGCAGCCTAGCAGTTTCAGATTTCAAAGTACATTACAAAGTAGTAATCACCAAAACAATCTATTATTGGCTAAGAAATGGAGTGATGAATCAGTGGAATAGATTAGCTACATGAAACACAGCGGTAAATGATCATAATAGTCTAGTTTTTTATAAACCCAGAGATCCAAAGTTTTGGTTTAAGAACTCACCATTTTGACAAAAATTGCTGAGAAAAGTGGAAAACAGTCTGGCTGAAAGTAGGCGTGGACCAACATCTCATATTATATAGCAAAACAAGGTCAAAATAGATAAATAATTTAAACATAAAGGGTATTAACATAAGTAAATTAGGGGAGCATGGAAAAATGTACCTATCAAATCTATGGATAAGTAAGGAGATTGTGACCAAACAAGAGATACAGAGGATCATAAGAAGCAAAATAGATCATTTTGATTATATGGAAATAAAAAACCTTTTATACAAACAAAACTGATGCAATCAAAATCAGAAGGAAAACAGGAAACTGAGTGGTGGGGGGAATTTTGCAACAAGTTTCTCTGATAAAAGTCTCATTTCTAAAACAAATATAGGGAATGGAGCCAAATTTATAAGAGTAAGAGCCATTCCCAGTTGATAAATGGTCAAAGGATATAAAGAGTTTTCAGAAGAAGAAATCAAAGCTATCAATGGTTACATAAAAATGCTCTAAATCACTACTTATTAGAGAAATGCAAATTAAAACAACTGTGAGATACCACCTCACATCTATCAGATTGGCTAACATGGTAGAAAAGGAAAATGACAAGTATTGAAGGGGACATGGAAAAATTGGGACACTAACACACTGTTGGTGGAGTTGTGAACTAGTCCAACCATTCTGGAGAGCAATTTGGAATTATTCCTAAAGGGGCAAAAAACTGTGCAGACCCTTTGACCCAACAACACCACTACCAAGTTTGTATCCCAAAAGGATCAAATAAAAGGAAAAAGAGTCTATTTGTACAAAAAATATTTATAACAGCTCTTTTTGAGGTGACCAAGAATTGGAAACTGAGGGGATCCCATCAATTAGGGAATAACTGAACAAGTTGTGGTATATCATTGTGACTGAATGCTATTGGATATAATAAATGATGAGCAGGATGATTTCAGAAAAACATGAGAAGGCATATATGAACTCATGCAAAGTGAAATGAGCAGAACCAGCAGAACACTGCACATAGTAACAGCAATATTATAACAATGATTAACTGTGAAAGACTTAACTTCTCTGATCAAGACAATGATCCAAGACAATGCCAAAGGACTTATAACGAAAAATTCTATCCACTTCAGGTAAGAGAACTAATGATCTCTGAATGCTGATTGAAGCATACCTTTTTTTTTTTTTTTTTTGCTTTTTGGAGGGCAATTGGGGTTAAGTAACTTGCCCAAAGTCACACATCTAGCTTTTTGTTTGTGTGTGTGTTAAGTGTCTGAGGCCGGATCCGAACTCAGGTCCTTCTGCCTCCAGGTCCGGCGCTCTACTCACTGCGCCACTAGCAGCTCCCCCCCCCTTTTTTAAAGCATACCTTTTTTTTTAACTTTTTCTCATTTTATTTGTGTATATTTTCTTTTGTAACATGACTAATATGTAAATCTATGACTTCACATGTATAATCAATATTAAATTACTTGCCCTCTCAAGGAGGAGAGAAGGAGTAAGGAGGGAAAGAGTAAAGACAGAAGGAGATTGTTTTCTGTGTAATTGTGAAATATTAATGGAATACTTTTTTAAAAAAATTTGTGTCGGAGGGCGGAGCCAAGATGGCGGAGGAGAAACAGCTCGTCCAAGCCTCTCTGCCCCCAGATTCTCCACAAACTATGTAAAAAAGGACTCTGAAAATCTTCTGGAGCCCCAGCACCCACAGAACGACACAGAGAAGCTAACCTCCCGCTGAGGACAGCCCAGCACCCTGCAGGAAGGACCAGCGCAGTGGTCTGGGAGCCGGCAGCGCGCAGAGCGCAGGAGCCGAGCCGAGCCCAGGTCCACCTGAGCCGAGGTTTTAGCCCCAGGGCGGCAGGGCCAGCAGCCGGCTGGAGGAACCCCAGAACACCAGGAACTGTGGAGACGCCAGAATTATCAACATAGACTTGCCTAGGACAAAGTAAGAGGTTAGTGTCCTATGGACTTTGGGACCTGTATTTGGGGAATGCGTCAGCTCCCTCCCCTGGGGGCTAGAAGCTGCTGAGGAGACACTCCACTGTGTAGTTTTCAGAGGCATTTCCGGCTCCCAGCCTACAAATCGTGGGGAGATCCAGCGATCAGTCTTGGGGGGTAATCGCTCTTGCTTTAACCTCCCTGGATCTGGATTGTGATCTAGGGTGGAAGTTGTGGGTGGGTTTATAGCTTGCCAGAAACGGAAGTTGCCCCCCACACGTTCGGGACGAAAATTCCTCTATCTGGCCTTAAAGCCATAGTGTGGCAACAAGCCCAAAAGTCAAGCAATTAAGTGGCAACATGCCAAGGCAAAGGAAACAGAAAAATGCAACCCTAGACTCCTATTTTGGGGGCATAGAGCGGGAAAAGGACTGTGAGGTCAGAAGTCCTGCTCCAAAAGCCCCAGGGGAAAACATGAGGTTGCAGGCCATAGAGGACCTTAAGAAGGACTTTAAAAATCAAATAAGAGAAGTGGAGGAAAAATTGGAAAGAGAAATGAGAAGGATGCAGGAAAAGTATGAAATGAGGGTCAACAGCCTGACTGAGGAAAACAACACCTTAAAAAATAGACTAACTCAAATGGCAAAGGAGGCCCAAAAGGGCAATGAGGAGAAGAATGCCTTAAAAAGTCGAATTTGCCAGATGGAAAAAGAATCTCAAAAGTTCACTGAGGAGATTCATTCCTTCAGAGTTAGACTGGAGCAAATGGAAGCTAATGACTTTATGAGAAATCAAGATGCTGTTAAGCAGATCCAAACAAACGAAAGATTAGAAGGCAATGTGAAATATCTCATGGGAAAACCACTGACCTGGAGAATAGATCCAGGAGAGACAATTTAAAAATTATTGGACTACCTGAAAGCCATGATCAAGGAAAGAACCTAGAAATCACCCTTCAAGAAATTCTCAAGGAAAACTGCCCTGATGTTTTAGATTCAGAGGGGAAAATAGAGGTCGAAAGAATCCACCGATCACCTCCTGAAAAAGATCCCAAAAAGAAAACTCCCAGAAATATCATAGCCAGGTTCCAGAATCCCCAGATCAAGGAGAAAATACTACAATACTCTTAAGTCTTTTCTAAGTGCTAAAAAGTCTTCCAGGTCCTTTCTAGTATTCTATGAATACAGGCAGTATTTTCAAAATAGATTATATTGATTTTTTTTTTATTTTTACATTACATGGACTTCTCCCTATATCCTTTCCAATTTCTCTTCCCAGTAAGTTATCTCTTATAATAAAGTTTAAAAAAAGAAAAAAGATCAGCAAAATTGATCAAGACATAAAGGAAATCTGGTATAATACAAGTGTGGGGAAGGAAGTATCTCAAACCATATTTCAGAGGGCAAGTTTGGTCTATATAATTTGGCAACATTCACTTTTAGTTGTTCTATAGTGACTGGTCTTTTTATTTGCACTGTTGTAATCATTATGTATATTATTTTCCTGGTCCTGCTTATTTCACTTTGCATCAATCCATGTATGTCTTTTCATGCCTCTCTGTACTTATGTTTGTCATTCCTGACAGTACAGTAATATTTCACTCTATTTTTGTATCACAATTTGTTTAGCCATTTCCCAATTGATGAGCATTTACTTTATTTCCAATTCTTTGCTATGACATAAGTGCTACTATAAATATCAGAGCCTTTTTTTCTGTGGAAGACCTCCTAGGCATTTTATGTCTAGCAAGGGAAACTCTGGGTCAAAGATATATAGAATTTTTAAGTCTTGCTAATATATTAGTTGGAGATGGAACTGAAAAAATGTACCAGCAGGAGGACCTTATATTTGTCTCCAAAACTCCAATACCTGTTGCTGGAGAACCCCCTGCAAACTTCTCTGCTCTTTCTTCCAAAAAAGGTCTCCAAATATGCTCACTGGAGCAGAGATTTCACTATCTTGAAAATCATAGTACCTTTTAATCTGGCATGTGAGACAAAATCCTCTGCTAACAAAATATATGTAGCTTTAAGAGCACCCATGTATGCATGGGGTTACAGTAATCTCAGGGTAAATGTGAGATTTATAATATTACTGTTTGCAGATGACATGATAGTATATCTAGAAAATCCAACCATCTCAACCAAAAAATTAATAGACAAAATGACCTCAGTAAAGTCACAGGATACAACATTAACCTACAAAGATCATTCACATTCTTATTTGCTAGTGATAAAGATCAAGAAACTATCATTAAAAAAAAAGAAAATCTATTTAAAGTAACACAGAAAGCATAAAATATTTGGAAATTAACCTCCATAGAAATACCTACAGCTTATATAAGAACAATTAGAAAACTATAAATGAAAAGAAAAAATACAAAATGATTGGAAGGACATTGAGTGTTTATGGATGGGTTGGATTAATTTAGTAAAAAATATTAATACTCACTAAATTAATTTATCTACTTAAAACAATATAATGAAAATGCTAGGGGGTTCAAATCAAATTGGATAACATTTGCAAAACACTTTTCAAATCTTAAAGCACTATATAAATAGTATCTATTATTATTTATAACACTAGATAAAACCATAATGTAAGAAATATGAGTCTAATGAAAAGCATAAGTAGGAATATCTAAGGAAACATTTAAAAAGCTGATGAGGTTGGTCTTGCATGCTTAGATTTTCAAACACATTACAAAGTGGTTATCATCAAAACTATCTGGTACTGCAGAGAAAAATAGAGAAATAAATCAATGGAATAGAAGAAATACACTAGACATTCAACCAAACATATACAAAAGATTGGTATTTGATAAACCTTTAGAAAATAAAAACCAGTGAAAGGATTCATCTTTTAACAAATATACCTGGGAAAATTGTTTGGCAATTTGGCTTGAAATACACTTAGACCTACATCTTATACTATATACCTCATTGAACTCTAGCTGGAAAATAGATTAACTATAGAAAGGATGGAAGAAAATGGAATAACGTATTTCTCTCAATTGTGGAGGTCAAAATGATTTTTTTTTCTATTCAACAAATGAAGGCATTATTAGGGACAAGATAGATGTGCTTGACTGAATTAAAATAAACAATTTCTATACAACAAAGCACACCATGACAAAAAGGAAGAAAAATAACAGATGGGAAAATATTTACAGCAAATATGACAGATAAAATCTTTACAATTAAGTTATTTAAGGAACTGTTAAAAATTGCAAAGGTTCCCTTTTTAAAATGGATAATGAACAGAAATTGTTCAAAGGAGGAAATTCACATTGGAAATAGTTACTTGAAAATAATGTTCAGCTTTATTAATATCTAAACAGATGCAAATTAAACAAGTTGGAGGTATTACCTCATGCTTATCAATTTGGAAAAAAATAATAAAAAGTGATCAATTGAAAGCTTACAAGGTTGTGGAGAAACAGATATGCTCATCCATTACTATTAGAATTACTAATTTGGGCGGGGCGGAGGCAAGATGGCAGAGTAGAAACAGCTCATCCAAGCCACTCTGCCCCCAGATTCCCCCCAAACTATGTAAAAGGGGCCTCTGAACAACTTCTGGAGCCCCAGCACCCACAAAACGACACAGAGAAGATAACTTCCCACTGAGGACAGCCCAGCAGCCCTGCAGGAAGGACCAGCGCAGCGGTCTGGGAGCTGGCAGCGCACAGAGCACGGGGAGCCAAGCCCAGGTCCCTGTGAGCTGAGGTTTTAGCCCCAGGGCGGCAGGGCCAGCAGCCGGCTGGAGAGACCCCAGAACACCGGCAGCTGTGGCGACTCCAGAATTATCAACATAGACGTGCTTAGGACAATGTAAGAGGTTAGTGTCCTATGGACTTTGGGACCAGTATTTGGGGATGCGTCGGCTTCCTCCCCTGGGGGCTAGAAGCTGCTGAGGAGACATGCCATTTTGTAGTTTTGAGAGGCAGCTCCAGCTCCTGGCCTGCGAATTGTAGGGAGATCCAGCGATCAGTCTTGGGGGGTAATCTCTCTTGCTTTAACCTCCCTGGATCTGGATTTTGATCTACGGTGGAAGTCATGGGTGGGGTTCCAGCTTGCCAGAAACGGAAGTTGCCCCCCACACGTTCGGGACGAAAATTCCTCTATCTGGCCTTAAAGCCATAGTGTGGCAACAAGCCCAAAAGTCAAGTAATTAAGTGGCAACATGCCAAGGCAAAGGAAACAGAAAATGCAACCCTAGACTCCTATTTTGGGGGCATAGAGAGGGAAAAGGACTGTGAGGTCAGAAGTCCTGCTCCAAAAGCCCCAGGGGAAAACATGAGTGGGTTGCAGGCCATAGAGGACCTTAAGAAGGACTTTAAAAATCAAATAAGAGAAGTGGAGGAAAAATTGGAAAGAGAAATGAGAAGGATGCAGGAAAAGTATGAAATGAGGGTCAACAGCCTGACTGAGGAAAACACCACCTTAAAAAATAGACTGACTCAAATGGCAAAGGAGGCCCAAAGGGCAATGAGGAGAAGAATGCCTTAAAAAGTCGAATTTGCCAGATGGAAAAAGAATCTCAAAAGTTCACTGAGGAGATTCATTCCTTCAGAGTTAGACTGGAGCAAATGGAAGCTAATGACTTTATGAGAAATCAAGATGCTGTTAAGCAGATCCAAACAACGAAAGATTAGAAGGCAATGTGAAATATCTCATGGGAAAAACCACTGACCTGGAAAATAGATCCAGGAGAGACAATTTAAAAATTATTGGACTACCTGAAAGCCATGATCAAAGAAAGAACCTAGAAATCTCAAGGAAAATTGCCCTGATGTTTTAGATCCAGAGGGCAAAATAGAGGTTGAAAGAATCCACAGATCACCTCCTGAAAAAGATCCCAAAAAGAAAACTCCCAGGAATATTATGGCCAGGTTCCAGAATCCCCAGATCAAGGAGAAAATACTACAAGCAGCCAGGAAGAAACAATTTCAATATTGTGGAAACACAATCAGAATAGCCCCAGGACCTGGCAGCTTCTACACTGAGGGATAGAAGGGCATGGAATATGATATTCCAGAGGGCCAAAGAGCTGGGACTGAACCCAAGGGTCACCTACCCAGCAAAACTGAGTATTTTGTTTCAGGAGAAAATATAGTCATTCAGTGGAATAGAGGACTTTCAAGCATTCTTGAGGAAAAAACCAGAATTGAATAGAAAATTTGACATCCAGACACAAGAAGGAAGAGATGCCTGAGAAGGTAATCAGGGAAAAGAAATCAAAAGGAACTTATCAAAGTTGAACTATTTACATTCCTATATGGAAAAGCAATAACCGTGACTGATGACATCTTTCTCACTATGAAAATAATGGAAGAAGGGTGTGTCGTCATATGAATACATATGTGAATGTGTATGTATATGGTTACAGTTATATATGGATAGAGGGCATAGGTTGAATTTGTTGGGAAGGGAGAATACTCAAGGGATGAAATTATGAGGTGAGAGAGGAAAGTGGCAAGAGGAGATGGGGAGAGACAGGGGAGGGTAAACTATCTCATGTAGAAGAAGCAAGGGGAAGTGGTTACAAGGGAGAGGGAGAATAGGAAGGAAAAAAAAAGGCAAAACCACATTCTCATTGAATTTGGTTCAGGGAGAGAATGACATACATACTAAATGGGATATCTCAATCTGCAGCAGAATAGGGGGAAGGGGGATGAGAGGAGGGATGATGGATGGGAGGGCATCCTTGGGGGGAGGGGAGGTTGGAAGTACCCACTATAGAAGACGGACAGGATCATGTAGGGAATGGACCAGGTGGGGGGTGGGATGAGTGGGAGGGAATTATAAGCAGCCTTGTACAATATATCTACTATGATAATGTTTTGCATAGCTAGACATGTACAACATATACTGAATTACTTATCTCCCCCGAGGGAATGGGTGACAAGGGAGGAAGGAAATGGATCTGAAATTCGAGGTCTTAACATTAAATGTTTCAAATATATATAAATACTATTATTAATACTCTTCTGCTTATAATTGGGAGATAAGATGTGCAGGCATTGGGACACAAAGATTCACCTTCCTCTAATGGAAAAGTCGAAGGGGGTATGGGAGAAGGTATGGGAAAGAGCAGATTGGAGGAAGCGATATCTTGTGGGACTGCTATTCTGGGAGGTTGGGTAGGGGAATAACGGGGGGAAATGATTGTAACTCAAAATCTGGCGGAAATGAATGATGTAAAACAGAAGTTAATAAAGCATTTGTTTAAAAAAAGAATTACTCATTTGTAGGATTTTTTAAAGCAATTTAGCAGTTCACAGTAAAAGTTACAAAATAATCATACTCTGATTCAATAATTCCATTCCTGAGACTATACCCTGAGCGTGTTATTTTTAAAAAACAAGTGAAAATAGCAATCTATTCAAAGAGTTTCATAATAGCAATAGTTGTAATTACAAAAAACTAGAAGTAATCTAAATTATGATAACAGGAGAATAGCTATATAAATTCCAGAACATTAAATCTAATGCAATGCTATAAGACAATTAAAAGTCCAAAACATATGGAGAAAACAAAAAGAAATCTGGAAAGACCTTTATGATATAATACAAATGAATAAACAAAAATGAATCATGAAAATAGTGTGCACATTGATTATGACCATATAAGAGGGAAATTATAAGAGAATGAACAAAAAAAATTTAATGTGAACAGGTATAACTGACATGTTATACTGTTTTATGTAATGAAATGAATTGACTTCAAGGTAAATGTATACATATCTGCCATTGAGAAGGTATCTACCTGTGGAGTATTCTGACTGCCCATCCATCATTCCTTTATCCACATGACCAGCCTAATTTGTCTTCCTATAATAAATCTCTTTTTTTAAATTTATTTTTGGTTTTCAACATTCATTTCCACAAGATTTTGAGTTCCAAATTTTCTCCCCATCTCTCCCCTACCCTCCACACCAAAATGGCAAGCATACTGATTACCCCTTCCTCTAGTCTGTCTTCTCTTATTTCCCCCCATCTCTCCCTTATTCCCTACCCTTTCTTATAGGGAAACATAGATTCCTATACCCCATTGCCTGTATATCTTATTTCCCAGTTACATATAAAAACAATTTTTAACATTTGTTTTTAAAACTTTGAGTTCCAGATTCTCTCCCTTCTTCCCTCCTCACCCACCCCCACTGGGAAGACAATCAATTCAATTTAGGTGTAGTTATGCAAAACATTTCCATAGTAGTCATATTGTGAAAGACTAACTATATTTCCTCTGCCCTGTCCTGCTCTCCGCACCGCCCCCCTGCCCTGTTTATTCTACTTTCTCCTTTGACCCTGTCCCTTTTCAAAAGTGTTTGCTTCTGAGTTCCCCCTCCCCCCAAGCTGCCCTCCCTTCTGTCATTCCCCTCTCTTATCCCCTTTCCCTCTACTTTTCTGTAGGGTAAGATACCCAATTGAGTATATATGTTATTCCCTCCTTAAGCCAAATCCAATGAGAGTAAGGTTGACTCATTCTCTTTCACCTCCCTGCTTTCCCCCCTCCATTGTGACAGCATTCTCTTGCCTCTTTTATGTGAGATAATTTGCCATATTCTATCTCTCCTTTTCTCCTTCTCCCAATATATTCCTCTCTCACCTCTTAATTTCATTTTTTAGATATTATCCCTTCAAATTCAACTCACCCTGTGCCCTCTATGTATACAAACACACACACACACACACACACACACACACACACACACACATATATATATACACACATATGTATACACACCTATAAATACATATATGTATATATGCATATGTACATATACACACACACTTTGCTTTTCCTTGAACTCAATATTCCATCTCTCAACTCCCAGCATTTTCACTGGTTGACCATCCCCTATACATGGAATGCTCTCCCTCCTCATCTCTGCCTCCTGCATCATCTCTTCTTATGGGGCTTCCTTCAAGTGTCAGCTGGAGTCCCATATTCTACAAGACTTTCCAAGCCCTCCTTAATGATAATGCTCACCCTCTGAGATTATCTCCAATTTATCCTCATCTGTACATAGTTGTTTGAATATTATCACTGGCATCATAATGTGAACTTCTCAAGAACAGGGAATGTTTTTTTGTCTCTCTTTGTATCCCCAGTCCTTATCACAGTGTCTGACAAATAGTAAGCACTTAATAGATGCTTCTTGGCCTGAAATAATGTTGGTAAAGATGGACCTTTGCCAGTACATTAAAAAGATGACCCTAGGGGGTGGCTAGGTGGCACAGTGAGTAAAGCGCCAGCCAGGAGTCAGAAGGACCTGAGTTTGGATCTGTTATCAGACACTTAACACACACACACACACACACACACACACACACACACACAAACTAGCCTGTAACTGTAGGCAAGTTACTTAACCCCAATTGTTCTCCAAAAGGCAAAAAAAAAAAAAATGACCTTTTGCCAGTAGATAACAAGGAAAGCACTCCAGAAGGTGTAATGTAAGGAAGTCGGTCAATAGATCAGTCAATTAGTAAGTATTTATTAAGCACACAAAACCTTCCAGGCACTATATTAATAGCTGGAGATACAAAGAAAGACAAAAATAATCTCTGTCGCCCAGGACCATACATTCTAATAGAAACAATACATAAATAACTAGGCACTTACAAGATACATACAGAATAGTTTGAAGGTAATATGGAAGGAGACGATACTAGCAGTTATACAGACCAGAAGAGGTGAAGAGGAAGTCTGGAGAAGGTGAATGCTCTGTAAACAACTACTTTTAATTTGAGTCCACTATCCCCAGAAATCAAGGTGGTATAGGGTAAGAATGCCCCCCTGCTACTGGAGAAAAATCTTGGTACTTTCAACAAATATACCTTTTGTAAAAGTTAATCGATGTAATTGGTTATATTACAGTGGGGCAATAATCATTGGAATGTATCAATGATATAAGGGAAATACTAATTGTACCAAGAAATTTATATTGCCAGTTGTTGAGAATGCATCAGAATGAGGGCTTGAGTCAACAGTATTAAAGAAGAACCTCCATCTCCTCAAAAAAGTTGTGGTGTATGGTTGTGATGGAATACTACCATGCTATAAGAAATTATGAGCTCAGTGCCCATCAATTGGGGAATGGCTAAACAAGTTGTGGTATATGAATGTAATGGAATATTATTGTGCTATAAGAAATGAAGAGGTGACGGATTTCATAATTACCTGGAGAGACTTATACAAATTGATGCTGAGCGAGAAGAGTAGAATCAGAAGAAATCTGTATACAATCACAGACATACCATATCTGTGATGACCAACTATGACAGACTGGACTCTTTTCAGCAATGCAGTGATATAAGTTAATCCCAAAAGACTCAAGAAAGTGAGAAATGCACCATCCAGAGATATAACTAAAAAGAACTGAGCCTGAATCCTGATGGAAGCAAACTACATGATCTTGCTCTTTTCATTGTTTGGTTTTATTTCTTCCTTACCATCTTTCATCCCACCTAGTACAATATGCCTTTGTAATTGGAATAATGTCTAACATGAATGCATTTGCAGATCATATACTGGACTATATGCTGTCATGTGGGGAGGGGGGAGGGAAGTAAAGGAAATTTGAAAATCAAGGAACTATGGAATTGAATCTTGTTAACTGAAACTAAACTAATAAATTAATTTTAAAAAAAAGAAAAAAAAAGAAATTATGAGCTCAGTACTGGATCTTAGAAAGGCATGGAAAATTTGTATGAAGTGATGAATAAAGTGAGCAGAACCAAGAGAACACTGCATACAGTAACAGCAGAATTGTTTTTAATAACTGAGAACAAGTCATTTTGTCTATCATAATCACACAAATTAAAAATAAATGATATATGAAGAAAGATGCTATCTTCATCCAGAGAAAGAAAGAAGCATGTATAGAATAAGTTTACATGTGTGTACACACACATGCACATTTTTGTGCCTAATGGGTATCCAACTCTATGGTAAAAGGAGGGAAGAAAAAAGGGCGGAAAAGAAATTTACATGATAATTTTGATGTATATTTGGAGGGAATAGCAAGTTCTATGTGGCAGATTCGCAACTTCATGTGTAATCATCTTTTTTATTGTACTGTGCTATGGAAATGGTTGTTTTGCTCCATGAATTGAAAATAAAATATTTTTTTTTAAGTATCCATAGAATCTTAGGGGAAAATGTAGTCTTGCTTTGGGGGACCTGACTTGTCAATATAACAGGAAATAAAGACTCACAAAACTTATAAGACCTATGACATACAACTTTTATTTTCTTATATTTGATCATGTTGTATCCTCTAGTAGAATGTGAAAGTCTTAAGAAAGAGGTCTGCCTTGCTTTTATATTTGTATTCCTAGAATCTAGTATAGTTCTTGGCATATTGTATATATTTGTGTGTGTGTGTGTGTGTGTGTGTGTGTGTGCTAAATGGTGATTGAATAACTGATTTGAACCAAGAGAAAAAGGGGGCAGACCTGAGTCCCATCAAATATGAACCAAGAAGTTAGGGTCACAAGTGACCTGACCAATGGGGAAAATTCAATTTGGAGCTCTTGAGGATCAGATATATGAGTTAGGCTCCATCCAAGTAATTTACAAAACAAAATGGTGTACCTAGATCTTACTTCCCTGTGATGGTTGTTACTCCCAGATTCACCCATTCTTTATTAAATTCCCAATGGCCATCTGACCATAACTTGTACTGAAGAAACTGTACATAATAGATTTTCAGTTTCATATGCAATCATTTTTTCTTATACTATGTTATAGAAATGCTTGCTTTATCCTATAAATTAAAAACAAAATAATTTTTAAAAAAAATTTAAAAAAGACACTGTAGAGAAAAGACACTAAAGAAAAGTAAAAGGGACATGTTCAAGGGTGGGTTGCACAAGCACTTGTCAAGGATGCCATAATAGGGATCATGGGAATTACAATACTAAGGAAGAGGAGATACTGGATTAGGTGATATCTAAGGTCTATTTCCATGCCGAGACTCTGAGTCTCTAACTCAAACATAACTTGTGATTTCTTGGTTGGTAGAGGAGCAATGTCTCTCAGTGGTGAGACATTAAGGGAAGCCTTTTTGGAGCATACTCTCGGCCCAATGTGTCACAACACTTTAAAATAACAAAAGCTCCCACTCCCCTATGTCACCATTACACTGGGCAAATAGGACCATAGACTAAGAGGTGAAAGAGATCTTAAAAGTCATCTAGTCTGACTTTTTCATGTCACAGATAAGGAAATTGAGGCTCATGAGTGGAACTTCTCAAACTCATCCAACTGGTATGTGGTAACGAATCCCATGTTTCCTGGCAAGCAGTACAAAAAGCTTTTTTTCTTCCCCATAGCACCACACCTCTGGGTACCTCATGATTGCTTGTCATTATAAATCATTCTAGTTATGACAACTTTGCTCTGCACAATTCCATGCATGTACAATTATGAGCCTTCAGCTAAGAGAAAAAATTGAGTTAAGGGAATAAGGGAATTTGAGGTTTTATGGGCAACATTCAAATAACTAACCATGAAGTCTGGTTGGTCCAGGAGTCAAGAATGGCCAGAAGGGGGAAAAATTTGTTGTTAAATAAGTAAGAGGAACTGGATGCAGGTTTCTAAAATAGAGACTGTGGTCCTTATTTTGATGGAAAGAAATTACCTCTCAGTGCAGCTTCCTTTGTATCCCAACTGCTTATCCCAGTTCCTGGCACATAGAATGTATTTATTCAATGTTTGTTGACTTAACTTCCCAAGGTATAAAGATCTCTGGATCCTTTCCTTTTCTCCCAAGAGGAGAGCCAAGATTCCTAAATGATCTACTCTGTCCTTTTCCTGAATTCTTCTAAGATTTATAAAAGAAAATTTCATAGGATTTAGAGATGAAAAGAACCTTAGGAATCTAATCAAAATCCTCCCTTTAACACAGATAAGGAAACAAATGCCTGGAGAGATTAAATGATTTGCCTCCTGTCTAGCTACCAGAGGTCAGATTTGAACCTACCACCTCTCACTACAAATGCAGATCACTTTCCACTACATGATGCTCTGTTGTAGCTAGTATTGAAACAGCTGCAACAGAGGTCACTAGACCTTCTGTCAGTAATTCTGCCTTAAAGTTGAATGTGGACTCAATATTCTGAGTCTATCTGGAAAGGAGCCCAAGGTAGGCTGACATATGGGTTGTTCTTTCAAAATAACTTTTTAAAAGTGACCTCTTCTGATGCATTAATTAAAATAAAATATCATTACCATTATCACTAGCGTTTCTATAGCACTTTAATGTTACAGAGCATTTTACAAATATTATCTAACTTAATCTCTTATAACAATCCTGGGAGATAGGAGTTTAGAGATAGGAAGAGTCTTTAAAGATAGTTTTGTTTTATAGATGAGGAAACTGAGGCCCTAGTAGGTAACAGACTTACCCAAGATTTGAATGCATGTCTTTGGAATCCAAAATTAAGACTCATTAAATTCCTTTAACAAAAACACATGATTTTACCCAGAATGAAGTATGCTCTGAGAGTCAGGGTGGGCCCAGAGAGGTTGTCCTTCTCAGTAAAGATAGGAGAACTTCAAAGCACTCTTATTTATGCTAAATCCATGGGAAAGGATAAAAAGGAAACCATCCCTATCCTCTCCCCTACTGGCCTTAAATTTCATGATCCTTTAAATAAAGTTTTCATTTTCTTATTTCTCATCACCTAGCACCTAAGGAAAGAAACACCCAGAGTTCTATGCCTTGTGGCTGTATTCTGGGGAAAATAAAGGGAGGGAATTTTTATGCTCTGTTTGTAAGTAGTCCTGGGAAAGGTCCTTCTCTAACTCTCTGACTCACCCCTGTCTGCTCTAGCTTGTATGGGAGGACTCCACATGTGTCTAAACACAGCACAGAAAACCTGCAGTCAAAAATGGAAGGAGGGACATGGGGAGGGGGAGAACAGACTTCAAAGGATCTGTTCTGTGCCCTGCTCCTGCAAACGTATGCTTCCTTGTATTTTCCAGCCTCCTGCTGCACTCAGCTCACTCAGTGAGTGGGAGGTCTGCCCAAGTCCATGGAGTGTTTGCTGCTGCTGTTGCTGCTAAGTTTGTTGAATGCTAAGTGATCTGGGTATGTTTTTTATGAATAGAATGTCAAGTAAACAGTGACAGAGTTTGGGTTGTGTTTTGTTTTATTTATTTTATTTTATGTTTTAAGAATTACTTTAGGCTGGAGCAGATGGAAAGCCAGAGTAACAGAAACCCACTGGAAGTTGAGTACTTGCTCAAAGAAAATCGATGCAAAGGCATGGGGGTAGGTATCAGGGGTCTGAGAGTCATCCAGGATGGATGTGACCTAGAGCGAGGGAAGGGGAGAAAGATGAGCCAAGTCTGGAAAGGTAGGTGGTGGATTGCCTTGAATGGCAGGTAGAAAAGTCCCTCTGGCTAGAATGAATATAGAGGGGTCATCTGGTCCATCTCTCTGTGTTGAGCAAGACCAAAACAGAACAATTCCAGATGGCTATGAGTCTGTTTTATTTTTTTTAATTGTCAGAGAAAGGGATTCTAAGCATTGCATATACTATCAGATGTGGTTGATGTGTTGGCTTGTTTTGCTGAACTGTTTTTTCTGCCTTCTTTTTTTTGTCCTTTGTAATAAGACATGGCTTCCTCATTGTGGGGTGGGATGGAGGGATATATTCAGAAATTAAGGTGATATGAAAATATATATGTGTATAGATGTATATGTATATGTGTGTGAGTGTGTGTGTTTTTAAGAGACATTACAAGATCATATAGTAGTCTATTCCAACTACATAACTACCCCTCTTCCTGCTCTTTTTTCTTACTGGGCCTGTGATTTCTTCAGTATAGAGAGTTTGGGGTGGGGAACTTCCTACCACCAATGCAGATCACCACCATCTTTGTAGCTAAAAGCTTAGACAATTGTATATGTAGTTGTGGTTATTAGAAAATACAAAGGACAAATATCTATTCAAACACCCACTAGGTGCAGAGTACTATGATAGCCACCAAAAGATATACAAAGTTTATATAAGACAGTTTTCTTTCCTCAAGGAGTTCACAATCTATGAAAGGGTTAAGACACAAACACAGATAGCTATTATGCCATGCATTTAGAGAGTGTTAGGTGAAGTTCCTTATTGATGGACGGGAGATCAGGAAAGGTTACCTAGAAGAGGTGGCATTTGAATTTTGGCTTTAAAGGTTAGGTTAAACAGTCAAAGAGAGGAGATGCGGGCATTCTAGGTAGGCAGAGCAGTGAGAGAAAAAGAATTCAAGGAGAAGAATGCAAGTGAATATTCCAGGTAGAAAGTTGTCCAATGTAAGTATAGCATAGAATAAATGAAGGGAAACAGGAGATGAAACTAGGAAAGCAGGGTGGTACTGGACTTCAGAGTGACTTGATATGGAAGCCTGAATTTTACTTGGTGGACAATAAGATCTGTAGTGTGTATAACATAATAATTTATACTTATAGAAATATATAAATTATATTTTATCTTCATATATGTATTTTATACATACTATATATATATGTATGTGTATGCATATGTACATCCATATTATATTTACTTACATACAGGATAGAATGTTTCTTTTTAAAATTTCCATATTAGTCATGTTGTGAAAAAGACAGACAAAACACACATACACACAAATAGATAAAGTGAAAAATAGTACGTTTCAATCTTTCTTTCTCTGGACATGGGCAGCATTTTTCATCATGAGTCCCTTGGAATTGTCTTGGATCATTGTATTGCTGAGAATAGCTAAGTCATTCACAACTGATCATTGTACAATATTGCTGTTACCATGTATGATGTTCTCTTGGTTCTGCTCATTTCACTTTGCATCAGTTCATGTAAGTCTTTCTGAAATCCACCTGCTCATCATTTCTTATTGCACAATAGTATTCCATTACAATCATATACCCTAACTTGTTCAGCCATTCCCTTATTGATGGGCATCCCCTCAATTTATAATATGTTTCTTAAGGACAGGGATGGATTTGTTTTCATATTTGTATCCCCAGAACTTTATACAGTATCTGACAACTAATAGGTACTTAATAAATGCTTGTTGGTTGATTGATTCAAAGGGATCCGATGAAGGTTTTTGAGCAGGAATGGCAACATCATTGATAAAATTTAGAGTTAAGGGATCATAGAGATCATCTGGGAACCCTTTTATTTAATGGATGAGGAAATTTACCCCCAAAGAGGGTGCATCTTGTCCAAGATTGCACAAGAACCAATTAGAAGAACCAGGATTAAAAACCTGTCATCTAAACCTAGTACTGCTTTCACGATTCCTCACTGTCTTCCATATCATTCAGTCAATAGGCATTTATGAAGTGCCTAGTAGTGCCAGGAACTATTCTAAGTGCTGGAGGATACAAAGAAAGACAAAAGATAGTTTTTGTTCTCATGAATCATGCTACTCATCTCCTGGCAGAGAACTAAAAGGCTCAAAGTATAGAAAGATACCTCACTTTTTGGGGGAACAAGGACAATGTGGGGTTTTTGTATTGCTTGACTATACATATTTTAACTGGTATTTTGTTTTTCCTTCTTCCTTCAATGGAAAGGGTTGGGAAGAAGAAAAGACAGCTTTGCTGATTGACCAAAAAATAAAACTTAATTAAAAAAATACAAACATGCTGAAGAAAAAAAAATTAAAACCTGAAAAATGGAGTGGATACTGTGATTTTAAGAAGGAAAGTGAATGAAAACAAATGGGCAAAGAATCCTCATGAAAACTTAGAGAGAAGGATCAAATATAAACATAAAATCCTCTGTTAGGCATTTAAGGACCTTCACATCCTGTCCCCTTACCATGTTTCCAGTATTCTTACACTTTATTCCCTTCCACACTCAGTAAGATTCAGCTATACTGTCCAAATTACTGTTTTTCACACATGACCCACCATCTCTCAGTACCATGCACTTCTGCTGATTGTCTGCCATGCCTGAAATATTCCCCTACCTCACTTCTGCATTTCTCCATCTTAGTTTCTCTGACTTCCTTTAAGACTCAGCTCAAATCCCCCTTTCCACAGAGGCTTTTTTTGATTCCCTCCTATCCCCAACCCCCAGAATCTTCTGGTGGCACATAGGATAGAATGCTGGTCTTAAGTATTGGGAAGACCTAAATTCAAATCTGGCCTCAGTCACTTATTAGCTGTGTGACCTTGGGCAAGTCACTTAACCATTGTCTGCCTTTGTTTCCTCAACTGTAAAATGGGCAAAATAATAGCACCCACCTCTTGGGATCATTGTGAAATTCAGATGAGATAATATTTGCAAACACTTAGCACAGTGCCTGGCATATAATAAGTATTTAAGAAATGTTTGTTCCTTTCCTCTTCTCCCCTTCCAGCTAGTGCTTAACCCTCTGAGATTACTTCCATTTATGCTGTGTACATGTTGTGTGTACAATTATTTGGATGTTGTTTATTTGTTGTCTCCTCCATTAGAATATCAGATCCTTGAGGGACAATGGCTATACCTTTCTTTGTATGTCCAACACTTGTTACCTTGCAAATAGTAAGCACTTGATAAATGTTTGTTGACGGATCAACAGATTTAAATGTAGTTACTAAACAATTAGATATTTCTATTGATGTTATATATCTCAATAAAATACGACAAGTTTCTAATGAAACATTTCATTTAAAAAAAAGATGGATAGGATTTTGACAAAAGGTGGAGGGAAGGGTCATTCCAGGTATGGGCAAGCATGAACAAAGAGTCATGGAGATCAGACATGGAGGATAAATGGGAGCGGGGAGGAGAGAGGAAGATGAGGAGAGAATTTAGAACCAAAAAATAAAGTAAAATCATTATTTTAAAAAAAAAATAAGATGATGCAAATAAGAAATGGGGCAGTCTAGTTTGACTAGCACACAGAATATATAGACAAGTCATTTGAAATAGGACCGGAAAGGTAGGGTGGCACCAGATTGGGGAGAGAAATTAAAGAGTTTAAGCTGTTATTTGGCAGACAGTAAAGAGTTATGGAAAAGTATGAATCTGGAGAAGTGACATGGCCTGACCATTCACATGGGAGGTAGGTCTGCTAGTGGCATAAACAGAGGTATCAAACTCCCAGCCACCTGGAAGCAGGCAGCCTGCAAAACTCTAGTGTACTGTGCAACTGCATCAGTCAGCAGCAGAGGGGTACAGCATGCTGGATTTCAGCTGTTAACTCCAGTGAATCATTCATTAACAGGGCTGGTGTGTCTGAGAGTAAGAAACACTGAACCTGATTAGGAGGAGAATTTATCACCATGCTTGGCAGTCTAAACAAAACAACAGAATTCTCCACCACAGCTCTGAATGAAACCACCTGGGAGTGCAGCGTCTGTTTCAGTCTACCCCAAGAAACCTATGGTTACCTTCACCATTGGTGGGTTACCACTGGCATATGTTACAAAAGGTAGAGACACAGGGGGCGGTAGAATTATGGAGTTATAGGATCACAAATTCAAGCTGGACAGGACTTCAAAGGTCATTAAACCTAACCCCTTCGTTTTTTCCAAATGAGGAAATTGAGCTGCTAGGAGTGAAGTGATTTGACTCAGCTAGTAAGTGGCAGAACCATTATTTGACTCAGGGTCATTTTACTACAGATCCAGTGACCTTTCTATGATACCATACTGCTTCTAAGAACACTAGACCAAGAGATAAAGGAACGTAGGGTTCTATTGTGGACAATGCTACTAACTAGCTGCCTGACCTTGGTCAGTAATACAAGAAATAATGTCCATGTAGCTATAGCATGTCAATGCTTATAAATTGTTTCCTTCACAATAATTCTATGAAGTCTGGTAGTATGGCTCTCATTTTATAAATGAAGAAAATTCAAAGAAAATCCATGCTTACACTACTGGTAAGGATTAAATTCAAGTCAACAGACACTTATTAAGCACCTACTATGTGCCAGGTACTGTGTTTGTTTGTTTTTTAAGCAATTTGGGGGTAAGTAACTTGCTCAAAGTTACACAGCCAGTCATTATTTATGTGTGGGTGCTCATTTTCTGAGGCTGGAACTGATCCTGGGTCCTCCAGCCTGGGGGCTGGCGCTCTTACTCACTATGCCACCTAGCCGCCCCCAGGTAGTGTGTTAAGGGCTAGAGATACAAAGAAAAGTAAAAATCAGTCCCTGATCTCAAGGATCTCTCAATCTAGCTAGAGAGACAACATGCGAACAACTATGTACTAATAAGACATAGGAGAAATTGGAGATAATAAACGGGGGGATGGGGAAAGGCTACTTCTTTAAGGCATTATTTCAGCTAGGACTTGAAAGAAGTCCTAGGATACAAGGATACAGAGATGAGGAGGGAGAGTTTTTCAAGTATGGGGGACAGCCAGTGAAAATTTACTGGAGTCAAGTGATGGAATATCATGCCCAAGGAATAGCAAGGAGGCCTGAGTCACTGGATCAATGTACACAGGAGTGGTAGGGCAGGAGGAATAAGATGTAAGAGGACTAGAAAGGTAGAAAAGGGCTAGGTTATTATGAGTTTTAAAACCACAGGATTTTAATTTGATCTTGGAGGCAAGAAGGAGCAAATGGAGTTAACTGAATGGAATGGGATTGGCGGTGGGGTGGGGGGTGACTTGGGCAGGTCTATGCTTTAAAAAGATCAGTCAGACAAGTGAGTGGGTAGGCTGAAGTGGGGAGAGACTTGAGGTAAGGAGACCAACCAACAGGCGATTGCAATAGTCTAAGTATGAGGTGACGAGGCATACTAGGGTGGTGGTAGTGTCAGAGGAGAAAAGGGAACATACAGGAGAGCCGTTAGGTAGAAATAACAGGACTTTCCAACTGCTGATTGTCTATGGTGGGTGAGAGATTGAGTAGTAGAGGATAAGACCTTAATTACAAGCCTGGGTGGCTGGGAGGATGGTGGTGTCCTCAACAGTAAGAGAAAAGTTAAAAAGAGGAAAAGCTTGGGGGGAGGCATAATGAATTCAATTTTGGACATGTTGAGTTTAAGATGCTGATGGGACATCCAGTTTGAGATGTCCAATAGAGAAATTGAGATGAGAGACTGGAGATCAGAGACAGAGAAGTTATGGCTGGATAAATAGATCTGAGGATCATTAGCATAGAAATGATGATTGAATCCATGGGAGCTGATTAGCTCACCAAGCAAAATAGTATAGAGGGAGAAAAGAAGAAAGATTAAAGATATAATTCAAATTCATTCTCTCTAAATCCAATCTAAATCTTTCTATTCTAATAGAGGGGCAGTTTGGATCCTGTCAAATAGTCAGGACCCAGAACGTGTTGTGGTTGTTCAGCAAGCACTTTGCCCCTGAACAAACTAACCATTATGCATCTGTATTCTCTTTGTTTCTATGTTTTAATATGAGTATCCTTTACCAAATCTCTAGCTCAGTCCTGACCTATGAGGGAAATTAATAACCAATTACTGATAAGGGTGGGAGGGTATCCAGGTTTTTTTTTCCCTTTCTATTTCCTCATTTAGTTACTAGGTCAAGGCAGCCTCTGCAGGACAGGGATGATGATGAGATTGTGGGTTCAATCTTGGGCAGATTGTGGGTTCAATCCCACCCAACTGAGAAAACTTAGTTCTGATTAAAAGGTAAAAACCATGCTATTTAGGTAGAATTCTACTATGTGGAGAATAGTTCTTTTGGTCTAGATTGTATTGAGGGTGGGTGGTGGTCTGAGTCAGATGAGTCTCTTTGTCCAAGAATGATATAATCAAATTCACTACCCAACCCCTCCTTAAAATAAGCCAATCTCTTATTATAATATTTATTCTCTCATTGTTAACCATTCAGAGTTGATTTCTTCCTATGGGAAACACCCATTCTTCCAAGAGTATATGAGCTTTTTAGTAGACTCCAACGTTCATCTTTGGCTTCCAGAAGGGCCACTGACCTCAATCTATTAATTATTTGCTAGCCATAACTAATAAATTGATTATTAATTACCCAGAATTATGTCTCTAGGAATTTCCATTTATCACACCTACTTGACCATATCCCTTCATTGGCCTTCCCTTTTGTGTAACCACTTCATGACCTGGAAAGCCCTTCATTCAAAGTCATAATTAAAATACACAGCTTAATTAGATTAGTAAATGAATAGTAAAAAGCAGTCACTCATATACCCTGTCTATCCCCACAAGGCAAGAATAACCCTCACTGAGGTTGGGTATATATCCCCAACTACAGCCTCTCATAACTAGGGTCTGAAAATCAATATCTGTTCATAAATACCCCAGCCCACAGTCATAGCACAGGATATAGGGAGACAATCTGTTAGATTTTCACAGGTTCCCAAAGTAGGTAATAGTGCCCCCTGGGGGCTCTGAAATGATCCAGTGGGGTACTAGTAGCCTTAGGTGCAATTGGAAGGTATTGAACAAAAATAAGGGGGCCAGTAGAAGCATAAGGAAAGACGAAAAGATAAAACTTTGAAAAACCATTCATGCATGTTTCATTTTTTGTCTAACAGAGTTAAAGTCATAGTGATTACATTGTTTTCCAATGCCAGGAATCACCTATCAGTGGTCAAGTCTGCCAACAGGTCTTAACAAGCAAGTGATGGCAGGCACTCTTGTCACATGTTGTCAGAAAGCCCGGCAATCAGCAGGAATATGTGCATGTAAAGACTTGTTTACAATATATTATATGGTTACATGATGTGATATTTCATCATCCAAATTTCAATGCAGGAAAAAACCCACAAATTTACATTAAATTATTAAATTTAAGATATGTTATTTTAAAATATATATATATATTTTTTCTATTTTTGAACTGACACAAATTTTTAAAAAACCACTAGAGGATTAAAGAAAGTAGATTTCCAGGGGAGCAGTGAGTAATTTTTTTTTTTCTGAAGGGGGTGGTAGCCTAAATAATTTGGGAACCTCTGGTTACACTCATAACAGGTACATATGGTGACCTGAAATCCAGAAGGCAGCTTTTGCTCTTGTCGGGGCTTACTTATTGCTTCATTCCCCAAGAGCAACTCAAAATTTCTTTCCACTTGCATTGTAGTCAGTGTAGTTCACTGGCCTCCACAGCTCAGACATATTTGTCCCTGAAATCCACCTTCATTGGAAAGTGACTGTGCTTAATTTAATCTAGAATTAGAATTACTTAGAGTACAATAGGAGGGAGACAAGCATGTTTTTCATCCTGGCCATCATTACTCCTTGGCTCCTCATCTTTAAAATCCCAACACTCACTGTCCTGCATCCGTCATCAGGTTTCTCCACCACCTGTCTACATCAGTCCACCAGGCTAAGAAATGGAAGAAACTTCTCAGAACATCAGTCTTGGCAGAGGGTGTTAGATCATTAGAATACTCTGCTACACTACCTAGGCCACAGTTTTCTTCTTTATGGAATAAGGTAGTTGGACTTGAACTCTAAAGTTCTTAATAGCTCTAATGAATTATAATTCTAAGTTTTCCGCGCCCTTGTTTATCATATTTTCATTCCCAAATAATCTGAGAGTGGTTTAGGCCATTATTGCCACTAATATAATGCTAAGAACGCCTTGTGCTTATGAAAGTAAGCAAAATGGAAAAAGGAGAAAAGAGATAGAAAACACAACTGTATAAGGTGCTTGATCACTTTAGACCTTTAGTCTGTTCATTTGCAGCTCCTAAATGCTGAGGGTAACTTACCAACGACCATGATTCTCTTAATTGATATTACAGGACTTCCAGCTCCAGAAGGGTTGACTTCCTTTTCAGAGCAAAGAGTTAGCTTTAGTTTTATACTGGGCCATCCTATTGTTATCTGGGAGCTAGAAGGTTCCTCCTCTGATATAGTGGACAGGGCACTGGACTTGGAGTCAAGAGACCTGAGTTCAAATTGTAGATCCAAAATTTGTTAGTTATATGGCCTTAGGTAAATCATTTAACCTTTCTAGATCTCAGGTTTCTTCTGTTTAAAACCTTTAGAATTTTTAGACTAATACAGGGTTGTCATGAGAAAAGTGTTTGGTAAAGTAATATAAAAATGCAAGTCAGTAGTATTTTCTGGCCTTCTGTTTTCTCCTCCATGACAGTAATAATAAAACCTTGGATCCAACATAAACCCTTTCCTCCAAGGATCTCAAAGCATTTCTCATGGACTAGCTAATTCATCTTCATTATGTCACTGTGATCTAGGGAATACTCATGAGTTATTATCCTCATTTCACAGAAGAAAATTTTAATCACCATGGTTGCTTGCAGAAGACTAACTGGCCAACTCTGAAAGTTCCTGCTGCGGATAAGGGTGAACTGCAAGATGCCCCTGCTATGATTTTCCAAGAGCCACACTTGAAAACTGGTCTTACTAGTTAAGGATCACTCCTCATACGTGTTCTATTTCACTAAATGTCCTTCACTTCTGAACAAAGTGTCTATTATTCCATGTATACCTACAATCAATCAGTCAACAAGCATTTAATAAGCACTTATTATATGTGTCAGGCATTGTGCGCTAAGTGTTAGGGAAACAAAGAAAGACAAAAGCATATCTACTGCCCCTGACTTCACATTCTGTTGTAGGAGACAATTTTCAAATATATATATACACACAAGGCATATATAGTATAAAGGGAAGGTAATCTCAGGAAGAGGGGTTCTTTGCTGACATGGAAAGTCCTTCTGCAGAAGGTTGGATTTGAGTTGAATCTTAAAGAAAGCCCGGGGGGTGGGGAGGGAAGGAGGAGGAGACAATGTAAATGCATGGAGGTGAGAGATGGGGTACACTGTATGGAGAACAGAAAGCAGGATGCTATAGCTGTGTCTTGGAGTATATAGAGGACAGTAAAGTGTAAGCAGACTGGAAAAGTAGGAAAAGTCCTGGTTGTGAAGGTTTTAAATATCCAAAAAAGAATTTTTCCCTTTAAGTTTCCATGAGGATTCGTTCTTTGCCTATTTTTTCTCATTCACTTTTCTTCTATGATCACAGTTAGTGTGTGCTCTAGTCTTCAGGTTTTGCTCTTTTGTTCTCACTTTACATGACTGTATTTTTAATTAAATATGCCTTCCTTCTGTTTCCTGTGTTTTATCAGATGAGTGTATCTTCTTAATAGACTGGTCCACTCTGTTCCACTGTACTCCCTTATACTTCTCTTATTCCTCTTGAATACAGTCTACCCCTCTAAGGCCATATTCCAATCATGGGCCCCATCCCACTTAGTTCTAGCAATACTGTGAGGTCAAATTTGGCTCCTTGTGTAAAGACGGTCCATTTACTTTGCTTAGCATTCATACTTTACATATTTACATATACACATATGAGGCCATTGGTATTATTACTGTTTTCTTCCATGAATTATGTATGATGTTGTCTCCTGCTAATCATTGCAACTATTCTCTAAAGAAGTGGTGTTATACTCAAATAGAAACAGATCCTTGTGGGACACATATTGACTTAGAAAATCATAAATTAACATTATCTGTCATATTACATTTTTATTTATTTTATTAAACATTTCCAATTACATTTTAATCTAGTATGAGCCCATTAGGGTTTTGCCAGGGCATGTGGGCTATTAAGGTATCTAGTTTAGTATATGTAGGAAGGAGTTTTTCCATTTAAAAGCTTTTTTGCTTAGATTATCCTTCTTTAATTTATTTTTTTGGATACATTTTAAGTTTTAAATTGTCTCCCTCCCTCACCACTTTGCACTAGAGAAGGCCATAATTTGACACAGACACACAGATATACATTATGCATGCATGTATATGTATATGTAAAGACACATTGTGCACACTTCTGTTTATCAGTTCTTTTTCTAGAAGTGGATAACATGTTCTTCATAAGTCCTTTGCAATTGATTTGTATATTTATATTATTCAGAATAGCTCAGTTGTTCATTTATTCTTTGAATAATATTGCTGTTATTGTGTACAACATTCTCTTGATTCTACTCATTTCACTCTTCATTATTTCATGCAAGTCTTTCTATGTTTTTCTAAAATCAACCTGCTCATCATTTCTTACAGAACAGAAGTAATCCATCACAATCATATACCACAACTTGTTTAACTATTCCCCAGTTGACCAGCATCCCTGTAATTTCCAGTTCTTTGCCATCACAAAGAGAGTTGCTATAAATATTTCATAATAGGTTCTTTTCCTTTTTACATGATCACTTTGGGAAACAGATCTAATAGTATATTACTGGGTCAAAGGATATACACACTTCTGTAATGCTTTGGACATAATTCCAGATTGCTCTCCATTTGCTTAGATTTTCAACAATAAAAGAAAATTTATTTTTACTTGTCCTTCCAACCTGAGCCAAGATCCCATCATTCCTATATATTAAGCTGTTTTCCAGAAATCTATACTTCTCTGACAATATCTCCCTAACCTAATTCTGCCTTTCTCTTCGGAAATCCTTAACTATTCTCTTTCAGTTTTTTTTATTTGTTTGTTTGTTTGGTTTGGTTTGGGTTTTTTTTTTTTTTTTTGCCTGAGAATTCACAATACTTAGCAATTCTTTCTAGGTTGCTTCTGTTCATATCAGTCATACATGAATTATCAGAAGGAGATAGAAGTCATCAGGCTTGAAAACTCTTGGGAAATTTTCTGTTATACCCCAGAAGGAAGACAACATAACTGTGGATGTGGAACACTGATTATATCATTAGACTTGGATGTCTGCATTTTTTTCCCTCTTCTTTTTAATCTTTGTAATAAGGATGGATCTTTGATTGAGGGGAAAGAGTGGGATATATTTGACAATGAAGATGACATAAAAATAAGAGATAATAATTTTTTTAAATGTTTAAGAAAGATAGGTGCCTCAAACCCCTCTGCCAGAAGTCACCAACCATTACTATTTGTCTTTTTCTTCTTTTGACCTTTTCTAGATGATCTCTCACTCAATAGCACTTGTGGATTCACATCATTCTTCCTTGAAAGACAAGAATCTGCTTCCTCTTCAGAAAGTACATCTCCTTTCTCTTTGGGAAGAACCTTCTATTTATTATTTAACTCCAGGTGTTCAGTGGTCTTTCTTCCCCTATTCCTCTGCCATATTCTTCCATTAGGTTCTTCTTTATTTTAACAGTGAAGTCCCTCTCCTATTTTTGACAAAGAATATTTCATTTTCTCTGATAACCTCAAGAGCAGAGAAGCATTCCTCAAGATCCTTCACCTTCTCTTTAAGCAGGGAGGCGCAAAGACTTTGAGCACAAGTAATGACTACTTGGCAATGGCAGAAAGACAAATATATTGTGCATTCTGTTCAGGTCAATACAAAGATTTTTCCTGCTTTCCATACCCTCTGTAAGATCCTCAGACCTTTGTCATTCTTATTAATAGCTCATCTGGGCATCTTCCCTGGAGATCTCAATAGTTTTTGAGAATTAAACAATTGAACAGACACAACTCAGTCTCAGTCTATTCCTGTAGACAGTTCCCAGAATATTTGTCTTCTATGGATGACGTACTGAGTTTTGGAATCCGTACCCATGAGTCTATATCTGCAGACAGTTCAAAGAGTTTGGTAAATAATTCTGCTTTCCTTTGGCAATGGCAATCTGAAGGAACATATTGTCATCATTACCAGAGATACAGAATGCAGATCGAAAAGCCATTTCTGGACTGTGAAATTTCAAACCAAAGGAAAGCTTCTCATCTCTTTCTTCATATCCATGAGCTTTCATGGGACAGATTCCAATTATGCATTCAATATGCCTTTTCCCCTTTTCTACAGCTAACTATGGATATGGAATACTACACAAGACCTTGTTTTGGAGTCTATTTTATTCATTTAAATTTATGGTCAATTCTATCATCTTAAATTTAATAGACGGATGAGGGCTACATCATTTACAACTCACTCTCTACTCTGTTCCACCTCCTCACCAGCTGCCTTGCCTCCATGCAATACACTTTTACCTTTCCCTCTTCCTCTCCCCTCTCCACTTTCTGGTTTCCCTTTGTGTTTTGTCTACAAATGAGATAATAATTGTAAGGCACTTAGCACAGTACCTGGCACATAGTAAACACTATATAAAATGTTAGCTATTATTATTATTCTCCTATTGGAATGTTAACTTCTTGAAAGGAAGAAAATCTTCTTTTCTTGTTTTTGTAAGCCCAGCACTTATCCCAGTACATAATAAGCACTCAGCCTTCTGGTGGGTCTGCCTGCCTCATGTCTCTCCCTATTCCAATCCATCCTCCATTTTGTCACCAAAGTGATTTCCCTACTTGGACCATGTTACCCTCCTACTCAATATACTCCAGTGGTTCCCTGTTGCTTCCAGGATCAAATGTAAAATTCTTTCTTTGACATTCAAAGCCCTTCATAACTTGGCCCCCACCTACCTTTCCAATCTTTTTATACCTTATTCTCTATCATGTATTCTTTGACCCATTGACCTATTCCTAGATGTTCACAAACAAGACATTCCATGTCTTGGTCCTGAGCATTTTCTCTAGCTAACATTCATACCTAGAATGTTCTCTCTCACATCTCCACCTACTGGCTTCCCTGGCTTCAAATCCCAACTAAAATTCTATCTTCGACGTCTTTAATTCTAGTGCCTTTCTTTCTGTTACTTATTTCCTATTAATCTTGCATATAGCTTGTCCACACATATTATATTTATTTTTTCTTGGCTCCTCCATTAGGTTGTGAACTCAATGAAGGCAGGGACTATCTTTTGCCTTTTTTGTATCCCCAGTACTTAGCACAGTGCCTGGCACATAGTAAACACTTAAGAAATGTTTATTGACTGGCTGACTTAATAAATGCTTTATCTATATCTATATTTAGCTGTCTATAAAACTGCTGTCTGAAAAAAACAACTGCATACTCTTTTTCTAAACATTCAGAGAAGGTCATAAAGTATTAGAGCTATGGAAGACCTCAGAAAAAAAGCAAAATGTTAAAATATAGAACACAGACTATCAGAGCTGGAAGGAATTTTAGAATTTAGATCATGGAATCCTAGAATATTAGAACTGGAAGAAACCATGGAGTTCTTCTAATCCAATCCCAGTACATATTTATTGTCTCCTGTGTACCTAATTCTACTTACATGAACCTAAATCTTTATATTTCACTTGACCAATCACAATGTTGGACAAATTCAAAGCACTCAATAAGTAGTTGTTGTTCCATTGTCCTTGATTAGAAAATTACTCCAAAGTACACTTGTCTAGACCTACCATTGTTGGTTTTACCAGAGATTTGTTTAAAGGTTCTCCCCAGGAGTCTCGGGGGAGCATTGACATATACTTGAGAGATTAGTCCCACAAATCTTAATTTTGGAGGAGTGAAGAAATAGCAGCTCACAAGGCAATATGTTATGGTGGGGAGAGCACTGAACTACACAATATAGGAGAACCAGGTTTAAGTTTGGGATCTGACAGTATCTTGGGTCAAGAATTAGATTCCTACCAATTTCTCTCTCTCCCCATATATGTATGTGTACATATATTATACACATTACACATATGTATAATATAACGTATGTATAAATATAGTTATGTACAAAATCTATATATGAATCCATGCATGCATTATACATTTATACATAAATATATAATTACATAAAAATCTATAAAGAGAAATTGATATGAACGCATATATACATACATATATACATAAATACATATGTATATATATTGTGTGAATGTATATAAAATGTGTATATATATTCATTTATTCATTCATTTATTTTTACTATAAGGAGATAGCCTGGCATAGTGGATAGAGTTGTAAACCTAAAGTCAGGACCACTTGGGCTTAAATCCCACCTTTGACACTGATGACCCTGGGCAAATGACTTAACCTTTATTCATAATTATTTAAAACTTCTCTACTAAGTCATATCCTTAGTCACAGATCTAAGGCATAACTGAGAAAGAGTGAGATGAAAAGTATTGTCATGTAGAAGAATAGGAAATGCATACCCTAAATGGTTTAGTCAAGGTTGAAGGACCATAGATTTAGACCTGGGAAAAGAGCATCTACTCCTGAAGTTCTTAACTTTTTTTGCATCTGTCATGGGCCCCTTTGGCAGTCCAGTGAAGCCTCTGGCTTCCTTCTCAGTATGATACTTTTAAATGCATAAAATAAAATACCTAAGATGGCAAAGGAAACCAATTATTTTGAAATACAGACATAAAAATAATTTAAGTTCCTAGATCCCAGGTTAAGAACCCCTCATCCAAACTAACCCTCACATTCTATAGATAAGGAAACTGAGAACCAGAAAGTAGGATTTCATGGCAGAGCCAGAAGACCTCAGTTCTTTTCATTCTAATCACAACACTCTTTGCAGTATACCACAAAGACTAGATAGGCATTTATGATTAAGCCTCCCTTTACCAAACTGAGTCAACAATTATCTTTTCTATCACTGGATTTCTCTAGTATCCTAGTTGTTACAACACCACCTGGCACCTGATTATAACATGTCTTCTGTGGGTTTACAATTGCCTCGTGTTGTGTATGTCTTGTCTCCCCAGCTAGAGTGCAAACCCCTGAAGGCCAGCAACCATGTTTCTTCCTTCTCTTGTGACCAGAGATATAGCTCACATAAGGAGAGGAGAGCTTTGTGCCAATGGAAAATTTCTCCCAGATCAGGAAGTGTAATGGACTTGCTTATAGGGCTTATACTCCCCTAAGAAAGAAGGCCAGAATTAACCTAAGAGTAAGGCAGAGGTGAGCTATAGCTGATGAGATCTGTGGCTTTATAAGATGGTAAGGATGGGGGAGGACTCACTAGAGAACCATGAGGCAGGGATGCCAACATCCTTAGCTCTGAGGTTCCACTAGTGTCTGGGGTAGTTGGAGCCAATTATTTCTTCTTCCCTTGGCAGCCTTAGCTACAGCCTTCTGGGTGGCAGCAAGGTGGTATAATGGATAGAGCACTAGACTTGGAATTAAGAAGTCCTGGATTTAAATCCTTTCTTAGGCACTTGCTAGCTATGTGGTCCTAGGCAAGTCATTTAACTTCTGTCTTGGTTTCTTTATTTGTGAAATGGAGATAATAATAGCAGCTATTTCATAGATGGTTGTGGGGATCAAATGAGATAATATCTCTAAGTTGCTGTGTAAAACTTAAAAGGCCATAGCAATGTTAGGTATTATTATTGAATAACAGCTTCATAAACCAAAGCCTAAAGTGAGATAGAGGGTTTGGGAGTGAAAATGGTAGGTAGTCTCTAATCTTTAACCTACCCTTACAGGGTTAACCTAGGTATATGGGGACAGATGATGGAGAAAAGAGTAAGGTTGCCTCTGCATTTAAGCTCTGCATTTAACCTGGGCCGTCCTCATGGTGAATAGAGAGACCTTAACACCCAAATGAAAGATGGCCCTTTCCTCCTTTGGCTGAGAATCCCCAAGAATTGGGGGAGAGGGGAAGCAGGGAAAGGAAGGAAAAGGAGGAAAGGAAGAGATGGCTGAGAAGAACTTGAGGGAATCCCACCATGGCCCACAAGCATGAGTTCTCTTCTAATCCTACCCTCTGCATATACATATGAGATTTGGTTGAGATGACACATCCATTCTTCCAGTCTTGAGTCAATGGGGGCCAAGTCTCATCCCTCATCATCATATGAAAAATGGAGAGATGGCTACACAGAGTAGCCAATAACTAAAAACTGATAACCAGTAACCAGCACATAGAGATGGTGGTGATGGAAAAGAAAGGTGTGTTGGTAAAAAAAAAAGTGTTGATCCTCCCCACCCCCTTTATACTCCTTAATCCTGATCAAACTATAAATGGTTTAACTAGCACTTAGTTAGCAAGAATAATTAATAGTCTATCGCCCTCCTCCTTCTAATAGCCAAATTTCCAGGAAATCATTTTATATCCCTTGCCTCTACTTCTTCAGCTCCCATTCTCTTCTAAAATACTACTCCCTTCTTCTACCCTTTTCACCCTAGCTGCCATCTTCACCATTCAACTGAAGTCATTCTTTCTAAGGTTATTGCCAATCTCTCCTTTGCTTAATCAGATGGTTCTTTTCTCAATCCTCACCCTCCTATTTTTTCTCACCTTTCCACAGTTTTTGACACTTTAGCCACTTTTCCTTCCTACAAACTCTCTTCTCTATCAGCTTTCTTGATATGGATCTCCCCTAATTTTCCTCCTTATCTGAATATTCCTCAATTTATTTTGCTGGATCATCATGTACATACCACCCTTTAATTATGGATGTCCATCAATTCTTTAACTTAAGCCTGCCTTTCTCCTGTCACCATACCATTTCTCTTGATGATCTCTTCAGTTCCCATTAGTTCAATTATCAACTCTATAGAGGTAACCACACAACACATGCACAAAGTTATGTATATATGTATACATGTATATGCATATATGTACAACTTTAGTATCTCTACTGAGGTCCAATATCAAATTACCAACTTGCATTTCCAACTGTGTGTCCCCCAAGCAGTTCAAACTTGACTCATGATCTTCCTGCTTTCCTGTCTCTCACTTAATCCACTCCTCCTCAAAGTTTCCCTATTTCTGGAACCACCATCCTTCCAATTGCCCAATTCCATAGCCTTAGAGTTACCATCTACTCTACGGTCTCTCTCACCTGCCATATCCAATCAGTTGCCAAGTCTTGTTGATTTCTACCTCCTCAATATCTCTCTCATCCATCCCCTTATCTCTAAGTCAAGGTAACAACCATGTAGTAAGCATTTACTATGTGCTAGACACTGTGCTAGATGCTGGAAATACAACTGCAAACAAAAAGAAACAGTTCCTGACCTTAAGGAACTTAAATTCACATGGCCACCACTCTAGTTCAGGTTTTCATTGCCTATTGCCCAAACCATTACAATAACCACCAAATTTGCCTTGAATTATAAAGTATTCATTTGTCTGCTTAAATATCATACCCCCTAATGTAATATAAGCTCCTTGAGAGCAGGCACATTTTGGTTTTATTTTTGTAAGCACAGTGCCTGTAGTGCTTAACAAATGTTTACAAATTCTTATGAGATTGGATTAGAAACTGAGGTGATTCTCCAGAGTGAGCTTCCCCCACCCTCTACCTCTCACATGATTATTCTAGAGACTCTGTCTCTCCCCACCACCAAATGGAACCTCTTGCTTTATGTGGAAAAATCCCTAGTTATTGCTCTGCTTGTGACCCTCCTCTCTCACTTTTTATATCTTGCTGGTGCTTAGTAGATATTCACAGCACATTTTATAGAATTATAATAGATATTGACACATGGCTTGGCACACTCTACATAAATGTTAATAAATGCCTATTGACTGATTGGATTGATACAGGACATTGTTCAAAATGTGCAGGATAGTATGGAAGATGCACCATGTCCCACAGAAGGCTATGGAGCTTTGGACACAGGGTCTGGTGCTCTCTCTGAAAACATTTGATAGGACTTTAAAAGAACTTGGCATGCTTTAAGAAAGCTTCAAGGATATGAATACAAGTCATTCCCCAATTGAGAAATGGTCAAAGGATATGAATAGGAAGTTTTCAGAGAAAGAAATTAAAGATATCTATAAGCATATGAAGAAATGCTCTAAATCACTATTAATTAGAGAAATGCAAATCAAAACAACTCTGAGATACCACATCTCTCCAGTCAGATTAGCTAAGATGACAAAACAAGAAAGTGACAAATGCTGGAGAGGATGTGGGCAAATTGGAACGCTAATACATTGCTGGTGGAGTTGTGAACTTCTCCAACCATTCTGGAGAGCAATCTGGAATTATGCCCAAAGGATTATAAATAATTTCATACCCTTTGACCCAGCCATACCACTGCTAGGGTTATATCCCAAAGAGATCATAGTAGTGGGAGGAAGAACCATATGTACAAAAATATTTTTAGCAGCCCTTTTTGTGGTTGCAAAAAATTGGAAACTAAAGGGGTGCCCATCAATTGGGGAATGGCTAAACAAGTTGTGGTATATGAATGTAATGGATTATTATTGTCCTATAAGAAACGAGGAGGTGACGGATTTCATAATTACCTGGAGAGACTTATACAAACTGATGCTGAGCAAGAAGAGTAGAATCAGAAGAAATTTGTATACAATCACAGACATACCATATCTGTGACGACCAACTATGACAGACTGGACTCTTTTCAGCAATGCAGTGATATAAGTTAATCCTGAATGACTCAAGAAAGTGAGAAATGTGACATCCAGAGATATAACTAGAAAGAACTGAGCCTGAATCCTGATGGAAGCAAACTAAATTATCTTGTTCTTCTCATTGTTTGGTTTTACTTCTTCCTTACCATCTTTCATCCCACCTAGTACAATATGCCTTTGTAATTGGAATAATGTTTAATATGAATGAATTTGCAGACCCTATACTGTACTATATGCTGTCATGAGGGGAGGGGGGAGGGAAGTAAAGGAAATTTGAAAATCAAGGAACTATGGAATTGAATCTTGTTAACTGAAACTAAACTAATAAATTAATTAAAAAAAAAAAGAAAGCTTCAAGGTCTTGCAGGAAATAAATATCTCTAGAACAGGTTGGAGAAATCTATACCACTCACAATTGCACAGTGAGGTGCCGAGGGCACCAAGTCAGCAAGTGGATAAAAGACCTCTTGAGGTGTCTCACACAAATAAATCTATTAATTGAACATTCTTCACATAACTACCTATATGTAGCCAAGATGGCTGTTGAGCCATCATGTTGGAGGAGATAAGCCACCTGCTAAGCCACCTGACAGAACAATATTAAAGGATGTTTCAAGGAACTCAGGTAAAATTTTTATCCATCCTTATAATCAGAAACAGTCATGAATGAGTAAATGGAGCATTTAAGTATTTAGTAGGTACAAAGCACTGTACTAAATAGTGGGGATACAAATAGAAAAGTGAAACAATACCTGCCCTCAAAAGGCTCTCATCCAGATGGGGGAGATAGCCCCTATGGAAGGTTTCAGCTGCAAGTCAGATGAAAAATCCTATGGTGCTTAGGGTACAGTGGCAAAGCAGATAGTAATGCCTCTTCTTTAATGTCATTTCCACTGATAAAATATCATTCAAGATGTGGAACCATTTGACAGTGACAAAGACTTAGAGGGAAAGAACTTTTTTTCTTAGTCTTCAGTAGATGTGGCTATAGCATATGAAGGAGGGGTTGCCATACTATACCTCCACAAGGTGATTACTGTGGGCATTGCCATTCCTAAGGGTCCTGGATTCAGGATTTTTGTTTCTGTCAAGGTCTGAGGAGAAAAGGTGGTCAAAATGGTAGTGGCATCCTGACCTGTCCAATACATGCTGCTTCTTATCTTCAGTTCCATTGGCTCAGGAAAAAAAGTATTATGTAGCTTATTAAGGAAGATGAATTATTCTCATATTCCTCTTTATGTTTTGGTTTTTGTTGAGGGTACCACCATCATTCCAGCCATCCAGGTTCATAAACTTGGAAGAGGAAGGAAGGAATGAGCATTTATTAGAAGCCTGTGCAGAGCACTTTATAAGTATTATTCTATTTGATCTTCACAACAACCTTGTAAAAGTAGGTACTATTATTTGCTCCCATTTGACTTTTAAGAAAACTGAAACAGACAGCAATAAAGTTACTTGCTCATGCTCACACAGCTATTAAATGTCTGAGGCCAGGTAGAACTCAGGTCTTCCTAACTCTAAGCCCAGAACCCAAATCTTCACTCTCCTTCCCACCATGTACCCTATCAATTTCCAAGTCTGATTGATAGTCTTTCCTTAACACCTTTCTCATCCATACTTTTCTCTTCACTCAAACCACAAACAACCTAATTCAGGTCCTTATCACCTCTCGACTGGACTACTACAATAATCTCCCTAACTGGTCTCCCTGTTTCCAGTCACTACCTTTGTGAATCTACCCTCTATATAGCCCTCAATTTATAAAGTGCATATCTGATATCTTTTTTCTTTTAAAAATTATTATTTCTAACATTTTGAAAAAAAAATTTGAGCTCCAAATTCTCTCCCTTCCTTCAATCCTTCCTCCACCCACCAAGAAGTCAAGCAATATCATACTTGTTTTACATGTGAAATCATGCAAAACATATCCCCCATATTAGCCAAATCACCAAAAAAGCCAAGAAATACAAAGTGAGAAAACTATACCTTAATTTGCACTCAGAATTCATTAGTTCTACTTCTGGAGGTGGATAGCAATTTTCACCATGTGTCCTTCTGAATTGTCTTGGATCATTGTATTGATCAGAGTAGATAAGTCTTTCACAATCAATCATCATTACAATATTGCTATTATTGTATACAATGATCTCTTGGTTCTGCTCATTTCACTAGTTTCACTTTGTATCAGCTCACAGAGGTCTTGCCAGGATCTTCTGAAACCATCTCCCTCATCATTTCTTCTAGCACAATAGTGTGATAGCATAAAAATATACTACAACTTTTCAGCCATTCCTTGATTAATGAGCATCCCCTAAGTTTCCAATTCTTTGCCACCACAAAAAGAGCTGTTATAAATATTTTTATACAAATAGGTTCTTTTCCCTTTTCTTTGACCTCTTTAGGATACAAATCTAGTAGTGGTATTCTTGGATCAAAGAGTATGCACAGTTTTATAGCCCTTTGGGCATAGCTCCAAACTGTTCTCCAGAATGGTTGGACCAGTTCACAACTCCACCAACAGTTCACTAGTTAACGTATCATATTTGATATTTCTAAAGCACAGGTCTGATCATGTCATTTTGCTCCTTAAGAAGTATCAGTGGATTTCCATTGTCCCTTGGAAAAAAATACAAACTCCTTTTCTTTGGCATTTAAAGCCCTTCACAATCTGTCTCTGGTTTTTTTTCCAGTCTTATTTTGTGTCACTAGACTTCCTACACTATTTTTCAAGTAAATTGACCTACTTTCTGTTTCCTGCCCATAAAGTCTCTAAGTTGTTACACAGCATGTCACCCATACCTTAGACACTCTCCCTTCTCATCTCAACCACATGGAATCAGCAGCTCTCTCTTGTAGATACCACTAATATTTGGTAGACTATAACTCATGACTGCAATGTGACATTAGAAGAATATTTCTAATTCAAAGTGAATAAATTAAATTATCAAGGTGGTTGAATTATATTGTTTATCAAGATATAAACATACTCATGTGAGGGAATCCATGAACCAGAGGGAAAAGGATAAAGAGGAAAAAGTGTGGTGCAGAACATCTTGGTGAAGATCAATGCTGAGAGAAACATATGTTATAGTCAGGGCATAGTATGTATAACCCAGAAAGACTGAATAATTGATGAGTTAGCTATCATATATAGAAAGAGCTTTGAGGTTTGCAAAACACTTTACAAATTTTATCTCATTTTATCTTTATAACAGCTGCTATTATTATCCCCATTTTACAGATAAAGAAACTGAGACAGAGGTTAAGTGACTTGCATGGGGTTACCTAGCTAGTAAATGTCTGAGGCTGTGTTTGAAATTAGGTCTTCCTGTGTCTAGGTCCAACACTCTAACCACTGTGTCACCAGACTGCCAAGAGATCATGACATAGTAGTGATGGGCAAATTCAATTATATGGATATCAGCTGGAATGTGCTCTATCTGACAAGTCAGCTGATAATGATATTTTTATATCTCATATTTATATTTATATATAAATTACATATATTTATATTTTATATTTCAAACGAGGGTGAAAATTTCAAGGGAAACTAGTTTCCTGGTCCTAGTTCTGACCATGGTAGGATGCTGACAACCTTGGGAGGAATATATTAGTAGTGGAAATTTAGGATACATGCCCTAGATTGTGGAAGAGATTTTGAAGAATTCTGAAAAAATAAATAGAATTCCATGGCCTAAGAAATCAGCCCAAGCTGGATAAGATACTCTGAAAAACAAAATTTTGAAAACACAAATATAATAAATTCTAACAAGGAATCAAAGTGGACGATGGAGGAAATCTTTCTAAAGAGACAAATGTGGATGCACAGGGAACTCATCACCTAACCCAGATATTTTTTAAAGACATGTAGAAGAGCTAATTTGGGATGAAGAAAGACTAGTGACCCAGTCTTATAAAAAATAATATACAAAATGCTAAACCTTTTAAAAGAACTAGTGCATACAATGGATGCTTGGAAAAGGTAAAGGAGTAAAGAAGGATTAACAATGTCAGGGACAATAAGGAAGATCATAGAAGGAATGGGATTGCTGCTTACAATAGATGGGATGATGAGAATAGATGATGGTGAGAAGGCAAGACTACTCAACTCATTTTGTTTCTATTTTCTCTACCAAGAAAAAATGATCTTCAGGTTGGGAAGTGCAGAATAAATACAGTTATCAGGGAATTGAAACATAATATAAGTGAGAAAATTACAAGTTTCATTCAGGTTCAAATCACTAGGCCCAGGTGAGCAATATTCCAGGGTCCTGAAAAAACTTGTAGATACTATTGCTCAGCTATTGTAAATGATAGCTGAAAACCTGTGAGGAATATAGGCTTGGAGATGGGCAAATGTGTCCTAGTTTTCAAAAATGTGAAGGCGAAAAATTCATTAAAATATAAGTCAATGAACTTTGCTTCTATTCCTGGTATAATTCTAGAACATATTATTAAAAGCATGATTTGTGAACATTCCAAAAAGGAAGAGCCATTTAATTACAGGTGTCAAACCATGCTTTGATAGGACTCAGCCCTGTGTACCACAAGCATTATCTGATTTTTAGTTAGGTATTTGATAAAGTGTCTTACAATACACTTGTAGATAAGATATGCCAACATGGGAGAGATGAGAGCACTATTAGATCAATTTGGAATGGATCAAATGCCTAGTACTATAAAGAGGTTTCTGTTTTAGGGATTTGTCCACAACCCTGTTCTCTACAATATTTTCAGTAATGATCTTAATGAAGATTTCTATGTTAAACTTAATAAATTTTGAAAGGAACAAAGCTGGGCTGGAGGCAGACAGCTTAGATGTTGGATAACTGAATCAAGACACAAAAATAGACCTGAAAAGCCTGGAACAATCATCTCTTAAGATGATGTGTAAAAAGGATTAAGTGTAAACATATGCACTCGGATTAAAACAAACAAAAAAAAAAACCAGCTGCACAAATATAAGTTAGAGAAGGTGTGGCTAGACTAGGAATAGTCATATAAGTCCTAGAGTTTCAGTAGACTGTGAGTTCAAAATGAATCAACAATGGAACATCATAACCAAAAAAAGGTAATATGGCATTGAGTTGCATTGATAAAAGTAGAGTATCCAGAACAAGGGAAGGGATTGTTCAACTCTATTTTACCCTTGGTGAGACCACATCTGGAAGAATTGCATTAGATACTACTGGGCATTCCATTTTTCAGAGTGAGATTGAAAAGATGGAGCATATTCTGAGGGAGGCAACAAGGATGCAAAGGGACCTGGAAAACTTATCATGTGAGAACTGGGAATTTTTAGCTTGAGAAGAGGAGACTTACCAGGTATATGGTAGATATCTTCAAGTCTAACAGAGCTGCCATGTGTAAGAGGTATTGGACTTTTTCTGCTTGACTATAGAGAATAGAACTAGATATAATGAGTGAAAGTTGTGAAAAGGCAGATTTGGGCTTGATGCAAGAAAACATTTCCTAACAGTTATCAAATGATTAAATTAAATTTCCTGTCCTGCTTTTAAAAGTGGAATAGACTGAATCAGAAGGTAATGATTTCTCTGTTACTAGAGACCACCAAAAAGAGACTGACTGGCCATTTTGGGGAAGGTTGTATGAGAGATACCTTTCTAGGTATGGGGTTGGACTAGCCAGCTTTTGAGATCCCTTCATATTCTGAGATCCTACAAGTCTGATAAAAGACCTTGGTAAAATATGTTCCTTTAGAAATCTAAGTCAGGATTTACATTATATACAACTTGTCAATCAATCAACAAGCATCTGTTAAACCCCTACTCTGTCCAGGCACTGGACTAGGTCCTGGGGATACTAACAGAAATGAAAGTCCTGCCCCCAAGGAACTTATATTAATTCTAGAGGGAGAAATAACATGTATATAAGCATTTACAAAAATATATACATAAAAATACATGGTAATGGGAGAAAGGGGATTAGGAAAGACCTCTGTGCTCTTCATTTTTAAAAGGCTTTCTCAGGCCTAATCAAGATGAATTGTGGACCTATAAACCTTCATTCAGCTGTGAACCCATTCAAATTTACCTTTGTTTCCACCTCCAGGCTATAGTGGTCATTCTAGCATTTTCTATAACACTTAATATTAGGGAGGCCATAGATCCTAAGGGACATTGTGTCCACCAGCCTTGCTACATGGACCTCAAGTACAAGAGGAGGCATCATATCTGCAGACACTATTAATCTAAATATCTACAGTCAGATCATGCACTATTCACCCAGTTGTCTTTCTAAGTAAGGATCCCTGGAGTGACCCCATCTTATTCTGCTGTCAAGAAACCTTTGACATATCCACCCACCCCAAAATTCACACACAGAGCTAATATCTAACTACAGATCCCAAGGAGCTAATCTGTTGCTGGGTTAGATCATTCCAACCACTGGGTGTGTCTGGTCTTTGTTTAGTGGGAGCAAATATCCTTAAAACCTTATACATCTCTTATAGAAGTCAGGATGATGTGTGGGAGTCCTATATCAGGACTAAACGTTGTGAAGAGGCAGGACACAAGACACCAAACCCTGGTGAGCAAAGGTGAACATCACAAACTTAGCTTGGAAATTTCTCTTTCCAAATGTTTAAAGAATGTCTCTGTGTAGCTCCTCATTTTGATGATCAAGATATTGAGATATCTTAATGATCAACATATTATCAAGATAAGGAGCTATACTATGAGAAGTGTAGTTTTTCTCAGCTAAAGCAACTAAAGGATCATGGGAAGTAGAAGCAGTGTGGATGGGAATATTTGGGAACTTTTGATCCTAGAGGAAAGGAAAGGATGTGGGTAGGGCACCCATGTGTGCAAGCATCAGAATTCAATCTATTGCAAGGGAAAGGCATTGCTACTCTGAACAAGAATGAATATAATCATGAGCAGTTGGAGCCTTGTCTGGCTCACTGACTCATTTAAGGAGTGACCTGGCTGGATAGAATTTGCTGCCACACTGGGACCAGGAGAATTTACCCCCTCTCTACACTTTTTTACTTTCCTCAGCCTCACTGGCTCCTGGCAAACAGGTAGAGTGTACTGTAAAATCTAGTTTATTTGCTGTCTGTATTTTTTATAATGGGTTTTGTCTCCAGATAAAGATAAGCTGATTTTTATTGCATTCTGAGTGAGTGTTTGCAATAAAGAAGTGGACCAGACTATGGAGAAGGAGAAGGACAAAGCAGAACCCTGGACAGATAGCCTTAGATTTATCCAGGAAGCTAACAGCTAGGTAGTTGAGTAGATAGAGTCCTAGGCTTGGAGTCAGGAGAGTCAGAATGATTTGAATTCAAATCCTGCTTTAGTCTCTTACTAACTGTGTGACTCTGGAGGAGTCTCTCTTTGCCTTCAGATAAACAGCCCTGGACTTAACCAGGAGCCTATATTAAAGTCTCTCTGTCTGTCTCTCTATCTCTCTGTGTCTCTCTCTGTCTCTGTCTCTGTCTCTCTGTCTCTGTCTCTCTCTGTCTCTGTCTCTCTCTGTCTCTGTCTCTCTTTGTCTCTGTCTCTGTCTCTGTCTCTGTCTCTGTCTCTCTGTCTCTCTCTCTCTCTCTCTGTCTCTCTCTGTCTCTCTCTGTCTCTCTCTCTCTCTCTTCCAGATAGACTCATTGCCCAGGCTCAAAAGTATGACTCTTGGGAATTTTAGAGAAGAATCCCTAAGAAGAAGCTCACCTGACCCTTCACCTCTCCCATCAGGGCCCTGGTTCTATTTGTCATTGAATGTACTTTGTGTAATGGAATTAGTGTAATGGAAATGCAAATTGATTATCTTCCCTTGCCCCTAGGCCCTTTGAGAGGCTTAAGAGACTCTGAGAACCTTCCTTGATTTGAAAATATATTCTCCCCCCTAATAGGCTGAATGTGTTCACATGGAGCCTGTGGCAGGAGGCTTGGTTTTCAGGAAAGCCCACACCTTGATGCTGTGTGATTGGGCAGTGGGTCAAGAGGGTGGTTACATTCTCTGACCCAGGAGAAGGCTATATAATCCCTGATGTGAAGCTTTGCCTTGGGGCTCACTTTGAGAAGTGTTGTGTGATTTGACCAGATGAGACTCTGGACAGCTGTTGACCCGCCACCCCCCCCTTTGAAAACCCATATGTTGTGATTTGGTATGGATGTAATGGTTGCACAGTTTGGAAGCCTGTCTGCTTGATCTGTTTCTCTGTCTTGTAACTTCTATCTGTATACTCTGAAGTTTGGGGTGCTGACCTTTTTCCCCTGAACTAGGTAAACAATATATGTTTGATTGATTAAAGTAAGCTTGTTAACCCATTTTGAGTTGCTTTCCTTTAGAAAAGCAGATCTAAGAACCTGTGTTGGCAGCCACCCTGGGGATGCTGGGGTGCTTGCTGCTACATTTAGTAATGCATGAAAACTGAATTTAGAGTCAAAAGACTGGGTTTGAATCCTGGCTTTGTGACTATGGGCAGGTTACTAACCCCTCTTCGGTCTCAGTTTACTCATCTCTAAAATGAGGTGATTCTGTACAACTATTATTACAAGGAACAGGTACTCATGTCATTGGCATATCTCCAGCTACTGGATATTGCAACCTCCTGAGATGGGAATTGCTACTGGAAATTAGGGCTGGTATCTAACTTCCTAGACCAGCTGATTGGGTCAAGGATATAAATGAATGAAAAGTCATTTATTATATGCTTACTATGTGTGAAGAACTGGGGATACAAACATGAGAGTATGACAGCTTCTGCCCTCATGAAGCTTACATTCTAATAGAGACAATACATATAGTTAAGTGGTAGCCAGGAAGGCATGTTTTGGTTTGGAAAGACACAGAAATGGCGAGTGAAGCCATAAGGGTGTAAATTTGGATACTGGGGTTGGGAGGGATTGGGGCTGATAGAATTTGCACTCTAGCTATGGAGCAGTGATGAGTGGAAAAATGACATTTGAAGTGGAATATGACCTATTTGGATACCAGCTCATGTCGTTCAGCTTGTCTGATGCCTGGGGATAGTTCAGAAGTTCATGAGCTCCTCAGGATCTGTTTGAAATTAGTCTGGGTTGACCTCTACTTCTTTCACCAGCACCATTTGCTAGTCTGCAGAAGGGCAAAGAGGGAATTTCCAGAGGTTTACTTTCTAGAGGCCTGTGGGGAGTATAAGTGCAATACACATAAGTGGAGGCCATATTACAGTGAAAGACCCCACACTGGCAAAGACCAGGAGCATCAGGCTGTTCATTTGCAGAATATCTCTGATGTTTCATCCATGCATCTTTCACTTTCATAATCCTGCTAAAACTTCCAAAAGCATTCCAATACATAACATGTATACCTAATAATAATAACTCACATCTATATGGTGCTTTAAGGTTTACAAGAATTTTCCTTACAATACTTGATGGTAGATGTTGTAAATATTATTAGCTTTTTATAGATGAGTAAACTGAGGCTTCAGAGAGGGCAAATTATTTACTCAGGGTACATAACTAATCAGAGCCAGATTTGAACCAAGGTCTTTCTTGCTGCTAAGCCCAAAGCTCTTTCCAATATGGCACTGTAATGTTACTGGGATATAAGATCTTATCCATCCATTAATAGGCCTTGTGTGGGGCCCATTAAGGGAAGCTGGCTTAGGGGAGGCTTGCTTGTAAGAAGGCTTTCACACCTTTTGCTAATTTCTAATTAGGCACTGAGTCTAGAGGGTTGTGATGCCTTCTGGCTCTGAGAAGTACATATATACTGAGTTGGTATTTTGCTTATGAGAAGGTTCTTGTGATTCCCTGGTCAGGATTCTAAGTGGGCATATGTTCAGAGCTTCCCACCCACTCAGATGTAAAGGCTCTCTCCATCCAGGGGTGTATATAAACTGTATATTTGATTCAGGCAGTCAGAGCCCTGTCTTTTGTTCTTTATTTCTCTGTTTGTATTTTCTCTGAAGTTCAGGGAGTTGACTTTCCCCCTGCACTAGTGAATAATTAAAAAAGATGATTGACCCCTTAGATAGCTATCTTTCCTAGTAAAGCAGATCTAAGAACCTGTGCTAGCAGCCACTCTGGGTATGCCAGTGTGGTTGCCACTACAGGCACCTGCCCTTCAATTGAATGAGCCAAAGAAATATGTTACCTTGGCACTTTTCTACCCAGGATCCCATAAACCTACCAGGACAGCCCCTCTCAATTACTCTATTTCAACAGGTTCCAAATTGACCTCCTTGTCTTGTCTCTTCCCTCTCCAATGTATCTTCTACATAGCTGCCAAAATGACTTTCCTACAGGTGAGATCTGACCATGTCATTCCCCTGCTCAATAAATTCTGGTGGCTCATTATTATCTCTAGCACAAATACAAATTTTTCTGCTTGGCATTTTAGAGGCTTTTACAACTGGCTTCAAACACCTTTCAAGCCTTATTATGTATTATTTCCCTTCAGGCACTTTTCAGTCCAGCTAAAGCAGACTTCCTGCTATTATTCACACATAATACTGAATTTCTTACCTCTGTGACTTTGCCTATGTTGTCTTCCTGGTATGCACTCCCTCTTCAACACTGCCTCTTAGAATCCCTAGTTTCTAGGAAGCTCTACCTACTACCTGAAACCTTTCTGAAATCCTTGGCTACCCTTAGCTATTAGTGCCGTCTCCTAAAAAGATAAGTATTGTGTGTTTATTTTGGAGAGAGAGAGAGAGAGAGAGAGAGAGAGAGAGAGAGAAAGAGAGAGAGAGGGAGAGTTCTGTCTCTGGCTTTTTGTGTGTCTAATAATGCATTTTATCCTCACAGAAACCTTGAGAGGTAGGGATTATTATTATTCCCATTATACCCATGAGAAAATTAAGAGTAAGTAACTTTCCCAGGGTCACACAAATAATAGATATCTAAGGTCAGATTTGAACACAGTCTTCTTGGCTACAGATGTAGCACTCTATCCACTGTACCCCTATATCATGCAAACCACTAATATAAAATATAAGTTCCTTGAGGGCAGGGACTGTTTCATTTTTTTTTGTATCTTTAGTGCCCTGCATAGTACCTGGCATATAGCAGTTGCTAAATAAATGTTTGTTGAGTGATTGATAAACAATTTAAAATAGAGATTGATGTATCCAATGACATGTCAGGGTACATCTTCACAGTCTATACTGTTCTCCCTGCCATCACAGTACATCTCCCTGCCATGTTTTACTGAAAGGTTATCTCTACAGAGAAAAACTACATGAAAATAAAAAGCTATCTGCAATCAAGGCCACATTTGAACTATTGAAACACTGACTTCAGGGAACTTGGCCCACAGCAACCATAAAAATCCAGAACATCTTTAGGCTCAACCAATAGCAGATCCCCTGAGAAAAAGGGGGTTTTCCATTTTATTTTTAGCAAATTTAAATTGACCAGTTCCTACATTCTGGGACCTCATAACCAGAGGGCACATGCAGTGTTATGACAAACAGCATTCAGCCAGCTCAGCCTGCAGACCATAAACTTTTCAGTTATTCTGTTGTAGCTGGATGTACTAGGTCTAATCCCTTAGCAGCAGGTGCCAGATGCCTGCCCCAGGTCCACATATGTACTTGCAGAAGGGTCAGGCTCTCACAGGTGCTTACATTTCCTTTCTTGTCTGTACATCCTTCACCAGAAAGCCAGTGGTCATGAAAACCTTATATGTGCTGCTGCAGAATTTTGATGGTCACACCTGAGAGCTATGGACCTAAGGACCCTATGGGGATGCCAATGGGTTTGTTGCAAACTCTCTGGTGTCACTTAAACTCTAACCAGCAGGGCTATTAGACATCATCATGGGTCTTCCCCATGGAAATGGTTCAGTTGTTCCTCTTTGCTGTATCTCCTCCCATTGCTGAAGCCCCCTGGCCACTCCTTCAAGAAATTCTCCAACTCTGCGGTCTCATCTCTAACTTCACTACTAATATGGTCCTCAGTTTCTCAAACTTCTAGGCTATTCTACTCATATAACCCCCAATGAGTCAGTCAACAAGTGGTTAGGTACTTACTAAGTACCAGCCACTACACTGAGCACAGGGACTACAAAGAAAGGTAAAAACAGTGTCTGCCCTCAGGGAGCTCATGTTCTAATGAGGGAGGCAACCTGTAAATGACTAGGTAAATACAAAATACAGACAGAGTAGATGGAAGCCTATCTGAAAGAGGAAGAGAATTGAGAAAGGCCTTCTGCAGAAGATGAGACCAGAACTGAGTCTTGAAGATAATCAAGGAAACTCAGAAGTGAAAGTAAGGGGACAGAGCATTTCTGGTGTGGGGGACAACTAGCACAAAGACAGAGACTGGAGAGGGCAAGTCATGATTAAGGAATTATAAACACCATTGTGTTGCCATATCATAGAATACATAAAGAGGAGTAAAGTGTGAAAGGACTGGAAAGGTAAGAAGGTGCCTAGGAAAGGCAGGAAAATTACATTAAGGCATGGAAGTATGTGTGTGTGAGTGTGTGTGTGAGTGTGTGTGTGAGTGTGTGTGTGTGAGAGTGTGTGTGTGTGAGTGTGTCTATAGCTATAGGTAGACAGACAGACAGACAGATAGATAGATAGATAGATAGATAGACTCTAATTCCTAAAACCTCCATTTAAAAAGACAACAGAGTGAGTTAGTACTCCCCATCTCAGAGGAAGTCAATAGGACTTCTCCATTCTTGGTCAGTAGTCTATATAATTCAATGACCTATTCTTGGGCTCCCCATTCAGCTGAGAAAGAGAAATTTCCTCTTTCCCCTGCACTAGCAAGTTTGAATTAAATAGCCATGACCTACCACTAAGTGCCTAATGGTGAGTATTTCAAGTGATCCAAACCCTTTTTTTTCTGTACGAATAGCTGGAGATGAGTCAGTCTCTGAGAGAGATAAAAAAAAAATCATCCTTGCTGGGATCAGTTATTCTCTGTATTTAAAAAAGCCACCATTTGATGTGAAGTGATCTTTTCCCCCTCCTCCTGTTACCTTTGCTTCCAATGTGTAGTTTTTACCCATTCGGGATCCATTACCTCCAGCCTCCTATGATTAACAGCAAAGCTCCTGGTAAAAAGAGTGTCACTGTTTCATCATCCCTGAGTGATGTCCTCATGAAAGCAAAAATGTAAGCTCAGAGTCAGAGGCCCAGAGGAGGGCAAAGGTCATTCAGCCTGAACATCCTGGGGGCAGGAAGGACAGCTGGGAGTTCTGCAGTGACCTGAGGCTGCCATGAAGTGCTATGCTACACAGTGTAGTGAATAGTCCATTAGACTTGGAGTCGGGGCGGCTAGGTGGCGCAGTGAGTAGAGCGTCAGCCCTGGAGTCAGAAGGACCTGAGTTCGGATTTGGCCTCAGACACTTAACGCACACACAAAACAAAAACCTAGCTAGCCGTGTGACCTTGGGCAAGTTACTTAACCCCAATTGCCCTCCAAAAAAAAAAAAGTGAACTAGCCTTGGAGTCAGAGGAATTGAGTCCAAATCCCAGCTTTGACACTCACTACACGTGCCATCTTTGGGCCTGGGCTTCTCATCTATATGTCACGTTCCTCCCTGCTCTGCCAAGTTCCTGTTTGCCTCACCTGGAAAATGAGGGGTTCGAATTTAATGATCTCTGTGATGCTTTCTAACACTGAATCTATAACCCTATGATGAGGTACACATGGAGCAGTAGAAAGATCACAGGCTGTCCCACCTCTGTCACTTAACTAACACCTATGTGACTTGGGATGAGTCACTTAACCTTTCTGAACTAATTCAATGTCATCATCTGTAAAATGGGGTGTTAGAGTGGATAGCCTCAGAAATAGTCTATTTTAGGGGTGGCTAGGTGGGACAATGGATAGAGCACTGGCCCTGGAGTCAGGAGGACCTGAGTTCAAATCTGACCTCAGGCACTTAACACAAAAACTAGCCATGTCACTTTGGGCAAGTCACTTAACCCCATTTGCCCTGCCTCCCTGCCACTCCAAAAAAAAAAAGCAAAAAAAAAAAAAAGTAGTCCATTTTAGTGGACTATGATCTTATGGACTAAAATCTATGATCTTAGGGTGGCCTTATATGCCTTGCTCAAACATATGCCAATCCCTACTCTAGAGCTGCTTTTCCTGCAATTCTGAAATCTCAGTTTTATCACCTTGTTATTTGTAGTAGTTGTTGTTGTTTAGTCATTTCAGTCATATCCAACTCTTCGTGACCCCATTTGGGGTTTTCTTGGCAAAGATATTGGAGTGGTTTGCCATTTCCTTCTCTAACTCATTTTACAGATGAGGAAACTGAGGTAAACAGGCTTAAGTGACTTGCCCAGGGTCACACAGCTAATAAGTGTCTGAGGCCAGATTTGAACTCCAGAAGCTAAATCTTCATGATTCCAGGCCTAGTACTCTAACTACTGTGCCACCTAGCTGTCCATCATCTGCTACTCTCAATTCCCTTAACTGGATTTAGAAAACATTTCATAGAAAAAAAAAGAATCAGAAGACTGAGTCAACTTTAACCTCAATATAATTAACAATTTAACACAGCTGTAATTAACCAACAAACATCTATATATAGAAATCTACTGTCCAGAATGAGACAAATAAAGACCTGCCACCCTCCATCCATCAAATTCAGATTGTCTTCTTTTAGGAGAAATATTTTCAAACTGAAGAATATTCAGAGAAGGGCAATCAGAAGGGGAAACAGTTTGGTCCATGTCATGTGAGATCGGTTGAAGGAACTAGGAATGTTCAAGCTTAGAGAAGAGAAAACCTGAGGAGGAATGACATTTGTGTCTTTATGTGTGTGTCATCATGTGGAAAGTAAACAGACCTATCCCATGTTGCTTCAGAGGCAGAACTATTACCAGTGGATGAAAATATAGAGAAGTGGGGGGGGGGGGGGGCTTTAATATTAAGAAAAACTTCCCAAGCTTTAGAGCTATCCCAAAGTGGAATGGATTGTCCCTGAAGGAAGTAAATTTTCTGTCTCTGGAATCATTTAAGCAGGAATGGATTACCAACTTTTGGGGATACTCTAAAAGAAACTGCCTAACAAAATAGAAAGTTGGATAAGATGCCCTCTTATGGTCCTATGAAGCTGTGCCAGGGTCCTAAGCTGACACCTGTCCTGTCTGGTTCTGTTACTGCTATTCCTGGAGCATCTGGGCAGGATTGGCAATAGCACAGCACCACGGGAGCCAGAAAGGCCACCCTCATTAGCCTTCCAGAAAGAGCCTGCCTGCCATGTTGCTGTGACTGTCTCTATAACCTGCCAAAACAACTTGTCAATAAAATAAATTTGGGGAAACCAATCAGCATGACCATTTGCAGTGAGGATCAGAAACAGGCTTAGAGGAGTCAAGGATTTCTAAATTTTCTAACTCATTGTCTTGGCTTTGTGCAGATAGAGCCTTAAAGATGTAGAGAGGATGGGACCACTACATATCCAAATGGAACAGTCCCTGACCAGCACCATTCTGCTTTTCTGCTGCTTAGCAGGTGCAGGAGGAAAAAAAAATGAGAAAACAAGATTAATGACCAAATCAGTCACAGGAAGGACAGTAGGAGGGACTGTGTGTGTTTGGGGGGAGGGGAATGACCTTGGGGGCATTAGTTAAGGAAGGAGGAGCTATTTGATTCCTTCTTATTACAAATTAGGCTTTCTTTAAAAAAATAACTGCTTAGGAAACAAAGAGGGGCATCCAGCACATGGACATCTGTCACTCACACAGTCAGTCACATGCCATCAGTTCAGCCAAATAACTTCATTTTCCAAATGCATAGACCCTCTTGCATACAGTCATCTGTCACCCAAATAGACATGGACCTGTATGCCTGCCCAGACAACTCCTTCTTCCCCAGCTCAATGCACTGCTTTAGTGGGATGCATCTGTTTGAGTGGCAGGAAGTTCCAGTCAGAGAACATGACTTATGTTACTACAAGGAATCCGTTGTGTACATTTAATCATAGGTTCTTGGTGTCAAAGCTGGCAAGCACCTTAGAACACAGCACACCAGCACCAGAAAAAGTATTTGGGAGAATATAAACTGTCAGAGCTAGAAATGACCTTAGTTAGAGATTATCTAATCCAAACCCTCCCAGGGACAGGAAATTACTTCCTCAAGCCCACACAGTGGGGTTGTGAAAGTCAGTTTGGGAACCCAGGTGTTCTGATTCCCAATCCAGAGACACCACAGTAACTCCTTATACTTTGGTGGAAGAAGGGGGGAGGGCTAAGCAAGGAGAGAGGGAGACAAAGATGATGAATGTTATACATGGGCCCCTGTTTCTCTGTTAATGAAAACCCCTTCCCAGGTAAGGTAGTACAGCGGGTAATACATATTATGTCTGCTCCTTCTGTCTAGGGTATCTTTCATAAACAATGTTCTGATGGAAGGATTTGGCATCAAGATGTGTATAAGGGCTCTTTTCTCCCCTAAAGGGAGAGCAGGGGTGAGTAAATTAAAAATAAAGATAAGAGCAAGAAGTAATGTAAGCAGAAATAACTTCCAGGAGTGGCATGCAGCCTGTCAGCTACCTAATCATTCGACAGAGCCAGGGGCTGATGCAAGAAAAAGCCAATACGAATGGCAGTGGAGTGTGACCGAGACTTGGATGATATTACTCGACCAAATTCCAAAACCTGGCATTTGGGACCCGAGCTTCCCAGCAAGATTCAGCCTGAACATGACAGCACCATCAGATGATCCCCCAAATTCCAGAATCTCAGAGCTGGCTCTAGTCACTTTTCGTCCAGTTTGGACTTGAAGAGAAACAAACCTCTTCTTACTAAAGCTCTAAGTTGCCATCTAGTTTCTGCCCAAAGACTTCCTGCAAAGCGGAGGCTGGTAGCTTCCCTGCAGCCCAGTTCGCTTTTTTGGACAGCTCTGATCATGTGAAAGTTTTTCCTTACAAAACTTCCCCACTCCCACCCCCATCAACATCCTGGAAGGTTGGAAAGGGAGAAAAAAAAACTGAATGGGACCAAAGGAAATGGTCTGAGCCACCTCAGTACCATCTGTACTAAATCCCTCTCCATTGACTATGTGTGGCGATGAATTTTTAGCATTGCCCTTATGGTAACCAAGGAGCAGACACTTCGTTAAATATCCTTCTTCCTTCCTTCCCCTCTCTCCCATGAGCTTTGCTTTGTAATGGCAGATACAGCTGCTCAAAACTCTGGTATTGCATGGCTGATGTTCTTTAATGGGCATGCCTTTGCTGTGAATTAATTTAGCTTCTTCTTGTGTATTTCTCCTAAAAGGATTTTACAGCAACCTTCCTGAGAATAGCTCAAGTAAGGTGTGTGAATCCCAGTTTCTAATGGTGCTTCCCCTTTAAAGGTAGAAATATCATGGATGGAAGGCATGCTGTAAAGGGATCCTGTCCCAATGCACTCTTCTTCCTGAACATAGGAGGATATAGGGCTCAATGGATCTGGGATATTGTCTATTCCAAACCCCTCATTTTACAGATGGTAAAACTGAGTCCAGGAGAAGAAAAAAGTCTTGCCCAAGGCACTTTGGTAGTAAATAGGAGAGCAATTTTCTAGATGAATATAATTTATTTCCCCCAATAGCATGCTGAATAGATGGATTTTAGAGCTGGAAAGGTTCCAGATTCATAAACAGAGATGGAAGGCACCTTAGAAGTACTCTAATTCAGGCCTTCCTGGCATCTCATAAAGAAGGAAACCAAGGCTCTGCCATTTAGTTCCTAGCACTGAGCTCCCTCCCAAGAATCCTAGATTCACTTGTTTTTCCCCAATGCTCATCCTGATACTTTGTTCTTATCTTAGCTCTGGTTTCCATCTACTTACTCCTGTATACTGAAGACTTGAACTACCTGATTCCTACTTCTAATTCCTGATTCCTATAGAACCTGTTGGTATGATAACTCTCTCTCAAGTCTCCAGTTTCAACTTCACCCTCATGTTCTAATCACCCATGCTTTACTTACCTCTGCCTTTGGATTTAACACCCAGCTACATGCCCTATGAACCAAATAGCTGTTCCCAGATGCAGGGCATGGACCCTCAACATCTTTACTGGTAAAAGCTCTTCAGTAGGATATGACATAGTATACTTCTCAGCCTCAGTTATCTCACAGATTCTAATCATCAGACAAGGATGAAAACTACAAAAACAATATTGACTATATGTATTATCTTTCCCATTAGAATGGAAGTTCCTTGAGAACAAAGATTATATTGCCTGCTTGTATCAATGATCAGCATAATCTGATAACAGTCTGGCATATAGTAAGTTCTTTTAAAAATGTTCCCAGTCATTCATTCTTTCATTCATTAAATGTCACAAAATAAAAGTCAATTTCTTTGTTAAGCAGGGAAGATTTTGAAAAAAAATCATTAAAAAAATTCAACAAAGCACTTGCCATAACTGGGAAGAAACTACTTAGAAAATGGCTCCTAATCTCTTAAAGATGGACATGTTTTAAATACCTGAGCAAACAGAAAAATCAGTATATATAAGCAGAAAGAGCATTTGTCAGGGCAAGAATTTTCCAGAATGTTAAGGACATTCTACACATGTGTAAGTTTAAGAGAAAGAGAGAGGGGAGAGAGAAAGGGGGAGGGAGGGAGAGAGAGAGAGAGAGAGAGAGAGAGAGAGAGAGAGAGAGAGAGAGAGAGAGAGAGAATATGCAATTAAGGGTTATCTAAGGGTCAGTTCGATTAGACTGGCCTCAAGAGCTAGACATCTCATCTTTCTGGAAGAGGGAGGATGAAACTTGCAATTATGGGAGGCAGACATGGAAAATGTATTTCCTTGCTTCAAGCTTCATGAAACACTTTTAAAATGGAAGTACTCAAGCTAGGCTGACTTCTACAGCTATGCCTGGTCCCTAACACCTTAGCATAGAACTGTCTATGTAATGCAGAACCTAACATTTATCTAGGAATTTGAGGTTTGCAAAGCACTATATATACACATATATGTGTGTATGTATACATGTATATATGTATGTATAAAATGAGACTATATGTATATTTATATGTGTGTGTATCATCTTCAGTGAGGATCAAATGAAATGATAGATAGATCTAGATCTAGATATCTATATAAATATAGATAGTGTCTCATTTGAGCCTCAAAACAACTCTATGAGGCTGATGCTACTATTATCCCCATTTTATAGAGGAAAAAAACTGAGAATATAGAGGTTAAGTGATGTGTCCAGAGTCACACAGCTAATAAGTGCCTGGTGCAGAGTCTGAACTCAGGTCTTCTTGAACCCCAAATCTAGCCCTCTATACCACCTACTTATTACTAAATCCAACTGAAATTGAACTGATTCTTCCCCCTAGACTGTGAGTCTTGCTTTTTTTACATTCCCCATCATGTATTCAGTGCACTGGAAATAGTGGGATTTATGGTTGAATCTCCCCCAGTTCTTAGCTCAGTATGCCGCACACAGTAGGGGCTTAAGCAATGTCTGTTGAAATGACAGTTAAAATGTCAAGTGCCTGTGAAGTATCCTGTCCCTGGTGCCTGCATAAAGGCTGTCTATGTGGTAGCAGAGATGGAGGGCGAGAGTTTTGTTACATAGACATCTGCTCACTGGAAACCAAGCCAAAGGCAGCAACAGTCACATACCATTTCATCCAAGAGGAGTGCTGGCCATTTGGTGTCTCTGAAGTACTTTCACTTGGACATGGTTGCTAGCAAAACCAATAGTTGCTCAAGTCAGGGAACTAATTGATCATTGTTTGGTCATTAGCATTATTTACTTCCTACAAAACAGCCTAGAGCTGATTCCCCACCCTGTACTTTCTTCCTGTTGTCAGGATTGGTTTTAGGTCCTTTTTCTTTCAGAGTGAACTTTTGTAAAAATGGGTTATATTTGGACCATTTTACCTAAAAAAGAGAGAGCCCTTCAGCGACTTATTATATTTCCCTAGATGCAAGGGCTATAGTATCCTCTTCTTGGAGTAGTTTAGAAATAGCTCTTAAGTGCTTTTCTCTCTGACAATAATAATAATATACTAATGATATTCACACAGTCATGAGACTTCTGCATTTAGCATGTTTATGGAACTAGTATATTCCTGTAAGTCAGACACTTATTAGACAGAATTCATTTTACTTATCCACCACCTGTAAACCACCATTACACATCCTCATTTGTAAATTGTAAATAAATTTGTAAATACATATATATATTTACATATATACATATATATTTATATACATACATACATATAGATAAATAGATAGGAGATATATATCTAAGGCCCCTTCCAGCTCTAATATTCTATATTGTATGATCTCTTCCAGATCAAACATTCTGTGATCTGTTTTCCAAGGTCCCTCCCAGCTCTAATATTCTATGTTCTATGTACTTAGGCCCCCTTAAGTTCTTTTTTTTTTAAAAACAAATGCTTTATTAACTTCTGTTTTACATCATTCATTTCTGCCAGATTTTGAGTTACAATCATTTTCCCCCGTTATTCCCCTACCCAACCTCCCAGAATAGCAGTCCCACAAGATATCGCTTCCTTCAATCTGCTCTCTCCCATACCTTCTCCCATACCCCCTTCGACTTTTCCATTAGAGGAAGGTGAATCTTTGTGTCCCAATGCCTGCACATCTTATCTCCCAATTACAAGCAAAAGAGTATTAATGATAGTATATATATATATATATATATATATATTTGAAACATTTAATGCCCCCTTAAGTTCTTACACTCCATTGTCTATGTTCTGTCTCTTCAATAGAATCACAAAGTTAGAACTGATAAATAGGTTGGAGATCATCTAAAACAATCGCTTCCTTTTCCAGACAAGACCCTAAGATCCAGAAGTGTGAAGTACCATGATCTAGGCCCCAGATCAAGATTTAAGAGTCAAGATTTAAATCCAGGTCCTCTGACTCTAAATCCAAGCAATCTTGTCACTACAATGTTCTCTATTTTAAGATTCTCACAATTTCTAATATCAGTGCCCTATACTGTAAGATCTCTTGCAACTGTGACATTTTGTATTGTGCTTCCTAGGGTCCCTGCCAGCTCTAACACTCCTTGACTAATGGGTGGTGTATTTATCCTTTATATTACCCTGGTGGGAGGCAAGGACATATTCAATGATAGCTATAATTCTAGAGCATGTATTTAACTAAATTCACAGGAGAGTATTCCCTGAATTTGGGATTGTGGGGCAGAGGGGGCAGCAGGGTTGGGGACTTAAATGTAAAAATAGAGTCAGAGAGGCTGGAAAGAACTTAAGAAGAACACATGTTTTTACAAGGTCCTAAAATTTAGATAATGACACCATTTTCCTTATGGGATATGAGCCTGGGATTTACTTTAATTAAGGATATTGGGTACTGGTCAGTTCTCTGACTGAGTTGTAGGTTTGTGATGGGAATAGAAGGTGGAGAGTGCCCTGGAATGGGTCCCAGGTTCTAGATTTTGTCCTGGGTAATTTCAATATACTTGTCAATTCTCCAGTGATCTATAATTTCATTGGTTTGCATATTCCCACAATTATTGGAAATTGCATTTCATCTATCAATTAGCTAATGGTCTATGAGAATTGCTATACCCCAAAAGTGAATCACTTTGGTGAGCCTTTCCAAATCTAGATAAGTCTATAGATGGCAGACACATATCCCATCACCATGTACATATTTGAAGTATTTGCAACTTTGTAAGCCCTTCCAATCAATCAATTAATCAATAAGCATTTACTAATTGTCTACTATGTACCATTTTATATTCCACTGACCTAATCTCTGAGACCCCAGGATTACTTCCATGCCACAATAAGACATTGGATTAGGATTTTGGTGGAAGCTAAGCTTTCTTTTTTTAAAAATGTTATGTTTATTTTTATTTTACAACATTCATTTCCACAAGATTTTGAGTTACAAATTTTCTCCCCATCTTTCCCTTACCCACCACCCCAAAAAAACAATCCCACTGAATACCCCCTCCCCCAATATGCTCTCTCCTATATCTTTCCCCATTCCTCCTCTGACTTTCTAGTAGGGCAAGATGGATCTCCATACCCCAGTGCCTGTATATCTTATTTGCTAGTTGAATGTAAAATAATAACAATAACAATAATAATAATAATAATAATATTTTTAAAACATTTTATTTTAAAACTTTGAATTCCAGATTCTTTCCTTTCTTCCCTCATCACCCACCCTTACTGGGAAAAGAAACAATTCAATATATAGGTTGTACATGTGTAGTTATGCAAAACATTTCCATAGTGGATATATTATGAAAGACTGACTATATTTCCCTCCATCCTATCCCACCCCCCATTTGTTCTATTTTCCACTTTGACACTGTCCCTTTTCAAAAATATATGCTTCTAACTATCCTCCCCCATCAATCTGCCCTCCCTTCTATCATCCTCCCTCTTATCCCCTTCCCCCCTACTTTCTTGTAGGGTAAGATACCCAATTTAGTGTGTTTGCTATTCCCCCCTTAAGCCAAATTCAATGAGAGTAAGGTTGACCCTTTTGCCTTCCTGTTCCTCCCCTCCATTGTGGCAGTTTTCCCTTGCCTCTTTTATATGAGATAATTTACCCTATTCTTTCTCCCCTTATCTCCTCTCATTATATTCCTCTCTCACCTCTTAATTTTATTTTTTAAATATCATCCTTTCCTATTCAATTGATCCTGTGCCCCCTGTGTATACCTATACATATATACACACACTCACATATGTATTCATATGCACATATACCCTCCTATATAGACATATAATATATATACATATATATATTATATATATGTTCCCTTCAACTATCTTCATACTGAGAAAAGTTTCATAAGTTACAATGATTGTTTTACCATGTAGGAATGTAAATAGTTCAACTTTGATAAATTCCTTTTGATTTCTTTTCCCTGTTTAGCTTCTCTTGCTTCTTGTATTTGAATGTCAAATTTTCTATTCACTTCTGTTTTTTTCATCAAGAATGCTTGAAAGCCCTCGATTCATTAAATGACCATATTTTCCCTGAAACATTATACTCAGTTTTGCTGGGTATGTGATTCTTGGTTTTAATCCTAGCTCCTTTGACCTCCCAAATATCATATTCCAAGCCCTTCAGTCCCTCAGTGTAGAAGCTGCTAGATCCTGTGTTATCCTGATTGTGTTTCCACAGTATTCAAATTGTTTCTTCCTGGCTCCTTATAATATTTTCTCCTTGATCCAGGAAATCAGGAACTTGGCTATAATATTCCTAGGGTTTTCTTTTGGGGATCTTTTTCAGGAGGTGATGGGTAGATTCTTTCAACCTTTATTTTGCCCTCTGGTTCTAAAACATCACGGCAATTTTCCTTGAAAATTTCTTGAAGGATGATTTCTAGGTTCTTTTTTTGATCATGGCTTTCAGGTAGTCCAATAATTTTTAAATTATCTCTCCTGGATCTATTTTCAAGGTTAGTCATTTTTTCCCATGAGATATTTTACATTGCCTTCTATTTTTTCATTTGTTTGGATCTGTTTAATAGTATCTTGATTTCTTGCAAAGTCATTAGCTTCCATTTGCTCCAATCTAATTCTGAAGGAATGATGCTCTTCAGTGAGCTTTTGAAATTCTTTTGCCATCTGGCAAATTCCGCTTTTTAAGGCATTCTTCTCCTCATTGGATTTTTGGGCCTCTTTTTGCCATTTGAGTTAGTCTATTTTTAAGGTGTTATTTTCTTCACTTAGGTTGTTGACTCTCTTTTCATGATTTTCTCCCATCATTCTTATATCTCTTCCCAATTTTTCCTCCACTTCTCTTACTTGATTTTCAAACTCCTTCTTGAGCTCCTTCATGGCCTGTAACTAATTCATATTTTTCTTGGAAGCTTTTGGTTGCCAGAGTTCTGACTTCATTGTCTTCTTCCTGTTCCATGCTTTGATACTTTTTGTCCCTAAAAAAGGAATCTAAGGTTTGATTGCTGTGCTTGCTTTGCTTCCTTTGCTTGCTCATGTTGCCACTCAATTCCTTGACTTTTGAGCTCTTTGCCCCAGTAGAACTCTGTTTCCAGAGAGGAGAGCTTTGTCCCAAATCTCTGGGGTTTTCTCATCTGCCGGAGCTATTAGTTGGGTGCCCTCTCTTTAGCCCCCATAAACTCTGACTCACTAATCACACACCCCAGGACCTCCACCCAAGACTGTGATCCAGATCCAAGCAAGTTAAAGCAAGAGTAATTACCCTCTGAATGGTCACTTGGTCCCCTTACAATATGTAGGCCAGGAGCTCTGAAGCAGCCATGTGGAGGTGGCTGCACAGCCACCAGGCCTCTGCTGCTTCTCTCCTTCTCATCCCAGGGCCAGTGGCTGGACCATGCTCTTGCTCCTCCTGTTCCCATAAAATTCCACACTGACCTTTTACTTTGTCTTTGGCATTTATGGGTTGATAATTCTGGAAACCACCACAGCTGCTGGTGATCTACTCTCCTGAAGTCAGCTTCAGCCACTGCTGGTCAGAGCCACCCTGGGGCTAAAACTGTGAGCCCACATGGAGCTGGGCTCGGCTTCCAGCATGCTGTGACGGACCATTCCTGAGGATCTTCTTTTAGCAGGAGATTTGTTTCTCTCTGTTACTTTGTGGGTTCTGTAGCTCTAAAGTTTGTTTGGTCATATTTTACAGGTATTTGGGGTGGTTATGGGGGGAAACTCATGAAGTTTTCCTGCTTCTAAGCCACCATCCTGGCTTCACGCCTGAAGCTAAGCTTTTTATAAATCATTATGTTCTTCATATTTGTGCCCTTTCTTAGTATGAATCATTTGCCTCATTGAATGGAGAAACTCACACTGATGAGATACATAGATTTGTCACACTATCTCTGTAATTAGTAAAGCATACACTACTAGCTGAAATGGTATTTAAGTCCATAGTTGCATTGCTTTCAGGTCAGACTGAGCACTTGAAATGTGGGGAGTGGGGGTGTGAGATTAGCTGTAGCAAAGACATGGCCTCCCGGAAATTAAGCAAAGCATCATTCATCAAAGCTCAAGGAGCCACCCTCTGTGTTCTTCTCTTAATCCTGTTGCATGATGTTCCACTCCTACACTTGACTTTGGATTCATTACTGCTGAAATTACAATATACATTTCTGCTTTGTTCCCAGATGTGTTATTTTACGAACTGCTGACTTTAACCTTAGGTTGTTTTACCAGTTACTAGTTCGAGCCAATTAATTGTCTTCAAATGGGGCATTGCCTTGAACTCACTTTTTTCTACAATTTCTCTCTCTCTCTCTCTCTCTCTCCATCTTTCTGTCTCTGTGTGTATGTGTCTCTCTCTGTGTCTGTCTGTCCCTGTCTCTGTTTCTGTCTCTGTGTCTCCCTCTCTTTCTCTCTCTGTTTCTCTGTCTCTATCTTTCTCTCTGTCTCTGTCTGTCTGTCTGTCTCTCTCTCTCTCTCTCTCTCTGTCTCTCTCTCCTGCTGTTAGGGTGATTAAGCAATGGTTACCAGGACTCCACATCCTCTGACACACTTATACTCAAGAGAACAAGAAAGGTTTCAGAAGGTATTGTTAAGGATACAGTTATAATTATATATAGTTATAATTCAGAATCATCATTTCTCAACATTTTGGTATCCTCTTTGATTAAGATTTTATTCACCACTCAATTGCACAATAATTTTCCAAAAGGCACATGTCACACAGCCCAGTAATTACAAACACATAGGGAAATTCATCTGAGTAACAAGAATTCCTAGAGTTGTATCACACTACTATAATGAGATTTTACCTATCTGTCTTATTCTCTTTTTTTCATTTCTTTTTTTTGTCAACTCAGCTTTATAATCATAGTTGGATGGAGTTCCTCCATCCAATGAGGCAGATGACTGATACTGAGAAAGAGCACAAGTCTGCAGAATGAACAATTTATAAAGTACGTAGCTTCCACCAAAATCTTCCTCCAGTGTTTTATTGTGTAGATAATTCCATGATCTCAAAGGCTAGGTCAGTGGAGTACAAATTGGCACATAGTAGACAGTAAATGTTTGTTGATTGATTTATTGAAAAGACCTACAAAGTTGCAAAGGCTTCAAATATCTACATAGTTATAGGATATGTGTCTGCTATCTACATACCTATCTAAATTTGCAAAGTCTCACCATTTATTAGCTTTGCTTCCAAAGTGATTTATTGGGGGGGGGGGGCAGCTACAGTAATTCTCATAGAGAATCAACTAATTGATATATGAAATGTAATTTCCAGATTAGGGAATATCAGATTAAAGAACTGGGCTCCTGCCTTCTTTTATATGCTGCCTACATGCTTCCTGGGAATTTGAGGCATGAACTACCTTTCTGCTCCTGCAGCTCAGCTGTCCTGCCTTTCTTATTGTGGTCATGCTGGTCAGCCATTTGTAAATGCCCCCACACAAAGGCAGAGTGGTTGTGGATAGAACAAGTTTCACTGAGAGTCTACCTCTGACACACAGTGCAAATCAATTAAGCTCTGACCAGGACAACTCTAAGATTTTAAGTTAGGTTCCAACTTGCATTGGTAGCAGGAGTTTCCTTACCTAGAGTTCCTTATAGCAAAAATATCACAACTCTAATTAAGAAAAAAAAATCCATAACATATGCTAGGCTCTTTACTCCTGTAGGGATAGAAAAAGGATTTTTTTCTAGCATCATAGATATCTGTTTGGAAGATACATTTTACAGATGAAGAAACCAAGGCTCAGGGAGGTTGTTAGGCTATTTTTTAATATCATACAGGTTGCAAGTGGCAGAGCCAGGATCCAAAGCCAGGTAATCTGAGCACAAAATTCTACTACACATCAATGCCTCATGCAAAAGGAAAGGGCTACATACCCACACCACTACTATCCTAGCTTGTGCCTATTGATGTATTCTATGCTGAAGAACTCAGACAGCTTAAGGCACAACCCAATGCATAAGACTTTCCTCAGAGTCTAATGTAGCTAAGGAGAATCTGCCTCATTCTCTTGACTCTAGGAAAACCTCCTGAACCCAAGGGAATGATTCACAGAGAGAGGATGGTGTAGCAAATTCTGAAATGCTGGTGTAGTTCCACAATGGATAAAGGACTATACTTTTCCCCTCTAAGGTCACAATGATCATTGTGGTAATAGAACTAGGAACTACGGGACAAAATAGGACACTATTTCAACTTTATTCTCTATTTCCTCTGTTCCTCTCTCCTACCAAGTTGTGCTTTGGAAGAAAAAAATGGAAATTCGAAGGATTGAGACAGAGGCAACAGTGAGCTCATGTCAATGCGGATCCTGGAGAAGATGGAGTGAAACTAGGCATTGAGTAATAAACCCCAAGCCATCCCAGTTTAGAATGTATTCAGTAAGGACCTGTAAATACTATGAATCCTGTGGCTGGTGAGCTAGGAAGAACTTTCACTCTCTCTGCTTTTCTTTAATCCATGAGCCTAAGTAAAAGGGGGTAGGATAAAGAGGAGGGAGAGAGAATGTTGCAGTAAAACTCCATTCCAATTCAGTGTATGGAAATAATTCTATCCACACCAAAGTCCTGGTAGAGAGCAGGGAAGGAAGATAATTTATTTTGTCTTTTCCTTTTTAATTCTATGATATCAGAGATATGTGATCACAATGTACTAAGTGTCTGAATATTTGTGTAGAAGATTCCTTAGAGTGAAATGGATGCACCTGAGAGTGAAAAATTCTTAAGGATGATTATAGGCAGAGTTTAAATAGGTCAGCTGGTCCAACCCCTTCTTTTTACAAAATAGGAAATTGAGACCAAGTGAGGTTAAGCTACTCACCCAAGGTCACAGAGGTAGTAAGTAACATGCATGGGAATTTTTGAACCCAGGTTCTTTGACTTCAAACCTAGCATTCATTATGCTATAGTGTGTTGCCTTCCTAAAGAGCTGAAAATACAAAGAGTAGAGTTCATGTTTTAATATCCGAACAATACTTCATCTTCTAGATTAGATCAAATGCCACATAAACTTAGATACCATGTTGAGGGGAGACAAAACCAACTGGGGTTGTTCAGGAAGTCTATTAGATGACATCCACTCAGTACCTAGGCATGGCAGACATAGAAGAAGGGCTCAAGTGAATTATCTGCAGATCAACTCAGGTATTATATATTAACTCTGAGCTAATTCAATCCTCATGGTGCTGACTTTTTATCTATATGACCATGCATATAAACCAATACCCCAAGTATCAGTGGCATTTATTTACCCCAATACATGTCATAGAAGTTTATGTTAGATGTTGAGGAGTAGTCTTTAGTCTGTGGTTGCACACATATAAGATATTGTATGTATATGTCTATATATACATATGTATTTGCAGGAGAGTCACCATGGAGTGATGGACAGAAAGTCAGTCAGAAAGTCAGGAAGACCAAAGGTTAAGACCCACCTCTGGTACATAATTGGTCTCTGGCCCTGGACAAAGTCACTTAAACCCTAGATGGTCTAGGCCAGTCGTGTTAAATTCAAATAGAAACCAGGCCCACTAAACTGTACAGAAGGATCACATTACATTAGAAAGCCACATATTAACATTATCTATATTCTATTGTATTTTTATGTATTTTGTTAAATGTTTCCCAATTACATTTTAATATAATTGACTGTATGAGCATGAGGTTTTACCCTATGTTTGATACCTCTGAACTGGGAAACTCCAACCCTGTAATTTGCAGAGGAAGTAAAGAGAGTTTACTCATGTGATTGTTCCTTATAATAGTGAAATCATAGGTCTAACAAAGAAATCACATATTGCTAGTCCTACTTAAATAGACAGGGAGTAATGCCTATTACCCCATAAGTATTTGTATTAGGTCCATGCAGTGGTACATTGGTCAATGTTTTAATAACCAACTCTCCAAAAACTCAAGACACACTTTTAAGTTTAATCTGTATTATTATTTTTTTTACTTTTTCTTTGAGGCAGTTGGGGTTCAGTGACTTGCCCAGGGTCACACAGCTAGAGTCTGAGGCTGGAGGTATGCTGAGGTATGCGTTCTGTCCACTCCTCTCTCTAGCTTCTCCTTAATTTGTATCATTAATCTTATCTCCACCACTTTCTGGTTGTTGTTCAATTGTTTCAGTCATGTCCAACTCTCTGTGACCCCATTTTGGGTTTTTTTGGCAAAGATACTAGAGTGATCTGCCATTTCCTTCTCTAGATCATTTTACAGCTGAGGAAACTGAGGCAAACAGGGTTAAGCAACTTGCCCAGGGTCACACAGCTAGTAAGTATCTGAGGTCAGATTTGAACTCAAGAAGACTCCAGGCCTGACATTCTATCCACTATCCACTTAGCTGCCACTCTCTTAAGGTGGGGAGAGGTGGGGAGACTGCGGCCTCCAGATCACATGTGGCCTTCTAGATCCTTGTGCGGCCTTTCGACTGAGTCCAAATTTTACAGAGCATATCTTTATATTAAGGGGATTTGTTCTCTGAAGTTTGGATTCAATCAAAAGGTCACACGAGGATCTAGAGGGCCACATATGGCCTTGAGGTCACAGGTTCCCCACCTCTGGTTCAACCAGCAAAACAATAAATCAAGCCCTGATTTGTAGAGTTTGGCTCATTTCTGAGGTGTAAACATTCAAAATGAACATTTAACAATCTGCTTGGTATGAGCTAGCTCTGCTTCAGCACACACCAAGTACACACCCCTGTGTACTTGGAAGTTCAGGATATTTATGTCTATAAACTTAAATATATCAGGAGAAAATATACCTGTCCCCAAAGGGAAGGACACCCACCGAAGTCCCCAGAGCTGCATCGATCTGAGACTATAAGATCTCACCTGACTCTCCTGCCCTCCTTCTACCCAACATAATCACCTCTACTATGGCAGTATAATGAGCAAACCTAAACACCCAGGAAGAGGTCTAGGCTTTCTTTGCTTTCATCTACTACCTATAGGCAGCTCCACAATCAAAGGGAAGCTGGGGTCCTTGTTAGTCCTATTGCCTGTAACAGATGCTACCTTCCTACCCCGCAGATCAACTGTTCTGCTTGTCTTTTAATGTAATGGTGTAATAAAACCAGCCTGCTGGTAGCAGAAGCCTAAGAATTCTGTAGCATAGGTGCCAGCTAGGATTTTTAAGATGGGGACATAGGGGACCTAGAAGAAACAGAGCAATGTTATTTAGATAGGAATTCAGAAATGGATTAATTTCTTTGTCACAGAACAGGCTTATAGAATGCTACCATCAGAAAAGACCTGAGGGAGCATTTCATTCAATCCTCTCATTTTTCAGGGAGGAAACTGAGGCACTGAACTCCTTCTGATGCTGGCATGCACAAGGAGAATCCTCATGTCTTGTTCCCCCGTTCACTATTACATCATCCGCTTCTTCCTTCCCAGTTATCTGAATCCTGGCTAACTACAGGAGTAGGGAGGGGTGAGGAAATAAGAGCTCTCATTAAAGGCAAAGTTAAAGGCTTCATTAAATGCAGGAAACCAGAGGAGTGGTAGATAGGAATGAACTGCTTTCAGCAGCCCCTCAGGTGGCCACAGGCAGGCTAGCACAGCTCAGCGGAAGGCGTCAGCACTGAGGTAATTCCTTAATGGACTACATCTTTCCTTATGCCTCCAGAGACCAGCTCATCCTGGGAGGGGCTCCAGATGGGCAAACAGTCTGCTTGTGATCCGGTGTTAGCTACAAAGCCCCAGTGCTTCCAATGAATGCCCACAGTCACAACAGGCAGAAGGGAATTTGGCCTTGAGTCCCACTGTGTACAGCTCCCCCCAGCTCTCACAGAAGACACCATTTGACCCCAGGGATGAGAAACAGATTTTTCTGCTCTGGAGTGTCAGAAATTAAAAAGCCAAATTACTAGTAATGGTCAAAAATGGGAAGCAATTTCAAGTAGACTAGATTGCCTGGTGAGCCTGAGTGAGTGAGTGAAACCTTGTCCCTGGGAATGAAATCCTATCACTTACTTCTCAGAGGGAAATAATTTCTCCCCAAAAGCCTCTCTGGTCTCCTGGGGGTCACATACTTAACGGAGAGCTTTTCTAGGGATTTCATACCATCCTTTCAGTTTAGTAGCAATAGGACACTGTTCATTTCCCATGAGCTAACCCAGGACACTGAGCCTGAAGTGATTACTGGAGACTCTTATTCTTATATCATAGATCAATGAATTTAGTGTTAGAAGGGACTTTAGACATAATTTTATCCATCCGCTTTATTTTATACAAGTAAAAGGGGGGAAGAGAAGGAGAGAGAGAAGGCAGGCAGGAAGGAAATAAGGAAGGGAGGGAGGGAAGGAGGAAGGAAAGAAGAAAGGAAGGAAGGAAGAAGGAAGGAAGGAAGGGAAGAAGGAAGGAAGGAAGGAAGGAAGGAAGGAAGGGAAGAAGGAAGGAAGGAAGGAAGGAGACAAGGAAGGAAGGAGGGAGGGAAAAGGGAAAGAGAGAAGGAAGGAGAGAGGGAAAGGGTGAAAGAGAGGGAGCTAAAGAGGGAGGGAGGAAGGAAGGAAGGAAGGAAGAAAGGAAGGAAAGAAGGAAGGAAGGAAGGAAGAAAGAAAGAAAAGAAGAAGCAAAGAGATTCCATGACTTAACAGAGGTCTCACAAGGAGTTAGTAGCAAAACCAAGATGTGAACTCAGGACCTCCAACTTTTTAATTCCAGGGTCCACCATAGCATAGCTGTCTCTCAGTACAGAGGCTCTGGAGTTAAAAGACCTGGTTCAAATCTTGTATCCATCACTTACTATTTGTATTGCCTTAGTAAATTGTTTAATTTCTCTGGGTCTCAATTTCTTACCTGTAATATGAGGGGATTGATTGAATTAGCCAGCCTCTGAGGTTCCTTCTGGATTTAAATCTCTTTGACTATGATTCAGTCTGTAAGCCCTTTAAGGGAGACTAGGACAAGATGGGGGGGGGGGTGGAGGGAACAACCTGAACTAACTTAGATTTGGAAGGTTGGGCTGAATTCAAGGAAATTAAGGTTTACAGATTTCAATTCTAATAATTTAACTCAGGCATCAGTATCCTATAGCAGTGATTTTCAGGGTGGTAAGTGACTGGAGCCAGGGCAACAGGAAAAACTACAAAGCAGGCAAAGTTGGTCTCCTTGCCCTCTTAATTCCCTTTCACAACCTCACTTTCATCCCTGGGATTCTCCCTGCAAACACCCACACACACACACACACACACATGCCCACATGACCAGACCTCTCCCACTATTCCTGGGTTCAAAGTCTCTCTCAATCCTATCCAGGTCTAATCTCACCATCCAAATTACAAACATAGACTCCAAATAATATTTCTTTTCTTTGAATACCCTGTTGGATGTTGATCAGATATTTGACTGAAGCCATGGGATTTATAGATGGAAGAAGCTTTGATGTCACATATTCTAAGTACTTCATTGAAACAATATGGAAATTGGAGCTCCAGAGAGGGCAAGTAACTTTCTTAAGACTACAGATGTAATAAAGGGAAGGTTAGCACTTGAAGGCAGGTCTTCTGATTCTATAACCTATCTTTCTATAATATCACACTGCCTCACTTGATGAATAAGACTCTAACTTCCCTAGGAAATTTACAATTTAAAAGAATAGTTAATCATGTCTTGTGGATAATAATAATTATACTTAACACAATTGAATTGCTAATTGGTAGAGTATGGAATTGAAGATATTTTGGAGTAGGTGAGCCTTCTGGTCCCTTTCCTTCAATTCCATTGAATTCAACTCAAATCATCAAGCATTTCTTCTTTGTTATATTCGTGACACTGCGCTGTGTTAAGGTTTTTACCAAAAAAATTAAGACCCAATCCTTCTCCTCAATGACCATACAGTCCAGAAATATCACCAAGGGACTGAGCAAAAAAAAATTTTTTTAAGTCAGCAAGAGAAACAAGATATACATATAGACCTAATAATATACAATAAGAGGGGGGAAATGTACATATATACCCATACTATACAACAGAATATGATAAGTGCATAGGAAAGGTCCAGACTATAAGGTTCCTCTAAGAGATCTGAAGAATAAGAAATCCCTTCCAGGCTGGGAGATCTAGAAATGTGACGTTTAGGGGGTGATCTTGGTGCTAGACCTTGAAGAATGTGTTGGATTTCAATGGACATAGAAAGTGGGGTCAGGCAAGGTATTCCAATTTGGGGACATAGTGTCAATGAGTCTATTTATCTTCTGAAAAGTTTGCATTGATATCTTCTATATTTATGTGACTTTTATTTCCAAATATACCTATCCTCCTACCCCCTCCCAGAAGCCATCTCTTAGGAGAAAGAATGAAAAGTAAAGGGGAAGATTTTTCAGCAAATAATAACTAACATATATATATATATATATATATATATATGTAATTTGCCAAGCACTATGCTAAGTACTTTACAATTATTATCTCATTTGAACTTTACAACAACCCTGGGAATTAGATGCTATTATATCCCCATTATACAGATGAGGAAACTGAGACACATAGAGGTTAAGCAACTTGCCCAGGGTCACACAGCTGTTATCTGAGGCTCCATGAATTCAGGTTTTCCTTACTCTAGACCTAACACTCTATCCACTATACTACCTAACTGCACCAGAATGGATCAATTCATCAAACAAGTATGTCATATGTAGTATTATACCCTCATAGTCCCCACCTCTGCAAAGAAGCAAAGGAGATCCATTCTCATTGCTCTTCTTAGCTGCCAAGCTTGGGCATATAATTAAAGAATGTTGCTTATATTTTTTATTATTATTTCCATTTACAATGTTGAACCCATTGTATATGTTATTTTCCCTGGTTCTGCTTGCTTCATTTTGCATCAGATCATATAAGTCACATGCTTTTCTTAATTCCTCACATTCATCAGGGACCTTTGACCTCCTTGGGACATATGTCTAGCAGTGGGATCCCTGGATCAAAGGTTACAGATATTTTAATCAATTTCTTAGCATAATTATAAATTGCATACGCATTTTTTGTGATCTCTATCCTTTGGTAAAAAAAAAAAATCTCTCAACCCCCACTAACTATAACTGTTCAAAGTACTTGAGCTGGTTCTCTTCTTATTTCTATATGTCTTTTTACATGCAGGTTACATGAACAATCACCACATCATAGAGTATATGATGGGAAGCAGTATGAAACAAAATTAGAAAGGTAGACTGGCACTATTTCGTGGAGAGCCAAACAATGGAGTTGGACTTTATGGTATAGGCCATGGGGAGCCACTGAAATTTTTTCAGTAGAGGAATGGCATTATCAGAATGGTTATTTAGGAGGATTAATCTATCAACTGTGCTTTAGTAAGGATTAATATAGAAGGAGACTCTTACCTAATCTAATAGCTGCAGAAAATCAATATTATGATCTCACACCATCCACCCCCTAACCCATCCTCCTATTTTCAAGTGATCAGTTCAACACAATAAACAGTCACCACTTAGGAAGAAGGCATTCAAAACTTGGAGCAAACATCTGGGAATGCAAGAACTTTTACACCTTATACATCCAGCAGAAGAGAAATGGAACTAGAGGCAAGGTCATCATTATTACTGTCATCATCAAAGTTTTTTAATACCTAAGTGCCAGACATCATTAAGAGATGTGGAGCTCCAATCCCTGACCTCAACAGACTTACAAGTAAGACAGACAGCAGTTACAGAGTTATAGGGGCTTGGAAGAGAGAATTATCATGAAGGCTGGTATAGTAGAATACAGTTCAGAGAAAAGCTATGACTGAGCTGAGCTTCAAAGGATGGTAGGAAGCTAGGGGAGGAATTTGAGCATGGAGAGAAACAGGAAGAATGAGCCTTGCTATGTTCAAAGACAATCATCAGCAAGCTGGCCACAAAATGCTGAAGTTTTCAGCCACAGAAATTCTCAAAAACAACTAATAAGGTTTCTCATGAGCAAAAATTAATGGAGGCAGAAATATCCAGGTAACAGTGAAGAGACATGTCTGACTAGAGGTGAGGGAGAGGTTTGCATAGAGAATCATTTGTAAAGGCAGGCTGGGTCCAGATGGTGAAACAGCCTTGATTGTGAGGCTAAGGAATTTATGCTTTATACTATAAGCAATGGGAGTTATTAAGGATATTTAGACAGGACAGTAACATGCACAATATTGCATCTTAGAAATAGTAATCTTCATCCAAATATCACCTCCAGAAAGAGATCTCAAAATCAAAACTTCCAGGAATATTATAGCCAAATCCCAGATCAAGGAGAAAATAATGCAAGCAGTTAAAAGAAAAGCCATTCGGCGGAGCCAACATGGCGGAGTAGAAACAGCTCGTCCAAGCCTCTCTGCCCCCAGATTCCCCACAAACTATGTAAAAAAGGACTGTGAACAACTTCTGGAGCCCCAGCACCCACAGAACGACACAGAGAAGCTAACCTCCCGCTGAGGACAGCCCAGCAGCCCTGCAGGAAGGACCAGCACAGCGGTCTGGGAGCCGGCAGCGCGCAGAGCGCAGAGCACAGGAGCCGAGCCGAGCAGAGCCCAGGTCCCCGTGAGCCGAGGTTTTAGCTCCAGGGCGGCAGGGCCAGCAGCCGGCTGGAGGAACCCCAGAACACCAGGAGCTGTGGCGACTCCAGAATTATCAACATAGACATGCCTAGGACAAAGTAAGAGGTTAGTGTCCTATGGACTTTGGGGCCTGTATTTGGGGAATGCGTCAGCTCCCTCCCCTGGGGGCTAGAAGCCACTGAGGAGACACGCCATTTTGTAGTTTTCAGAGGCAGGTCTGGCTCCCAGCCTACAAATCATGGGGAGATCCAGCGATCAGTCTTGGGGGGTAATCGCTCTTGCTTTAACCTCCCTGGATCTGGATTGTGATCTAGGGTGGAAGTTGTGGGTGGGTTTACAGCTTGCCAGAAACGGAAGTTGCCCCCCACACGTTCGGGACGAAAATTCCTCTATCTGGCCTTAAAGCCATAGTGTGGCAACAAGCCCAAAAGTCAAGCAATTAAGTGGCAACATGCCAAGGCAAAGGAAACAGAAAAATGCAACCCTAGACTCCTATTTTGGGGGCATAGAGCGGGAAAAGAACTGTGAGGTCAGAAGTCCTGCTCCAAAAGCCCCAGGGGAAAACATGAGCGGGTTGCAGGCCATAGAGGACCTTAAGAAGGACTTTAAAAATCAAATAAGAGAAGTGGAGGAAAAATTGGAAAGAGAAATGAGAAGGATGCAGGAAAAGTATGAAATGAGGGTCAACAGCCTGACTGAGGAAAACAACACCTTAAAAAATAGACTAACTCAAATGGCAAAGGAGGCCCAAAAGGGCAATGAGGAGAAGAATGCCTTAATAAGTCGAATTTGCCAGATGGAAAAAGAATCTCAAAAGTTCACTGAGGAGATTCATTCCTTCAGAGTTAGACTGGAGCAAATGGAAGCTAATGACTTTATGAGAAATCAAGATGCTGTTAAGCAGATCCAAACAAATGAAAGATTAGAAGGCAAAGTGAAATATCTCATGGGAAAAACCACTGACCTGGAAAATAGATCCAGGAGAGACAATTTAAAAATTATTGGACTACCTGAAAGCCATGATCAAAGAAAGAACCTAGAAATCCCCCTTCAAGAAATTCTCAAGGAAAATTGCCCTGATGTTTTAGATCCAGAGGGCAAAATAGAGGTTGAAAGAATCCATCAATCACCTCCTGAAAAAGATCCCAAAAAGAAAACTCCCAGGAATATTATAGCCAGGTTCCAGAATCCCCAGATCAAGGAGAAAATACTACAAGCAGCCAGGAAGAAACAATTTCAATATTGTGGAAACACAATCAGAATAGCCCAGGACCTGGCAGCTTCTACACTGAGGGATAGAAGGGCATGGAATATGATATTCCAGAGGGCAAAAGAACTGGGAATGAACCCAAGGGTCACCTATCCAGCAAAACTGAGTATTTTGTTTCAGGGGAAAATATGGTCATTCAGTGGAATAGAGGACTTTCAAGCATTCTTGAGGAAAAAACCAGAGTTGAAAAGAAAATTTGACATCCAGACACAAGAAGTAAGAGATGCCTGAGAAGGTAATCAGGGAAAAGAAATCAAAAGGAACTTATCAAAGTTGAACTATTTACATTCCTATATGGAAAAGCAATAACTGTGACTGATGATATCTTTCTCACTATGAAAATAATGGAAGAAGGGGGTGTGGTCATATGAATACATATGTGAATGTGTGTGTATATGGTTACAGTTATATATGGATAGAGGGCATAGGTTGAATTTGTTGGGAAGGGAGAATACTCAAGGGATGAAATTATGAGGTGAGAGAGGAAAGTGGCAAGAGGAGATGGGGAGAGACAGGGTAGGGTAAACTATCCCATGTAGAAGAAGCAAGGGGATGTGGTTGCAAAGGAGGGGGAGAATAAGGAAGGCTAAAAAGACAAAACCACATTCCCATTGAATTTGGTTCAGGGAGAAAATGACATACATACTAAATGGGATATCTCAACCTGCAGCAGGATAGGGGGAAGGGGGATGAGAGGAGGGATGATGGATGGGAGGGCATCCTTGGGGGGAGGGGAGGTTGGAAGTACCCACTATAGAAGAGGGACAGGATCATGTAGGGAATGGACCAGGTGGGGGGTGGGATGAGTGGGAGGGAATTATAAGCAGCCTTGTACAATATATCTACTATGATAATGTTTTGCATAGCTAGACATGTACAACATATACTGAATTGCTTATCTCCCAAGAAGGAATGGGTGACAAGGGAGGAAGGAAATGGATCTGAAATTCGAGGTCGTAACATTAAATGTTTCAAATATATATAAATACTATTAGTAATACTCTTTCGCTTGTAATAGGGAGATAAGATGTGCAGGCATTGGGACACAAAGATTCATCTTCCTCTAATGGAAAAGTCGATGGGGGTATGGGAGAGAGAGAGCAGATTGGAGGAAGTGATATCTTGTGGGACTACTATTCTGGGAGGTTGGGTAGGGGAATAATGGGGGGAAAATGATTGTAACTCAAAATCTGGCGGAAATGAATGATGTAAAACAGAAGTTAATAAAGCATTTGTTTAAAAAAAAAAAGAAGTGAGAGCAAATAACGGTAAAAACAGAAATGAATTAATACACAAAAGTATTTCACTTTTCAAAGGGGCATGCACGTGATAGGTACAATTCTGGTGCCTCAACCTTGATTCTAGAAGGCTCTGGAAGGCACTATAGTCAGCAAAGGACTCTACTTCTTGTCAGTCTCTCCTAGCTAATGGTCCAGAACCTTTGTCACCAGAAGATTGACTGTCAGGTGAAAACAAGGCATGTGATCAATGGTGGTGGTGGTGGAAGGAGGGTGTACCTACACAGCACAGACCTAGAGCATTTTGTCTCTATCCTATTTTTGCTGCTATCACATTCTGTCTTGTGTCATACTTATTTTCGTAGATGTTGTAGTCTTCTTTTTAGATTGTAAGTTCCTTGAGGAAAGACTCATTTTCATCTTTGTATCCTTTGTTTTGAGAACAGGATTATATGTAAATACTATACTTAACAAAGTTGGCTGAATCTAATTGAAATTTGAGATACTAAAATGTTCAGAGAGGTAAAGAAGTAATCCAGTATAATGTATTTCTTTTGAATTGAGAAAAACACTTCTGTGAAAGCACATATTAAGCAAAATCCTGAGTAAATCAAATTCTTTTTTTTTGCTATATGAGATAAAAAGGGTATTGCTGAAGTATTCTTTTTGAGATTCTAAGTTGGAAAGACCACTAAAGCTCCTGAGGCCATGGAGGTGGGTGGGAGAGAAGGGAAGGGAAGGCATAGGCTAAGTGCTTTACAAATATTATTTCATCTGATCCTCACATCAACCTTATTAGGCAGATACTGTCACTGTTATCCCCATTTTACTGATGGGAAAGCTAAGATAAACATGTTAATAAGTGTTTACTAATAAGTGTCTGATGCCGAAGTGACTTGCCTAAGGTCACACAGCTAGTTTTGTGTTAGGTTTCTGAGGCTGGATTTGAACTCCGGTCCACCCGACTCCAGGGCTGGTGCTCTATTCACTGCACCACCTAGCCACCCCCTGAGGCTGAATTTTAATTCAGGCTTTCTTGACTCTGGGTCCAGGTACTCTATAGACTAGTTATTATTACTTATAAATAAAATGAGTAATCATAAATATTTATTAAAAGTCTTCCCATGCATATTCACATCACTAGTAAATGGTACTGATCTACTGCTAAAAATAAGTTTTCAGCTCTAATCTAATCTCATTATTTTACAATTGAGTAAATTGAGGCCCAGAGAAGTAAAAATGACTTACTCATCTGTTTTAGCAGTGACTTGGGTTTAAAGTTTCTGCCAGTAGCTTTCACATGAATACATAGTTTGGGCTGGGTATGTTCAGCACTCCTCAATATTCCCATTTAAAAAGTATATTTAAAAAATTTAATTTTTCAATTAATAAGCATTTTATTTCCCTTCCTCCTCACAAAAAAAGAAAAACTAAATTCTATATTCTTTAGAAAAACTAAAATATATATATATCATCAAGTAAAACAAATTTCCACAATGGCCATGTAAAAATATATGTCAATAAAAACTATTTTGAGAGCCTTGGCACTCTAATCAACACAAAGATCAACCACAGTTTCAGAATGCTTGTGATGAAATATTTTACCTGCCTCCTTTAGATAGAGAGATGATGGTCTCAACACAAATTGAGATTATTTTTTGGTTATGACCCGAATAGAAATTTGTTGTGCTTGTTCATAACATGTTTGTAACAAGGATTTTGTTTTTCTTCCTTTCTCAAGAGGGGATGGGGGGAGGGAGATGTGAGGGAGAGAAGGTGGATCTTCATTTGAAAATAAAATAAAATTTAATTTTTAAGAAAAAAAAAAAAAGAAAAGCCATTCAAATATCATGGAGTCACAGTCAAGATCACACAAAATTTAGCCATTTCCACATTCCAGAAGAGGAACTAGAATGACAACCAAGAATAACATACCCAGTAAAACTGAGTATACTCCTTCAGGGGAAAAAATGGATATTTAGTGAAATAAATTACTTTCAAGCATTCCCAATGGAAAGACCAGAGCTGAACAGGAAATTTCAATTAATTAAATAATTAATTTTTAGTTTTCAACATTCAGTTCCACAAGCTTTTGAGTTTTAAATTTTCTCTGCTTACCTCCCCTTCCCCCTCCCCAAGACAGCATGTAATCTGATATAGGCTCTACATATACATTAATATTACATATATTTTCACATTAGTCATGATGTAAAGAAGAATTAGAACCAATGGAATGAACCATTAAAAGAAGGAGGAAGAGGAGGAGGAGGAAGAGGAAGAGGAGGAGGAGAAAGAGGAGGAGGAGGAGGAGGAGGAGGAGGAGAGAGAGAGAGAGAGAGAGAGAGAGAGAGAGAGAGAGAGAGAGATTAAATAGCAAAGAGAGAGAGAGAGCAAAAAATAAAAGGCTCCATAGTTCTTTCTCTGGACATAGATAACATCTTCCATCATGAGTCTTTTGGAGATGTCTTAGAATCTTGAATTGCTGAGAAGAACTAGGTCTATCAAAGTTAGTCATTGCACAATGTGGCTGTAACTGTGTACAATTTAACAGGAGATTTGACATGCCAACATATGACTCAAGAGAAGCATGAAAAGGTAAACATAAAAGAATAGTTATAAGAGACTCAACAAAGTTAAACTGTTTATTTTAATTCCTAAGAATTTTATCATTGGGGCATTAGGAGTCTACATAAACAGAAGGCATGAGTATGAACTGATTGTGTTGAGATGATATAAAAAAAAGAAAGTGTGAGAGAGAAATATGCACTGGGAGAAGGAGGAAAGGAGAGGTAGAATGGAGAAAATTTCCTCATATTAAAGCTACTTACGGGCGGCTAGGTGGCGCAGTGAATAGAGCGCCGGCCCTGGAATCAGAAGGACCTGAGTTCAGAGCCGGCCTCCGACACTTAATCAGCACAAACAAAAACCTAGCCGTGTAACCTTGGGCAAGTTACTTAACCCCAATTGCCCTAAAGGGGTGGCTAGGTGGCGCAGTGAGTAAGAGCGCCGGCCTCGGAGTTTGGATGACCCGAGATCAGATCCGGCCTCAGAAAATGAGCACCCACGAATAAACAATGACTAGCCGTGTAACCTTGAGCAAGTTACTTAACCCCAATTGCTTTAAAAAAAAAAAAAAGCTACTTACAAGGAAGAGTTTTATAGTGAAGGGGAAATGGAGTAGGGGGAAGGGAGCGATGCTTGAACCTCACTCTTATTAAAATTAATTCAAAGAGGGAAGAATATATCTGCACGCTCTGTTTGATATAGAAATCTCACTGAAAAAAGAGGGGAAGAGGATAAGAGATATAATGGGATGATAAAAGGGAGGGCAGATTAAGGGAGGCAGTGGTCAGAAGCAAAACAGACATTTTAGGAGGGACAGAGTAAAAAGAGAGAGATGGAAAGATAAACAGAAGAAAATAGGATGGAGGAAAATACACAGTTATCATAACTGAATGTGAATGGGATGAGCTCACCCATAAAATGGAAGCCAATAACAGAATGGATTAGAAACCAGAATCCAACAATATGTTGTTTGTAAGAGACACACTTGAAACAGAAAGACCCACACACTGTTCAAATAAAGATTGAAGCAGAATCTATAATGCTTCAGCTAAAATAAGGTATGAAAAAAGTGGGGGCTAGCAATTAAGACCTCAGACAGAACAAAAGCAAAAATAGTCCTAATTAAAAGAGATAATCAGGAAAACTACATTTTGCTAAAAAGTACCATAGACAATGAGGTGATATAAAAAAATTACAGCAAATTTCTCTGATAAAGGTCTCATTTCTCAAATATATAGGGAGTTGAGTCAAATTGATAAAAATGAAAGCCATTATTCAGTTGATAAATGGTCAAAGGATATGATTAGGTAATTTTCAGAAGAAATCAAAGCTATTTTACTTATATGAAAAAATGCACTAGCTCACTATTAACTAAAGAAATGTAAATTAAAACAATTCTGCAGTACCACCTCACACCTATCAGAAATGACGAGTACTAGAGGAGATGAAGAAAAATAGTTAAACTAATAAACTGTTGGTGGAGTTGTGAACTAATTCAACCATTCTGGAGAATACTTTGGAACTATGCCCAAAGAGCTACAAAACCATCATACTCTTTCTTTTCTTTTCGGGGGGGGGAAGGTAAGACAATTGCTGTTAAGTGACTTGCCCAAGGTCACACAGCTAATATGTGTGTCAAGTGTCTAAAGACAGATTTGAAGTCAGATCCTCCTGACTCCAGGGCTGGTGCTCTAGTCACTGCTCCACCTAGCTGCCCCCATACTCTTTCACCCAGAAATACCACTACTAGGTCCATTTTCCAAAGAGATCAAAGAAAAATGAAAGGACCTATATGGACATATATAAATATGTATATTTATAGCAACTCTTTTTGTAGTGACAGAGAATTAGAAATTGAGAGGATGATCATCAATTAGGGAATGGCTGAACAAGTTGTGGCATATGATTGTGATGGAGTACTATTGTACTATAAGAAATGACAAAGTGGGGGATGGTTTCAGAAAAACATGGCAAAACCTATATGAACTGATGCCAAGTGAAGTGAAAAGAATCAAGAGATCATTGTGCACAGTAACAGCAATGCTGTAATGATCAGCTGCGAAAGACTTAGCTCCTCTGATCAATAAAATGATTGGAGGCAATTCCAAATCACTCATTTAAAAAAAAGAGAGACTGTCCACTTCCAGAGAAAGAATTGATGAACTCTGAGTACAAATTGAAGTGTAACGTTCTCACTTTTTCTTTTACTTTTTTTTGTGATTTGACTACTATAGAACTATGTTTTGTATGATTTCACATGTGAGGGAGGAGAAAGAAAGAATGTGAAGCTCAAAATTTAAAAAGAAAAGCATTTTAAAATAAATAATAATTTTGTATAAAAAAAGAAAGAGTAATCCTCCACCAAAATCTTCTTCCACTGCATCATCAATCAATCAATAAGAATTTACTTAAGAGCCTGCTATATGCTAGGCACCATGTTAGTTTAATAAAGTTAAAAATTTAATAGACCCTGCTCTCAAATTTATATTCTCTCAGTTCTGGTGTTGAAATTACTTGGAATTCTCAAAGCTTATGGTTGCAAAGTGCCAACTCTGGTGGGTCCTACCAAACTAAAAAGGTTTCAACATGGGACCAGAAATGAGTTGTATATCTCTTGTCCAAGAATTACACTTGCTATGTTCAAAGAGGATCATTAGTATGTTGGCCATGAGATGCTAGATTTTTCAGTAATAGAAATTCTCAAAAACCAACTAAGAAGTTGAAGAGGTCTTGTGATCTGCATCAATGGAAAGAAAATGGCAGCCCTTCACAGCATTGGATTGGAGAGGGAAGAGAATGGAGGCAATAAGATTAGTTCAATCAGTCAATCAGCAATTAACAATCACCAACCAAACAGAAAACTTTTACAATTATGCAAGTATGAGATGGTCTTTGGTAGACTAAGAAGAGACAAACAAGACAGACATTATGAGGAAAAAATATTAACAAATGATGACTAAATGAAGGGAAAGGAAGGAATCAAAGATGACAAAGATTTTTAGACTGTCAGAAGAAATTTAACTACTGTTTCTTTAAGTATTTGATTTTCATCTGGCAACTGACAAGTCAATATACTAATTGAGACAATCACATGCCTATTGCCATAATAGCATAGAACAACGAAGAGAGCACTGGATTTTTTATTCAGGGGATCTAGGTTTAAATCCTAGATTGGACAAATTATGTAATCTCCTTGAACCTCAGTTTCCTTACTTATAAAATGAAGAGGGTACAATAGATGAAGTCTAAGTTCTCTTCCAATTCAAAATATATGACCCTGTCACCCTCTTGCTGTAAGTGAAAGAAGGCATAAAGATGCTCCAGCTAAATGTAAATGTACTTCAAGTTTCTCCTTGGAGGGGTTACTAAAAGAGAATAACAGGAACTGCAAGAGGTGATTCCATCCTGCACAAAATAGACAACAAGATAATACTTCATGAGATACTTGGTCATCTGACTTTGGAATGCCCTTGATAAGCAAACCCGCCACCAAGAAAATAATTACAGCTTACATCCCAAAATTTGTACCAGAAGGTAAAGGAATAGGGAAATTTCATTAAGATCCTACAAATTCAGTCAACATTTACCTTAATCTTTGATGAATTTAATGCCAAGGTGGGCATAGGAAAGAACAGAAAAAACTATGTTGAATGATATAGTTCTAGATAAAGAAATGAAAAAGATCAAGGGTTTTTTGACTCTCCAGAAGCCTCAAACATGTATATCATATATACTTCCTTCAAGAAGAAACTTGAAGGTGCTGTGTATGGTTAGCACTGAATATTACTAGAAATGAAATTAATGATATCTTAAAATATAAGACATGGCTAGTTACTGTTGTGGCAATTATTTCAGAAATAGCTTTTGTGCATGATATCAGATTATCAATGAGTTAGAGTTCCAAATCAATGCCAAATTAGAAGAATAGAGATCAGAAGGGGCTGTGTTCAGTTACAGCAATTCCAAACTACCTGTTTAAGTCAGCTGCCAACTTAAGATGAGAGTTGGACAAAAATAAAAACATTTACTCATTACCACCCCGGCTAAGAGAAGTTTAACTGATGCAGAATTGCTGCCACAACAAAGAGTCCCCCGAAGCCCAGAAACTTCCTTCAACAGCAAACATTTGATCTTGTTTAGTGGAGAGACATAGAAGCCAAAGACAGCACTGGCTTGGGTATCTCTATTCATTTGCAGGGAAAGATAATGGAAGATTACACACAGTATAACTTCACAGGAAAGAGAAAAGAAGGAAGCTTGCCACCTACCTCTGAGCACAGAGGTGCTGGACTAGAGGTGCAGAATAAGATATTTATTTTCAGACATGGCCAATGTGTTAAATTGCTTTTGTTTCACTATACTTAATCGTTACAAGGGAGGACTTCTATTTGGGTGAGAAAAGGGAAGAGTTAGCAGGTAGGTGATAGAGATATCAACAAAAACAGAAAAGAAAAGAAAAACACTAAAATATTTTAAAAGGACACAGAAAAATATTTTCAGAGAGGACACAAACAGGGCAATCTTGTCACTACAAAGTTAAGTAGTTAAAAACATAGTTTTTAAAAGAAAATAGAATGATAGAAGTTCAGGGTTTTATATGCCAGCTTCTTTGTTCTTCTTTGTACGCCAACATGTTCATGTTTGGTGATGATTTTTTTTTAAACAAATGCTTTATTAACTTCTGTTTCACATCATTCATTTCCGCCAGATTTTGAGTTACAATCATTTTCCCCCCATTATTCCCCTACCCAGCCTCCCAGAATAGCAGTCCCACAAGATATCGCTTCCTCCAATCTGCTCTCTCCCATACCTTCTCCCATATCCCCTTCGACTTTTCCATTAGAGGAAGGTGAATCTTTGTGTCCCAATGCCTGCACATCTTATCTCCCAATTATAAGCAAAAGAGTATTAATAATAGTATCTATATATATTTGAAACATTTAATGTTAAGACCTCGAATTTCAGATCCATTTCCTTCCTCCTTGTCACCCATTCCCTCTGGGGAGATAAGTAATTCAGTATATGTTGTACATGTCTAGCTATGCAAAACATTATCATAGTAGATATATTGTACAAGGCTGGTTATAATTCCCTCCCACTCATCCCACCCCCCACCTGGTCGATTCCCTACATGATCCTGTCCCTCTTCTATAGTGGGTACTTCCAACCTCCCCTCCCCCAAGGATGCCCTCCCATCCATCATCCCTCCTCTCATCCCCCTTCCCCCTATCCTGCTGCAGGTTGAGATATCCCATTTAGTATGTATGTCATTTTCTCCCTGAACCAAATTCAATGGGAATGTGGTTTTGTCTTTTTAGCCTTCCTTATTCTCCCCTTCCTTTGCAACCACTTCCCCTTGCTTCTTCTACATGGGATAGTTTACCCTACCCTGTCTCTCCCCATCTCCTCTTGCCACTTTCCTCTCTCACCTCATAATTTCATCCCTTGAGTATTCTCCCTTCCCAACAAATTCAACCTATGCCTCTATCCATATATAACTGTAACCATATACACACACATTCACATATGTATTCATATGACCACACTCCCTTCTTCCATTATTTTCATAGTGAGAAAGATATCATCAGTCACAGTTATTGCTTTTCCATATAGGAATGTAAATAGTTCAACTTTGATAAGTTCCTTTTGATTTCTTTTCCTGATTACCTTCTCAGGCATCTCTTCCTTCTTGTGTCTGGATGTCAAATTTTCTATTCAATTCTGGTTTTTCCTCAAGAATGCTTGAAAGTCCTCTATTCCACTGAATGACCATATTTTCCCCTGAAACAAAATACTCAGTTTTGCTGGGTAGGTGACCCATGGGTTCATTCCCAGTTCTTTTGCCCTCTTGAATATCATATACCATGCCCTTCGATCCCTCAGTGTAGAAGCTGCCAGGTCCTGGGCTATTCTGATTGTGTTTCCACAATATTGAAATTGTTTCTTCCTGGCTGCTTGTAGTATTTTCTCCTTGATCTGGGGATTCTGGAACCTGGCTATAATATTCCTGGGAGTTTTCTTTTTGGGATCTTTTTCAGGAGGTGATCGGTGGATTCTTTCAACCTCTATTTTGCCCTCTGGATCTAAAACATCAGGGCAATTTTCCTTGAGAATTTCTTGAAGGGTGATTTCTAGGTTCTTTCTTTGATCATGGCTTTCAGGTAGTCCAATAATTTTTAAATTGTCTCTCCTGGATCTATTCTCCAGGTCAGTGGTTTTTCCCATGAGATATTTCACTTTGCCTTCTAATCTTTCATTTGTTTGGATCTGCTTAACAGCATCTTGATTTCTCATAAAGTCACTAGCTTCCATTTGCTCCAGTCTAACTCTGAAGGAATGAATCTCCTCAGTGAACTTTTGAGATTCTTTTTCCATCTGGCAAATTCGACTTTTTAAGGCATTCTTCTCCTCATTGCCCTTTTGGGCCTCCTTTGCCATTTGAGCTAGTCTATTTTTTAAGGTGTTGTTTTCCTCAGTCAGGCTGTTGACCCTCATTTCATACTTTTCCTGCATCCTTCTCATTTCTCTTTCCAATTTTTCCTCCACTTCTCTTATTTGATTTTTAAAGTCCTTCTTAAGGTCCTCTATGGCCTGCAACCCGCTCATGTTTTCCCCTGGGGCTTTTGGAGCAGGACTTCTGACCTCACAGTCATTTTCCCGCTCTATGCCCCCAAAATAGGAGTCTAGGGTTGCATTTTTCTGTTTCCTTTGCCTTGGCATGTTGCCACTTGATTGCTTGACTTTTGGGCTTGTTGCCACACTATGGCTTTAAGGCCAGCTAGAGGAATTTTCGTCCCGAACGTGTGGGGGGCAACTTCCGTTTCTGGCAAGCTGTAAACCCACCCACAACTTCCACCCTAGATCACAATCCAGATCCAGGGAGGTTAAAGCAAGAGCGATTACCCCCCAAGACTGATCGCTGGATCTCCCCACGATTTGTAGGCTGGGAGCCGGAAATGCCTATGAAAACTACAAAATGGCGTGTCTCCTCAGCGGCTTCTAGCCCCCAGGGGAGGGAGCTGACGCATTCCCCAAATACAGGTCCCAAAGTCCATAGGACACTAACCTCTTACTTTGTCCTAGGCATGTCTATGTTGATAATTCTGGAGTCGCCACTGCTCCTGGTGTTCTGGGGTTCCTCCAGCTGGCTGCTGGCCCTGCCGCCCTGGGGCTAAAACCTCGGCTCAGGCGGACCTGGGCTCTGCTCGACTCCGCCCCTGCGCTCTGCGCGGTGCCGGCTCCCAGACCACTGCGCTGGTCCTTCCTGCAGGGCTGCTGGGCTGTCCTCAGCGGGAGGTTAGCTTCTCTGTGTCGTTCTGTGGGTGCTGGGGCTCCAGAAGTTGTTCAGAGTCCTTTTTTACATAGTTTGTGGGGAATCTGGGGGCAGAGAGGCTTGGACGAGCTGTTTCTACTCCGCCATCTTGGCTCCTCCCCCCCTGGTGATGATTTTTAAGGACACAATAAAAAGAAGAGAAAATTTAAACTTTAAAAAAGAGAGAAGTAACTGAGAGGAAAGCCTCCAAAGAACTTACATGAGATTCAATAAAGTCAGATCATCACACAAACATTTATAGATGAAACTAGAATGACAGTAATTAGATGATAAAGGGAACAGATCTGCCAGAATTTTTATGCCACTTTAATGAGAAACAATAGTAGATGCAAAGCTTTGGATTCTACCAACTTTAAAACCTCATTTACTAAGTGAGAAAGAGATGATAACAATTAAGAAGTCAGAAAGAACAAATGGACTTAACTTTAAAATTCTAGAGAGATACCATTAAATTAAATTAAAGCCATTCAGGAACCTACTTTCAGGATATCTTAAAGATAAAAAATAAAAATTATCAGTGATGATGATGATAATTAGCACATGTATGATGTCTACGGTGTGCTACGTATTGTGCTATATGCTTTACAAATGTTATATCAAGAGGCAGCTAGGTGATCCAGTGAATAGAGCACCAGCCCTGGAGTCAAGGAGGACCTGAGTTCAAATCCAGTCTCAGACACCTGACATTTACTAGCTGTGTGACCTTGGGCAATTCACTTAACCCCAATTTTCTTGCCTTCCCCCCTCCTGAAATTATCTCATTTCTTCCCATTATTTCTGACTGAACAAGTTGTGGTATATGAATGTAATGGAATACTATTGTGTTATAAGAAATGATGAGCAGGTGGATTTCAGAAAAACCTGGAAAGACTTACATGAACTGATGCTGACTAAAGTGAGCAGACCCAGGAAAACATCCTACACAACAATAGCAACATTGTGCAATGATTAACTGTAATAGACTTTGCTTTGCTCAGCAACACAATGATCCAAGACAATTCCAAAAGACTGGTGATGGAAAATGCTAACACATTCAGAGAAAGAACTGTAGCATTTGAATGCAAATTGAAGCAGACTATTTTCACTCCTTTTTTGCTCTTTGTTTTTTATTTCTCATGGCTTTTCCCTTTTGTTCTGGTTCTTCTTTCACAACATGACTAATGTGGAAACACATTTTAACGTGATTGTACATGTATAACCTATATTCAGAGTGCTTGCTGTCTTGGAGAAGTGGGAATGAAGGCAGGGAGGGAGAAAAATTTGGAACTCAAAATTTTACAAAAATGAATGTTGAGCCAGGTGGTACAGTGGCATAGAGAACCAACCTTGGAGTTAAATCCAGCCTCAGATGCTTGCTAGACCATGGGCAAAGTCACTTTAACCCTACTGCCTCCAAAACAAAAACAAAAAATGAATGTTGAAAACTATCTTTACATGTAGCTGAAAAAAATAAAATACGATTAAGAAGAAAAAAACCCAAATATTATCTCATTTGATCCTTATAACAATGCTTGGAGGTAAATGCTATCATTCTCCCTACCTACAGTTGAGGACACTGAGACAAACAGAGGTTAAGTGACCTGCCCAGGGTCACATAGCTAATAAATATCTGAGGTCAGACTTAAATTTAGGTGTTCCTGAGTCCGGGCCCAGCAGTCTATCCACTGTACCTTCTAGCTGCCTCCTACTATTACCAATAACTAAAAAAGATATTAGCTATCATCAACATGTAAAATTACTTCCCTGAAACAAGGGAGAGACAAAAGGTGGGAGGCATGTGTCAGGCAAATCAAACCACCACCACCACTTTCTCTTGGATCCCTATAGAGATAACCTAAAACCCTAAGTCCAAGAGCCCTGAGAATGGCAAAGCCTCCCAGAGCACCAGCCCTATTTCCAAGCCAGTTCATAATCTAGGAAATTAACCCTGGAGGGGGGGAAGTGTGAAATTGCAAGTGCATCTGTATGTGCTACAGCCCCACCTTCTCAGTGAAGAAAGTTCTCAATCAATGCTATCAAATGGCTCAACATCAGAAACATATATGGTTTTATCCATGGAAATAATATTAAGATGCACTACCATGTGTTTTGCTGCTGTCGACTAAAGATCATGGGCTCTTTCCACCTTATTTCCAGGGGGAACCTCGATCTCCTGCCTCCCACTAGGAAAACAGGAACTCCTTGAGAGCAGGGACTGTTTTGCTTTTCTCTCTGTATCCCTAGCTCTGAACAGAGTGTTTTGCACAAAAATAGTCCTTAATAAATTCAGTTTTCATTCATCTCTATAAAACCATTATGAAAATAATCTACGTATGCATCAAAGTTGCCCTTGATTAAAAAAAAAATGAACAAGGAGCAAGCAGTCTTGCCCTGATAATATTCTCTGGCAGACTAATCTTCACAGTCACAACTGACTGAGAAGTATTGAGATTGTCACAGGCAGACTAATCTTCACAGTCACAACTGACTGAGAAGTATTGAGACTGTCACATCCCATTATATTTATTGTTGGGTGATTACAAAAAGGCATTTGACTTATTAGAACCCAAGGGCTCTATTAAAAGACCCCCTAGAAAAAAACCCTTAATGTATCAGGTAGGTTAAATGCAGAATAATTCAACACGTATCTATGGAATGCCTTCTATGGACCCAGAGCTGTGCTCGGTATTGAAGATACAAAGACAAACAATAGTCTCTACTCTCAAGGAGCTTGCATTATGGAGTTAAACAAAGCAGCATGTGTTTGTTGTTGCTCATTCATGTCCAAATCTATCACCCCCTTTGGAGTTTTCTTAGCAAACATACTGGAGTGCTTTGTCATTTCCTTCTCCAGCTCATTTTACAGATGAGGAAACTGAGGCAAACAGGGTTAAGTGACTTGTCCAGGGTCTGAGTAAGTGTAAGTATAAGTCTCAGTAAGTGTCTGAGGCTGGCTTTGAACTCATGAAGATGAGTCTTTCTGATTTCAAGCTGAACACTATCTACTCCACCACCTAACTGTCTCTAAAAAACAAATACAAAATATATTCAAAGCACTGTAGCATTTTCATAATAACAAGATGCATTTATTAACCACCTACTGTGTGTCAAGCACTGTGCTAAGTGCTGAAGATAAAAAGACAAAAATAGTCCCTACCCTCAAGTATTGTTTTTGTTTTTAACAAATATTATTTGTTAAATAATCACAAATATATTTGGATCCTCACAACAACCTTGGGTAGTAGGTGCTCTTATAATCCCCATTTTACAGTTGAGGAAACTGAGGCAGAAAGGGGTTAAGTGATTTGCCCAAAGTCACACAGCTAAGTAAAGTATCTGAAGTCAGATTTGAATTCAAGACTTCCTGAATCCAAACCCAACAATCTTTCCACAGCATTACCGGCTTCCTCTAGCTGGCAAAAATATAAAATTTTGATATGACGTAGTCCCTGCCCTCAGGGACAAGCTAATAGAGGAATAAGACAGACAGAAACGCATATAGTTTTGAAGTCATGAGATAGTTCAAAATCATTCTGGCAAGGGAATCCTCTTTCTTTGAACCAGACCCGCAGTCATGATCTTTAGTCAAGATGCCACCCTAGCCTTTGAGCCCAGCTGATGTAGCCCTATTCCCAAGTCTGGTCTCTACTGGAAAACCTTTCCCACAGCTACCCATAGGCTGGTGTTCAATGGTATAACAACAATAAGTTACAATGGTTCTGATAATAATAACTGACCACATAACTCACTATAAGATTTACAGTATTAAGGTATTTTACATGTATATTTTACACATTATTTGATTCATCAAACAATCCTGGGAGGTGGGCATTTCGAGTGCTATTATCCCCATTTTGCAGATTTGGAAAGTGTGGACCAGGCAAATTAAGTGATTTGTCTATGGACACACCAAAAGTAAGTTGTCAGAGACAGGCTTGAACCTGGGTATCTTGTGACTCCAAGTCCAGTTTGCTTGTTTTTTCTATTATTAATTTGCCTACTTAGGTAATCCAAGCATTGCTTCTGTGACGATGGCAGAAATAACTAAAAGAAAACACAGGCTGCTGAGAACTTGTGAGCACTGAGACCAGTGTCAGAGAGAGAATTTTCTCAATGGGGAAAAAAGTTTTCCTCTAGGGAGTAGTTTCTCAATGAAGGGATCCAGATAGAATAAACTCTGATGGCTCCTACCAAACTGGAAAGCTTGGAGTCTTGGTTCAGCAGCAAGCTGATTTTGTAGTCTGAGGGCTATCCAAATCTTACACAAAGACACTCATGCCTAGATTAGCCACCAGTGCCTGAATTTTTTAGCTACTGTAGCAACCCAAGAGGGAACACAAAAACACTCAAGGGAGAATTTTTTTTTACTACTATTCACTTTGGTGTGTACACAGCTAAAATAGGGAGGAACTGATTGGTGCCCTTTATATTATATACATATACATATATATATGCATATACATATATACATGCACATACATTTAAAATACATTATGTGTATGTACATATAATGTGTGTATACATGCATTGTGTGTATATGCACATACATATATACATACATGTGTATATGCATATATACAGGTATATACAAATGTATATATGCATATATACATATACACATATATACATATATCATATCATATATCATATCAGTGCTAATATATTGGTACCCTTAAATATGGGGATTGAGGGTATTTAGGGATATCAGTAATTAGGAAGGCATCGGTCAATAAGTGATTTGGCCAACACAGAGCCCTGCCAGCATGGGCAGAGCAGCTACAGTGCTTGTTTCAGGAAGACCTGGGTTTGAATCCCACCTCAGGCACTAGCTGTTTGACCCTGGGCAAGTCACTTTCATCATCCATCAAATGGGAACAATAGTAGCCACCTCATACTGTTGCTATTAGGGTCAATGAGATAAAGTATATAAAGCAGTCTACAAAAGTTACAGCATTATCTAGATACTAGCTATTAGTAGTTGTTACAGAATGGAATCAACGTGAGGCAGTCAAGTGATATGAGACAGTAGTTTGCTTTTCAGGGCTAGATCAGCAGGACTGGAGAGATACAGGGAGACAGTAGCCCTGGTGGGATCCTGAGTTCTTCTTTTCTCTCCCTGGGTCATTATGATGTGCAGATAGGCTTACACATGTCCATATCACTCTAGATCTTGTGGTTCTACTATCTTTCCCCTCCCCTATTCCAGGGTACATCAGAATAAGGTAAAGCAAGCAATGATGAATCTGCAAAGTCAAACTTATCTGAATTGTACCAGCTGAGCTTTCTTCTAGTTTTCCATTCCTAGAGAAAGATGCTAGGGTGGGGGCAGGGGAGTGGCATGGTGAAGGGGCAACACTAGGTAACATCACAAAGGATTACAAAAGGGAAAAGAGAGGAATCCTTGTCTAGGGAAAACAGTGCTTATTCCTTTTGCAGTCATAGGACCTGGGTTCAGATCCACAGTACTTACCACTTTTGTGACCTTGGGAAACACCCCTCCAGACTCACTTTATCTGTAAAAATAAAAGGGTTGGACTCAATATTCTTCTGAGGCCCCTTCCAGCTTTATATCCCATCACCCACTAAGTTATGCAGAAGCATAACCATTAGCAGATGGCACAGGCATGTCTGACCTAGCTAAGTGGGGACGGAGTCCTTGTGCAGAAGCAGTGCCTGTAGAGGGGTGAATGAGAATTTTAAATGACATTGATAAGCATTGCCTGAGTACCCTTCTCGGAGATAAAACAGAGCGTCTGGTTTCTGACAGGTTATGCTTCAGAAATTCATAAGGAAGAAACTTTTCTTTTTTTTTCTCAAAGTGAACACCATGTCAGAGAAAGAGGAAAGTAATAAAGCAGAACCAGACAGGACCAAGAGTATCACAAAGCAGGGCAGAAAGTTTAGGCCAAGACTGCAGGTCTAGGCAGGTGAGGGGATCAAGCTAAAAGAGGTCAACTAAGGCAACATCGGAGCCCACAAAAGACAGGACCCTGGAGAAGAAGGAAGATGATACATGCCCCATGATCCTCTCCCTGGAGATGCCCCTGCCTGATAGGTCTTGGTGACCTTGAACTCTACAGTATTGATTAGAACCAGAAAGAGATCTGAGGCCTTCAAGTAAATGATGCTCCTGATTAAGGTAAAACCAGAGGAAGCTTGACCATTCCTTTGAGGCCTTAACTTGTCAGAAGAGTTGTGGTAGAAAGCTTAGATTTTGTACAGCAGTATGGTCCTTGTCCACTGGTTCCCAATTGTTTCCCATTCAGAGGTTATTTTTTTTAAGCCTGGCATTCAGCCAATGTATTCTGAGTGGCTCTATGACAGCTTGAACATGCTAGAAGTGTTAAGGACAAATGAATGTGTGTGTGTGGGGGGGGGTAGGTTGGGGGGGAGTCAAAATACCATCTAGTCAGACAAAACTACTGAAACAAATAATAATGATATTATACTTACACAGTAGTTCACAGTTTCCAAAGGGCTTCAATCCAAATTACTTCACTTGTTAATATAGTAGGTGATATCTACAGAACTTTTTAATATTAGCACAGTACATTGCATGCATTCATTTCATTCAAACCAGCCCTGCTATGTAAGCACAACGAGTCAGCCATCTATTAAGCAAAAAGCATTTATTTAGTGTTTGTATACTTACGTATTTGCCAGGGACCATGCTAAGTCCTGAGGATACCAAGAAAAAACTAAACCAGTCTCTGCCCTCCAGAAGTTTCTATTCTAACCAGGGAGACAAAGTGTATGTGAATAGGTAAATGCAGAAAAGTGGGAATAGCAGGATAAGTGTTCAGAATTAAAGGTCTCTGATGTTAGGTGACAGTAATGTTTTAAAGCACCCTTTCTTTGCTTGGAAAATACATTTGCAAAATCCTTATATTTAGTAGAGAACTATATAAATGCACAGCTAGGTGGCGCCATAGTGCCTAGAGAGCCAGGCCTAGAGTCAGGAAGACTCATCTTCCTGGGTTCAAATCTAGTCTCAGACTCTTACTAGCTATATGATTCATTTTCCTTAGTTCAAATCTGGCCTCAGACATGTAGTAGCTGTGTGACCCTGAGCAAGTCACTTAACCCTGTTTGCCTCAGTTTCCTCATCTGTAAAATGAATTGGAGAGGGAAATAGCAAACCACTCTGATATCTTTGCCAAGAAAACTCCAAATGGGGTCACGAAGAATTGGACACAAGTGAAATGACTGAACAACAAAGAAGCAATATAAAGTAGTGGATAGAATACTAAAAGTAGATAGGAAGATCAGGATTCGAATCTTTCCTCTGACACTCTCTCGATAAGCAATCCTCTTAACGTCTATGTGCCTTAGAAAGGCAGAGGGGTTATGGTCTGTGTTGGTTGAGGTAGTTTCCAAACTGTGAGTTTCTCACGCTGAAAAAAATCAATATTCTTCACAACTGCCCTTTAGACATCTCAAACTAGACGTCCTGTAGGCATCTTTAGCTCAACATGTCCAAAATGAACTCATTATCTTTCCCCACAAATTCTCTCGCCTTCCTGACTTCCCTATTACTATAGTGCCATTCTCCCAATCACCAAGCGTACTGACCCAGGGGTCATCCTTGACTTCTCACTTTCTTCCACCCGCCATATCCAATCAGCAGTCAATGCCAGTGTTTCCACCTTCATGACATTTGTCTCTCCTCTGATGCTGACACGAGTGGTGGTACAGACCCTCATCACTTTATAACTAGACTATTGAAATGGCCGGCCAATTGGTCAGACCATATCACCCCACCATTCAATAAATGCCAATGGCTCCCTATTACCTCCGGGACCAAATATAAAATCCTCAGTTTGGATTCCGAAGTCATTTATAACCTTCCCTCCTACTGAAACGTGGGGTGGAATAATAGACAAACCGAGACCACTGAGGCAAGAAAAAGAAAAAAATTTATTACGAGTTCGAACCCGGGCCCAACCATACATTTTAGATGGAGGACCCCGAGTGTCTCCTCGGGTGCTTTTTTATACAATTATGAGGGGAAAGTAGGAAATATTGAGCTCACTGATTGGCTTAGTGAGACTCAGCTAACTCTTAGAGACAAGGAGTTGTCGGGAAATGATTGGCTAGCAGACTTAGTTGAGTCTTGGAGATAGAGGCTTGATGCCAACTTCATGGGCTATAGGGGAGGGGTGAGAGCAAACAGGTGAAGCGTGGATAGCAGTTGAGGCAGTTGACTCAGTTCCCGAATCTTATAGGTCAACATGACATTGTGGTTAGGGTTGGGAAAGCATGCATTCTTCAAGAAAAAACAAGGTTATTCTATAATCTCCTGAGGTTTGGCCCCATTTCATATTTGGCTCCATTTCACCTACCTTTCCAGTTTTTAAAGACTTCTTCCAAGATACTCCACCAAAGTACACTGGCAATCCTAATCTAGTCTCCTTGTATTTCCTGACACAGGGCACTCAATCTCCAGACTCCAAACATTTTCTCTGGCTGTTGCCCATGCCTGGAAAACTCTAACTCCTCATCTCTATCTCCTGGCTTCACTGGTCTTTAAGTCCCAGCAAAAATCCTACCTTTGACAAGGAGTTTTCCCTGACGCTCTTTAATGTTAGTTCTCTCCCCCTGAGAATCTCTAATTTATCCAGTATATGTCTTGTTTGTACATAGTCATTTCCATGTTTTCTCTCCCATTGAGAGCTTTTTGAGAGCAGAGACTGTCTTTTGTTTTTCTTTGTGCTTAGCACATAGTAAGGGCTTAATAACTGCTTATTAACTGACAGACTAATTGGGTAGAAGAAGGAGGCAGAGGCCTAATAGGGAACACAGCCTTTGATTGACTCAGAGATTGAAATGCTGCTATTAAGCTCCATGTTTATTGGTTTGGGGAAAAGAAGAACAATTTCTATTATTTCTAAACTATCTAAGTTCAGGCTTTGCCTATGCATCTAAAACAGCAAGCTCAAAAGCTGTCAGATACCTTCAAAGGACAGCATGTAGATAAAGATGGATATTGAGATCATAATACCATGTACCCAAAAGATATTCCAATTCAGAAGAGAAAAAATAAAGGAAAAAAAAGAGAGGAGAGGAGAGGAGAGGAAAGGGAAAAAAGAAAAGGAAGGGGAAAGAAAAAAGAAAGGAAAGGAAAAGAGAACAGAGGACAGGAGAACAGAGGAGAGGAAAAAGGAAATCAGTCCATCAACATGCATTTATTAAACACCTACTATGTGCCAACAGATCTCTTTAAAATATATATTATAGAGGTGGCTAGGTGGAACAGTGAGTAGAGTACTGGCCCTGGAGTCAGGAAGACCTGAGTTCAAATCCAGCCTCAGACACTTAACACTTACTAGCCATGTACCTTGGCCAGTCACTTAACCTTAATTGCCCTGCCTTCCCCTCTCCAAGAAGCAAAAAACAAACAAAAAACCAGACATGCACACACACAAATAAAATATATTATACATACATATATATATATATATATATATATATATATATATATATATATATATATATATATATATATATATATATATGTGAACTTCACATTTCTCTAGTGCTTTGCAGATGGAGAGATTCGGAAAGTCAGTTATTATGGTACTAGACAAGAACCAGATTCAGAGTCCAAAGACCTGGGCTCAAATTGTGACCATGCTACTTTTACTGTGTAACTTTGGGCAAAGCACTAAAACTCTCAGAGCAAAACAGATGAGTTCTGAGGCTCCTTTCAGCTCAGTATCTATCATCTTTCTTGACTATTAAATGGTAAAGCCATGTGTTAAACCCAATTCTGCTCTGTGCTATGTCCATCCTCTAACTGATTTAGTCTCTAAAAAGCACTTAGGAAGCATCACTTACAACCATAGCATCACAATGAATTTATGGTGTGTCCAAGAAGCCAGAAACATAGTGCACTCCATGCCAGATGATGAAAACTCAACTGAAAGCAAGACTCATTATCATTGTTTACCAGACTCCTGTGAATAGATCAGGGAACACTGGAAAAAGCATAAGTATTTGAGTTCGGAAACACCCCTGGCTAAGATACTTGCCAGCTGTGGGATTGTGGACAAGTCAGAACCCATACCTCAGTTTCCTTATTTGTAAAATGACAATAGTCATGATAGATGATATTTATATAGGACCTTAGAATTTGCATAGGACTTTGCCTACATTTTCTTATTTGAACCTAACAACCCTATATGGTAAGTACTTACTTCAGTTATAATCCTCATTTTTCAGATGAGAAAGCTGAGGCCGAGAGAAGCCAAAGGGATTCAATACTTGAATTCTAGTAATAAGACTTATAATAATAAAATATATGCTGCCTTCCTCATGGAATTGTAATGTGGAAAATAATTATAAATCTTAAAGTACTCTAAAAATAAAACCAATTCATATTATCTTTCTCCCAAACAACAGAAACACAGTACGTTAACATTCATCTTGATGGTAGTGTAAAGGAGAGGGGGATATTTGGTTCTCCCCTACTCCCCCAGCTCAACTGATATAATCACAAATGGTGGGATGTTAATGTGGTAACAAGGAGTTAGCACCAGATGACTCCTTTAATAAGTGTTGAAGAGTTATCACCAGCCCCTATTAGCTTAGTCAAGTCCACAGCCTTTACTAAGCATTGTGCTAAGGCACTATGTGTGCCAAGTATTGGGACACAAAGAAAGTCAAAAATAACCCCTGCTATCAAGGAATTCACAATCTAATGGGAGAGACAACATGCAAACAGCTATATGCACACAAGATATATCCTCAATAGAAGGGAGGCACTAGCATTTTGGGGGATCAGGAGGGATTTGTTGCAAAAGGTGGGAGTTTACCTGATACTTGAAGGAAGTCTGAAGTCAGAAAGACTCCTCTTCCTGATTTCAAATCTGACCAAAGACACTCACTAGCTGTGTGACCCCGAGCAAGTCACTTAACCCTGTTTGCCTCAGTTTCCTCATCTGTAAAATGAGCTGGAGAAGGAAATGGCAAACCACTCCAGTATCTCTGCCAAGAAAATCCCAAATAGAGTCACAAAGATTTGGACGGAACTGAAATGACTCCTCAACAACAAAAAATGAAGGAAGCCAGGTAGGCAGGAGACAAAATAAAGAGGAAAAGAATTCCAGTCATGAGGGACAGAAAGTGAAAGTAAATGGAGTTGGGAAATGGAGGGTCCTGTACAAGGAACAAGCTGGCCAGTGTCCTGAGATTAAAGAACAGGGGGGAGAATAAAGAGTAGCAGACTGGAAAGATAGGAGGAGCCAGGTTACAAAGGGCTTAAAAACCAAACAGAGGATTTTACATCTTCTGTTTGATGTTGGAATGAAATGTTTGAGTTTGATATTGGGTTAAAACGAGACATTTATAAGTCATTGAACAATTAACAAAAGATTTACTTAGCCCTGACATAGCAAGGATATGAAACAAGGATAAAGTGCTATGTAGATTTTATATACTATACCTGTGAAGCAGCTATATGTGAAAACGAGTCTGTTCAGCAGGGTAAGTTTTGGTGACTCATGTGGTCTTCAGACATCCACCAAGTCAGAGGGGCCTGAATTCCACATGGATGGGAATTTTTATGAACTTAGGTGACCAGGACTAACCAGGTCCCAGGGATAGGCTTTTTGTCTCAACCCTGTTGAGTTGGGGAAAAAGGAACTTTCAATACATATTGGTCCTTGGATAAGCAAAATATTTGGCCACACTCTTCCGGGGCTTTAAATAGTTAAGCCTTGGAGACAGTAGAACTCTTACTCTACAGTTCAGGTGTGTCATGATAGGAGCCAGCAGCTGGGGGAAAAGCTAAATCTTCACCTCTTGGATGGGGGCAGGGGAGGTAGGGAAGGGGGATTCCTCTCACCTCCTTTTCCCTTTAAACTATGGTACTTTGAAGAACAATAAACCAAAGAAGACACACCATCCAGCCAAGAACATTTTCCAGACAGATACAAAGAAGAGTTTCAAAGAATAGGACCTCTGGAAGCAGAAAAGAAAGCCATTTATGAACTCAAGATAGAACTATCCCTGGAAGTTGACAGTTGTTCTGAGGAAATCAGAGTCCCCTGGTAGACCAGCTGAGTGACTGGCCCACTATGCTCAAGGGGAAGTTTCACAAGGACTCTAAGAGGAGATATAAGACACTGAGCCCCACAATAGCAAAGCTGTGAGTTTCCTTGGCCATATGCATTCCCTATGTGTGTACTTTATGCCCATTCTTCCCATTGAATACATTTTCTATTTGTAGCATAGTTTGCTCTAGGCCTAAGGGGGTAGGTATTTTGTAGTTAGCATCCTTACTATGCCATCTTAGTAAATGTCTTTGCTTTGAGCTAACTGTGCCTACTAGCTGACTGTTAAAGGGAAAACCCACTGGCATGGGCTCACAAGCTATAATTTTAGGAGTAGTACTTTGAACCTTGAAGTAGTAGCCACATTCCAGAGAGTAGCTGGTAAGGACTGTTACAATAGGAATGGATAAAATGCTATGACTAGGTTTTGAGGCTATGATAGTTAAATCCCTGAGGATCATGGCAAGAAACTCAAGAGATAATGCAAGTGTCATAGGAAACTAGAACTTGTCAGCAATAACTGCTTTTGTCAGAGTTCCTGAAGTTTGAGCAGATGCCCCTCCCACCAGTCCTACCACAGGGAGATAGCTCCAGTTCTATCAGGGCAAGATCAGACCAATCCCCAAAGTTTCCAAAAGGATCAGTCCTCCTGACCCTGCCTGGCCTCAATCTCATGATGCCTGGGAATATAAATGAGAATGTATGTGAGAATGATATTGATGAATACATAGGGAAATTCCAGTGCTGCAAAATTCCAAAAGATTCTGCCTTCTCCATGTGGGGAGAAGAAAAAGAGAGAGAGAATTTGGAACTCAACATTTTTTAAAAGAATGTAAAAAATTGTTTTTACGTGTAACTGGCAAAAAGTAAAATAATTAATTTTTTTTAATTCCAAAAGATCACCACCGGTTTTAGAAAGTTGATATTTTGGTTATTATTCTAAGTCTCTTACAAAGGATAGAATGTCAGTGTTTCACAGGTACTGGGTTATTTTGTTTGGGATTTTTGTTTTTACTTTTGTGTACTAGAAGACAATACCAATCCTATCTGACTTAGGATCACAGAATCATGGAATACAGAAAATATAATATGAGAGTTAGGAGAGACTTTAGCACATAGAATGTTCGAGCCAAAAAGGACCTAAGAACATAGAACATGAAATATCCAAATTGGAAGAGACTTTAGAACACAGAATGCTCATCCTGGAAGGGACCTTAGAATACAGAATGCTGAATTTTACTACTGGAAGAAACTTCAGAGATCATCTGATTCAATCTCCTTTTTATAGAGGAAACTGAGGGCCTGGAAGGGAAAAGAACCTCCCCCAAATTACATAGTTATTAGAAGAACCAAGGACAGACCTCCTGTCTCTTAAATCCCAGAAAATGGGTCTAAAAGGAAGTTAATATATTGTACTCAGCCTCTCCTTCTGTTCTCTTGAGAGTTCAACCACCTCCTAACTTCCTACTTTGGACAAACTCAAAATGAATATTAAGTTGGTCAGTTTTCAAATGGCAAGGTCACAATGTCCTCCCTCCCCTCCCGTGACCGGTGTTTGAATGAAAAGTACCAACCCAGGCCCTTGTTAGAGAAAACATTCTAGGTGATAACAGGCAGGCAGGCTGCAAGAGCAAACCGATCGGTAACTTATTCCATCTTCCATTTCATAGATATCAGTTTAGAAAGAACCAGCCTATTTTACAGTGAATGTTTTGCTTCTAGTCCTCCCCCTCGTAAGTGAATTTCAAAATAGTTTAAATTCAGGATAAAGCAGTGAAATGGGAAAATCTTTACACTCCAATAAGACATCATTACCTGCAACCATATTGCGCTTTCCATATCTGACTGAAAGCTGGCAGTGCATGAAAGAGAATGGAGGACATCTGACATGGGCATCTGCCAGCTCTGGAAGGAAGGGCACTGGTTAGAGAAGGGCCTTTTCGGTGCCTGATTTCTAATGATCCCAAATTCAGCAGCATTAAGGCTTTCTCTAAGACTAGCCAGGATGACTCCACATGCATTTTAGACAAGAGAGACTTATTTCCACCTGTAGGATTGTCCTGAGGAGTCCTGCACAGAATCCCCACCTGAGGACAATAAGAAACCAAGACTTTCCCTTCTCCTCAGAGGTTAAGCAGCAGGGATCATTAGCATTTAGATTGCATGACAAAACAACTGATTATTGGAAAGTGCCTTGAAAAAGGTGTCACTGTATGTGATAGCCCTGGGCCCAAGACCAAGAAAGGACAGACTTGGTCAAGCACTCAAGGGCACTGGCCATCAATCATTCCACCCACTTCTCCAGGGTTTTAGGTTTATGAAACATTTTCTTCATAGCAACCCTTTTGGGGGTAGGCAGTGCTAGCACCAGTGCCATTTTTAGAGATGAGGAAATTGAGGCTCAGGTTCTAAGGGACTTGTGGATGGTCACACAACTCAGAAGTGTACGAGCCTGGACTCCAGCCTAGGTTGTCTGACCCCAAATACAATGAGCTTTGCATTCCATCAGGCCAGCTCTGTTTCAGTTCTTCCCCAGCTGCCCCAAGTTGGCAGTGCTAATGAGCCATAAAGGAATAGAATGGATAATCCTCTATTAAGCACCTACTATGTGCTAAGCACATGCGCTAAGCAATGGGAACACAAATTGAAAAGCAAAACAGTCTGTGCTTTCAAAGAGTTTATAGTCTGAGTACCTTTTCAAGTGTGTCTGCTCTTCATGGCCCCATTTGGAGTTTTCTTGGCAGAGATACTGGAGTGGTTTGTCATTTCCTTCTCTAGCTCATTTTACAGATAAGGAAACTGAGGCAAACAGGGTGAAGTGACTTGCCCAGGGTCACACAGATAGTTAGTGTCTGGGGCCAGATTTGAACTCAGGAAGAGGATTCTTCTTGACCCCAGGCATTGTGCCACTCAGCATTCTGAGAGGCAATAAATATAAGAGAATTCAGTCAGTAAACAAGCATTTATAAGGTACTTTGTGCCAAGCACAATGCTGAGTACTGGGGATTCAAAGAAAGGCAAAATAATGGCCCCCACCCTCAAAAAGCTCACCTTTGAATGGGGAGGACATCTTGCAGATGACTACGTACAGGCAAGATCAATAAAGTAGATGGAAGATAATTCCAAAGGGGTAGGGTAGGGTAGGGTAAAGGGTCGAGCAGGTTAAGAGGGCCAGGACCAAGTGCTATGCAAGGATCTGTGGGAACAATGAGAGCACAGGGCTTTTGGTAGAAAGAGGGAAGACACAAGCTTAAGTGCTTCAGAGTCAAGAATAGTTATTCTGTATGAAGCCAAGGTCTGAAACTGGATCCCAACATGAGAGACGGGTTGGGTTTAATACCTTCTATAGTTGCAGTGGGTAGACCAAAGGAGAAATGACAATTGATCTAGAACTGGGAGGGATCTCAGAGGCCATCCTCTCCTTTTATAGCTGAAGAAACGGGGCCCAGAGAGGCTGGGGTTTGCCCCAAGTTACACAGCAACCAGCTTTGGAAGCAGAATTTGAACCCAGGGCCACCAAATCTAGGACCAATTTTCTTTCCACTATCAGTAAATCAGTAAAATATGTAACTCATTACTTCTGTAATGACCTATAGGCACTATATTTTCACTCTTCCCTTTAAGCATTATTAAATGCTTGTGAAAATTCATTTCTTTTTCTGGGCCACCTTGCCATGTCCTAATGTCTGCCATAAGGCACCCTTTCTCGAAGGCTGGAAGATTGATCTCAGTTGCTGGAGGTCAGATATGGATCTTTAAGCTGAATCTGTAACTCATATGTCACTGCTCTTTAGATCCTCTGAAATAGCATAGGACCCAAATGTAGACATCTATACACACACACACACACACACACACACACACACACAATCTTTCAAACACAGATATGGCTTGTAGCCTCCTGACCACCACTCCCAGGAAGGCAGCAGACAGACACCACAAACAGCAAAGATAGGGTTAGTATGAAGGAGTACTGGACAGTTGTCCCTGAGCCATTGCACTGACCCCTTTACCCTCACCTGGCCATTCAGTCCCACACTGAAAGATGAATAACTACATCCCTTCACACCTGTGCCCTCTGTGAGTAGCGATAAGGAAAAGAGGGAATAAGTGTGCACATCACCTAGGAGTACTCTGGGCCTAGGGTAGAGTGAGTGTACAAAGGGGTCAACACCTTGACAGCTGGAGGTCCTGGCTTGTATTGGCGGAACAAATCAAAAGGGCAGTGGGCAGGATCTGGTGGGAATTGAATATTTTAGTTCTCTCTTCCTTTCCTGCTTGGATTACAAAACTATTTCCTCAGACAGAGAGAGAAAATTAAACTTTAGCCAAACAAAGGTTGTCAGGACTAGAAGTTTGGTTGTCTCTCCTGGAGCTAAACACTGGCTTGGATCAAAAGAAAAAGAGTCTCATTTTTGCCATCTCCTTTTGGGCCAGGGTTGGTCTTTAGAAAAGAGGTGGTCTAAATTTGCATTTATAGGCCTCTTGCTACCCCGTTTCTTTACTGTGGGTCCTTTTAATGTCCCCTGGGATAATTCAGCCAAGGAACATTTACTAAGAACCCACTATATGCCAGGCATATTCTAAGAGCTGGGGATTCAAAGAAAAGCAAATAAATAAATAAATAGTCCCTGTTCTCAATGATTTTACCGTCTAATTTGGGAAACAACATGCAAATATATACAGACAAGATACCTCCAGGATAAATTGAGACTAGTCTCAGAGGGAAGGCACTTAGATTAAGGAAGCCTGAGAAAGGTGTCTTGCACAAAATAAGACTTTAGCTGAGACCTGAAGGAAATCATGGAAGCAAGGAGGCAGAGATGAGGAGGGAACATGTTCTAGGTATGGGGCACAGCCAGTGAAAATGTTGGAGCCAGGAGACAAGGGCCTTGTGCAACAAGGAACAAGAAGGAAGCCTATATTACTGGGGCATAGAGTACATGGAGGGAGAGAAAGTGTGAGATGGAAAGGTAGGAAAGGGACCAGGTTATGAAGCACTTTAAAAGCCAAATGAAGGATTTTATATTTGATCCTGGAGGTAACAAGGATCCCCTGGATTTTACTGAATAGGAGGTCAGAAGATCATTTGACAGGTAAATAGAGAACGGATTATAGTAGGGAGAGACGCCTTTGGGCAGACTCACCTGTAGACTATTAACAATATCCAGGCAAGAGATGATGAGGTCCTGCCCTAGAGTAGTGGCAGTGTCAAAGGACAGAAGGGGGCATATGCAAGAGATGTTGAGAAAGTAGAAATTACTGACTGGATATGGAGACTGAAAGAGAGTGAGGAATGGGGGAAAATGTCTAAGTTGCCTGGGCAACTGGGAGGATGTTGGTACTTTTCAGAGTAATAGGAAAGTCATGAAGAAGGGAAGGTTTGGGGGGAAAGGAAGAGTTTAGTTTTGGATATGCTGGGTTTAAGGTGTCTACAGGATAACCAGTCTGAGATAGCTAAAAGGCAATTGGAGATGTGAATCTGTTAGGAGAGTCATTTGCATAGAGATGACAATGTAAAGTTTACAAAGTTAAAATAACCTGGAGGGAGAAAAAGAAGGGAAGAAGGTGCAGCACAAAGCCTTAGGGGACCCCTACTTTTAGCAGAATGGATAAAGAAACAGCAAAGGAGGCAGAGGAGTAGACAGGTAAGAGGACCAAGGAAGAGCCTAATGCTGTCACCTGTCTTATAGGGTACCTAGGTGGTGCAGTGTCAGTCCAGGAGTCAGAAAGACACCTTTTCTTAACTTCAAATCCAGCCTCAGTCACTTACTAGCTGTGTGACCCTGGGCAAGTCACTTAATCCTGTTTACCTCAGTTTCTTCATCTGTAAAATAAGCTGGAGATGGAAATGTCAAATCACTCCAGTATCTTTGCCAAGGAAACCATGGGGTCACATGACTGAAAACAACTGATGTGTGTGTATATGTGTGTGATAGATAGATAGATAGATAGATAGATAGATAGATAGATAGATAGGTGAGAGAGACACATAGAGAGAGACAGAGACAGAGAGACAAAGACAGAGAGAATGTTATAGAGTTATGTACTTACTACTTGTCTTATCAGGGCCCACGTTCCTGCCAGTTAGTTCTTACATCCCTATGGCTTACTTTATCCTTCAGATTTTTCCAGTCTCTAGCAAAATGCCCTGGGGTCTTACTCACCCAAAGAATCTGGTCTTTTTGAAATAAATGATAAATTTTGGCTCTGCTGTATAACTAGGCAAATAACAATCCCTCCCTGACTCTCAGTTTCCTTCTGGAAAACATACCAACTATGGTTGGTTTTGTTTTTTAATCTAAGGCACTGACAAAAAACGCTAAACAGTCTGACTCATCAACTAGTTAATGAATCCACCAACTATACTACTGCCATACATGTTAGATTGTGAGCTCTTTGAGGGCAGGGTTGGTTTTTTTGCCTCTTTTTATATCCCCAGCATTTAGCACAGTTCCTGGCACATAGTAGATACCTTATAAATGTTTATTGAGTTGAATTGAATATCTAAAAAGAGATCTTGCAAGTCAGTGTCTTCCTAGTATAGTACGTATCTCCAGGAATGTTAACTAAGGACACTTGAATGTTCCAATCCTGGGCCTTTGGCCTTGAAGATCTGAATTGGTTTTCTAAAGATACCAATTCCTCCTTAGGTCTATTCTATAAAACAGGGGTGACAATAACAACTCCTATCTCACAGGGTTGTTGTGAGGATCAAAATGAGATTTTATATGTGTGTGTGTGTGTGTGTGTGTACACATACATACATACATATATATATATATATATATATACATTCCAAATCTACATCTAAAGTGCTTTGCAATCCTTAAAGCTTATCTATATCTATTTTTTCTCTCTCTGTGTATGTAGATAGATATACATATATTCACACATATACACATTTATATTATACATACATATATGTATGGATAGATATGGATATAAATCATTTTGTAAAACTTAAAACCATATAAAAACACTATTTTTATTCCAAGAAGCCTTTGGGTCAGAGCTGGCCTTTTTTTTTTTTAATTTTAATTTATTTATTTTTAGTTTTCAACATTCATTTCCACAAAATTTTGAGTTATAGTTTTTTCCCTGCCTTTCCCTAGCCCCACCCAAAATAGCAAGCCTATTGAATACCTCTTCCCTCAATCTGTTTTCTCTTATATCCTTCCCCATCTCCCCCCATAACTTTCTAGTGGGGCAAGATGGATTTGTATACCCCAGTGCCTGTATATCTTATTTGCCACTTGCATGTAAAAGACAATTTTTTTTTTTTGCTTTTTGGAGGGCAATCGGGGTTAAGTAACCTGCCCAAGGTCACACGGCTAGGTTTTTTTGTGTGTGTGCATTAAGTGTCTGAGGCCGGATCTGAACTCAGGTCCTTCTGACTCCAGGGCCGACTCTCTACTCACTGCGCCACCTAGCCGCCCCTAAAGACAATTTTTTTAAACATTTATTTTTAAAACTTTGATTACCAGATTTTTTTCCCTTCTTCCCTCCTCACCTGCCCCCACTGGGAAGATAAGCAATTCAATATAGGTTGTACATGTATAGCTACTCAAATCATTTCCATAATTGTTATATTGTGAAAGACTAACTATATCTCCCTCCATCCTGTCCTGCCTCCCACTTATTCTAATTTTCTCCTTTGACCCTATCCCTTTTCAAAAATGTTTGCTTCTAACTATCCTCTCCCCCAATCTGCCCTCCCTTTGATCAACACCCCCTCTCATCCCCTACCCCCCCAATTTCCTGTAGGGCAAGATACCCAATTGAGTGTGTATGTTATTCCCTCCTTAAGCCAAATTCAATGAGAGTAAAGTTGTCCCATTCCTTTTCACTTTCCTGCTCTTCCCCTCCATTGTACAAGTTTTCTCTTGCTTCTTTTATATGAGATAATTTACCCTAATCTAGCTCTCCCTTTCTCCTTTTCCCAATAAATTCCTCTCTCATCTCTTAATTTTACTTGTAGATATCATCCCTTCATATTCAACTTATCCTGTGCCCTCTGTCTATGTATACATGAACATACATATGCCCACACTCACATATATATTTATATACACATACACCCTCCTATACATACATATATATGTATGTATGTATACATATATGCATATATATTCCCTTCAACTATCCTCATACTGAGAAAAATCTTATGAGTTACAATTATCATTTTTCCATGTAAGTGTGTGAATAGTTCAACTTTAATAAGTTCCTTATGATTTCTTTTTCCTGTTTACCTTCTCATGCTTCTCTTGCTTTTTGTATTTGAAAGTCAAATTTTCTGTTCAGCTCAGGTTTTTCATCAAGAATGCTTGAAAATCCTCTATTTCATTGAATAACCATATTTTCTCCTGAAGCATTATACTCAGTTTTGCTGGGTAGGTGACTCTTGGTTTTAGTCCTAGCTCTTTTGACCTCTGGAATACCATATACCAGGCCCTTCAATCCCTTAATATAGAAGCTGCTAGGTCTTGTGTTATCCTGATTGTGTTTCCACAATACTCAAATTGTTTCTTCCTGACTATTTTCAGTATTTTCTCCTTGACCCAGGAACTCTGGAATTTGGCTATAATATTTCTAGGAGTTTTCTTTTTGGTATTTTTTTCAAGAGGTGATTGGTTAATTCTTTCAATTTCTATTTTGCCCTCTGGTTCTAGAGTATCAGGGCAATTTTGCTTGATAATTTCTTGAAAGATGGTGCCTAGCTTCTTTTTTTTTGATCATGGCTTTCAGGTAGTCCAATAATTTTAAAATGATCTCTCCTGGATCTATTTTCCAGGTCAGTGGTTTTTCCAATGTGATATTTCACATTGCCTTCTGTTTTTTCATTTGTTTGGATCTGTTTCATAGTATCTTGATTTCTCATAAAGTCATTAGCTTCCAGTTGCTCCAATCTAATTTTGAAGGAGTTATTCTCTTTAGTTAATTTTTGAAATTCCTTTTTATCTGTCAAATTTCACTTTTTAAGGCATTCTTCTCCTCATTGGCTTTTTGGGCCTCTTTTGCCATTTGAGTTAGTCTATTTTTAAGGTATTATTTTCTTCTGTGTATTTTTGGGTCTCCTTTAGCAGGCATCATTCTTATTTCTCTTCCCAATTTTTCCTCCACTTCTCTTATTTGATTTTCAAAATCCTTCTTGAGCTTCTCTATGGCCTCTAACCCGTTCATATTTTTCTTGGATGCTTTTGATGCAGGAGTTCTGACTTTGCTGTCTCCCTCCCATTCCATGCCTTGATCCTTTTGTCCCCCAGAAAAGATTCTATCATCTGTTTGTGCTTTCTCTGCTTGCTCATATTTCCAGCCAATTACTTGACCCTTGAGCTCTTTGCCACAGTAGAACTCTGCTTCCAGAATGGAGAGAGCTTTGTCCCAAATCACTGGGCTTTTCACAGCTGCTGGAGCTATTAGGAGAGCACCTTCTCTACAGCTCCAACAAGCTCTGGCTCAGTGGTCACACATCCCAGGACCACCACCCAAGACCACAATCCAGATCCAAGCAGGTTAAAGCAAGAGTGATTACCCTCTGAATGGTTGGTTTGTCCCCCTACCATCTGTAGGCCAGGAGCTCCTGAGGCAGCCACACCATGCAGCTGTCATGTCTGCACCCACTTCTCGCCCTAGGGGCAGCAGCCAGACTGCTCTCTTCTGTCTCCTCTCCCCTACCCCCGGCCCCTTCCAACAAAGTTCCACACTGACCTTTTACTTTGTCTTTGGTGTTTATGAGTTGAGAAGTCTGGAAGCCCCCACAGCTGCTGGTTATTCACTCTCCTGAAGTCTGCTCTGTACGATGCTGGTCAGGGCCTCCCTGGGGCTGGAACAGTGAAACTCCTTCGAGGCTGTGCTCTGCTCCAGTGCACTATGTTAGACCTTTACTGTTGGCCTGCCAGCTGTCTTCAGCAGGACATTTGTTTCTCTCTGTCACTTTGTGGGTTCTGTAGCTTTAAAATTTGTTTAGAGTCATTTTTTTTACAGATATTGGAGTTGTTTGGAGCCAGAGCCCACACCAAGTTTGTACTTCTTCTCCACTATCTTGACTCCACCCCAGAGATGGCCTTTTGCCAAAGACTTTTTACCTTTCTCCATTTTCTCAACTTTCCTGAGTTCTGAACCCACAATTGGTAGCCTCTAGACCTTCCTCGGCCCCTGACCCTGCTTAGTTCCATGAGGTCAGTATCTTTTCCTCCTTATTCTGTAGCTATGCTCTAATTAGATTACTGCTCTTAGGATCATTCATAGTCTCCGGATTGGTAGGGATTTTTTATTTGCTTTTTTTTACTAGATATATTATTTAATCCATATTTTTAGCTGCTAGTAAGGAATTCCCTTTACCAATGGAGATCAGTCCCTTCTCTGAATTTATAGTCTTAGTCATGACATCATGAATAGAGAGAGAGAGTAGGCCTCAGTCAGGATGATTTGAGATAAAGTCCCACTTCTGTCCACTTCTGACATGTGCTGACTAGGTGACCCCTAGGGAAGTCACTTGGCCCCTTAATGCCTCTGGCAATCCCTGGCTTTATCCACTTTTAAATACATAGAATGCAGGTCTTATTAGGTCTCCGGGGATCTCTTTAAAGAGGAATACATCAAGGATAGGAATATAGAAAATTTGGCAAAATGGAAGTGGGGAATAAGTCCTGGTTTTGAATCCCAGCTCTGCCATCTTCTAGCCTTAGGCAAGTCATTAAACTCCCTTAGGGTTTTAGTTGTTTCTGTTTTTTTCAATCTATAAAAGGAGGGGTAGGAGAAAGGGGAATTCAATTAGATCCTGACTCTTTCCTGTACTGATGCTCTGTGATACTGATCTGAGGCTTAGAGTCATGCCACCAGTTTTCAAGGCAAACCATAACCTGAAATCTTCCAGGATTCAAGGGTCTTCCATTTCTCCTCCCAAAATCCAGGATTGTCAAATTGTGTCTTCTTTAAGACTTAGAGACAGATGGGGTTGTTGTTCTGGTGCACACAAAATGTTCAACCTTGTCACTAGATAATTCATCTCCAAAGTGGCCCCTGTCGGCACAAATTTTGACCCAAGCTATCTTCAGTTCCAGTGGCCCCTCTCATCTGTCCTATTTAGCTCAATCATCTTCCCTTGGCTGGTTCAACTCAGATTTTCATAATTATCTAGGCTCCTGTCTCCTCCTTGGATCTGACACTTCAGTTCACCTGTTTTCCCTATGCTTATCCAGGACATACAATAACAACTCCAAGTGGTGAACTTGGCTCCTCCATGTGCAAAACTACTTGGCTTTGGCATGCTCATACTCTGAGTGACCCCCCAAAAAAGTTCACTATGGTTCCTACCCATGACAGACTTGGCTTCCCTGTTAGTCCCTGCAGTGACTTCAGCCTGGTTGACCTTCAGCAGAGGCACCTAGGTGACTCAGTGGATGAATTTGTAGTCAGGAAGATCTAAGTTCAAATCCATTCCAAGACACTTAACTAGCTCTCTGGAACTGAACAAGTCACTTAACCCCTACTTACCTCAGTTTCCTCAACTGACAGCATCTATATTACAATCTTACCATGAGGATTAAATGAGACATATTTGTAAAGTGCCTGGAACAAAGTAAGTGCCATGCAAATCCTTATTCCCCTACTCCGCCCTCCCCCAATTCCCACTAGACAGTCCCCAAAAGACTAAGGCCAAGGACATCGTCCAGATTATAGAATTCCCCCAAAGTGAAAACCAGCCTCAATATCTAGATAATTATCCCCCCCCCAAAAAAAAAACACCTCTACAATTAATATAAAATGGTGGAGCAGAAAGGGACAACAGAGATTGTATGACCACAAGTTATTTAGCTTGTGTGACCACAAGCTCATACAATTGCAGAAACAGAACTGTAACCCATGTCTCTGTACTCCTGGTCTAGATTAGTGGCCTCCCAATTTCATATGTGGAAAATCATACCAGGGGATCATTAGCAATTCTGTGTGGAGCCAGTAGCAGTAAGTCAGCAGCCAGATTATTGATCATCAAAGCTACCACTATCTCCCTCCAAGCAGAGTCATAGATTGTGGCTTTCCCTCTGGGTCCTAACTCCCAGTAACTGATTAGAAACATTTTCCAGCTCAGCAGCTAAAGGCTTTGCTAGTCTTGCATTTGCCTTTGATTAATGATGTTGCTAGTAATTTAAACATCTCCTGAGTTCTCTGTCTTTCCTGGGTAATGCTGAAGTTATTGCTGTTTAGATAGAAGGAAAATCATACTGGTACACAGAGAATATTACTTTGGTGGTGTGAGTTACAATTGATCCTCAAGGAACAGACATTAAGTTATTTTAAAGAAGCTTTATTGAATGTTCATCATTCTCAGGAGGAAGGCGAACACCTCCAATTATGGTGGTTTTGAAACCAGACTGTCTACAAATGGCTGCCTGGTTTGCTATCATCTGTAGCCTAAGACAGGTTCTTTACCTTGATTCTTCCCTCTTCCTCACTCCTGATATACAGTTACTTGCCAGGTTCTATCTATTTTGTCTCCACAATATCTTTCACATTTTTCTCCTTCTCTCTACTCAACAACTACTTACTTTTGGCTTTTTGTAATAACTTCCTAATTGGTCTCCCCCTTCTCTCTCCCTTTCCAAATCATCATTCACACAGCTGCCCAAACAAGCCTGACCATTTCACTCCTGTGCTCAAAGGCCTTCAGTGGTTTCCTATTATCTCCAATTGAAAAGTGAATGCCAGGGCGGCTAGGTGGCGCAGTGAGTAGAGCATCGGCCCTGGAGTCAGAAGGACCTGAGTTCAGATCCAGCCTCAGACACTTAACGCACACACAAACAAAAACCTAGCCGTGTGACCTTGGGTAAGTTACTTAACCCCAATTGCCCTACAAAAAGCAAAAAAAAAAAAAGTGAATGCCTCAGCCTGGTGTTGCTGACCATGAACAATCTTAGCTCTCAACTTCTTATACTACCTTAATTTCATGCGGCTCCCGTTCATATACTCTATGTTCTAATTAAACTGGAATATGAGTTCTTCTCTAAGCTCAATATCCTATCTACTATCTTCAAATATTATTACTGTACATATTATGACCTCCTATCCCCCAATATTAGCCCCTTGAAGGCAAGGACTGTCTCATTTTGAGCTGTTTCATCCCTAGCACCCAGATACCTAGAGTAGTAGATATTTGATTAATCGAATCATTTGAATAGATCTTGATTTCCGTTCATGGTGTAGTGGAAAGAAGGCTATACTTGAAATCAGATAATGTGGGTTCAGATCTTAATTCTGACACTGATTAGCTGTAGGACCATGGACAAATCATTTAACCTTTATAAACCTCAGTGTTCCTATTTGTAAAATGTGAGTAAAAATGCCTACCTGACCAATCAACACTAGTATTTATTCAGCACTTACTCTGTGCCAGGCACTGTGTTAAGGGTTAGAGATACAAAGAAAGGCAAAAACACAGTCCCCACCCTCAATGAGCTCACATTCTAGTGAGCTAGTAGGGAGCAGGGGAAGACATGCAAACGACTACATACATATTAAATATATACACTGTAAATGGGAAGTAATCTCAGAGGGAAGGCACTAGTAGTGTGGGGTGGGGAGAGTGGCATCTGGAGAAGAAATCTTGTAGAAGGTAGGGCTTTATCTGAGTCTTAAATGAAGCCAAGGAAAATTAAAGAAAGAGAAAGCTTGAGGCATGGAAGATAGCCAATGAGAAAAGTCATGAAGTAAGGCTATACAGTGTCATTTGTGAAGATCAAGAAAGAAGGCCATTGGCTGAATTGTCAAGTATGATGAGTGGAGTAAAGTGTAAAAATACTTGAAAGATAGGAAGGTATCTGATTATGAAGAGCTTTAAAATATCCAGAGGATTTATATTTGATCCTGGAGGTAACAGTGAGCCATTGGAATTTATTAAGTAGGAGGAGGGTGACATAGATCCATGCTTTAGGAAGGTCAATTTGACACCCTGAGTAGTTTGGAATGAGGAAGAGACTGGAGACAGGGGAGACCACCCAGAAGGTCATTTCAATATAGTCCACATAGGAAATGATGATGGTCTATACCAGGGTTGTAGTAAGAATGTGCAGGAGAGATGCTGGAAAGATAGATTTTGACAGGACTTCAAAAACAGATTATATGCATAGAGGGGGAGTAAAGAGTCTAGAATGACATTTAGATTATAGTGTGTGTGTGTGTGTGTGTGTGTGTGTGTATATAATATGTATGTATATGTATGTGTGTATATGTATGTATGTATATGTATGTGTGTATATGTATGTATGTGTATATATGTGTGTGTATATGTGTGTGTGTGTATATGTGTGTGTATATATATGTATATGTGTGTGTGTGTGTGTGTGTATATATATATATATATATATATAGCCTCCCTATATATGTATATATATAGGGAGGATAGTGATATCCTCAACAGACATAGGGGTCCTTCAGAGGAAGACCCTTTGAAAGTCTTGAAGTACTGGTGGACTATTGTCATTCATTCTTCATTCAATTAACATTTACTCAGCGTTCTCTAGGAGCAAGGCTCTATGCTAGGACCTGGATTGATGCAAAGACAAAGCACCCAATAACATTGTTACAACCAAAATTACATCTGTGCATGTGTGTGTACATGTGTATGCATGTGTGTATGTAAATATACACACATACATATATGTATATACACACATATATACATACATATGTGTATATAGCTACAACCAAAGTTATTTCATGTGAAACCCCACTATAGCACTTTCCACATGCTTGCCACCTACACTGTGTGTCCCCAGGGAACCCTTCCAACCACTCCTTGTTGGAGGAGAGTGGCTCCAACTAATTAGAAAATGATTGTTCATGAGCTTTAACAAAGAAGTAACAACAATTGTTCACATTCATATTGGCCTCTAAAATTTACACTCCATTATCCTCACCACAGTCTTATCAGGTAGATAATGCAGGTATGATTGTTCCCATTTTATAAATGAGAAAGTTGAGGCCCTATGGGGAAATGACTTAGTGGAGGTCATGCAAGAAGAAAGAAGCAAAGATAGGACCAGTACTCAGGTCCTCTAACTATAAATGCTGAGTTCTTTCTGTTGTACCAAAGTGGAAGAGGGATCCAGATATCTCTGGAAACTCAGAGCAAAAGAGGAGAGGGGTTGGGCTAGTGCTAAGTTTCCTATAGTGTAGGGAGGGGAGAGGGATTTGCCTGTGAAATAAGCACCTCTCCTGCCCTCCCCCACCTTTTTCCACTTAAGTCTAGGAATAGGGCAGTTCCAGGGTTGGGGGAGGGGTGGGACAGGGAAGGCTGCTTGAGAAGTATTTCAGAGTCACAGAATCCTAAGGGCTGAGATAACAGCTTAGGGATGGGATAGGGTGCAGAAGAGAACAGGCCAGTTGAGTGGTACTGAGCCAGGGAGTGTGCCACCAAAAGGAGGAATTGTCCCCCACCCCACCAACCCAAGGTTGGCATCTGGGGCAGCCCCATTTTCTCTATGCTATTTTCAGCTTTGGTTATCACTGTCCTTATTTTGAAGATAGAGAATGAGGGCCAAGAAGGGTAATGCCCCACTACTGAAAGTTACACAATTATCCAGTGAGTGAGATGCTAAAAACAATTCTTAATTCCCCATTTGGTACTTGGTCTGCTATACTTTCCAAGGTAGCAGCCTGAAACTCCTCTCTGGACAAGGAGCTGTCCAACTTGACAGTATCCAATACGGTGAGAATTTCCAGGCAATGACTCCATTTCTTTTTAGTCAGCCAGTGAAAACCTTCTCTAGTCTCTCAGCCCTGAAGTAAGCTAAGTTTATACAGGTATGTGATGAGTCCATGAGAAATCTGTGTCTGTATGTACCTACATACATACACAAATACATATATATATATATATATTATATATATGTTTGTATGTGTGTATACAAAGTGATTTGCAAAGTTTAAAGTCCAATATGTGCTGACTATTATTATTACCACTATCTCTGAATGTCATGTATGTGGAACTATTAAGGAATAAAGCTCTAAGGAAGGGAATATTGGTTAGGGGTATGTCAGACCATAACATTTTCATAGAAAGTTTCATGATACATACTTGGAAATCATTTCAAAAAGAATGTCTTTCCCCTTTTACTGAACTGGATCAGTAAAAGGATGATCTATTTATTCATTTTTTAAATCTAGACTTATGATTTTATTGCTATGAGGAGCTCATAGAAAGGATGCTCTCCTTACCAATGGATATTAGGAACCATTTCATACTTCAAATGTTCATGTATATTCAGGGATACCTTTGAGATATTGCAGGTTCTAGACCATTGCAATAATGCAAATATCACAATAAAGCAATTCACACAAATTTTTCGGTTTCCAAGTGAATACAAGTTATGTTTATGCTAAACATAGACTACAGAAATGTAGTCTATTAAATGTACAACAGTATTATGTCTAAAAAATGTACTTACCTTAATTTAAAAAATACTTCATTGCTAAAAATGTTTATCATTGCTTGAGACTTCAGTAAGTCAAAATTTTTTTTTGCTGATGGAATGTCTTGCCTTGATAGTCATAGCTGCTGACTAATCAGGGTGGGGGTTGCTAAAGGTTGGTGTGGCTGTGGCAATTTCTTAAAATAAGATAGCAATGAAATTTGCCACATCAATTGACTCTTCCTTTTCTCTTGAACACTTACAGGCCATTGAAGGGTTATTAATTGTCCTCATTTCAATATTGTTGTGTCTCAGCAAACGGTAAGGCTGGAGGAGTGGGAAAGAAATGGGTTTGCCTGGTCAGTGGAGCAGTCAAAACACATACAACATTTATTGATTAAGTTTGCCATCTTATTATGATATGGTTCACAGAGTCCAAAAACAATTACAATAGTAACATCAAAGATCACTGATCACAGATCACCATAACAGATATAATAATGATGAAAAAGTTCGAAATATTTTGAGAATTACCAAAATGTAACACAGAGACACAATGTGAGAACATGCTATTGAAAAGGGTGCTGATAGACTTGCTCAATACAGTTCAATTTGTAAAAAAAAAAAAAAAAAAAAAAAAAACCCACAATATCTGCAAAGTACAATAAAACAAAATTTACATTTCATATTCCACTCCTACCCCCAATAGAGTATAAGCTCATCAAGGGCAGGAACAGTTTTTTTTTTCATTTTGTGCCCAGAATATTTTCAGCTTACCCCACAAAAATCAGTTCGAGGAACCCCTGGTGTGGGAATTACCCTCTTCAATTCAAATCTATAACTTATTTGTAATATGTACTCTTAAAGAGTTCTTAGGGACCTTCAGAGACTAAATGACCCATCCGAGCATCACCCGTAGGTGTGGGACAGAGGTAGTCCTTGAAGATAGATTGCCCTGATCCTTCATGTTGAATGCACCATGCCATGTTCCTTCTCCTTTTAATTAATCTGAAATAGGGAATTCCAGAGGTCTCACTAACAGTATTCTGAAGGAAGCTAAGAGAAAAGTGCATTCAAGTCTAATGATGCCAGTTGAATCTATCTTATTAATAATAGTAAGGATGTTATAACCAGAAATAATTCTTATAATCAATAGTGCAAGGACAATTACTTCCATTTTATAGAAGAGGAAACTGAGTCTCAGAGAAGTGAAATGGTTTGTCCTGGGTCACATAGATTGTATGTATCAGAGGTAGACTACAAACCCAGGTCTCTCATCTCCAAGTTCAGTGTCCTTTCTGGATGCCCAGCTGGCCAGAATGTACTCAAGGCCACCTCTGTCAAATGCCTGTCAAATACCAGCTGTTTGACCTTGAACAAACCTCTTAGTGTTTGTTTGACATCTCAGTGTTCCAGGCAACCTTCTAAGACCACAAAGCTGCAATGAACACCCTACATTGGTAGAGGGAGTTTCCTCATCTGTGTTCCTTATTCTAATGAAATAACAGTTCTATTGAGAAAGGAACAATTTTTCATCAAACAAGAGATAGAGAACATTAAATACAAAGTGGATATTTTTATTACATTAAATTAAAAAGATTTTGCAAAAACAAATCCAATGCAGCCAAGATTAGAAGGGAAGCAGAAAGCTAGGAAACAATTTTTGTAGCCATCATCTCTGATGGGGGCTTAATTTCTAAAATATATAGAGAACTAAATCAAATCTATAAGAATACAAGTCAATTCCCCAATAAATGGTCAAAGGATATATGAACAGACAGTTTTTGGATGGAGAAATTAAAGCTACCTATAGTCACGTGAAAAAACACTCTAAGTCACTATTGATTAAAGAAATGCAAATTAAAACAACTATGGGGTACCATATCATACCTATCAGATTAGCTAACATGACAAAACAGAAAAATGATAAACATTGGAAATATGGGAAAATTGGTACATTAATGAATGCATTGTTGGTAGAGTTGTTAACTGATCCAACCACTCTGGAGAACAATCTGGAACTACACCCAAAGGACTATAAAACTGTGCATATCCTTTAATTCATCAATACCATTACTAGGTCTGTATTCCAAAGGGATAATAAACATGAGGAAAGAACCCACATGGGCAAAAATATTCATAGCAGCTCTTTTTGTGGTGACCAAGATTGGAAATTGAGGGGAAGCCCATCAATTGGGAAATGGCTGAACAAGTTGTGGTATGTGGATATAATGGAATACTATTATGCTATAAGAAATTATGAGCAGGCAGACTTCAGAAAAACCTGGACAGACCTGCATGAATTACTGATGAGTGAAGTGAGAAGAACCAGGAGAACACTGTACACAGTAACAACAACATTGTACAATGATCAACTTTGTTAGACTTAGCTCTTCTGAGCAATGTAATGATCTAAGACAATTCCAAAAGACTCATGATGGAAAAATGCTATCTACATCCAGAGAAAGAACTATGTAGTCTGAATGCAGAGCAAGGCATACTATTTTCTCTTTTTTTCTTTCTCATGGTTTTCCCTTTTTGTTCAGATTCTTCTCTCACAACATGACGAATATGGAAATATATTTAATATGATCGTACATATATAGCCTATATCAGATTTCATGTCATCTTAGGGAGGGAAAAGTGGCGGGGGGGGGGGGCGGGATTTAAAACTGAAAGTCTTATAGAAGCCACTAAAAATAAAAGTAAAAGTAAATAAATAAATTTAATAAAATAAAATATGAATTTAAAAACTAATGAAGTCATTGGTCCAAACCCTATGTCAGTCCCTATAGTTAAAAAATGATGAAGATGCCAATAGGCAATTCAGAAAGGATCTAACATGAACTGGTTTTTAAAAGCAACATCAGGTTGGATATTGGGATAAAAAAGAGCAAAAAGACAGTCCTTGCCCTTGAGAGCTTACAATCTAATGGGGTGGGGGGAGCTCACAAAAAGAGCTAGAGGGCTCCATTTGTCCTGCCAGTATCTCCCCCAAGGAATCTTTCACATTATCTAGTCCAATTGCCTCATTTTATAGATAAGAAAACAGAAGCTGAGAGAGGTTAACTTGCCCAGCATCACACAGTTAATAAGTGGCAGAGGCTAAAATCCCTTTAATCTTTTACCTTGTTTTTTGAAAAATTCCCCAAACTCATCCTGGACTCCTCATCTTCATACCATTCAAGAAAGAGTAAGGGACAGACAGTAAATAGAACTTCTACAGGAACAGCCTGTTGATGACTGGCAATCATACCATTGTGTCCTTTGATCCTGTACTTGTTACTTGGATTGACAGATTATATCTGAACTAACTCCACCCTGTGTGTCTTTGGGAAACAGGCAGAGCTTACTGAGAATGTGTTTGTGTCTTATGCACAACAACCTGTTCCAAAAAAAGAAACAATTAGCACATCCTATTGTTGAAGGAGATATGGGGGAAGATACTGGCAGGACAAATGGAGCCCTCTAGCTCTTTTTGTGAGCTCCCCCATTACATTATAAGCTCTTTTAGGACAAAGACAGTCTTTTGGCTCTTTTTGTATCCCCGATGCTTAGCATACTGCCTGGAACATCATAGGTGTCTAATAAATATTTATCGATTTATTTGTTGTTTGAACTTTAGGGCAATACTGACAAGAGCAATCCTCCTGATTCAATTGCTCTGAAGAGGAGAATGGAAGAGGAAAAATAAGCATAGAAATTCTTCTTTAGAAATTAGAAATTGCTCTTGACTCTTAACAATGAAGTCAAAGGGCTTGCTAAATCCATCACCCTCTAGCTCGATTGCACAAGGCATTCATTTCCCGTATTATACATTTAGCTACATAAAGTTATAAAGTCTCTTCAAAACCCAGATAGATGCCTCCTAGTTGACCTATGGGACATCCTCACTTCAATGTCCCACCAGTACCTCACATTCTGGATGTCTGAAACTAAGTTAATGTTTCTCTCTAAGATTATTCCTCTGTGTTACTGTTTCCTATGATCAATACTCTGGGGTTCTCTCTTTCTCCTACTTTGTCCAACAGTTAGTAACCATACTTCATGGATCCCATAACTATGCTTCTCAAATCCATCCTCCTCTATTCCTACCACCACCACCCTGGTACCTCAGTACTGCCAACCTATACTATTACAGCAGCTTCCTAAAGAGACTTCTTCCCATCTTCATTCTCTTCTCTAATCAAATTTTTCTTCAATTAACATGGGTTAGTTTTTCCCCTTTCCCACCTCCTCCTCTACTAAAAATAAAACAAAAACAAAAACCCTTCCATCTTTCATATCACTGTGGCTTCATTTTGGATTAATCTAGCCATAACATCCCTATGCTCTAAAATCTTCAGTGATTCCCTAATACCTACTGAATAAAATTCAAAGTCCCCTACACTGTGGTGCCATGAAACTTTTTTTAATTTAATATCATTCCTCTCCACACATTCTGTGCTCTACCTAAACTGGACAATTTTCCATCCTCAACATGGTCACATTGTCCCTTATGCCTGGAATGTCTCCACCTGTTGAACTCCTATCGAGCTTTTAAAGCCCAACTCAAAGGTCACCCCCTCCAGGAAGCCTTTTATGACGCCACAACCAGTAGTAGTTTTTGCCCTCAGACCTCATGAGGCAAATTGTTTCGCTACTCTCTAATATGTTTTTCCAGGTAATGTGGTTATTACCATTCCCTGTTTCTATTATATCCCTCTACTAGTCCATGAGTTCCATGAAAGCAATAACCATCCATGCCTTTCTCAACTGTATCTCTCCCAGAACCTAGTACAGTGCTCTGAACATGGAAGGCCTTTAATAAATACTGAATGAATGAACTGATGAATGAAAGGACCTCAGAAATCACTTAGTACAATCCATACCTGAAGCAGGAACCCTTGAATTCAATTTAGCACTTTACTAAATGCTATTTTTTGTTGTTATATGACTTCCTAAGGATTAATCCAATATCCCCAACAAGAATGTTGTCAACCCAGGAGATGTAGCCATGACTTCTATTCAGTGGTGTGCTGGTAAATGTTTAACAACTGGTTCTTGAAAAAAAATATGCTCTGATATGCTTTAATTACAGAATCCCAGAGTTGCAAGGGCCACCTAGACTTCAGAGGCTGTCTAGTGCAATTCTCACATCCCTCCTACAGCCTACCCAAGGATTCCTCTCCCCATTGCTAGAAGACCTTGTGGATAAATGGAAAGAGCTCAGACTTAGCTTCAAACCATGCCTCTTAAGTGTATTACCTAGATAGTGTTCGGCAAATCACTTCACACAGTTATCAGAATATAATCTAGATAGATATACTTGGCAGAGGGAGATAGGACAATTGAGGTTAAGTGACTTGCTTGGGGTCACACAGCTAGTAAGCTTTGAACTTAGGTCCTCCTAAGGATGCCAGGGATGTTTGCTCTATCCACCAGACATATACACTTCTAAATTTAATCATCATTAACACTTTCTCCACCACTTTCTTAAGTTTAGACAATCAATAAAATGATGAATCAAGTCTGGTTTATATTCAGGTTTCCAGGGTAAAAATGCTTTCACTGGACACTTAACATTTCATTCAGAGCTGGTTGGAGGTGCCTCCAGCACACCCTGTTTCTTTGGTACTTGTCTCCTTAAACTTGTCCTTTAAAATTGTCACTATTCCTGGACTAGCTCCACATATACTTGGTAGGTATTCAAAAGCCTCTCAGAGTTGCAAGGAGCCTGAGAGGATTATCCATTCTAACTGTTCTCCCAACACAGGAATCCCCTATATATAATCCACAACACTCTGGCATACAACTTCTTTTTAAACATTTCCTATAACTGGAGGGATTACTTCTTTGTGAGGCAGCCCATTCAGTTTATTGTTGGGCAGCTAGGAAGTTCTTTATATGGAGCTAAAGTCTGCCTTTCTATCTCTCAAAGACATTGCTCCTAATTCTCCCCTCTTGGACCAGGCAGAGGAAGTTCAATGCCACTAGCCCTGACCGGCTAGATATAGGTTGCTGAGCTTAAAGGATTCAAGATGAAAGAGGAGAGGGAAAAGTTCAAGAAGAAGAAGAAAAAGAAGTCAAAGTTAAACAGAAAGACCTGAAGAATATGGAGAAGGAAAAAGTGGAAGAAGGAAGTTGTTAAGACAAAGAAAGGAAGTGAGATGTTCTGGTCAGAGCACTGTTCCAGGGAAGGTGCTAACAGCATAAGAAGAATGACAGTTCCAGGGTTTAAGACCCCTTCTTCTCCCCTGCTAAAGTTTAGCTCTGCAGGTCTCCATGGGGATTGGCAACAACAACAAGATGATAGTAAGAAGGAAAAATTGCCTGAGGATCTCACTTAAAGTGAATACTTTATTTAGTGGGATGAAATTCAATAGGGAGAAATATGACTTCATTAAAAATTATCTTCATTTAAATTTCAGTCTTACACTGAAATGAATTTCCCAAGTACAAAATGGTGGAGCTGTGTGTAAAAAATGGTTCATTTGAAAAAGATCTAAAAGTTTCAGTGGATTGTAATAGTGTGATGTGGTTATGCATATACATATGTATGCACATGCATGTATATATGTATTGTATTGTGTAAAAGTATACTGTACATGTGTATATATGCTTTTTATGTGTATGTGTGTGCATCTATGTAAAAGTGTATTGTATATGTGTATATATATATGCTTTTCTATATGTATATATGATATGCCTCTCTTAGTATGGTGTAAGATTATATATTACAATATAACTAGCACAATATATTATTTGTAGTATTATAATATTACTATAATACATATAAGAATATATTCTAGATATTAGAATATATTTTATTCTATAGAATATATGTTATATTATGTATCAAATCTTAGATTACACTAAAAGGGCATGTCATCCAGGACTACAGAGATGAGATTCCCAATGCACTCTGCCTACCTCAAGCATTATGTTCAGTTCTGGGCACCACATTTTAGGAAAAGCACCAAGGAGATGGAGGGCATCTAGAGAAGAGTGACCATTAGGGTGAAGGGCCTTGATATTGTGCCTGGTGGTGATTAGTTGAAGAACTTGGGAATGTTTAGTTTTGAGGAAAGAAGACTTGAGGGAAGAAGATATCAAAGCTTTCCTCAAGCAATTGAAGGGCTATGTGGAAAATGGATTAGATAGATTCTGCTTGTCCCCAGAGGAAAGAACTAGAAATAAGAGTGGATGTTACAGAGGTGCTGAAGAAGTTAAGAGACTCAATGGAAGGACAAATCTTTCTAACACTCAAAATTATCTAAAATGGAATGAGATGCCCCCAAATTGATAGATCCCCCCTCATTGGGGGAGGGGTCACAGATCTAGAGCTTGGAAGATATAAGCATTTATTAAGTGCCTATTATGTTCCAGGCACTGTTCCATGTGTTAAACACACTTTTTATTTGATGCTCACAGCAACTTTGAGAGGTAGATGCTATTATTATCCCCATTTTAGAGTGAAGAAACTGAGGCAGAATAAGCTTAAGTATAACCCACTGTCACACAGGTAATAAGTGTGTGAGGCCAGATTTGAGCTCAGGTCTTCCTGACTCCAGGCTCAGTGCCCTATCTACTGTGACACCTAGCATGGAGGTCATCTATCTAGTCCACCATTTTTTTCACTTTACAGATGAGGAAATTGAGATTCATGAAGGTGAAGTGATTTGACCAATGCTATCTAGGTAATAGGCCTAAGAGGCATGGTTTGAAGCTAAGTCCTCAGACTCCAGGGTCAGAAATCTTTCCACTTATCTGTGAGGTCTTCAAGCAATGGGGAGATGACTCGATGACTCCTTGGGTAGGCTGTAGAAGGGATGTGCAGATTGCCCTAGACAGCCTCTGAAGTCTACCTGCAGCCCTTGCAACTCTGTGATTCTGTGACTAACGCGTCACAAAGCATTAGCTCTTTGGGCTGGTATGTCACACTATTGGCTCATTTTGGGCTTACCACCTAAAACCTCGAGGTCTTTTGCACACAAATTGCTGTCAAGCCTGGTCTCTACCACCCACTAATTAGACCATCGATCTCTTGAACATAAAGCAGAATTTCACATTTATCCTGATTAAAATGATCTACTTAGTTGGAGCCTGCTATTCTAGTCTGTCATGGTCATTTTGAATTCTGATTCAATCAACCGAGGGGCAGCATAACCTTATTGTTTTGTTGTTGTCGACCATCCTTCCTTCTGGAACAGCCAGTGCTGGCTGTTCTGGCTCTGACTCAGAGCCAAGGTGGACCCAATTTCAAATCCTACCTCTGATGCATATTGGCTTTATGACCTTGGGAAAGTCATTTAACTTCTCTGGGCCTCAATTTTGCCATCTGTAAAATGGGGAGGATGGCTATAGTTTTAAATCTTATAAAGTTTTTGTGAAATGCAAATAAAATTATGTATGGAAAATTCCCAAAGTTCTTTTTGAATGGCAGTTACATTATTGTTGTTGTTCAGTTGTGTCCAATGCTCTATGACCCCTTTGGGATTTCTTTGGCAGAGATACTGGAGTGGTTTTGCCATTTCCTTCTTCAGTTCATTTTACATATGAAGAAACTGAGGTCAACAGGATTAAGTGATTTGCCCAGGGTCACACTGTTAGTGAGGTCACTTTTTAACTCAGGAAGAGGAATGTTCCTAACTCCAGGCATTTTATCCATTGTACCACCTAGCTGCCCTCTCCTCCCCCCCAACCCCCCACCCACCACCGCCCCAAGCCCAGTTACATTGTCATGTAATGCATTAGCATCACACAAGGCAAGTGCTCACATGAAGGTCAGAAGAAGCAGTACAAGGACACTTTCAAGGTCTCTCTGAAGAACTCTGGAGTCTATTGCATGACACGGGAGACACTGGCAAAGATTACCCAGGAAAATAAAGTGCCCAGTGCCCACATCAAAGGAGACTCCATACCCTATGATCAAAACAGAACTGCAATAACTCAAAAGAAACAGGAGATACACAAATCTAGAGACATCTCCACTCCAAATGTTCACATGGACTATTTGTGTCCAACCTGTGGTAGAGCCTTCCAAGCTCATATTGTCCTGATCAGCCACAGTCAGACAACACTGTACTTTGACTCCAACATAATGATGTCATTTTGATGCTCTTCAAGAACAAAGGACAACAACCCAACCAATCAGCCACCTAATGCATTAGCTACTATGGTGCCATAAGCTTGGGCTTAGAGTCTGACATACCTCTGTCAACTCCATAGGACCTACACCCATCTACTGCTTTTTTGTCTTCTTTTTAGCATAGCCACCCTTTCATCTCTTAGTCACTGGAATGGATAATCCTCTAAGACCTCTTGAAACTCTGAGAGTCCATGATCTTTTGAATACCTACCAAGTATACAAGTTCTAGATATCATAGTTAGCAAGGTAAAAAAAAGAAATACTGTAGAAGCCATAGCCTCCACCTTCTAGGAGATACTTATTCCCCTCCACACTGCTCCCATTATATATTTCCTCATGGAGCTTCATACAAAATTTCCTTTAACACACTTAAATGAGGGGGATGGTATGAAGCAAGTAATACATCTTTTCTAGGTACCAACAAGCCCAAGACCTAGTTCTCTGATTCCTAATGCTCTTCCTCTCCCCATGAATTACCTTCTTAATTCATGACTCAAATTTGACTAGCTAGAGATTTTGTTTGGGTTTGGTTGGTTTTTTTTGTTGTTGTTGAAATTGTCTCACCTACCTAAGCATGGTTGATTGGCTCTTGGTGAATTGGCCCCTCTCTTACTTAAGCTTGGGATACAGGTACCAAATAATTAGATTCTCGTCTCTACTCTCCCCAAGTCTTGAATTCTCCTTTCCCAGTTGTCTACAAGGAAGGACACAGTTTCTTCTCCATTCATTCCTTCCTTTTTTTTTTTTGTGAAATCAACATGCCACTCTCTTGTTTTTTAAAAGGAAATTTACAACAAAGTAAAACATCATTGGGGGGAAAGGTAAAATCAGAGCCATAACCAAAGTCTGGCAATCTAAACTTTGTCCCAAGGCACCAAAATCTAGAAAGGGTGTATAATTCTCCCCCCAAACAGTCCTCCATTAAAAGAAAAGAAGGAGACCCCCGGTCTGTTCCTGGATATGGCACAAATTGGGATAGTGTTTGCTGAAAAGATGTTGTTCCTCTAGAGAAGATGAGGTTCCAGGCCTCCAGGTAAGTATAATTCCCCAATAGTTGAGGGACAAGTATTAAGCAGGGGTGTGGCCTCTAACCACAATTTGCCTACTGTGAGGGAGCTCTTCAGGATTTTTTCTTCTTCAGGAAGGGGAGTATATCTCTAGATCTCATTGCTCCCCTATAGAGGGGGCCCTTTACTGAAACAACACCTTCCATTCTGGGACTGGGAAGTAGGAGAAGACCAGAGGAAGAACAGTTCAGTGCCCTAAGCTCTTGGGACCAGTCACCTCCAAGGTACAAGTCATGCACCTCTGCAACACGTTCATTTAGAGGAAATAGGGAGCACGACTCCTGGACAGCCCCTGCATGAGAGGTGGGCTGGGAATCAATCCATTGGACCATAAACCATCTCTAACACACCCCTGCCCCACCCCCACCAAACTAAATTTGCCCTTGGTTCCAGAATATCAAATTAGGGCTCTGAGCCCAGCAAAAGACAAAAGGGGTGAGATTGCTTAGCTACAAAGATTCTTCTGAGATGTTCTGGTTCCTCCATGCTAGCTCCAGGGCAATAGGCCTACTTTTTTTTTTTTTGGCTGCTTCTTCCCTTTTGCCTGACCTCATTCTGGCAGGCCTTGTCCTTAATGTTCCTTCTATTGTGGTTGGTTCTCTTGCTATGGATTCAGTTGGCAAGGCTGTTGGCACTTTGTCTCTCTGCAATCTGCTTTCCCAACCCTTGTCTCCAGGTATAGTCCAAGGCTAGAGGAAAGTACTCCTTCTATTTCTCATCATGGTCACTTTTATACTTTATCAGAAAATAGAGGCCATCTGTCATGAGCTCCCTCTTCCCTGTTCAACACCTAAACCTCATTCTCTCCTCCTTTGCTCCAATCCCAAAAGAAAATGTGGTCCTTCTCCTGATCAAGACCATCCTTTGTACTTGAGCCCTTGCTCTCATCCTTTACCATCTTTTATAGGAGCTTTCCCTTTCAATAATTCCCTCTGGTTAATCTTCACTATCAGTCAATCAAAAAGTAAGGCAGAGCGCTACATACCTACATGTATAAACAATGTAGTTAAATACAAGATACTATGAGTGACCTTGGGCAAGTCACCCAACCTCTCTCAGTCTCTTCTTCATTTGTCAATTAGCAATAATGATAGCACCTATTTCATAGGAGTATTATGAGATTGAAACAACACATTAAGGCACTATGCAAATCTTAGACCCCTTTATAAATGCTACTATTATTATCATTCTTATTGTTATTATTACAGCTATGGGAAGGAGGATAGTAGTAGTTGGAGAAATCAGGAAAGGTTTCTTGAAGAAGACAGTGATACATCTTAAAGGAAAAAGGCTCTATGAAGTAGATAGAGGAAGAAAGTGAATTCTAGGTATGGAAAAATTCAATGCAAAAACATTGAGATGGAGTGAGGAACAGAGACAAGATCATTTTGGCTCCATCAAAGGGTATGAATTGGGGTGACTAGGTGGTGCAGTGAATAGAGCAACCAGCCCTGGAGTTAGAAGGACCTGAGTTCAAATCTGGCCTCAGACACTTAATACAAAAACTAGTTGTGTGACCTTGGGTAAAGTCACTTAACCCCAATTTCCCTCCAAAAAGCAACCCCTCCCCCCAAAAAAGGGTACAAATTAAATACACTGGGACTGGAAAGGTAGGTTGGTCCCAGGCTGCACAGGACTTTAAAAGTGAAACAGAGGAATTTTTATTTTATTCTAGAGGCAACAGAAAGTCACAGAAATTGGTTCCTTCCTGGAAACCTACAAATCTGCCCAGATTTGCCCCATCCTGAAAAAACCTTTTACTTGACTGATATCTAAAGAACCTGTCTATACTCCTCACCACCATTTCTTCATATCCCACTAACCCCTTGCAATTTGACTTCCATTACCACTATTCAACTGAAATTCCTTTCTCCAAGGATAACAACAATCTCTTAAATAGATAAATTCAATGGTCATTTATTTTTTGTTTTGTTTGTTTCTTTGCTTTTTTTAAGGCTTTATACTTCCTCAGCTCCCTGATGCATGTGACATTAAAGCATTTCCTTCTCCTGGATATCCTCTCCACTTTAGGCTGTTATGACTTATTTTCTGGTTGTCTTCCTACCTGTCTGGCCATTCTTTACTAGTCTGTTTTACTGTATCATTTACTCCGGAGGCATGAATGTACCCCAGGATTGTGTCCTGTTCCCCCTTTCTGGCCTTCAATTATCATCACCATCCAAATGGACAACTAAATCCACATATCCAGTCCTCCTCTCATTCTTTTGCACCATCCTTTTCCCCCTTCTCTCCACCTGCATGGCCACCACCCTAATTCAGACCTTCATTGCCTCTAGCCTGGACTGTTGGTTCCTAATTTAGTCTCCCTTCCTAAAATCTCTCCTTATTTCAATCTATCCTTCTGACAGCTTCCAAACAGATATTCCTATAACACAGGTCTGACCCCAGCATTGCCCTTCTCAAGAAACTTCAATGGCCCCTTATTGCCACTAAGATAAAACACAAACTTCCCTGGCATTTAACACCCTTTAAAATGGCCCCTTCCAATATTTTCAGGTTTATTTCACATTACTCCACTGATGTATTCCAAGTTCCAGTCAATTGGCTAGCTTGCTATTTCTTTTGCACAGAATTCCATCATTTTCTCCCTGCCTTTCCATAGGGTATTCCTCAGGGCTCTAGTAATTATAGCTAGTATGTTTATAGCATTTTTAGTTTTGCAAAGCATTTTACATATACCATGTTATTTGATCTTTATGACAACCGTCTAAGGTAGTTGACATTATTTGACAGGTGAGAAAACTGAGGCTGAAAGGGGTTAAGTGACTTGTCTGGATCACATACCTAGTAAGTGTCTGAGGAGGAATTAGAACCCAGGTCTTTCTGATTCTTCATCCACTGCTCTGTTCTCTATACCAGAGCCTCCTAAATTGCTCATCTTATCATGCCTGCCCCTTAGAACACTGAAGTTCTTTCATGGAGGACTCTTGATCACCCTGGTTATTAGCAAAGAAGGAGAAGGGATAGAGCATTTATATGTGCCAGGCACTGTGCTGAGTGTTTCTCATTTAATCCTCACGATAATCTGGGAAGGGAGATGTTACTATTACCTCCATTTTATAGCTGAGGAAACTGAGATAAAAGGAGCTCAAGTGATTTACCCAGGGTCACACTGCTAGTAAGTATCTAAGGTCAGATTTTTTTTTGCCTTTTTTTGGAGGGCAATTGGGGTTAAGTGACTTCCCCAAGGTCACATGGCTAGTTTTTGTGTTAAGTGTCTGAGGCCAGATTTGAACTCACATCCTCCTGACTCCAGGGCCAATGCTCTATTCATTGTACCACCTAGCTACCCCTTAAGGTCAAATTTGAACTCAGATTTTCTTAGGGCCAGTGTGCCACATAGCTGCCTCTAAGTGCTCTAGCACCTAATATGGTAACTAACATATAATAGGCCTTTAATGAATGCTTGTTGATTGATTGATGAAACAAGAAAAACTATGTCAGAAGAATCTGGTTGGCCAGTTAGAGTCTAAATAATTCATATGTAATAATCCCCTGAAAGCACAAAGAGGTGCCCTTTTCATTGTGGTCATACAGAAGGACTTGTCTCAATCATTGATATGCCTGCTTAGACAGACAGTTTTCCAAAGGTCAAGTGAGAGGGAATGAATATCCTTTTATTAATGGAAATTATCTCTTGCTGACATCCTAGGTTGGATGGCTATATATCAAGCCATCTGCATACCATAATGGAGAGTAGTGCACCTGAAGTTAAATAGATTTGAGTTCAAATCCTACTTCAAATAATTCCTAGCTATGTGACCCTGAGTAAGTGACTTAACCCCCATCTGTAAAAGGGGAATAGTAATGGTACATACCTCACAAGACTATTATAAGGATCAAATGAGATAATAAAGGGTTTTGCAAGCCTATAAGTACTAAATATAAATTAAAATATACAATATATAAAAATATAAATTAAATATAAATAAATAAAAAGCACTAAATATAAATTAAATAGGCCACCAGTGGCTAAGAGACAACACAGAGCACAATCAGGAAGACCTGAGTTCAAATCTAGCCTTAGACACTTACTATGTGACTCTGAGCAAGTCACTTGACCCTGTTTGCCTCAGTTTTCTCATCTGTAAAATCAGCTAGAGAAGGAAATGGCAAACCACTACAGTATCTTTGCCAAGAAAACCCCAAATGGGGTCAAGAGTAACTGAAATGGGGGGCGGAGCCAAGATGGCGGAAAGGAAGCAGTAACCTCGCTGAGCTCCTCCGTCACTAAGTCTCAAAGGGTGAATCTGAGCGGATTCCGGAGTGACAGAGCCCACTGGAAGACAGAGTGTGGCAGTGTCCAGCCCAGGAGGTTGCCCAGTGTGTCTGCACTGGTCAAGCGCAGAGCGCGTGGGGTCTGCACAGCTCAGACCTAAGAGCAGATAAGCAGACTACACCAGAGAGAGAAAAAGCCCCAGCCTGCAGACTTACCAGGGACGAATCGCAGTCATCTCGCAGAGGGAAAGGATCATTGGAGCCAGGTAGGAGAGTTGGGCTCCCAGTGGAGAGAGTGGCTTCTCAGGCTGCATTCGGCCCCCAGCCTGGAAGTTTTGGAAACTGCCTGCCTGTATAATACAGGGGCTGGAATGGCAAAGTAAATTCTAGCGGCTCCAATCCTCCCATCCCTTCTTCATGAAGCAGAAAACCCAAAGATAAGTCTCCCACCCAGATTGAAATCCCAAGTTAATAGAAATAGCCTCAGGCTTGAGAATCTTCAAGAAGGGGTGTAACTGAGACAGCCAGGAATCTGAAGAGAAGAGAGGGAGGGGTCGCAACAAGCCCCACCACACCTCACCAACAAAAGCCTACTTACAGCCCAGGGGTATAGAGGCAGAAATCTGAAGTGGTCAGACTCATCCCCACCTACACATCTACATTCCTCACTGACTTCCCTGACTTAGCCATAAACTAGCCACCCAGAGGTATTCAAAGTCAAGGATCAGGCCCCAAACTCATAGCCTGAGAAAATAAGAAACAGGAAGTCACAATGGGAAGGAAGGAAGCTGAAAAGGAGAAGGGGAAGGCAAGAAAGTCTATTCCAGCATACTATGCAGGGCAAGAACAACAAAATACACAGGACAATATAGACTCTCTGCTCACACCAGAGACCACAGAAGGAAACATGATCTGGTCTCAAGCCCAAATAGCATTCCTGGAGGAGCTTAAGAAAAATTTTAAAGACCAAATCAGGGAGGCAGTGACCAACTTGGAAAAAGAAAATACCCCCCTAAAAAAGGAACTTCAAAAACTAACTGAAGACCATAATTTGCTAAAAATTAGATATAATCAAACTGAAACTCAGAACTCTATGATGCAGCAGGAGTCAATCAAAAAAAACAAAATGATCTAAAATTGAAAGAAAATGTAAAATATCTCACTGGAAAAATAACTGACCTGGAGAACAGATCCAGGAGAGACAACTTAAGAATTATTGATCTCCCAGAAAGTCATGATGAAAAAAGCAGTCTAGACAACATCCTCCAAGAGATTGTCAAAGAAAACTGTCCTGAGGTCCTGGAATCAGAAGATAAAATAGCTATCGATAGAATTCACCGGACTCCCCCTGAAAGAGATCCCAAACTGAAAACTCCAAGAAATATAGTAGCCAATTCCAGAATTACAAGATTAAAGAAAAAATTTTACAAGCAGCCAAAAAGAAACAATTCAAATATCGAGGAACTACAGTTAGGATCACACAGGACCTAGCAGCTTCTACATTAAAAGAGCGGAGGGACTGGAATTTGATATTTCGTAGGGCAAGAGAGCTAGGACTACAACCAAGGATTAACTACCCGGCAAAACTGAGCATAATCTTTCAGGCAAGGAGATGGGCGTTTAATGAAGTAAGGGACTTCCAGACTTTCCTAATGAAAAAGCCAGAGCTCAATGGAAAATTTGATCTCCAATTACAAGACTCCAGAAGGACATAAAAAGGTAAACAAAGGTAACATAGACTCACACATGCAGAAGTGCACACACCCACACCCACAAACACACGCTCATTACTTGGGATGCAACAAGAGCAAAATGTTCACATCCCTATATGTGGAGCTGATAACTGTCAATATTTGAAATCTTTATGATTATCATGACCTTCAAAAGGGTTATACTTAGAGGGTGTGGGTATGAATGCACTAACATGGAGTCTAAAAAAAAAAGACTATCAAGGGGATCAAAGGTACTGTAATGGGAGAAAGGAAAGGATGAGCTAGGAAAAGGTAAAATATGCTATCTGAAGAGGCATCAAAACACACTATAGAAGAGGGGAAAGAAAGAGGGAGAAGAACATCATTTAAACACTATTCTAACTGGTTCTGATTCATAGAAGGATCAAATTAATCAGTGAAGTTTAAGATTCTAACATGAATAGACACATAAATTCATTAAATAGAGGAAAAGGAGGGAGGGAGAGGAGCACTGTTTGAAATTTACTCTCATTGGTTTGGAATCAAATGGGGAGTAATTTACTCTGATAAGTATAAAAATTTTTTGTGTCCTATAGATAGTGGGAGGGTAAGGGGGGGGTGAAAAGGAGAAGACTAAAAGGAAGGATTAGAAGGGAGGGAAATAGCAGTAAGGGGAGAGGGTAGGTTAAGAAGGGGGGTCACTGGGTGGGAACACTGAGGGAGGGGGTGGTCAAAAGGGAAAACTTCAAGGAGGGGAAGGGAGAAGGAAGAAACAAAAACATAAACAGGGGAGGGAATAGGATGGAAGGGAAGAGACAGATAGTCATCATTACTGTGAATGTGAATGGGATGAACTCTCCCATAAAACAGAGGCAGATAGCAGAATGGATTAAAAACCATAATCCTACAATATGCTGTCTACAAGAAACACATTTGAAACAAAGGGATACCCACAGGGTAAAGGTAAAAGGTTGGAGTAAAATTTATTATGCCTCAGCTAAAGTAAAAAAGCAGGGGTAGCAATACTTATCTCAGATAAAGCAAAAGCAAAAATAGATCTAATTAAAAGAGATAAGGAAGGAAACTATATCCTACTAAAAGGCACCATTGAGAATGAAGCAATATCACTACTTAATATATATGCACCAAGTGGTATAGCAGCCAAATTCCTAGAGGAGAAGTTAAAGGAATTAGAGGAAGAAATAGATAGCAAAACTATACTAGTGGGGGACCTTAATCTCCCCCTCTCTGAACTTGATAAATCTAACCTCAAAATAAACAAGAAAGAGGTTAAGGAGGTGAATAGAATCTTAGAGAGACTAGATATGATGGATCTCTGGAGAAAACTGAATGGAGATAAAAAGGAATTTACTTTCTTTTCAGCAGTCCATGGTACATACTCAAAAATAGACCATGTACTAGGTCATAAAAACCTCACAATCCAGTGCAGAAAGGCAGAAATCTTAAGTGCATCATTCTCAGATCATGATGCAATAAAAATTATACGCAATAAAGGGCCAGGGAAAGATAGACTAAAAACTAATTGGAAATTAAACAATTTAATCCTAAAAAATTGGTGGGTCAAAGAAGAAATTATAGAAACAATCAATAATTTCATTCAAGAGAATGATAATAATGAAACAACATACCAAAATTTGTGGGATGCACTAAAGGCAGTTCTCAGGGAAGTTTTATATCCCTGAGTGCATACTTAATTAAAGCAGAGAGAAGGGAGGTCAGTGAATTGGACATGCAATTGAAAAAGCTAGAAAAAGAACAAATTGAAAATCCCCAATTTAGTACTAAATTAGAAATATTGAAAACCAAGGGAGAGATTAATAAAATTGAAATTAAGAAAACTATTGAATTAATAAATAAAACTAAGAGCTGGTTTTATGAAAAAATCAACAAAATTGATAGACCCTTCGTCAATATGATAAAAAACAAGAAAGAAGAAAACCAAATTGTGAGTATCAAAAATAAAAAGGGCGAATCTACCTCTAATGAAGAGGAAATCAAAGTAATAATGAGGAATTATTTTTCCCAATTGTATGCACATAAATATGACAATCTTAGTGAAATGGATGAATATTTACAAAATCACAAGTTGCCCAGATTAACTGAAGAGGGAGTGAATTACCTAAATAACCCCATCTCAGAAAAAGAAATCAAACAAGCCATCAATGAACTCCCTAGGAAAAAATCTCCAGGGCCAGATGGGTTCACTAGTGAATTCTATCAAACATTTAAAGAACAATTGATTCCAATACTCTACAAACTATTTGGGAAAATTAGTGAAGAAGGAGTCCTACCAAACTCTTTCTATGACACAAATATGGTACTGATTCCTAAATCAGGAAGAGATAAAACAGAGAAAGAAAATTATAGACCAATCTCCCTCATGAATTTAGACACAAAAATTCTAAATAAAATATTAGCCAAAAGACTCCAACAACTTATCACAAAAATAATACACTCTGATCAGGTAGGATTCATTCCAGGAATGCAAGGATGGTTTAATATTAGGAAAACCATCAGTATAATTGAGCATATCAACAATAAAACTAGCAGAAACCACATGATCATCTCAATAGATGCAGAAAGGCTTTTGACAAAGTACAACATCCATTCCTATTAAAAACACTAGAAAGTATAGGAATAAATGGAGCCTTCCTTAAAATAGTTGCTAGCATCTATTTAAAACCATCAGTAAGTATTATATGCAATGGGGATAAACTAGAAGCCTTTCCAATAACATCAGGAGTGAAACAAGGGTGTCCACTATCACCCCTCTTATTCAATCTGGTACTAGAAACACTAGCAGTAGCAATTAGAGAAGAAAAAGAAATCAAAGGAACCAAATTAGGCAAAGAAGTGACCAAGCTGTCACTCTTTGCAGATGATATGATGATATGTAGAATCCTACCTGATCAGGGTGTATTATTTTTGTGATAAGTTGTTGGAGTCTTTTGGCTAATATTTTATTTAGAATTTTTGCGTCTAAATTCATGAGGGAGATTAGTCTATAATTTTCTTTCTCTGTTTTATCTCTTCCTGATTTAGGAATCAGTACCATATTTGTGTCATAGAAAGAGTTTGGTAGGACTCCTTCTTCACTAATTTTCCCAAATAGTTTGTAAAGTATTGGAATCAATTGTTCTTTAAATGTTTGATAGAATTCACTAGTAAACCCATCTGGCCCTGGAGATTTTTCCTAGGGAGTTCATTGATGGCTTGTTTGATTTCTTTTTCTGAGATGGGGTTATTTAGGTAATTCACTCCCTCTTCAGTTAATCTGGGCAACTTGTGATTTTGTAAATATTCATCCATTTCACTAAGATTGTCATATTTATATGCATACAATTGGGAAAAATAATTCCTCATTATTTTTTTGATTTCCTCTTCATTAGAGGTAGATTCACCCTTTTTATTTTTGATACTCATAATTTGGTTTTCTTCTTTCTTTTTGTTTATCATATTGACTAAGGGTCTATCAATTTTGTTGATTTTTTCATAAAACCAGCTCTTAGTTTTATTTATTAATTCAATGGTTTTCTTAATTTCAATTTTATTAATCTCACCTTTGGTTTTCAATATTTCTAATTTAGTACTAAATTGAGGATTTTCAATTTGTTCTTTTTCTAGCTTTTTCAATTGCATGTCCAATTCACTGACCTCCCTTCTCTCTGCTT